>CM037854.1:210778161-211081906 GCA_021234595.1 Delia radicum
AAAGCAGTACTAAATTTAAGAACTTCGTTAATCTAAGTTTTTAAAAATAATCTACAACCTAAAAACTCGCCCCCTAATCAAATAATATTCAATGACCTAACTTTTGTTTTACTATCAATAATGAATACATAATATTACTCATGACTATAACTATCATAGTTTCGTAAAACATACAACCATTTATACAATTTCCCCATTTTTTTAAGTTATTTCCATGACTCTATTAGCATTTGTAATAAAACTATAAATTTTATTACCCTAAATTTACATATGAATACAATAACAAATTGTCACTAAATTTTGTGTTCAATTTATATAATTTATATGTAAATAAAGTAATAGTAAATTATAACAAATTTACAATACCAAATATGATCATATATGATAAACAGGGCAGCGAATTTCATGCTTTAAAAAAATTAAAATATGCGGGAAAAATTAAAATTTGTAGTGTCCGATTGTACACTTCTGCCAAAAAAAACGATTTTTAGCCGTTTTAGGTATTTGGAGATAATGTGGAAAAATTTTGATATAGAAAACATATTTGTTGAACCGTTTTAATTCGATTTTGAGTAAAAAAATTTATGGAAAAAGCCGAAGTTTAGCTCTAAAGTTAAATAATCGGCCGCCGAAGTTTTCTGATTTGGCCGAAATGTCCGGTGGCCGAATATTAAGTTTATTGCTTAACTAGTGACTTTTCTTTAAATTGGTCACTCAAAATTATATCTAATAAGACCAACAAATATTTTTCCATTTGGCAAAATTATATCTAATAAGACCAACAAATATTTTTCCATTTGGCAAATTTGTCCAAAATACTTTAAAACTCCGAATACCTACAAAAAAGCATTTTCTGGCCTAAGTCCTCCCTCGGACACTAAAAATTTACTCTTAAAATATGCACTTAAATCGAATATGCACTAAAAATCCAAAAATTTTACACTAAAAACAACAAAAAAATATGCACTTAAAATTAGTGGATTTTTTTAAAATCCATTTATTACTAGCGAGCGTTGTTTTAAAAATGAAATCCAATACAAGTGTCTAAAAAAGGACAACTAGAGGCTATAATAATAGTTACAAATTCACACTTTTGCTTAGTTTTAATTAAAAAATATGCATTTATAGCAGAATATGAATTAAAGCATGCAAAATATTTTTTTTTGCATATTTTATTATAAAAAAAAATTAATTAAAAAATATGCATTTATAGCAGAATATGCATTAAAGTATGCATTTATAACACTTAATATATTTTTGCATATTTTGTTATAAATACATTCTTTAATGCATATTCTGCTATAAATGCATATTTTTAATTAAAGCAATAAACAAAAGAGTGAATTTGTAACCCTTAATATAGCATCTAGTTGTCATTTGTTCTACACTTGTATTGAATTTCATTTTAAAAACAAAATATGCAACATGAAATTGATGCCATTTTGTTGCAAATTCTTTAATTTGGTCAACATCGATTTTAAGCTACTCACTACAAATATGCATTTACATGAAAGTTGCTGCCCTGATTTTAAATATACACACACAAGTACAATGTTCATATATATTTACATATATAATTTGCATAAATACTTATATAAATAACAAACCACAGAATAAAATAATAATAAACAATATATACAAAAAAAAAACTATATAAACAATAATTTAGGTGTTATTGTCAATAATATGAATTTATTTAACAATAGAAAATAATACATAAATTTCAATTAAGACATGATAAATGTTTCTATAACGAATTGAAAATAAAAAGAAACACTTCAAAAAAAAATAAACCTTAGAAATATTGGGATATCATTTAAACTTATAACCCTTTACTGCATGAAATTCCAGATCTTAGTAAAAGTTGTATATTTTGAAGGTGAATTGAAAATAAGTGAACACATATTTTTTATTTTTCCGATATATTGACTTTAAATGATTTTATGAGTAAAAAACCAAAAAGGGTAAAAATTTCGGATCACCCAATAACCGAAAATATAGCAAATATATTAAAACCAAATTTGGTGTGACGGAAAGCCTATAATTTTTTCTTATTACCTAAAGCTATGTACAGACGGTTGTCAGATCTTACAATATTGTCAGAAAAATGTTCAGAAAATGTCTAACAACAGTGTGAACTTACAACTTCTGTCTTGCAACATTGTCAGAAAAAGCATTGTCTGTACATTGTAAGACAATAATATTGTCAGACATCTGACATTCGTGTGAACACCCTACGTTGCAATTATCAGATAATTGCAAGACATTGTAACCAATTTTTTATTGGCAGATTTGTTTAAATTAATGCATCTGACAATGGCAGTATTGTCACATAAATGTTTCTATTGGCGGCACTGTAAAAAATGAAAAAAAAAACAAAATTATATATTAATAATATTAAAAATCAAAAGTGAAACAAAATAGGAAATCAAATTAAATAATAAAATTGGTGGCGATATATCCATTAATGAAACCTGCGTCATAGATTGCAGCTATGAGCCAACTGACTTGATGTTTCGTACCCAGTCGCCAACAGGCTCTAAAGCCGGGAAAAACCCAACACCCAAACAAAGATCCTACCGCAAAAAGGTGGAATCCGTGTGGTCACACGAAAGTATTATCAAACTTATCGAGGAAGTTGAGGTACGGCGAAGTTTATGGGATGCTGGTTGCGCTGAGTATAAACTTCCCAAGGATATTTTATGGCAAGAGGTCGCAGATGCCATCCAGATAAGTGTGAACGATTGCAAAGGAAAATGGGCAAATCTCCGCACCTCTTTCAACTGCAATTTGCAAAAATATTTTGTCTTCATCTTCGCTACTTTCTAATACCTATGCAGCTAAAATCGTTGCAATTGCTTTTTTGTTCAATGACAATTAATATTATTACTTTTTCAATTTAATTATAACACACAATTGACAATTAATAATTTCTTTCAAATGCTTTGACGGTTCTGGCAATGTCTAACAGCAGATCTGACAATTTTTGCCTGTACAAGAATCTGACAACCGTGTGAACTGACAATTTTCGTTGGCAGATAAATTTATTGTTTGACAATTGTCTGACAATGATTTTGTATGGTTTTCTTACAATCGTCTGAACTGACAATGTACCTTTTGCTAAACATGTTTCATTGTCAGTACATTGCCAGCACATTGCCAGATCTTACAATATTGTAAGATCTGACAATCGTCTGTACATAGCTTAAGTAGTTTGTTTAGTAACTTTTAAGTTATTACTACCAGCAAATTATAATTATTTAAAAATTGTAAAAGTTGTATTTTTTTGGAATTACTATTTTTTAAATTTTTGCAATTTTCTTGTCACAAAAAACCTCTATCTCCAAATTTACCGCTATTATAGAGATATAAACTATATATTTTATTAGAATATAGATATGGCTTTATCGTTTTTACTAATAACATGCGGTACATTCAGTCAAATTACATACCTCGACAAGCTTAGCTTGGTTTAAATGCTTATATGTGATTTGTAAAGTCTTTGATTCCCTGACTCCAAATTCGGCATCCCAATTTTTCCATCATGATACAATTTTGAGTAATATGGTATTTGAGAAAAAATAATTGTTATTTTCTACAATTATAAAGATAGCTTATGATTGCATTGCAATTTAAGCAAAGTTGGACTTATAATTTTAACGTTTTTCGACTACATTAAAAAAAGGTAAGTTCAAAGTTTATATCGTGACCCTAAAATAAAATTAAGCTGGTCGGATGCATGGTCTATGCTACTTGAGTATTTTTCAACTACAATTTTTTCCTATAATAATAGGCAAATTTTAAAAGTTTCTTAACTAATTATAGAGGAAAAAGTTAAATATATCTACAATCAGAATAGAAATGCTTAAGCTGTTCGGATGTGGTGTGTACAAACAACTTCAAAAATGACTAAAAACGCTATTCTCGCGATTTTAATCGCGGTTTTCTCAAAATTGTCACGTGATGGGAAAATTTGGAATCAGCGGGACAAAATCTATTTAAAATACATGGGTATAAATAGTTATATCTAGTCATATATATATGATTAAGTCAAATCTGACTTTGAATGCAGTCACATTACAGCTTATATCAATATATACAAATATATCTGACAATTTTTATTGAAACATTTTTTTCATATGGTTCGTGATATAATTATATGTCTGTAAATGTTACTCCATATATAACTATATAAGCCATATTATAATAATCCAAATATATGTAGTGATCGATATGATTATATATGGTCCCATGAAAATCTTATTAAACTATATATGACTTCATACTAATACAATTTTCCTTGTAATTTTATATAGCTTTATATTTAATAAAATTCATATATTTTGCAAGTTAAGACTTCATCACATATGGCTTCACATACAATCATATTAATTTTATAATGAAATTATTTTAAAGGGATTTCTTTTACATAATTTAAAATTAAAAATTGGTACATTTTATAAGACAAAACCACTTAATTATATATTTTTGAAATAGTAAAGTTTATATATCTTTTTAAGAAAAATGTGTATAAAAATTTAAGGTTCAAATATTGATACGACATTATTTACAATTTTCCATGCTGATAAATAAAAACAAAATGTCGATTTAATAATTCCATCTTTTATGAGAAAATTATTCGGAAAATTTCAGGGATATGAAAGAATCACACTTCAAAGGACTTTACTTTGTAATTTTCGTCCTGAAAATCTAAATAAAAAATAGTTTTTTATTTCCAGAGATTATCGTCTTTCACTTAATACACATATTGACATAAAGTGACGGTTAGAAATATTTAAATTAATTTTTATATCCTTTAAATTTTTATATCCTTTAAAAAGGAGAAAAGATCAGAAAATGGAAAACTGAGTTCACATTTTTTCTAGTGTTCGTATAGTATAGATAGCAATATGCCAAAAAAAAACAACTTTTTCATTTTCAAGCTATTAATCCCGAATGATTTTATATGTTTCGGGGGTAGAGTCAGGTACCCTACTTGCTTATTAGAATGCCCCTCACTTGTCCTAAAACGGATATTTAGGGTGGCCCTTAAACTTGGATTTTTTGACTTTTTATGAATTTAACGCATTATTTATGTTAATAGCTACAAAATCAATGTTTTTATGTGTTGAATAGTTAGTTTGGGTAGTAATCTTCCATTTTTGGTTTTTGTTGGAATAATACACTGAAAAAAAACAAAGTGGCAACAACAGAACTTGGAAGTAAGAAAATACTACTTCTAACATTTAGCGCGGCACAAATTGGGCTGAATATTATGGCTTGCCATGCAACACAGTTGTTAATGACATTAAAATCTAAAATTCTGCCGTGGTGCTTGGCGATCGCATTTTTCGTTTACAAGAAAATTAGGAAAATGTAAAAAAAGGCGAAAAAAAAATGAAAAAAATGGGGTTTTTTTGACCTTCATTCACTTATAACTTTTAAAGTAGGAATGTTATCTTCAAGCACCACGGCAGAATTTTAGATTTTAATGTCATTAACAACTGTGTTGCATGGCAAGCCCAATTTGTGCCGCGCTAAATGTTAGAAGTAGTATTTTCTTACTTCCAAGTTTTGTTGTTGCCACTTTGTTTTTTTCAGTGTATTATTCCAACAAAAACCAAAAATGGAAGATTACTACCCAAACTAACTATTCAATACATAAAAACATTGATTTTGTAGCTATTAACATAAATAATGCGTTAAATTCATAAAAAGTCAAAAAATCCAAGTTTTAAGGGCCACCCTAAATATCCGGAATTATAAAAAAGTCGCGGAACAAAAGTTGCTTCTGATACCCTAAAGAACCATTTTCAACAATAAAAAAGTTCTTTTTCGCAAAAAGTCGATTTTGGCATATTGCTAAGTATAGAATATAAAACTGAGTTACCATTTACTTAGTGTTCGTATAGTTTCATGTGTATATGGTGTTGTTTAAGTCCGAAAATGTACTGTCCAGTATTTTTGTAACCTTGATGACTTTATCATTCAACAATATATTTTATTAAATATTAGAGCTATAATATGGTTTTTGTTAAGACTTAATTAATTAAGCTATAGAAACAAAATTTAAACATGTGGTAAAATATAAACAAGGTTTCAACATATATTTTTTTGAGAAAAGGATATTGGAAATTCTCAATGATATGAAAGAATAAAATTTTCAAAGGACATTTTTTACAATTTTGTGTCCTGAAAAATGAAAACGAAAAATTGTTTTCATTTCTAGAGATCGTCCTCTTTCATTTGATATCCATATTGACATAAACTGATGGGCAGAAATATAGAAATACATTTTTAGAAATTTGTATACAGTTAAAACTTTGAAGGTCCTTTAAAAAGAAGAAAAATCATAAAATGAAAAACTGATGAAGCAGTTATACTATATACGATCACTAGCTGCATGTGCATATGGTCTTGTTCAAGTCCAGTAAAAAAATATAAAATTGTCTCACGGTGTTATTTGAGGTATGACATTAATATTAAGGGTACATTTGGGCCAGCTTCCTTTTTTCCTATTTATAAATTAACAATTTTTAAAGTTCAACTTTTAGTTTTAGGACTCATAATGAAATTTAAACTAAAAACATTTATATATATTAAAATAAGCAAAATACATATAAAATTTAACTTCATAAAAAGTGATTATTTAACCAATTATGAATAAGTCATTATTTTTTATTTAAAAATAATTACTGCAATAGTCAGTTAGTAACTTGTTAACTGAGTAATCAAAATAAAAAAACCTTCCCCTGTTGCGTTGAAAATAAAAAAAAAATACATGCAAAGTGAACGTATATATACGTCTTCCGAAACAGAATAGACTTTTGATAAAACGTATATATACGTCTGACGCGACATAGAGGTTAAGAAGTCGATATTTTGTATTTTAAAATAATGTAGAAGGTACTGTTATATGATTTTTTTAAATGCAACAGTAATGAGATGACATTACCAATATTTTGCAGGGATATTAATATCGTTGGAAAGAGGAAATTTTGTGGCTGGGTGATATACCTACCCCAAGTTGTGTCAGAAATTGCCCTATTTTACAGTTTTTTCGGTTTGTTTCGTTATATTTTAAGTGACAATAGACCAGACTTGGGCCATGTCAATTACATTTCACAATCGCTCAGTTGTGAAATTTTTCTATATCTTTAATAATATCAGACCTACGCTCACATTTGTGAGCTTAATCGCTTCCTTGGATACAACGAAGTTACTACTCCCAAAACATGGGGCTTAGTAACAACATTTGGGTATTCAATTACAGGACAATTACTCAATTATACCCAATTAAATATAATTGAATATAAAAAAAGTAATTGGCCTGTAATTAAATAAGCAAATATTGGTATTATGTCCCATGTCTGGTATTGACAAAATTGAAAATTTTGTTAAATGTGAGCGTATGTCTGAAATTATTAATGATATAGAAAAATTTCACAAGTGAATGATAATGAAATATAATTGACGTCGCCCAAATCTGCAATAGACAAATTTGATATTAAAAGACAGGATTTGGAAAGACACATTCACTAGAGCATCATTATTAAAAAAAAGCGTTTTGAGTAACATTAAATCTGGCGTTCTATTAGGGAATTGTATTAATTTATTAAGCCAAAAATTATTATTAAGCTAAAAATAATACATAATAATGTTTATTTTTTTTTAATCGAGAAAGTGTTTGATTTTATTTTCTTGTTAATTTTTAAACATTTCGTTATGTTTCATAAAAAAAAAAATTAGGGTCTTTAAAATTGTCGATTTCCAGAAACTTGAATTTTCAACTGAAATGAGCATAACTTTAAGTCACAAAAAGCATACCTACTATTGGCTAAAATTATATAAAATCAGATATATTTATATCCAATTAGATATAACTTAATATTCCGGTTATGCATAAATCTGAGATAAAATTTTAATCAAATTATATCTCATTTGATATAATTAGATACATGTAGATTATTGATTTTTCGGATAAATTTTTATGTGTTTATATATGGGAACTTATCAAATGAGATATAATTATATAAGACTCCATATTAAAATTTTTACCCGGCTATATATCGCTGTTTAAACTAAATCGACTTTTTCTCAATTTGTGACGGTGTGTTATTTGTTACATAAAGGGTGGTTAAATTTCAAGGGCCGATGTTGATTTTGAATAAAACACAAACTATTTAGGAAATTATTGTAATTTTATTTATTATGATATATTGGTATTACTCAATTATGTATGGAACAAAATATCGGCCAAATGGGCGCCGCGACCACGGCGGCACTCCTCCATCCGATGGTCCAAATTTTCGATGACGCTGAGGCATAATGGAGGTTCTATGCCGTTAATGTGCCGAATTATCTCATCCTTTAGCTCTTGAATTGTTGCTGGCTTATCGACGTACACTTTTTCTTTCAAATAACCCCAAAGAAAAAAGTCCAACGGTGTCAAATCACATGATCTTGGCGGCCAATTGGCATCGCCATTACGTGAGATAACATGGCCATTGAATTTGTTGCGCAAAAGAGCCATTGTTTCGTTAGCTGTCTGGCAAGTGGCACCGTCCTGATGAAACCACATATCGTCCACATCCATATCTTCCAATTCGGGCCATAAAAAGTTCGTTATCATCTCACGATAGCGAACACCATTCACAGTAACTGCCTGACCGGCCTCATTTTGGAAAAAATACGGCCCGATGATGCCGCCAGCCCATAAACCGCACCAAACAGTCACTCTTTGTGGGTGCATTAGTTTTTCGACAATCACTCTTGGATTCTCATTCGCCCAAATGCGGCAATTCTGTTTATTGACGAATCCACTGAGGTGAAAATGTGCCTCATCACTGAAGATGATTTTCTTCGAAAATTGATCATCCACTGTTGCCATTTCTTGCCACCATTCTACCCATTCACGACGTTTGGAATGGTCAAGAGGCTTTAGTTCTTGAGCCAATTGCACCTTGTAAGCGTGTAAATGCAAGTCTTTATGCATAATGTTCATCAACGACGAGCGTGAGAGGAGCAATTGTTGGGCACGACGACCAGTTGAGGTGGACGGCTCTTCAGCCACACTATCGCGAACAGCAGCAATATTTTCTGCAGTACGAGCTGTACGAGCATGCACTGGTGTTCTCACATCTTCTACAGACCCGGTTTGCTCGAATTTTTCCACGATTTTTGCGATTGTACGCACATTTGGACGATCAAATTGACCAAAAAAATCTCGAAGTGCACGATATGCATTTTGATTTGAACGCCCATTTTCATAATAAGTCTGGATAACTTTAACACGTTGTTGGATTGTGTATCTCTCCATGGTTCAAATTGAGTAAGTCTGAAATAGAGAAATGTCAAATAAAATTCGGAAAAAAACTTGGCGTTTAGGTGTGGTTCACATTCAACATCGGCCCTTACAATTTAATCACCCTTTATATGTAACAAAAAAGCAGTAAAGGGTTAAATTAAATATAGATATACAGACACATAAAAAAATTTGGGTAAAAGAAACCAACAAAAAAAAGAGTTAAATATTTTGCAAATGGTTTCTTAAATAAATATTGACATTTAATTTTATACATAAAAAAAAAATAATTTATGTGTTATAAAAATCTATACTATATAACAGTTTTTTCAAAAGATGTTAATTTCTAATTTAACCTTAATATAAGGTGCTATTAGTAAGTAGTATGTATTCGAATTAGATAATCATTAGTAGATACAAAAAGCGGTCAACTTAAAACGACCTTTGATTTGTATAATTATTTTTTATTACTACATATTTTTTTTTAAATGCTAATATAAAGCTATAAATTATACTATTAAAACATTCAAAAAATCCATAAATCTTAAATTATTTAAATTATAAAAAAAGTTAAAGGTAATTAAGAACACTTGGTTTAAATATCGTCGCCTTGCCAGCAAGTAGTGCTATCTGTTTTTTATGTATGTTTTTCAGGAGAGTGGAAAAACTTATTACTATTTATTTGTATTGTTAAAGAGCCGTCCGCTCAATGATACAAACAAAAAAAAAAAATCGATGTAACACATAGCACTACTTGCAGGCTAGCCGACGATATATTGTAAAAATTTTTAAATAAATGATTTAAATATTAATACAGTAAAATTATAATCGGGATTTAAGTTGAAACTCATACCAAACGATTTTTCCCGGAAAATTTGTAATTTAGAGCTGTGGTTATAATTCAAATTTAGTATTAAAAAATGTCTCTTATAAAAAATACTTTAATCCAGATTTACATGTTATTCACCCCTCTCCACCTTATCCACTATTTCCCAGTATTATTGAAACGAAATGTCATTTTCAAAAGCGAGTTTGCAACGGTAGATATGGATTTATAGAGACGGATAGCGTGTTAATAGCCTCTCAATTAAAATACTTTTGTTAAAATTTTTTTTTGTTAAAAAAGTTAACTTAAAGTTTTTTGTTTTAGAAAACAAAAACATGAAAGTATATTTTTTAGAGTTATACTAGTTTTTTGTTTTTATATACATCGAGATTATTTTTATGTTATTTTCAATTTATAACGAGCTTTCAACCTCCGTATATTTACAAAAATAAAGCAAATCAAACATATTAGCTAGGTTGATACTAGTATTTCGATCTGGCTAAAGATCTCATCAGAACCCGAAGTTTTAGAAAAGCTAGAGCCTTCATAATTGTATATAATTAGTTGATATTTGAATTTTGGAAAATAAAGATTAATGATTAAGTCAAATATATTAAAATATTCTTATATGTAACGCATTTAAAGAAGAAACACTATAAAAGATTTTCGTATGAAACTTAAAACTTTGTTTGGCTGCTGACTAAAACTTCGCCAGAAAAGAATCAATTCAATTTCTGACCAAAAATGTATTACGCTGAGAGAGTAATAAAAAGAGACTGTTAAATTTGTTGGCCATAGAGTTGCCATAATTTAACTACATTTTTTTGTCCTCCTGTGCATTGTTGCTTTTTTTTCTGTACTGGTTACAAACAAAGAGAAGGTGAAACTTAGAAAAAATAAGAAAGCAACGCTTATATTTTTACTATTTAACACATACAAGTACAAAATTCAAAAATGTGTATAAATAAAAGAAAAAAAAAAATTGCCAATAGACAGCGCAGCAACTTAAATTTATCGCCCTCGCTTTTACTTTAGTTATTATCTTTTGGCTTTTATTGTGAATACCCTTTTATGGAGCATATGATATATCTAGCGAATGATTAAAATTTTTTGAAATTACTCATATGCTAATTTTAAAATTTTTTAGAAATTAGTTCTTTAAAAAACATCAATTAGAAGAATACATGTTAAACCAATAAGTCGCATTTTACCTTCAAATTGCGACTAAGTTTGTATATGTTACTCTGAATTTTATCTTAAGGTAATCTTCTCTTTTATAGAAGAAAAAAAATTACCAAAAGTTTGTATTTCTGGCACCATGAAATATTTTTTCTAGAAGATTCGTCTGAAGTGTTCACATTTGAAATGAATTTAAAAGAGCACTTGAGTTCTATAAAACTTGTTTTTATAGCAAAAATATAAATAACGCAATACTTCTGAATGAGGATATTGCCAACAAGAAAAGTTTCCTAAGCGATAATCTTGATTTCACAAAAAATCGATAAAAAATAGGTCTAATTAGCTATCGGAGTTTTTATATATAAGTTACTTGGAATTTCAATAGACTTGGAATTTTAAAATAATTGTTCCCTGAAGAAATCACCCTATTTGGAGACGAACTATTGCTAAATACATAATTATAATTTATAAATAAAGGATCTTAAGCTCATTTGAAATAAGAAAAATTAAATAAGAACAGATTCAATTTTTTATTGATTCCAAATTCATTCCTGATTTCCCGCTTCTAAAGAAGTTATTTTTCAGAACTTCTAAAAATGGATTTGGAACAAAATATAATCTTTCCAAATCTAGTCTTTCCAACTCGGCCCAATCTCAAACTAAAGGGGTAAAATGGATTGGAAATATATATATATATATATTAGGCCGGGTCGATTTGTATGGAGGCAAACAAATCGCTCAACGTCCAAGGAAAATCGTATTCTAGGGATCAAAATAAGAAACTTTGCCGAAGGAACCATACCTCTAAAACGAATTCTGATGTCCCGACTTTTGAACCGTAGGGTGAAATTTTGAAAAATCCCACTTTGACCCATTTAGAGTGCCCCAATCGAATCCAACCTAATCGAATATAATTTATACATTCATCTGCTAGAGCGTCTTCCGGAGAAAAAATATAGACCCTAATCTTGGAAGGACTCCTCCTACTTTCTGAAATATCTCTATCCCGAGATTTGTACATTTTGCTATAAAAACTCGGCTAAAAGGACCTCTTTCAACTTAAATTTTAACCCCTTAACGGTCACCTAGAATGATGATTTATGCATTAATCTGCTAGCGCGTCTCCCGGAGAAGAAGTAGCTCGTCATAGTTTTGGGGAGATTCCTTCTACTTTCTGAAATATCAATGTGGGCTTTTTCTAAATTTGACCCTATGGGTCAAAAGTCGGGACATCAGAATTCATTTTAGAGGTATGGTTCCTTCGGCAAAGTTTCTTATTTTGATCCCTAGAATACGATTTTCCTTGAACGTTGAGCGATTATTAAATCGACCCGACTTTCGAGTAAAGGAAAGTTTTGATATCCATATTGCCTCTGTTTTGTGGACAGCGTTCCCACCAATTAGGCGAAAAAAATGCTTTCGGAAAAGTTAGAAAAAGAATACGAATTCCAGCGCATTCGGGATTCTCTCCTATGAGAGTTTCCTTGTGAACTTCAAAAGAATTGAACTTTCATTAAACCATAAGTATTGCTTAAGATGCAATGAATAAGGATCGTTAAAGACTACTTCCACCCTATGACAAGCCCATATAAAATTCGTTGGTTCCAATCCAATTTTTTTTATAAAATCGAAATCCAAATCATTAAAATGTATTTCTTCTCAATCCATTCTTTTGATGCTTTTTTGCTTTGAAGTTGATGTATTGACCCTCTAATTCTTCTGAAAAATATTCTCGGCTAATTTGGACCTCGTTCGTTACGTTATTAAAACAATGTAATGAAATATATTGAATGAATAAAATATTTTGACTAATAAACAAATATTGAAAACAAAAGTCACAATTTTTTAGAAAACGTCAAAAAAGTACACAAATGTACCAAAACCTGAAAAAATTTTAGAGAAACATTTTAAAAATCAGGTGTCAAATTAAAATTTGTGAATTTTGATATAAAATTCGCTAAATTACACAAAATTGCAACTGCTTCTTAATTTTTTACTCATTGATGAAACATTTTCAGTTTACAACAATAACAATATAATTTGCTGCTAAAATTTCGAGAAAAACCATAAAATACGTATTTAAACTGAACCTGTCGCCTAGCCCGCCCATAGTTACCATATGATAACACCATCAGATAAAAAAAGTACAACAACAAATCGCTCATTTATTGCACTACTCAAAAAACACGATTTTGCAGAAAACGAGTTTAAAGCTTTCAATCCATATATGCTCGCTTAACCCTTTATTTAGCTTGAGGTTATGTAGCTTTTATAATCAATGAGCTACTGTCCTAAACATTACTTTAGTGTAAATTTACAAGTCTACTTTATAAAACCCATGTTCATTTATTATGGTATTTTCATTACATTAAGCACAGGCACCCCAAATGTACATGCATGTTTTGAGTTACCATATGGTAACTACAGGGCGTTATGGGTTAAGCTAGAGCTCACCCATAATTTTTTTTCGAAAATTCTTTCTTTTTTTTTGAGATGAATACATTACACTAGAGGTGAATACAATATTATTTTTTTTTTTAATAACAAAATTGGTTGCCAATTGACCCGAGAGTCTATACTTTCGAACATTTTCGGTTTTACTTCAGCTAGCTCTTCTTTAGTAGGTAGACCTTCGGAAAAAATTCTATAATATCTTTAATTTTAAAAACATGTTTAAGTAGTTGTTTTCTTAACATTTAGTTTTTTATTACTTCTTTTTTCAAAAAGATTAATGTTTGTCCCAAATTTTGTTTCTATTGTCTGTCATTTTAGTAAAGTAATTTATGATGTCTACGTTAAGCATAAGTTATGAATTATGTGTTCAATATACAAATCTATCTTCTAGTGGTTAAAAAGTCTAAATCGAAATGATGAAAAAGCAAGGTTGGCTACCAATACTTTCTTAATACCGTTATCTGATTTAAAACTATTTCAAATTGATAACCGATACCAATACCGATTACCTTGATTTCATAAATATCGATATACCGTAACCATTTCCCTTAATACAGGTATCGTAACGGTATTGAAACGATTTTTAAAAAAAATATTTTTTTAACGTTTGTTACAAAAAATATAAATTTGTTTAATACAAAATATCGAAAAGTGCTAAATAACTAAACTTTTAACGTAACGTTGTGAAAAAGAGATGGAGGAGATTAGAAATATAAACAAAAATCTAAAAGTAGAATACTTGTGTTTGTTAGTGTCACTTCTGAGTATAATATACAGAAACATTAAAGCTAATAGGAAAGAAACCTGCAATTTAGCTGCATTACTTTCGAGGCCATACTTGGGTGTGAACGCTAAACGGTCATGACTTGGTATTGTTACGTTTATAATGTAAGAAGAGCGCAGGTTTGATTCTTACAGCCGCAGGTTGTAGAAAAACATTTATCATATGGAGACAATCTGACTATTGTAAGACACAAATAATAACACAATTTAAATGGAAAATTTCTGATAACGTCTGTCTTGTCTGATTTAAAAATAAATAGTGTTTATTATTTTTAGAGAAAAAAGTTTATTCTTCTTCTTAACCTTAACATTTCTAAATTAAACTTTTTTTTAAGAAAATATCGCATTGCTAACTTAACATACGGCTATTAATTTTTAATTTGCTTTGGCAAAATTGTTTTTTTTTTAACAACAACTCATAATTTATTGTGAAATGCAATAATACCAGAATGTACTGGTAGCGATACCATTTCCGAAACAGATAAAAAAATTGATACCAATACCTTTACCAATAATGTTATTCGTTTCGGTTGCCAACCTTGAAAAACAAACTACATTAAGTAACGTTTAGTTCTAGCTGACTACATACAATGAAGTAGTGCTTCCAAACTAAGGAGGTTATAATATAGGAGGAACCATCTGTTTCAAACACAACATCAAATAAAACATCAATTAAAAAAATTCTTTAACGGCACCGTTTTAAAAAATATTACTTATGTCCATTATATTTATGAGCTTTTTATGGGGAGTTTGATGAAAACTTTACTTATTATTCATCCATAGTGGGGTGTTGTTCTTCTGTACATCGTACGCCTTAATCGCCGTTAATAAACAAATTAAAACGATAGTGCGTGAACGTGGTTCAAAATCTTTAAAAATTAACTCTATTAAACAGAATATATTAAGAACCTGACACAAAATCTATTATATTATTTAAATATAACGGTAAATCTAATTTTTAATTAAACAAAATAATGATAATCAGAGTACAATAGTTTAATAATACACTGTAATTAACTTTTGTTTAAATTTACCCAATTTATAGTAGTAAACTATACTCCTACTATAAATTGGGTAAATTTACACTATGCGTGTAATATTAGACATAAAGTTTTTAAGTATACATCATTGGGTGTTGAAAAAATGTTGCGGAACATACTAGTTATTTGTAAATTTACACTGTATGTGCTTAAAAATAAGATAGTAAAATTACACTAAAAGTTTTAAGTTTTTATTTATTTGTTTGTAGCATTAAATCTAACATATAAAGCTTAAACAAAATATAGGTAATCAACGAACATCAATGTATTTAACGATTTTTATATGTGTTTTTGTATGTACACAAAAGTATTTAAAAATAAGTTATTAAAAAATAAAGAAATCTTAAGAAAACTAAAAAAAATTGTATTAATTGCACAATGATAATATTCTTGTTAACGATGCTATTGAGGCGATATCCATAATTTGTTTTCACGAATATTAAAGATTCCTCACATGGTTTGGGGATGTTTATGACTATGTTCATGAAAGAAAAAACAAACAGGAAACTATTAAAAAACATTACAAAAGATTAACATCATTTGATAGTTAACTTGCCTATAATTGCGGAAGTCTTCACTTTCGAAATTCCAATAAAATTTAAATTCAGGAATATATAGTAAACACCAAAATAAAATGCTGACATCCAAACTGAAGTACAACCGACTTTTTTACAATAAATCCAATGTGACCGCTACAACATTCTTTCATCTTTCCTGAACTAACCAATATTTATTTATACATATTTAATATTTATAAATTATATTTATTTATTTAAAAATTTTGGTTTTTTTTTTATGGAAGTTTCGATTTTTTAATTTATTTTAACATTTTTTTTTATAATTTTCAGTTTTTATTTGACAATTCTCAAATAAAAATTGAAAAAACTGAAATTATAAAAAAATGTTAAAATAAATTAAAAATCGAAACTTCCATAAAAAAAACCAAAATTTTTAAATAAATAAATATAATTTATAAATATTAAATATGTATAAATAAATATTGGTTAGTTCAGGAAAGATGAAAGAATGTTGTAGCGGTCACATTGGATTTTATTGTAAAAAAGTCGGTTGTACTTCAGTTTGGATGTCAACATTTTATTTTTGGTGTTTACTATATATTCCTGAATTTAAATTTTATTGGAATTATAAAAAAATGTCAAAATAATTTAAAAATCGAAACTATAACAAAAGAAGCCCAGTTTTATAAATAAATATTTTTCTTGACTAGTTTTTTTTTTAAATTTACACACATTTAATGTTTGTTTACACATTTTGTTTCTACAAATGTTCATAAACATTGAAATCAGTATCAACACCGAATATACTAAATATGTGTGTAATTTTACAAACAAAAAAGTATATATTCGTGTTTTACACATTTTTTGTCTAGTTTTACGCATTTTGTTTAATATTACATACAAATTTACTCAGTTTATAGCAGTAATTTTACATTAATTTTTAAGGATGTATGTAAATAATACAGAATTCAAAAATAAGACTAAATATTTGAACTAATAATGTGGAATACAAAAATGTAGGAGGAGATGTAAGTAATTATATTTTGAATATATAATTCGAAGCAACGAAATGTTTTGTTCGATTTTATGTTTAAAACAGTTCGTCCCTACTATAATATAATCTCCTTGCCAAGCTACCATGACTTTAAAGAGTTATGGACGGCAGAATGACAACAATTATGAATACTAAACAACAGAAACAAAATTATAAAAAAATAGTTTCCAATTTCTGTAGTTGTTTCTTTAATTTTTTTTGCAACTTAAGCGGTAGCCCAATGGCTGTATATCATTTAAATTTATTTTGGTTTGTTTAAATGTCTTTTTGTGTGAGGGGTTTCCTATTAGTTTGAATAATGACTATCGGGTTTTGTTTTATTGCCTTTTATTTTTGGTTAAGGCAAATGATTGAAGCGCGGCTAATGAAAAATACACATTTGATTTATGCTACTCAAGTGCGACAAGACATTGGTTAAAATATATACAATTAAAACCTAATGATTTTAAACGCGTGATTGTTGTTATAATTAAACAATTTATCATTTAAGTTAATCGAAAAGTCATTTGTTATATTAAAGCCGGTTATGTGGTAACTTATCTACTATTAGGCTCGAAGTAGTATCGAAGATATCCGTACAAATATATATTGAGTATCTCTTTACATTATACATTTGGTTAATTTTGGCAGGATCCCAGTTTTTCATGGGTTTCACAAGTCAACTACGAACTTCTGAGCTGTTTGACTTTCTGAATTCGGAATAAATTTTAGATTGCTAAATTAAGAAAACTATAACAAAACAACAAACAAAATAATGTATTTTTTTATAAAATATTATTAAATATTTATTTCAGAATGTCTATTCAGATTTACGTCAGGGGGGTAAAATCAAAAGTACCTACTTTCCCGTTTTGCATAAGATATTATATATTTTTTTCTTAATCTGCACTTATATGAAAATGTGATGAGGAAAATTAGCTCCGCAGCTGTCCTCCCCCTTGTAGCTCATTTCAGTTGCCAAAAACTATTCCTTTTGTACCTTAAGGGGGGGCATTACATTCGCGGCAGAGAAAACAGACCTTTTTTTAAAAATTCATAACTCAGTCAAAAACAAACATTTTTCCAAAAAAATATATTTTTCGCTCTAACATGGTTTTATAGAGCTCCAAACTGGTGGCAGTGAAAAAAACGGGGCCTCGTGGTTTCCAGCGCTGGGAGTCGCAAAAATTGCCCGATCTGGAAAAAAAAATTACTTTTTTAAATCTTAACAAAATTGGTTATCGTATGACACGAGCTTTTTTATTAATTTTTTTTTTCAATTTTTGATGATGTTCCAAATTTAAAAGTGTGTTTTTTCGAAAAAAATATTGACTTTAAAAATTCATAAAAAATCGAAAAAAAATTTAAAAAAGCTCGTGTCATACGATAGCGAATCAAGTTTAAAAAAATACAAAAAAAAAAAAAAATCGTCAAAATAGGAACCCGCTAGTGCCGCAACTAGTACGAAAAACATGGTTTCGAGATAAACGCGTTCAAATTTGTGAACAAAGAAAAAAAGGTTACCTTCAATCTGCCATGCCTGCTTCGTACTGTATGCCTTCGTTATCTTGTGTTGTGATTTTTCTTACAGTTTTTTTGCAATCGTTTAGCAATTCGGGCTTCTTTTCAAGCTTCATATGCCTTCACTCTGGCGCATTTCAAACGATTTGCATTATTTCCTTTGCAAAAATTCAATGCTGTAGCTCCTATGGTGATAAATTAAAAATGCGCTCTCACTAATCCGGCTGTAACTTTTGAACCCGAAGGAATTTTTCCATGAAATTTTTTTTCTTAGAATCTTAAGAATATTTACTAAAATACAAAATTATAAAAAGTCGATTTTAAAAAACGGCCAATGTCATGTTCCCCCTTAAACAAAGATTTTTTTGTAAAAATTTTGGAAATTCCTAATAAACCTATAAAAGAAAGCGGAAAAAAAATACAAAAATTGTTAAAAACAACGTTTGCAGAAAAAAACTGCTGAAATTAGCACATTTATTTTCTAAATATTAGTTAGATAAGAACAGCAAAAAGAAAAATGTTAAATCTACTAAGTTTTAATTCTATTTTTTAGTTAAAGTTTAATTTATTGCTAAAATCCGAAAAGTTTTTGTTATATTTAAGATAAATTTAGTTGAATGCAACTAACAGTAAGCCTGCTAAAATCAACAGAAATATTTTCTAAAAAAAGAGTGGTTTGCTGATTTCAAAATGGTAGATTTGCATTGCAATAAAACCTTAAAAACCTTAAAAATTTTAAATTTGTTTTGTGTTCTTTTTACGACTCATATTTAGCAAAATTTTGTGAGATTAAATTCTGATTTTTAATTAACTAACTTCAACTTAATAAAGACCAAATGTTTTACTTTTAAATTTTAAAAAATTAAAACCACAATCAAGATTATTGCTCACATCGTAACTTAATAAAGACCGAAATAAATGTAACACGAAAAGGTAGTAATACTTTAATGCAAATTTATATAAAATTAAAAGAATTTATTAAATTTTAAATTTAGACACAATTTATGAGTATTATCTAAAAAAGCTTATATGTTTGATATAATTTTTATTAAAAATAAAAATTATGTTTTTTCGACCTTTAATTGTGCAATGAAAATGAAAATTATTCAACTTTGAGACCATTTCTTTATTAGGATATTGTGCTAACAAATAGTCTATAAAGTTTTTGTTTTAAAGTTTATTAATGGACCACTTTCAGAAATGCGTTGATAGATCTATTTCGGGAATTTACTAGGTTAACATCATCATGTTTTGAAAGAAGTAACAAAGTAAACAATAATCATTAGTTGTTATTTAGTGGGATAACTAGGTTATATGAATGTTTGATATTTTGCATGGGATTGTCACTTCTTTCAAAACGTGTTCTGAGGATGGGAACCTAAAGAATTCCCGAAATAGATCTATCAACACATTCCTGAAAGTGTTCAATTAATATCTTTAAAAACAAAAACTCTATAGATTATTTGTTAGGACAATATCCTAATAAAGAAATATAGAGTACGGTCTCGAACTTGAGTAATTTTCATTTTCATTGAAAAAGCTTATATTAGAAATTTTATTATATCCTCCATCCCATGATAGATCGGCCAAAATCTGATCGGGGGTCATTTAAATTCCTTTATATTTTGTACACGTATTATCTAGGATGTCTATTAGCCACTAGCGTTTTCAATTTCAACAAATTTTATAAATTTGCGTTTTTATTCCGGTTTTCAATTTTTTAAAAAATCTAAAAAATGCTAAAAGTAGTGAAGAGCCACATTTCCTAAAGTAAATAGGAAATGCTTTTAAAAGATTTAAAAGGCACATGAAAGCTGAAATCGTCGACTCTACGATTTGTAATAAAAAAACAACCACTTTTTTTTTTGCGAAAATGCATTCCTAATGCAAATACAATTCTTGATTGCATTTTGCACTCCCTTCCTCATCTAGTTTTGAAAAGATTGTAATTTTTAACCCTTGGACAAACACATGGTTCTGGCCAGGCATATTTAATTTTTGAGCATTAATTAAACATACTTCTAGTTTAGGTAGATACCTGTATTTCCTGGTAGCCGCCTAAAATATTGTTGAGTTTCTATCTGTAAAAAACTAAATTCTAAAATATCGTTCCAATACGACGAAAACTGCAAAAGAAAAAAGTCCCCCCTCGAACAAACACATATGCCTGGCCAGACCCAACTATATTTTGGGACAACATTCAACCCGTTTGGCCATTGAATCTTTCTTTGGAAGGCCGTTGAATATTCCCAGCAACATGCTGCCTAACCAACAACGCGGCGCTAGTGCACTGAATTCCAGAAAAGATTGCAGAATTTGTCTCGTGCAAGACGAAAAGCTGAGTAGGAAGACACGTTTTTACTGCACCAAATGCACTAATCATATGTGCCAACAACATTCTAAAGTTGATTATACTTGTTTTTCATGCATTCCACAAAATGAATAAAAATTTGTTTACATTTTTACCAGAATAATATACGAGCATACTTCATTCAATTCAAAGTTACGGTACCCTTTTTGCCATACAAATGCATGAAAACGTATAGGGGTCTGGCCAGGCATATGTGTTTGTTCGAAGGTTTCAGAATATGTGTTTGACGGGGGGTTGAAAAATTAGTAGTTTTTGGAATAAATAACAACTTTGTCTTATTTGGGACCAGAATGCTCACTATTGTTAATAATTTTTCCATAAAAAATAAATTTTTTAGGTTTTTTAGGATTTTATTTATTTATTCTTTAAATTTGAAATGAAAAAAAAACATAACGACACATAACTTTGAAACGCATTATCTTCTAAGGTATATTGACTATTTCCATAACTTTAAAATCATTTGAAATCAGTAGTTGTCTAGTTTACAAATTGCGGTTCAAAAATCACGTGTTTTTTTTTTTTTTTTCAAAAATGCATTTTAAATGCAAATGCGATTTTTTAATTAACCTTGCATTTAAAGTACATTTTTAAAAAAAAAAAACGATATTTTGTATTTAATCCTAAAGAAGACTCCTATAGCTTTCAGATGCTTTTTTGAATTATTGAAATATTTAATATACTACAGAAGATAATGCTATTCAAAGTTCCGAGCTTTTATAATTTTTTAATATAACTAAAAATTATAAAAAAAAACTATAAAATACTAAAAAATGTATAAAGCTATTTTTGATAATATCATTGAAAATAGTAAGCATTCTAGTCCCAAAAATGTCGTAGTTGTTGTTGACAACGTTTTAAAAATCGAAGGGGGTAAATAGTGCGAAATGTTGTGTTTTCATTATCAATGTATTTTCGCCAAAAGAGTGGTTGTTTTTAATAACAAATCGCAAATTTGACATTTCCAACTTTCATATGCTTTTTAAATCTTTGATATATAGTCCATGTACTTTGGGAAATATAGCTCTGCAAATTTCACTAAGGGCCATTATTACAACTTGCCAATAGCTAAAGTTCGGATGTTATCTGACAGATTATTAGTTTTTCGTTATTATAAGTATACTTTAAGCTAAAAGTGACCCATAAGCTAAAGGGAAGACATTGTTGCCTTTAACTTTAAACCTAAGGTTTATGTGTTTAAAGTTACCACATTTTCTGCTCTATAAAGAAAAAGAAGAAAATACCGAATTTCACAACCGTTTGGTGCTGCCATATTATCAAAAATATTAATTTTATTTTATTGGGAAGTTGTAATAACGAAAAACATTATAGCTCACTTTATTCCTCGCTTTAGCTAAAGTTACTTTTTACTAACATTTACTTTAAAGGCAAGTTGTAATAATGGCCCTAAGTGTAGCATTTTTTTATTTATAAAAAAAAAATTAAATAAATAATTTAATAAATAAAATAAATTAAAAACGTGAACAAAAATGAGAGTTTACACAATTTTATGGAATTGAAAACGGTAGTGAGTAAAGATATCCTAAAGTATACGTGTGCCAAATTTTTTGCAAAATCAAAGGGCTGGAGTCCAAAAAACTACCATTTTGGAATGTTCTCTTATGGAATGGACTATATAAAGGGTCCGCCATCTAACGTTTTTTTTTTCAACTAGTGCTTATTTCGTGAATGGTAACACTTAGCTCATGTCAGATTTGACAGATAATTATAATTTGACAGATTATTAATTATAGTTAGCTTTATCATTCCGCTGAACGAATATGGTCCGTATGTTCGTTATCTTGTGAAAAAAGTGAAAGAAACTAGCATCCTCATCGATAAACCAAAGCGTGAATAGCCAAAAACAGTGCGTACACCCGAGAATATTGCTGCTGTGGCAGAAAGTGTGCGTGAAGCGCCATCAACATCAATTCACCGTCGTTCTCAACAATTGAACATTTCGGAGACATCATTCAGACGAATTTTGCATAAACACCTTGGTATGACGCCATACAAAGTCCAATTGGTTCAGGAGTTCAAAAAAAAAAATGTTATTTGGCGGACCCTTTACTTTATAGAGGTTTGGTTTGATTTGATTATTGGCAATTTCCTTTTATACTGGTGGTAGTAATATGCAGTTATACCGATTCGATGATATTGACTAAAATCGGGTGATTATTGTTTTGTTCCCTGAAATTCTGCGATTTGTTATAATGACACTACCAAAGGTCATATAATTAATTATGATTACCTCGTAATGTATTGTGTAGTTATTGCAGATTCCTCTTCCAAATCTCTTTGTCTTAAATTTTAATATATAATAATGTACGTGTTTTTCTTTTAAATTTAAAAAAATTAAAATCAAAAGTATATATTTCGATCTTTTATCATAAATTATGATGTGAACAAGATTATACAAGTTCTAGATTGTTTTTTGTTAAGCAAAAAATCTTGCAATGTGGTTTTATTAATTAAAAATGTCATCATCTGCTAATTTAATATTATATTATCGAATTCAAACAGATTTTCTTAAATATTCAATAATGTGCAGCTAGAAATAATCATGTCTGAAGAAATGAAACTTTATATGTGCTAAATTTAAACTTTTCGACCTAAGCGTCTAGGTCATCATTAGCCTCATTTTAATCCACCACCTATAAGAATCTCAAGGTTTTTATCAGGTGTATACATATATTAACCAACCACAGACCAACCACCGCGTGTTATTTCGACCCATAGGTCTGAAACTACTAAACCTATTTAAAAACGGTATTCTAAAGATATGTAGTGCATTAAATTGTATTTATTTTGCAATTTGACTGAACACTATAGCTTTTTGCTAAATCGAAATATAGTCAAAATAGTCAAATTAATCAAAAAATATAAAAATATTTTAGAAACTTCTTTTTATTTTTCACATTAAACTTCCAGGCTTTTCACGTTAGACCTTGCAAATTATAAATATATTATTACACACAGAATAATAAAGTGCCAACAGAATTAAAAGGTGTATTTCGTTGGCTACAACTAAAAAATTTGGTTAGTATAATCATACTTTAATGTGTTTCCTGGATAATTTGGGTTTTATGATGTGAGCAGAATTATTTTGTTTAACAAAAATCAAATTGAGATAGGCTTGGTAGAGAAGATTAAGCATACTTTTCTAAAAATCATAACTACATTGTAAATTTTTATTGAATTAGACTGCGCAGTTTCTGGTAACACAACCTTCATCAGTAATCCTTTTGACAATACTGTAATTATTTGTTATGGTTTTTATTGTTTGATTGCATCTATATGAAATGTTTATTTAGTAAATGCAATCCTGACCGTGGCTTGAACCTGCTTTCTTTGCCACATGCACTTCGCACTACACTTTAGACAGGCGCTTTAACCACTTGATCTAAAGTCAGGTCGATTTTTGCTGTGGCTTAAAACCAGTTTCAATTACACGGGGTCGATTTTACATTTAATTGTAATTGCAGAAGATAGCTAAGACAAACACCACAACAATTCACAATTGCTAGAAAATCATATGTAATCTAATTTCCACTGTTTTCCCAAATTTTGTGAGTTAGCGACAACTATGATGTATTTTTTGTACATACGGCAGTTTGGCTATTCACGTAGTTAGGGAAGAGTTCATATAGATGCAATCAAACAATAAAAACCGTAACAAATAATTACAGTATTGTCAAAAGGATTACTGATGAAGGTTGTGTTACCAGAAACTGCGCAGTCTAATTCAATAAAAATTTACAGTGTAGTTATGATTTTTAGAAAAGTATGCTTAATGTTCTCTACCACGCCTATCTCAAACAATTGAAAAATATGTTCATATTAATTATAGTATTAATTGCACACTGTCTAAAAGACGATGAATAAAATTCAAAAATCCCCAATAAAATCAAATTATTTTGAACTTGAATAATCCGGCTTACATCATAATTTATGATAAAAGATCGAACAAAAAACTTTTGGTTTTAATTTTTTAAAATAAAACATTTGAAAATTGCAGATTACAGTAAAACTGACTTATGGCCCTAATGCTGTGGTCAGAAAGTGTTATTGTTTATTTAATAAACAATAACAATACAGTGTATTATGACTAGAGATTCTAGGCTGTACACGAACAATGTTTATTAGTTAAAATGTTTATAAGTTAAAAATGTTTTCAAAAATTATATTTTGGGTAAATATTCTACCCATTCTACATTGGTTCTCTGAAGATTTTCAGGTGATGCGAAATGAAACGTGTAAGGACCTATCAGTAGATAAAATCTACATTAAATTAGCGGATTAAAAATTTTTTAATTAATAAATAAACATTTCACGGTTTTTTGTTTAACAAAAAACAAATGATCTTGAACTTGGACTTGAATAATCTTGCGCACATCATAATTTTTTATTAAATTTAATGAAAAGTTGTATCAATTAAATGAAAAGTTTCAAAGCACGTGTTCCAGTGAAAAATTCATAAATATAATGCCAAAATTCATTATTATCATGTAGATAATTCTCTCAGTGTAAAAGAATATAGCCGTTCAAAAATATTGTGTTAAAAACGGAACAGAGTGTCCATAATAAGCTAATGACAAATTTTGCATGAAATTAACAAGTCATTTTTAATCGCTCCAAATTAAGTTTAACAAATATGACTAAGATTAATAAAATTAATTAAATAAATGATTTTAATATTAAGTCATATTTTCACTAGAAACTTTCACTTTATCTGTCCTATTTTGTTATGATTAAAATTAATAATTATTTTAAAATAATAGTATTTTTTATTAATTTATTAAATGTCATAAATTTACATAGTTTCAGTGTATGCAAATTTACAATAAATGACATAGTTTATGGGGGGAACGATAGCCAAGTGAAACCAGAACAAAATTTTCAGCAAATAAAACTCGATATAAAGTTATAAAACTTTACGTTTCTGTGCAGCAACTTTCGAATAAAAAATTTAAAAAATTTATTCAAAAAATCAATGAAAATATAAAATCTACATGCTTTAGTTGGCTATCTTTCCCAATATGTGACCAGTTTTCTTATTAAATATAATAAAAACTTTTTTTTTTTAGCACACAAGTGTTAAAATGGCACTTGATTATTTGACTTTAATCATGATTTATTGAAATGTTAATCGATTTATTAATATAAAATTATGGGAGTTGTCTTTTTATATTGAACAGAAAATAATATATGCAATATTTTATGTAAAAAACGCTGTATTTTTTCATTATTATTAAACAATAAATTTAAAAAATAAAAAAAAAAAAATATTATAATAATAAAACAAATTGGTTGTATACGAGCTAAAGCAAAAAACTACAACACTTGATTACAATGAATCTGAAAGCGACTAATAATTTGCATTTTAATATTTATGATAATTTTTACATACAAAACAACAATTAAACAAAAAAACTTAAAAGATAATCAACATTAAGTATTAATTAAAAAGAATTGAAAATAAATTCTCATGATTAAAACGATAAATCTGTCAGATATGAAAAATACAAAAGATTAAATACAAAAAAGGTACAAATCAATACAATAAGTCATTTCAAAGCAGAGATGGACTAACTTTTGATTTGAAAGGGCCAATTAGAAAAGGCCGAAAAAGTGATGAGGCAACTTTCAGGCAAAACTTTATATTATCCGGTAATAAGTTTGGAAATAAGAAATTATGGCCGTTAACTGGTTACCAGCCGTTAAAATATTACTTCCAGTATAAATGTAATAAGTTTTTTTTTGAAATTTAAATTTTTTTAAATTGGGTATTAAATTAAAATTTAAAAATTTTTAACAAAAATTTTATAAATAAAATTTTTGTATGAGTTTTGGGTGTAAAAATAAACTTTTTGTAATAAGAGGGTAAGTAACGTGTTATTTTTATATTACAAACCCTATTATTTTAACAAGGGCATGTCCATCGAGGTTACTACCTAAAAAACTTTTTATTTAAATCTTTAATTTTTATATTCGAATCTAAAAATTAATTGAAAATTTCAAATTTGTAGTAAAAATTTAATTATAGTAAAGTTTTGTAAAAGTATAACATGTGGAGATAGCTCAGATGGTAGAGCGGTTGACTGGCAAACTGGAGTCTCAGGTTCGAACCCTGTGGGCACATTTTTTCAATAAAACAACATTTTTTAAATTATTTTTACGCAATTAAAATTTTGAATATATGAAATTTTGGTATAATTAAATAAAATAATTCTTTTAAACTTCACTTAAAGTTTTATGCGTGAACTTTTTTGAAAACCGCGAATAAATAAAATTGCGCTTCTTTATATTTTTTATGTTTTATAAACTTATAGTAGGGTAGGAAAAAATTTATAATTACTTACAAAATTCAAACGTTATAACCCTATACCAAAAAAAAAACTAAAACAATATTACCGAATAACGTTACCGAAAATACCGAAATACTTAAAATACGGTTACCGAAATAAATAAAATTCCGTTAGCACTAAAATCCCTTTATCAGTAAAAAAAAGCCGTTACCGAAATAACTGAAATATCGATACCACTAAAAAACGGTTACCAAAATAAAAGAAAATAGCGTTACCCTTACCCGATAATCCATTACCATCCATTATAAATTGATATGTAATAATTACAATGAGATCTACACACAGAGAAAAATTTAGCTATTTACCAACGGAAATTCGTTTTACTACGACTCAAATTCGGTTATTACGAATTTCATTCGGTTAGCACATTCGATGAATTCTACTGAATTTTAGTTGCAACACCCAAATCCAAATCAGAAATTTAATTTAAATATTGTTGTACTAACTGAATTTATAAGTTGTTACCATTAATATACACTTTTCAATTCGGTTGGCACTTTATTTCTCTGTGTGTATATATTCATGTAACTTTAATTAAATCCAAGAAGAAACTGTACTTTTTACTTTTTACATTTTAAATTTGATTTAAACTTCAAACCGCCTTAATTTTTGCGCTGTTAAAGATAAATGATTAACGTGGATGTATTTGGCATGCTTAAACATCGGCTAACATTTTTGAAATTATTTTGCCTTAAAGTGTTGAAAATTTTGAAATTCATCATATATATATAAATGGCGTGTGTTACTGAACTAAAAACCTAAAAATTTCATGGCATACACTCATATTAATTTTTGTTTAAAACTACCCAACTTATAAATGGTAGGTAACTGTACTCCTACTATAAATTGTTTAAATTTACTCTATGTGTGTAAATAAATAATATTACTCACATTATGTGTAAGTAGGTGAGCACAATATCCATAAATTTACATTACATGTGCGTAAAATTTTTAAGAATCATATTTTTTTTTAAATAAAAGTGTTTTATTTTTTAAATTTTATTTGATGATGTTTATTGCAATTAAATTATTAAAAGAATTGGAAAGCAAATTATTTGACTACTTCACGAAAACCAATATAAATTACCAAACCATTATCATGTATAGGACCGTTTTGTCGCTTAAGACTCCTTACATATTTTGAACTTGAGAGTTTTCTTTTCAGATAGTCATAAGGATATAAATTCCAACTCTTTTTTAAATTAACAGCAATTCCACATTGTCATGTTTTTTAAAATTGTTTTTGTACATTTTTTGTATGTGTATGGTTTTTTTTTTTCAAATAATACTATAAGTTAGTAAATTTACATTCGTTGTGCGTAAAATTTGAGTTTACCATCATAAGAACTAATTTTAGGCACAAACTGTTTAATTATAAACAAATAATGACTATTTTTATGTTTGTGCGTGTAATTTTGTGTATGAAGTGTGTAAAAACTGATTTTAGGCATTTTATGTTTATATTTACTAACGTTGCGTTAATTGACACAAAAAATTATGCAATTAATAGTAGTAGACTTACAGAAATTTTTTAGAGTGTCTCTGAACTAACCTGTTAATGTCTCTAATATTCCGGTGATATGTCCTAGGATTTGTCACCAAACTGTGTTAATTAGTTCGGCAACATATCAAAAAGAATAAATTGTCCCCTTCTATATATAAAAGTACAGGGTTTGCATTAGTTTGCCTAAATTTTCATTATGGGCCCCCCAAATTCCAAAAAAAAGTTTTACCATTTCTGCATATTTTTTATTTAATCTGTTGAAAAATAAATTATAATGATTTATGGCTTAAAATAAGATTTAAATTCTTTATAAACAATGACTAAAAAAAAAAACCTAAGCTCGTTTTTTATGTTTTCCTATTTTTTACTTAAAATGAATAATAAACTCCACACCTATTTATCAGTTAAGAGCCATAACTTTGTCAATATGTCAGTTTATAGTTTTTTTTTTTTGTAATTTTATTTTTTCGCTGTAATAAAGCGTGATCTTAAACATAAGTTAAGTTGACTCTAGACAATCGTAAAACTTCTGGACAATGCATTTAAAATAATATGTAAAACTGAATGTAAAGCTGAACGTAAAGTATCCACATACGACGACTTCTTAAGAAAATATGGCACAAAAAACATGATTATTTCCACAACTCTTAAATGTAAATGGAAACGAAAGTGCTTCTTTTTTAGGTTTTTTCTTTTAAAAAACACTTTGTTTATGTGATCGGCAAGAATAACCCAAGACGTTGACAGTAAAAGATGCAGCAGCTTTATGTAGCAAAACAGTAACAGCAGCAACTTGAAAAGAACAAAAGTAACGACATGTGGCCTAATCTTATCTTCATTTAAATGTCATCTTAAAAACAATAAAACATAAATTATACCTTAAATATATGTAGGTATCGGGAACAGAGCAGAATATAAAAATATCTGTTTGTAAGATGGCACAAAAAAATAATGAAGGTTACCAATGTTTAAGCTTTTATGTTTGAAGTTGTCTCTGTTAAAATGACTATGTCGATAACTGAAATTTAAAAAGGGCGTAACAGCTGTTTTTTTTGTACTACAGAAGTTCAACATTTTAGCAATATTAGGAAAATTAAATTTTGAAAAATGAATATTTGTAGTGGCCGTGGAAGAAGAAACTTTCATGCAAATAAATGTTTGTAATCTGTAGTACAAAAACGGTTTTGATCAAATACTTTATCTACACCCACAAAAACTTTTCCATAAAAGTTCAATAGGTATTTAAAATTTTAATCAGTAAAGTTGTTTCAATGGAATATACATTTAAATTACCAAATAAATATATTTTTTTAAATTTCTGTCTGTTATTCAATTAACAAAATAAACAAAAAAAAAAAACGAACTTTCGTAATAGTTAAAACATTCAGTTTAAATTTTCTATTTAAAAGAAAAAGCTGTTATATTATATTGAGTATTTAAATAAACGAAAACAATCTATTGTTTTTATTGTTTTTATCGATTTTATTCAATTAATTTTTCAACAGTTGAAAATAAATCAAAAACAATTGTTTTAAGCGAAAAGTAAGTAGTCCTTTTTTTTAACTGATTTTCAACTAATTTAATGTGTAAAAATATTGTGAGTATAGACAAAGAATTTTTAACAAAACGGCATATATTTTTTTTTTTTGCATATTTTATCAAATTTTATGATTTTCATTGCGTCTGTTTTTCATATTTTACATTTAATTGGATATTTTTGAAAAATTGCATTTAGTGTTAAATTAAAAGTAAATAAAATACATGTAATTCACTTTTTTTTTTTTTTTTTTATAATTTAACCAATACTCAGGGGATGCCCCCTACTCATGCAGTGCATTGTATTGATCAGGAAAATAAGGTATGGGAAGGGGGAAAGAGGTAGTAGTGTTTGTGGATATTTGATTTAAATTTTTCTAAATTGTAAGTAACAGGGAAGACTTCTGCGGGAAGTTTGTTCCACATACGAATCGTTCGACTAAAAAACGAATTTTCTCTGTAATGCGTTGTGCGAAACACAGGACAATCAACTACAAACGGATGTGCTCTACTAGATAAGCGAGTATTACGAATAAAAACTCGGGCTCGTGGAATAAGTTCCCTTATCTCAGATGAGCATCTCCCATGGTAATATCGATAGAAAAGTGTCACACAACCCACATTCCGACGATGCTCCAATGAATCAATAGAGTTGGATACACTACTGTCATTGATAAGCTTCACCGCCCTCCCCTGAACACGGTCCAGAAGCTTCAGAATAGACAATGGAGCCCCTGCTCATATATGAGAGTTGTATTCCATTTTTGGCCGGATATAGCTGGTATAAATAGTAAGGAGATTGGATGGAGTGAAGTAAGTCTTGCACCGTTTTAGAAAACCGAGACACTTGAATGCCTCTTTCGACACTTGAAATACGTGCTTATTCCAACGGACATCACACTGTATTCTCATGCCCAGAACATCAAGAGTATCCGATTCCTCAATACCTATACCATCCATAGTTACAGATGACAATGTCAATTCCACAGCCCGTCTGTGGGTTAACATTCAACATTGGGTCTTGCGTGCATTAAATCGACCTTATTGGCGCGACCCCACTCGGAGATTGTAGAAAGGTCTTGATTGAGTGTGTCATTCATGTTCTGCCGCATGCCCTCTATCTCCAAAGAGCTTGGCCTGTGATCGAATGAAAATGAATAACAAATGTTGCTGTCATCTGCAAAAGAGTAGATAGGGTTGATGGTCTGACCAAGAAGGTCATTAATAAAAATAAGAAAAAGGGTAGGAGAAAGAACAGAACCTTGTGGTACCCCTGAATTTAGCTGAAACTCGTTTGATGAGACCCCATCTAAAACAATACCTATAGTGCGGTCTCTGAGAAAACTCGTTATAAATCGAGAGAAGACATTACCGACACCAAAAGCAACTAGCTTAGTCACGAGTGCCCCGTGCCACACACGATCGGACGCCTTAGAAATATCTAGAGCAACCACTTTACTCTCACCAAAGCGGTGGATTGACCGGCTCCAACGTTCCGATAGAAACGCCAACAGGTCTCCCGTAGATCGACCACTACGAAGCCATACTGTCGATCATTTAAAAGTGAATTGGTCTCTAAATATTTCACAAGATGGTGGTTAACCATGGTCTCCATCACTTTGGAGAGCGCAGAGCAAATTGCGATTGGGCGGTAATTTTCAGGCTTGTTAGCCGCACCCTTTTTAGGGATACGCTGGACATTGGCCATCTTCCAGCATGAGGGGAAAATTTCCGCACGGTACGAAGAGCTGAAAAGTTTTGCCAATGGACGTGCCAACGTTAAAGAGCACTGTTTCAGCACCAGTGCTGATATGCCATCCGGTCCCGGTGACTTATTTACGTTGAGATCCGCAAGAACCCTTTTGACTGCCCGGGCCCGAAAGAAAATCAAAGGCATAGTATAGGATACCCTTTCGAGAACGGGCAGTGGTTGATCGCTTTCCGGCAAGAAAGAATTTCTTGCAAAAAGTTCAGCGAAAAGGTTGGCCTTATCAACCGGGTCAGTGAATGATTAATCGTCCTTTAAAAGAGTTGGAATAGAAGAACTAGCATTATCCCTTACTCTTTTAACAAACGACCAAAAGGTCTTACTGCCCCGAGGAGCAGAAAGAACTTTGGCGCGTAGACGCTGTTCGTATAAAACCTTTTCGCGTCTAAGTACCTTGGCACACTCGGTTCTCGCCTTTTTGCGGTGCAGATCAGTAACGGCGTTCTTATTCGAACGCCAATTATTGAACGCTGCCTCTCTGGATCTGACTGCATTTTTGCACGTCTGGTTAAACTAACACTTGTGTTTTGATTTAGCCGAAATATGCTTCGTTGGAATAAAAAGTTTCATTCCTAGCATAATAAAAATTTGCTTTCGTTACTAAACAATGTATTATATTTTTTTTTTTTTGAAAAAACTTCGGTTTTACCTAAAAACCTACATATAAAATTTTGAGTTTAGACCGAGAAATTAATCTGCTTGAGTGACTTTAATACACCTTTTAATCTTCTACGTTTACATATGCATTTTTGGACAAGCTTAACTTGACAAAGATAACCATTGTCAGTTTTAAATACCTAGGTGCCGCTGATAGCGATCCGTCATAAGAGAAACTAGCAAAATGTCGGCGTTAGCAAAAAATTTGTCGACAGCTCAAACAATTTTTTTGCAGCAGAATCTTAACGTTAATTTTTAACTGACTTTATATGTATGTTTTTTAACGTTGCCAACCTAAATTAAGGCAAACCACAGAGTTGCAGATAATCAGTAGTAGGAATACAGAATTTCTTTTAAACAATTCTTACCAGAATAAAAATAACAATATTTAAAAAATTGTTTAATGCTTGATTAAGAAGATAATCATATTTTCAGTAGATTAGCTTTTCTGTGAAATATTATTAACTACTCACAAAGAAAAATTTAGCTATTTGCCAACGGAAATTCGGTTACTACGACTCAAATTCGGTTATAATGAATTTCAGACTGTTGGTACAACTTTACATTAGCTTTCACAACAAAATTCGATTAATTCAATTGAATTTTAATTGCAACATCCAAAATATTTTGAAATCTAATATAAATATCCTTGTATTAACTGAATTTATAAGTTGTTACCATTAATATACACTTTTGAATTCGGTTGGCACATTATTTATCTGTGTGTATGAACTTAATGTTGCATATTTAATTTATTAATCATTATCATTATGATTTATATTTCTTTTTTTTTAATGATTTTTAAAGTAAATCAATTCAGCTAAACTGCAGTACCCATGGTAAATTCGCAAATTGATGTTACACATTTGTCAGCTAAAATACACAGTTATGTTGGAACTATTAAATTTTTATTAATTAGCTATAAAGATTGATACCTTTAGCTGTGATTTCAGCCAGAAAATTCAGAAAAATGAAAAAGAAAATTATTCAAGTTCGAGACCATACTCTATATTTATTTATTAGGATATTGTTCTAACAAATAATCTATAGATTTTTTGTTTTTAAATTTATTAATTGATTACTTTCAGGAATGTGTTGATAGATCTATTTCGTGAATTTTTTAGGTTCCCGTCATCAGAACTCGTTTTCAAAGAAGTGACAATGCCATGCAAACATCAAGCATTCATATAACCCAGTTATCCCACTAAATGAGAACTAATATATTAGCTCGTAGTTAAAGTTTAGCACCATTGATCAAAAAAAAAATTGAAAACTGGTTCGTTATGTGAAGCTCTACCTTTAGCAGATATAGAATACACTCTTTTTTGTTTTGATTCTCCTTTTTATTTTAACACTTTCTTTGTTTTATTAAAAAAAAAAAATCAAGATGTAAAGTAAACAAGACCGTACTTTGCTAACTTTTTTTTTTGAGTGTACTTATCGGATCTGTATGAAATTGACAACGTTGCAAAGTTGGTTCCAGTGCCTTCAAACTCATATATTATGGTAGATCCAGAAATATAATAGATATATGAGAACTAATCGAATATAATTTGTGAATATGGTTTATTACGTCCAGTAGTGTAGACTCAGATTTGTTTTATTGAAATTTAATAATATTAAGCATACGCCTAGGTGTATTCAATATCACGTTTATAGTAATTTTTAGTTGTATTCCTATGGGGAATGGGACCGGTTTTGCGTGTGCCACAGGATCGGTCCCTTCGTGCCAGAGACCGGTCCTCTGCTAAACCCTACCCTATGTAAACAACTGGCAACTTTAACATCGGCTTGTCATGGGAGGGGATCATTTGTCCTGCTTTAAACCACATAGTAGCATGCCACAGGACTAACCAAAAATGGGCATACCACAAGACTGTCGCAAAAGGGCCATTTCGTATAAAATAAACGAAAACTAAACAGCTTCCGATGGGTAAAATTCTTTCCAACTGGCTTTTTCTTGTTAATAAGCATTCTGGTTATGGGGTATGTCCTCCTTTTACCAGTCACAGGATTGGTAATTTTAGCACAATTGACCCTGCTTCACCCACTTCAGTATTAAATTATACGAATCCTGTGATAAGTCCTTATTTAACCAGTCACTTTTAGGACAATTGAATCCTCATTCCCCATAGGAATGCTACTGTCTCGTTAGCTAGAACATCGAATTGAAATTAAAATACAAATATAAAATGTTCATTAAGGTGTCCCGAAAAGAGTCTGATTTTACGAATTCGCGTAAGTAATTGCACTCTAACGAAGCGTAATGAAGAGTATTTAATAAAACTCAACTTTTTTAGATGGTACTTTTAGTTCCCGACAAGCGATTTGAGATATCAAAAATGTCATATTTTGCTCAAAAAAAGCGTCAAAAGTATCGATATATACAGTGCCGGACAAAAGTATTCACACAGTAGCAAACTATATTTTAAATCTTTTATATTTTTAAAATGAAAGCTATTAGCCGTATAAGGTATTCAACAAAATTGTTTATTAACTTATTAATAATTTAAATATCACAAGTAAGGCTCAACTGAAGGAAGTTCTGCTGCAAGTGCTGCAAGAATGGCAAAATATTGGAGCTGATGTTACGAAGAAATTGGTTCATTCTATGCCAAAAAGATTAAAAGAAGTCATAGCAAAGAAAAGGCTACTCCACAAAGTATTAAATAATGTGAAATTTTATTTTTTGTACAAACATTTGAAGCTGTGTGAATACTTTTGTCTGCCTAAAATAATACTTTGAATTACATATTTAGTTTTTTCTTAGAATATAACATACTAAGAATAAGTTTTTTCTTGTATTTTCATAATTTATAAGTTAATAAACAATTTTGTTGAATACCATATCCGGCTAGTGGGTTTCATTTTATAAGTATAAAAGATTACAAATAAAGTTTGCTGCTGTCTGAATACTTTTGTCCGCCACTGTATATAGATTTTTTTAGTACACGTCTGAGTGTTATAGATTTTTGATCACTCACAATACTATTGTAGAAAATGCACTGTGCGTCTGTTGTCTTTAGTTTTAACCGCCTTGCTGTTCAATGACAGAATAAACACCGTTAAGGTTGCTGGTGTCTCAGATCGAGTTTCATAACTTATCCACGGTTTAACTTTATACTTCCTGATTCAGGCACGGTTTTAGCAGATTCTGTACTACATCTGGTTATTGACCAGGACTTCCCCTGGAATTATATATTTTGGTGTATAACTACGTCTCTTAAAAATAATTAAGATAACCGTATATAGGAATACGTGCTGCATCGGGTCAGAAATATAAAAAACGTATTACTTAATGAAAAGAATTTTGCTTTTAAAATACTTTCGATTGTAAGGAAAGTCTTTTACAAAAAAGCCATTAGCTTCTAAAGACCTTTTTATATAGAAAAATCCTCATAATTTTGTATAGAAACACCTTGATACTGCTTCGAAATAAAATTTTCTTTGTTTGTTTCCTTAGAAGTTTTTTCTTCAGAATTTGAAATTTGTTTACAAGTAAACAAATTTCAAATTCTTTTTTTCTTGAAAAAATTTTGTTCTGCATTCTTTTTCCGAATATTAATAATAAAAAAATAAAGAATAATGGAAACAGTGTTTTAACTCGGTTGGAATTTCTTATATTATTCGGTTAGTTCTACTGAATATGAAATTCCATCTGGTAGTATCAAAGTAAATTTGATTCTAACAACCAAATTATATAAGTTTTAGCAATCAACTCAATTATTTGGCAAAAAATTCGGTTGTCACAACGAAACTGTTTTCTCTGTGTACTAACAGATTTTCTTAATCTTATCCATCCTACAAATTGATTGAACACTCTAAGCAAACTAAATAATTTAAAAGTAGAATGAGTAGGTACTTAATAACAAATTGTATTATTTTTATTTTGAATAAATTATTTATTAATAAATTGCTCAAGGGATTAAATAACCCTCATGTTTGATAAGTATGTTTGTGTATGTTATTGGGGTATACGCCTACATATTTGATGAGTAAATAAACCGAAATACACTAACATTTACGCAAACACACACACACACACTATCGTAAACACATTTAAAACAACACTTACTCCATCATGTCGTCCACTCAATCATTTTGTCCATTATACAAACCTCAAAATAAAAAAAAAAACAGAGAATAAAGAGCAATGGGACGGGAATCTACAAAAAATTAAAGACGAAATTGAAAATAAAATTATCACATGGAGGTCTTTGGGTATCAGCAGTGATATATAACAAAATAATATAACAAATATCATTCACGAGACAAAAAGAGAAATTATAGATGGTAGTTTCCCAGTAAAAAACAGGCTTGTAAGGAAATAAGCCAAAAAGAGTAAGCCAAAAATCTGCTTGCATACACTCAGAATATTATGTAGTTTATTGTTTGTAGTTTCAAAAAAAAAACATTTTTCATCTGAGTTAAAAATATAGGAACATACATTTATTTTTCACAGTAAATATTTTTGTTAACTTTTTTTATACATTTGTTAAAAATAATTTACTACCATTTACCGATTTTGTTAGTTTCATTTATTATTTTCATTTATTTAAAGTTTCATACAAATTTAACCACAAAAGGAAATATTGTCATTTATTTGTTTCCATTACAGTTGTTATAAAATTAAATAATTTTTTGAAAAAAAAAATATTCAAAAAATTCGAGTCTTCTTTTTTTATATTTTGTTTTGCCTATATAACCTAGGCCAACTAAGTAAACGGACAAAATTCAAATATAATTTACTGCTAAGCAGGTAGTTATTTTTTTTTCATATCAATAAAATAAAATGCTTATCATGTAAATATTTGAAAGTGAAAAATATTCCAAATTAAAGTGGTTGAACAGAACAGTTTAAGAAAAAATTTCTATGACATACTTGGACGTTATCCTAAAAACGAAGTGTCATTTCCTTAAAGAACAAGTGCCACATAGCACAATATATTCCATATTCAAAACGGTTTGAAAAGTGGCATCAGCCGGGATTAAAAAGAAAGGACATCCAACAAAATTGCCCACGGTTTGTTAAATTGCGAAAATCGGCGTTTAATCAAATTGGGGCACCAATCGTAAGTTGGTCTGAAAATTTCGCGATTCCGAAGAAAAAATTAGCAAAAACTTACTCCAAGTGAACATGAAACACTACTAGAGAAAAACAGTACCCAAATATATTAAAAAGCCATTAGCAGAAATACTAACAAAATGCAGACAACAGGGAATGAACTTTATGAAAAAAAAATTTCAAAAAATTTCGGATGATGAAAAAATACTTTTATTTTGCTTGGAACAATGGAAGTATTAATTCTGAATTTTATGCTGATGACTTGAAAAAAACTGCTGACAAGGTAGGGTATTCGGCCAAAGCGAAGTTTGAACCTAAAATACTAGTTTACATCCAGGATTCAAAAGCGATGACAAATTTAGTGTTTCAAAAATATCTAATTAAGTGGTATTGTCTTATAAAATGTACCAATTTTTTCATTTGAAACTATATAAAATAAATCACTTGCAAAATATTTCGTTATAAAATAAACATGGTTTTATATGAAGCCATATTATATAAAGTCTTAACTTACAGATAACTGATATTGAACTTTACCAAAATATGTATGGGATTATATATAATGATATATGAACTTATAAGGAAAATATTTTCAGTATGGCATCACATATAGTTTAATAAGACTTAGTATGCTACATATATTTGGATTATTATTATATGGCTTATGTAGTTATATATGCAGTAAAATTGGGAGACATATAATAATATCAAGTACCGTATACAAAATTCTCTGAATAAAAATTATCAGATGTGTTTGTATTTAATGATATTAGCCGTAATGTGACTTCATTCGAAATCATATATGACTTAATCATATTATATACGACTAGATACAACTACTTTTACCCGGGGACTTATTATTTTTTAAAACATACTAGAAAACGTCTAACACAATCGAACATCAATCGGAAAAACTGATGCAGATCGCTTATAATCTACATTGTGAAATCTTCTGCATTACAACCTGCATCCTTGTAAGGGTAAACAGTTAACTCAAAAATAGTTTTGTTTATTTTTATACGAAAATTATTTGTTTAGTTTGCTGTTTCTCAGTATAACGTAACAGTAACCACTTATATCAGCGCAATTGTTTTATCCTGCTTCTAAAAACATGAACATTTTTTTTTGGCTCATTGGTTGCCTAAATTAAGGTAAACAAATATATATTAACACTTTACGGCATTAAGCTCCAGATCTCAATAAAAGTTATATATTTTGATATTAAATTGAAAATAAGTAACAACTTATTTCGGCGTTTTTCGCTACTTCAGTTTAAACGATTTTATTAGCAAGAAACCAAAAAGGGTAAAAATTCCGGATCACCCAATAACCAAAAATATAGCGAATACATAGAAACCAAATTATGTGTGTCGAAAAGCTTATAACTTTTTTTAAAATAAAGGTTGTTTTTATAGAGGTCCAATTTTCGATGACTTATTCCAACATTTGTGCCCGTATATTGGCAATAACGCGGCGAATGTTGTCCTCCAAGTGGTCAATCGTTTGCGCTTATCGGCGTAGACTAGCGACTTCACATATCACCACAGAAAATACACAGCGTTAAATCGCACGATCTTGGAGGCCAACTCATGGGTCCGAAACGTGAAACTATGCGTTTACCAAACGTTTCCTTCAATAAATCAATTGTGGCACGAGCTGTGTGACATGTTGCACCGTCTTGTTGAAACCACAGCTCCTGCACATCATGGTTGTTCAATTGATGAACGAAAAAGTCAGTAATCATGGCTCTATAGCGGTCACCATGGGCAGATAGACTGATTGTGGTCTTCCTCTACGCTACGCTTTGCAGCAGCACTGTAAGACGTCTCTGTGGATGCATATTATCATTTAGAGTAAACGAGGTGCGAAAACGTTCCTTAGTTAATCGAATTAATTGCTCTGATGGACGATTATGTTGACCGTAAAATGGACGTAGTGCGCGATACGTATTTGGAACAGAACCATGATTTTCAAAACCAATTTGCTCAATTTGGAAGCGTTGTTCAGGTGTCAGTCTATTCATGTTGAAATGCCAAACCAAACTAAACATAAATCACTTGACAGCTGACAAAATGGCGGCCAGTTAAAAAAGTGTTGCCAACTTAAAGTTCTCTACCTGTATAAAAACACCCTTTACCTAAGTAAACGCTTAATAAATCGAGTATATTCGTTTCGTAAAGGGACTATAACTCCATGTAATGTGTAAAAACAGCAGATACACTTAGAATACTGTAGTGAAGTGAAATTTCACTTGGAAAAAGGACGACTTACATATCAGTAAATTCAACTAACCTTGTGATTTGTTTTTCCCTGTTTAAAATATGAGTCACAATTGTAATAAAAATCAACCACATATGTTAGTAAATAACAAACAAACAAACATTTATTTATTTTTATTTTTTTGAATAACAAAAAACTAATGTTAACAATGAATGTAAAATCATAAAACAGTCATTTGATGTGGTTTGTTTTTTTAAATGAACTACAATGTTAGTAAAAAATAAAATTTGTTCTACAAATGATTAACATTTACATTAAAAATAAAGAAACTGTATTACAACTCAAGCAACTACAAATATTTACAGCAGAAATCCCCTGAGTGTACATGTATCGGTTTTACATACTAAGCAAATGCCCTATGGGGAATGAGGAGTCAATTGACCTAAATGTGACTGGTTAAAGAAGGACTTATCACAGGACTGGTATAATTTACTAAAGTGGGTAAGCAGTGTCAATTGTCCTAAAATTACCAATCCTGTGACTGGTAAAGGGAGGACATACCACTTAACCAGAATGTTTATTAACAAGAAAAAGCCAGTTGGCCAGAATTTTAAACATTGGAAGCTGTTTAGTTTTCGTTTATTATATACGACATGGCCCTTTTTCGACAGTCTTATGGTCTGCCCATCTTTGGTTAGTTCTGTGGCATGCCACTATGTGGTTTAAAGCATGACAAAAGACCCCCTCCTATGACAAGCCAATGTTAAAGTTGCCAGTTGTTTACATAGGGTAGGGTTTAGCAGAGGACCCGTCTCTGGCACGAAGGGACCGATCCTGTGGCACACGCATAACCGGTCCCATTCCCCATAGGGTGGTGACATATTTGCTAAAAGTAAATTCTGTTGAACATATAATTTAGTTTCCGCAAATCCGTCACAGTTTGATTAGCATGTTAAACAGAGACCACATATTGTATGTAGGTACTAAACGTATATGCTCGAGTAAAGAAGTCTTAGCTTTTTTAATGACTTTTAAATTATATTGCCTATAAATTGTAATTATTTAAAAATCATAAACGTAGCTTTTTTTGAATCACTGTTTGTTTAAGTTTTTGCAATTTTCTCGCCATAACTAATTCTTTATCTAATAATTTACCGTTATTTTAGAAATATAAACTGTGTGATATTAAAGTTCAGATGTGGCTTTATTGTATTTAGTTAAAAAGTGTGTATGCGCTGCATTCAGTCAAATTATTGGTTACATATATGTAACTCCATTCAGTAAAGGGTTAATAAATAAAACTATCTTTTTTACAATTCCTGGTCCATAGCGTGTTTTAACTTTATGGAAAAAATAACAAATATACGCACACTTGTTATAAATATACCCATACATTTATAGACACACATATGGCTTATACTAATTTGAAGCACTTGTGTATTGAATGCGAAACAAAAATAATTGCAGGCATTTATTTTGATTGAAAATTCCATGGTAATTGACTGCCACACATCAACACATTGTACATAATATATATTGGTTGAATGCTTCATCATAACATCAGCTTAACAAGACTCCCTCCTTTAGTCATTGAGAGTATGCACATGCTGTGGCATTATGACTTTAGGGTGTTTCAAAATGGGTAATTTTGAAACTGAAAAAAAGCAGAATAAACTTGCAACATGAAAACACCCACATTCAGAGAGAAAACTGTCATATGTTCAGTGTTATAACATGAACAAGTCTGTCACATTTATTTGCAGCACAAATACCTTTAGGCGAGATTTTTGGGATTTGTAGTGGCTTAAAAATCGGTGTCGGGAGTAAATATGTGGGAACATTTAGATAAGCTATTAATTTTAGTTTTTATTTTGGTCAACAAAGTTGATACACTAATAAAATAAATATTTTGTTCAGTATTAAATGATAGTAATTAATTTTTTACTTCACAATATATTCAAAATCTAAATACAATTCTTAGGATGACTTGAAACTTTTTTTTTTAAGTAATATGCATTAATAATATAATATCTTTTCTTCCAGTGTAATTCTGTTCGCTAGACCTTAAATCACCCATCATCATTTTAAATATTCATCAAAAACGACCCACACAATATTTTGTGCTAAATAACATTTTATACAAATTTGTATCCCTTATGACTGATGAAATCTTTGCAGTTGGTCATTCACAATACACACAAACACTTGCGTTTCGTTAGATTTCTGTAGTCATATTGTCTGACAATGAGCTGTCATTATTTTATGCCTTATGACAAAATAATTAATCGCTTTGTGCATATTAAATCAATTTCAAAAAGTTTTGCATATTTTAGTATGTGCGTCAATAGCCTCAGGTTACACGTATATTAGATTTTCAACAAAAAAATGGGAAAAATTGGATTTTTTTTTGTTTTTAAACTATGTCCGAGGTGGGTAGTAAAGTATGGCAGAGTGCATGAAGTGTTGGCAAGTGCATGAAACAGTTGCAAGAATATACAAATTATCAAATTTCAACTAAATTGCTAACTATGTAGGCGTTTTGTCTACACTCTAAAGAATAAGTTAGTTGAAAAGTTAGTAGAAAAGTTTGTAGAACGTCTTTAAAATTAAATATAATATTTTCAGCAAAGTTTTTGCTGAAATTGTGTTATTCGCTAAAATTTTAGTTATACTTATTCAGCACTTAACTGTTTTGAACTAATGTTTTACTAATATTTTACTAATGTTTTACTAATTTATTTTGCTAAAAAAAAAATCGTGCTGATAGGCACATTAAAAGTGTGGATGACAACCAGATTTAAAGCTATATGCAGAATAAAGTTGATGTCGCGGCATGTCAAGATGTAGTAGAGATGAAGAAAATGCTACAAAAAAGTACAACTCTTGTAAGATATATAAAAAAATCCACTATGGAAGATTTTTGTATCTGTTTTTCGTACATAATAATACAAAAGAACGCCAACAATGTGTATCGTTTACATATATATTGTGGATTAAAAAAAACTTAAATTTTGTGTTGTCACCAGCTTGTCAACATAATTGTATATTAGTTAGATTTAAGACAAAATAAAATAAATAAATTTAATAAAGTATTTCCGAACTAAATTTTTTTAGTGAATATTAATGTAATGTGGTCAAATTGCCAACAAATATACGTTCAGGTAGACGGAATAAAGCGAAAGTACACACTCTTTAGGTAAATTTTAACCCTCAGGGAACTTCTGCTGTAAATATCTTTAAGTAATAAAACAATCATTTGCAGAAGAAATTTCAATTTTGACTACAATAGTAGTTCATTTGTAAAAAACAAACCTCATCAAATTACTGTATTATGATTTTACATTCTTTTTAAACAGTAGTTTTATATTTTTTGTATTTTCTCATAATGTTGCCAGATTAATAAAATTATCCCTGAGGATGTTTGGAATATCACACGAAACGTCCGATGAAAAATGAATAAATAGTTTTTTATTTATTTTGAAAACAAATGACCTTAGAAGCCCACTTTAGATATTTCTAAAAATCTTAACAAATATTTACTAAAAAGGTCGGTAATACTAATAATCAAAACAAAAAAATGTTTGATTATTTTTTTTGTGCTTATGTGGTTCATTTTTACTTCAATTGTGGTTCATTTTTTGAACAGTAAAAAAACAAATGTCTATGTTAGTTCAATATACTAAAATTTTAGTCGTCCTTTCTTCAAGTGAAATTTCATTTGTTTTTAACTACATTTGCAGTGGTCTTTACCTACGTAGTATTCTAAGTGTAAGTTTCCTTTTGCTTGATGCAAAAAGAGGGTTGTATGTGTCATATTATGGTATATTTTTGTTTCGTTTGTAGATTTACTGCATTTGTCTTCCTATAAATGATGCCATCATTTAGACATTTAGTGAGTAGGTAATAAATAATTTTGTTTATATTATTTATAATTATTTCAATATATTATCAGATATATTAAGATTTTCAGCAAATACATTAACTAAATTTTAATTTTTCAAAAACAATTTTTAGTTTTTTCAATTTTCTAATATTCAGCAAAAAAGGAGTTTTTAATTTTTAATCAACTAAGTCTTCGCAACACTTTTGCTGAATCTACTAATTTTAGTGCTAATATTTTGGCGACAGTATACATTTTTTTGCAAGCACCTTGCTGGCTAAAATTTTGCTGATTTAGAAAAATTTTTTGCTTACTTTGCTAACTCTTTTTTTTTCTGAGTGTATGTAAATTTGAATAACACAAATTTTGCATACAAGTTTTGTAGATAATTATTTAGTAAAGTGTGATACTACACACAATGAATTTTAGTGGACAAAAAATAATGAAAATTTTCAGTAAAATAATGAAACTTTTCTTCACAAAGTGAAAGAAATATTTATTTAAATAAATGAAAGACTTCATACTTCTTATGAAAAGTGCTTTTTAACAAAACTTCTTAATTAAGCGAATAAAACATTTAATAGTATGATAAAATGGGAGTGCGGTACTTACTCTAGTGCTGATCTTCAGAAAAAAATGTTCCGTCTTGCTCTATTGTTTTTTATCAATTAGCATTTTTTATTTGTAATAGTAACGTTTAACATCCAGTCCTGTTTAAAATTATACCCCTTCTATTATGTTTGTTGCGTAAAAATGACTCAATTTTAAAATAATAAAAAATCATACTATCATTTGTTTGTAATTAATATCTTTTCTCACAACTACAAAAAAACATATATCAAAATTTTGTTGGTTTTTTACTAAAGAAAACTAAATATCTCTTTGAGGACTTAAGGGATGTTGATGAAATTTTCGTCAGACCAGAGACAAGTGACTTAAAAAATATATTTCGATTTTTGGTTCCCTCGGAATACAAGATTCAGCAAAATTAGAAAAAACAAATCTACTTCAATTTAAAATTTTCACATACATCGAATGTTCTTAGAAAACTTAACAAAAAAATGTATTTAATTTTTATTAGAATCTCTTGTAGTTTAAAATTTATAAGCGAACAAAGTTATATACGCTATATATGGGAGTACAGTGTCGCACGCTTAAAACGTGATTTTTCTACAGATAAAAATTTTAAAATGAATACTATGGCATAAATTTAAATGAAAATACTACACAAAGATAAAAAATCTTTTATGGCTACTGTAAATAATGCTGTCATTACGGGAAATTTAACTATTTTGAGCCTTGCGGTGTATTTGTTGCTAAATTTAGCAACACATGTCTGCTGAACTATACTGAAATTAAATTATTAGCAAAAATTAGTAGCCGCTATTAAAATTTAGTAAACTTTCAGTAAACTGCAAATAAAAATTAATTTGCTAAAATCAGCAAAACAAATTTGCTAAATTTTAGTATATCCAATAATACTTCACAGAACACAAATTAAAGGAGTAAAATAAAACGACTTTCTGCCTAATAGATGAACATTATTTTAATTTTAACTCTGTAAAAAATTATTTTATTTGTGTAAAATATATATTTTTTTTGTAATTAGAAAAATTTTTGCTAAATTTAGAAACTGGTTTTCAAAAACTAGTAAAAATTTTGCTTAAATCAGCAACAAAAATTAGTAAAAATTCAGTAATTTGTAAAATGAGAATAGCAAAAAATGTTACTGAAATAACAAATTGTACTAAAAATTAGTACAATAAAAGTAAAGTGCGATTGGAAACTTTTTCTACTAACTTGTTTCTTTTTCTGAGTGTACAATTTATCGATCATGGTGAAAAAATTTCCAATCGAAGCAAACTTAGTTGTGAAAATATGGAACTATATTATTTGGTGGTATGTAAAATATAAATTCGCTCATAGAGGAAAACCAAAAAAGGAATCTTACTGAAAACCAGCAGTTTTAAGCATAGTTTTTAAACTTTGCTTTTGATAATTGGGATATTTTGACCCAAACAGGACGTAATAGTTAAATTTCACTCAAACCTGACAATTCAAAACTAAAATTAAGTGATATTTTTAATAAAATTTTATGAAATCTTCCATTAACTAAATGAAAAGTTTCAATGAACGAGTTGTAGAATTCAAATGCAAATAATTATCTCAGTGTATTATTTCGGGCATGCTGATGACGGATCTTAGTGCTGTTTTTTATATACAAAAATTTGCAAATGCAATAAATTTGATTTCTTTTTATTTGATCTATTAGCTATTTGCCAACTGAAATTCGTTTAGTTCGACTCAAATTCGGTTATAACGAATTTCAGACGGTTGGTACAACTTAACATTAGTTTTCACAACAAAGTTCGGTTAATTGAACTGAAATTTAGTTGCTATACCCAAAATACTCAGAAATATAATGAAAATATCGTTGTACTAACTATATTTATAAGTTGTTACCATTAATATACACTTTTTAATTCGGTTGGCACTTTATTTCTTTGTGTGTATGGACTTTAGTATTTATGGTGCATATTTGATTCCCAAAGCTTTAAATCAAACTCGCTGTTAGTGCTTTGTTGAATTCTTTCGGTTTTTCGCGAATTCTATCGCTAACAGTGGAAAGATTCATTTAAGAGGAGTTATATTAGTAAGAAAAAAGTTATTTTATCAAAGCGTTTTTTATGCAAAATTTGTGATTTGTGTAAAATGTTACATGGTAACAAGCTTTCGAGCATGACCCCAAAATCCAGCTTCTAGTATGATATGAGATTTCAAAAGTATATTCCAAATTTTCAGCTCAAAATGTTTATAGTTGCAAAATTTTTCCTAACAAAAACTCCGTTTTAGTACATAAATGCCGCAAAAGTTGGAGTTTTGTTAGAAAAACTTTTTCAAATGTAAAAATTTTTGGATGATTTTTTACTCAAAAAAATTGAACTCTGTTCTATTTATGAAATCCTTCTTCCTAATAGGCTGTTTATACTGCATGAAAATTTGTTAAGGCCATTTGCTAGTTTAGCGCTAAAATTTGCTTAAACAGTAAAAATTTGGAAAAAACAGGCAAAACCACTAAATGGCGGGTTAATCTACACTTTTGTGAATAAAATATGTACCTCAAATAAGAATATAGTTTTTATATCTACATTTCAACAGATAAGAGTCAGGTTGATTGCATTTTAAAAACGTCATATTTAAAAAAACTTTTTTTGGGGAAAAAACTGTTCCACAGATCGAAAAAAAAGTACGTCATTGAAATTAGCATGCCTGGTATCACAGGACTGGTATAATTTAATACTGAAGTGGGTTAAGCAGTGTCAATTGTCCCAAAATTACCAATCCTGTGACTGGATTGGAGGACATACCACTTAACCAGAATGCTTATTAACAAGAAAAAGCCAGTTGGCTAGAATTTTACCCATTGGAAGCTGTTTAGTTTTCGTTTATTTTATACGACATGAGCCTTTTGCGACAGTCTTGTGGTATTCCCATCTTTGGTTAGTCCTGTGGCATGCCACTATGTGGTTTAAAGCATGACAAATGACCCCTCCAATGACAAGCCAATGTTAAAGTTGCCAGTTGTTTACATAACGTAGGGTTTATTAGCAGAGGACCGGTCTCTGGCACGAAGGGACCGATCCTGTGGCACACGCAGGACCGGCCCCATTCCCCACAGGTTATATTTAAAAGCTATAATTTTCTCCTTCTGTGTTATTATTACAATCTTTATTAAAAACATTCAAATATAAAAGAACTAACAAAAATCTTTAATTGTCTTATAGTAAAAACTAAACCTGTATGCCACTATCATAAAATTTCTAAGAATCTTAAAAAAGCCCTTAAAATTTAAGTTATGTCAAGTTATTTCTTTAGTCGTTTTTACTGCGTGATCTCTCTCACTTACGCATAAAAAAAAATTAACCTTAAAAGAAATTTAAAAAACAAGATTTCAAAAAATCTTTTTATAACATATCCGCAAAATGTTTAAAATTCTTATTTTAAAAACAAAAACCAAATACCTTAACAGCAAGCAAAAAACGGGTAAGATAATTATGGTTGGTTAAGACAATCCTAAATAAGCCCTACACATGAGTTTTAGTAACATTTCGCAAAAGTTTGGGTTCGGCTTTTAGTGGATCCTCTGTTCCCACTGAATTTTGATTCAAAATTAAAAAAAAAAAAATGCTTAAAAAAGCTACAAAAACAAAATTTATTAAAATGTGTAACGAGATGTTATAAAAATAGAATAAAATAAGTAACAATATTTTTTAAAACTACCGAAAATTTCTTAAAATGACGCTGCAGAAAAAACTTCTAGAACTAGCAGATATTTTTGTTATATATTAGTAAGGTAAGAATAGCCAAAACCAATCTATTGAAGGTGCTTATATTTAGTTATATTAGAGCTAAGTTTTAGTTATTTGAAAGTAACAATTTAATCTGCAAAATATTAGTGGACAAAAAATCATAAAAATGCGAAATTTTTAATATAATTTTTACTGCGAACATTTTACTAAATTAAAGGTGAAAATAGCAAAACTTTTGTTTTGCAGTTTTAATATAGCAAAAGTTTTTGCTAATTTTTGGCAGAGTAAATTTCTATTTTCAATTAACTGAAGTTCAACTCGAATATAACTAAAATTTTGTTATATTCGAGTTAAGTTATATTTTAGCTGTTCGTATATTATTTTCCTGCAACGATTAGAGCTATTTCTCGGGATTTACTGTCCAGGAAATTCTCGGGAGTTTCAGTTGTTTTAATTTCCCGCTTTCGCGGGAATTTTGATGCGGAATTCCGGAAAATAGAAAAAAGATTAAACAATGCAAAACTGCAAATACAGGAATTAAATGAACATTAATCCTAAATGGATTTATTATTTTCTAATACATCACTTGCATATTTGAAAATTTTTATTTTTTATTTCACATTATAATTGCGAGATATAAGTATATTATTTAGATATAAATATAACTTTTGTCGAATTTATAAAAAAATAATTTAATTTTTAAAGAAATAAAATGAATCCGAAAATAAATCCTGTTATTGAATAACAGGGCTATTACTAACTCAAATTTATGCTTTCAATATAACTTCAAAATATAACATAAAAATAGTGTTCAAAGGAGTTTTAAGATAAGTGGTTAACAAATTCAAAATATAGAATTTTTTTTTTATACTTTTACACACAGAGAATAAATTGGTTGGAATTCCATTGTAACCAACAAAATTTAATTATTATTCAATAATTTTAATTGTAAGTACTTAAAATTCATCATCAGAAAAATTCAACTATATTGTAAAATTAACCAAAACACAGTCACATCATTCAAAATATTGGTTTTCCTAATCAATATTGCAAAAATATTATCTTCTACATTACCTTTAATACCAACAACCAACCACTTTTAGAAGATTTTATCCCATGAATAAAATATTTGCAGTTAAAATCGAATATTAGTTTCGCCTGCAAAAAAGCAATCACTCTATATAAAATATAGGTTTTCGTTACCAATTTTAAAATCATATAAAGTTTTTTAATAGTTTTGGTAACTCTAATATAATATTAAGATTAGCAACCCAATTTCTGTAGTACATACAAATCTATTTTTAGACATTAATATTTAAACTTGAAAGAAAAAAATATTCAAGGTAGAAATTTGAAAATACAAATTCAAATTGGATTTAGGCTAGAGGTAAAGTAATTGTCAGACAAGGAGAAGGGCCCAGTTCGCGGAGAAGAATTTTTTGTTAATAAAATAATTTTAAAATAACATAAATTATTTTTATAGTTTTGGTAACTCTAATAAAATATTGTGATTCGTAACCGAATTTCTATTGTACATGCAAAACTTTTTTGAGGCAAATATTTAAATTTGAAACTAGAAAATATTCAAGGTTGAAATTTAAAAAAACATATTTAAATTGGGTTTAGGCTAGAGGTAAAGTACTTGCCGGTTCAAGGCCAGTTCGAGGCATATCATTTTTTTTTTTTATTAATAAAATACATTTTGTTGAAAGCATGTGAATATATTTATACAATATTATAGTCCATAAACATAAAATATTCAATTTTTACAATAAAAATTCTAAATTTGTAAATAAATGTCGGTTGTTACATTTACATTACATATTTATAGTTTTTTTTTTTTTGTTTAAAATGTGTATGGAATTTTACAAAGTAGTCTTCAAAAACTACCAGTTTTTGATTGTAAATTGATATTAATAAAACAATTTCATAGCATTTTTATCGTAGATTCAATGAAGAATTTCATTACATCGAAGAAATTTATTAATTAAATTAATAATTAAGACATTTTTCATAAAACATAGTTTCATAAAAACAAATCATTCAATTATAAAGATTTTTATCTACTTTGAAAGCAAGTTCTTTTTAATAGAAAGCTTTTTATAAATTCAAAACAAATTTACTTTTCATTATTTTTATGGAGCGGGATCCTGGGAAATTTAAAAAAATTCTTCGCTTTCTCGGGAACTGAAAAAGTTCGGTAAAAAGAAAAAGTTAGGAGCGACATATTTAACTAATTTGAAGTAAAATATCGCGAAGATACCCTAGAGTAAAAAATTACTTGGAGAAAGGTGATACACTTATAACAAAAAGTTACCACAAATGTCTTAAAACGGGTTCTAATTCAGTTAAATTTATTTTTTCTCTTTTACCAAAGTAGCTTGATTCAAAATCGACATATCGCACACCTAGTACAAAAGTGACTTAACTCAAAATTTTAGTTTTTCGGGTTTATATGTTTAAACTATGCACAATACACTTGTTTATCTATAAAAAAAAATTCAGTGTATTTTGTTATTGTTATTGTCTTGTTCAAAGTCCATTTGTAAACAAAGTAATGATCCGATTTCGCTAATAATTTATACACATTATCTGGCGACCTTTTAAAAGATAACTTGATTCAAAAAAAAGTTCACTTTTAAACATAAAAAAAAAATTATAAGTGATAATCTGTGTTAGAATTTATTATTGTTATATTTTATAATATGTTTTTGTTTATTTTGTGAGTTTATTATTGATTACAAGTAATACATTTTTATCCAAAGATTTCAATTAAGCTCGAACGAAGTGTGCACAAATTTCGAATGTTACAAATTTATGGTAAAACCCATATGACATATTTTTTTAACATAAACTACCTACCATATTATAGTTATAGCATATGAAAACAGAAAAAGTTTAGCAAACAGCACTAACAATATCGTTTTAGATGCATCAGTGTTTGATTTCGCGTGAAATTCACTCACGACTTGTAATTATTTAATTTAATTGTTCTGTTGTGTGTTCTAAAATGTTTAGCAACATAAAAAAACCAAGACAGACGGACGGACAATGAGCAAACAATACAAACTGAGGCATTTTTACTTTTTTGTTTCAGGTTAACAAAGGGAGACAATATAAAGAATGAATTAATTCAATACAAATTTTAATTTAATGAAAATGAAAATTATTCAAGTTCGAGGCCCTGCTCTATATTTCTTTATTAGAATATTGTCCTAACAAAAATTCTATACAGTTTTTGTTTTCAAATTTATTAATTGACCACTTTCAGGAATGTGTTGATAGATCTATTTCGGGAATTTTCATCAGAACACGTTTTGAAAGAAGTGACAATTCCATGCAAAACATCAAACATTCATATAAACCAGTTATCTCACTAAATGAGAACTAATATTTGAGCTCGAAATTTAAGACTATCACCATTGATCAAAAATAAATTGAAAACTTGTTTGTTATGTGCACTCTCTAACTTTGTTAGATAAATAGTTCACGCTTTTTTGTTTTTTCCTAAGTTTTATTTTTACATTTGTTTTGTTTAGAAACAAGATGTAAAGGATATAAGATGGAGGAGACAAAAGTAATAAAAAACTGGATAGAAACATAACTGCACAGAGAGAAATTTTTAGAACGAGTTTTAAATAATTTTTCCACTAAACTAATTAAGTTTTCTTCACACAACAAATACAAAATTTCTGAAAAAAAATTTAAATTTTTTTCCATTAAACTATGTTTATTGTAAGTTTTCATTAGGCGTATACAATTTTTAATAAAGAATTTAAATTTTTATTAAATTTGATGAAAAACTGCATTAGTTTAAAGTAAAGTTTTCAGAGAAAAATTAACTGATATCACGCATATAATTCTCTCAGTGTGCCCAGTTGCATTTTTGGAGGTTAAACAAATGGGTACCGAAACTTTTTTGTTTTAAAAACATTATACTGCTTTTTGCACCCTAACGAAAAGGTTATCACAATGCCTTTCATTTGATACCCACTTTATATATTTATATAATGCAAAAATTCACAGATATCACGTACATAAATCTCTCAGTGTGACCAGTCACATTTTTTGGGGGTAAAAATGGGTTTCAAAGATGTTTGATACTTTTTTGTTTTAACACATTTTACTACTTTTTGTACCCTAATTTAAAGGTCATCAAAATACCTTGCATATGGGCAATTCCTGGGCAACGGATGAGACATTCGCACACTTGTAGTTGAGCCAAAAACGATAAAGGAATGTGAAAGGCGTGGTAGAGAAGAATGAGTGTATTGTCTAAAAATCATAACTACATTGCGAATTTTCAATTTTTTCTGAATCAGACTGCGGAGTTTCTGGTATTGAACCTTCGTCAGCGACCCTGTTTTTTTTAATTTTTTGAATAATGTAATATTTGTTAAGGTTTTATATGTTCGATTGCGTCTATATGAAATTTTCTGTGCAATCATTGACCGTGGTATAGATAAACTGATTTCTAATGCCACATGCACTCGCACTACACGTTAGACAGGAATGTTTATCCTCAAATTTAGTACTCTTCCTTGCTTCAATACACTGATTATATATACCGCATCCTTATATTCCTTTATTGTTTTTGGCTCAACTAAATCTGTGCGAATGTCGTTTCCGTCGCCCAGAAATTGCTCATATTATACCAACTTTATATATTGTTTCTTTGAAAGGAGCTTCGAAAAAACTTTTAGATATTATTGAACTTAAAAAAATTGATATTTTAAAAAATCGTTTATATAAAAAGTTTTTATCTTGAAGATTTATTTCCTTCAAATCCCTGATTCAAAAACAATGTTTTATGTTTTACGAGATTGAATGATAAGTTAACAAGAAGCAAGAAAATTGGCGCATTTATACAACACAACCTGAAGACAAAAAAAAACTACATAAAAACTACATGATTGTTAAACATCGCACACAATCTTTAGGTATTTAAGGTTATTTATAATGATATTTAAGCGTAAAAACATTTAAAAAAATTTAAAACATAAAAAAATATTTATATATATAAAAAAAAAAATCTCCTCCGTGACAATGTTGCTTGACAACATTGCCGTGACCAGGATTCGAACCTGGGTTACTACGGCCACAACGTAGGGTCCTAACCACTAGACGATCACGGCTATTGGAGATATATTTTAAGTGTTTGCTTATACATCTTATCAGTTTGCTTGCGTTTTTTGTTTTTTGTTTTTTGTTGTTTCTTTTTCTTGTTTTCTGTTTGCTTTAGTTTTTTAAATTTCAAAGCGGTAAAACATTGTGTTGGCTAACGTCAAGTTGTTGTTTTTTTTTTGTGAGATTTTTTTATGCTGCGGCGATTGGCTATGGTTGAATATTTTTAGTTTATAATAAAAAACTTAAAACAGTTTTTTGTAGTTTTCAGTGAAAGTTTAATTTGTTAGTGATTTAACAGAAGACAAAATTTAAACGTAAGTCTTATCCACGGAGAAGACAAAAAATTACAAAATTCAGTGTGTTTATGACAAAAAAAAAAAATTACAAAAAAGACAGAAAATTGCAGGGCTATAAAAAATATAAAAAAATCGACGTTTTAAAATAAAAAGTAAAACATTTTGTGTAAAAAAGCTCTTTACGCAAATAAAATCGGAAAAAGCAGTTTTAATGCTCCAAAGTCTTAAGAAAAATCTGGTTTTAAGCACGTATTAGTAAAAGTGCCAAAAAAACCAAAAAAAAGCAAATAGTCAAATCTGTATACTCAAGCTTTTCAAAAAATAAAAAATAAATTAACTGTACAACGCTTTTAACGACATTAAAAAGTTTAATTACAGAACGAATTTTTGTTAAAAATAGTTGTTATTTACAAATTTTTAATTTTGTTTAAGTTATGGAAATTGGCTATTTTGAAGATTTTTAGTTTATACGTAATAAAAAACTTAACAGTTTTTCGTAGTTTTCAGGGAAACTTTAATTTGCTAGTGATTTAACAGAAGGCACAACTTTAAACTCTAATCTTATTACCGGAGAAGACAAAAAAATACAAATTCATTGTGTTTATGACAACAATTTTTTTGAAAAAAGCAAACAAATTGCAAAGCTTTAAAAAATGTTAAAAAATCGACTTTTTAAAAGCAAAACATTTTGAGAAGAAAGCATTTTGAGCGCACAAAACCGCAAAAAGCAATTTTAATACTCAAAAGTCTTAAGAAAAATCTGGTTTTAAGCAGATATGAGTAAAAGTGGCAAAAAAGCAAAAATAAAAAAGCAAATATTTAAATCTGTATACGCAATCTTATCAATAAAAAAAAAAAAAATTTAATTGTAAAACGCTTTTAACGACATTAAAAAGTTTTAGTAAAAAATTAATTTTTGTTCAAAATATTTGCAATTTACAAATTTTTTATTTTGTTTATGTTATGGCGATTGGCTATGGTTGAATATTTTTAGTTTATAATAAATTCAGTGAAACTTTAATTTGCTAGTGATTTAAGAGAAGGCACAACTTACAAAATTCATTGTGCTTATGTCAAAATTGGAAAGCTATAAAAAATGTAAAAAAATTGATTTTTTAAAATAAAAAGCAAAACATTTTAAGAAAAAAGCGTTTTAAGCGAAAAAACCGGAAAAGCAATTTGAATGCTCACATGTCTGAAGAAAATCTATTTTTAAGCAGATATGAGTAAAAGTGGCAAAAAAGCAAAAAAAAAAAAACAAAAAGAAAATGAAAAAGAAAATTTTAAAACGTTTTTAACGACATTTAAATCCCGGTTCACACACGGCAATCTTACTTGAGTTTATAGAAGAGAGAGGAAAAGAGAATGGAAGGGGGGTACAGACTTGCCCGTACTCCAATTGCGTTTTGTTTTGTCATCCGCAATTTTCAACACGAAGTTGGCCGCACGAAAAATTGCTGAAACAAACTTTTCCTGTGTGAACACAAAAGCAAGTTCAAAGGAGAATTGAAGTGAACCGGGACTAAGTGTACAAAATTAATTTTGTTAAAAATAGTTTTATTAATATTTATAATTTGAATTTTGATCAAATTGACAGAAATATTTACGAACTAATCTTTCAATATTTTTCACTGTCTTATCAAAATATTCACGATCAATTAGTTATAGACATGTGTTATTATATTTTGTATGCCAATTTGAAGTGTTCCATTTCAATTAGTCACTCTTTTACTAACACAACACGTGTTCATTACAGAAATAAAATTAGCATACACACCAATTGATATATAAACTATATACTACTATAAACTATAAATTTGCATAAATAGTTAACTGTTGTTGAAAACACTTACCGTTTGTCTCGAAATAAAAAAAAGAAGTGAATTGACAAATAATTAAAAATGGTATCGTTGAAATCATTGAGCTGGATTTTAATATTTGCTATGCTGACTGCTGGTTATCAAGCTAGTCGACCACCTCCACTACCACCTAGGCTAATACCTAGGCCGCGGCCTACTTCACCACCGAGACCGCCCCCAAAGCTGCCACCTAGAAACACCTACAGACCACGACTAGAACTAATAGCTACAGTGTAAAGTGATTTTTAAAAATAACGTTTTTCTTAAAAGAAGAAAATTCAAAAATTAATAATCAAAAAAAATATACATAAATTTTATGCCCTCTCACGGTGTGCCTGAATCGATTTAAATAAAACTTGCGTATTACTCCAATCAGAAAGCTTATTCGGTTGCTAGATGGTTTAAAAACTATTTTCCAACAAAAACGAAAAAATCTAGGTGGCGCTTTATTTTTGCGGCCAATTAACATTTTCGAAATTTGACCTGACTTGATTTTAGGTGCACCTCACCGAATTTAATAAAAAAATTGGTTACAATTCAGATAGAAGAGCTGAGTAAAGAATTTATTTTGTCAAACGTGAAGCATAAAAACTTATTTATACGTTCGGGACAACTTGTATGTCATTAGAAAGCTTATAAAATCTTTTTTCGTATGATATAATTACAATTTTATTTTCCAGGGCGTGTTATTTAACTGTAAATGTAAAAAATACCTAAATATTTTAACTAGAAGTTTTTAAATCATAGTTTTTATCATTAACGAAGAACAACTTTAAGCAAAAGTAAATTTTATTATAAAAAAAATTAAATACAAAATAAAAAGTGAAAAGTGAAAATAATTGAAAATAATAAACAGTTTCGTTTTTGTTTTTCATTCATTTTGAAATTTAAAGTAAAACAACACTCTCCCATCCCTGGAAAGCAGATTTTATAAGCTTTCTAGGTTCCCATCATCAGAACACGTTTTGAAAGAGGTAAAAATCCCATGCAAAACGCAAGTATTAAAAAATTTAATTTTTTTTTTTTTTTGGAAAACTCTGGCAACCCTATAGCTTCAAATTGTGTGGTAGGGACTTCACTTAAAAGGTCATAACTTTTGATGTGTAAAAATATCGACAAATTTATTTTTGCATAAGAACGGCTAGGTTTTGGGGTTTAAATAAATAAATAAAAAAAGTTTTCCACATTTTTTTAAAATAAAAATGTTGGAAAAAAAAAAATTTAATACTTGAGTTCACTACCGCATACACTCACAAAATTTTATCAAAATCGGAAAACATCGATTAATTTCACGGTGATATTAAATGGAATTGCTCATTAATCAAAAAATAAATTAAAAACTTGTTTTTTGTGTGTAAGGTCTACCTTTGGTAGATATTCAATACAGGTTTTTTTGTTTTTTTTCCACTTTTTAGTTGTACACTTTTTTAAAAACAAAATGTACAGGGGCAGTAGTATACAAGACCGTACTTTGTCTTTTATACAAGTTTGATATAATTTTTATTAAAAATAAAAATGCTGTTTTTTTCGAACTTCAATTGTGCAATGAAAATGAAAATTATTCAAGTTCCAGGCCATACTCTATATTTCTTTATTAGGATATTGTCCTAACAAATAATCTATAGAGTTTTTGTTTTAAAATTTAATTTAATTGACCACCTTCAGGAATGTGTTGATAGATCTATTTCGGGAATTTTCTAAGTTCCCATCATCAGAACACGTTTTGAAAGCGGTAACAATCATAAGCAAAACATTAAGCTTTCTTATAAACTAGTTTTCTCACTAAATGAGAACTAATATATGAACTCGAAGTTAAAGGTTGACACCATTGATCAAAAAATAAACTGAAAACTTGATTTTTAACTGTCGAAAAAAACATAATTTTTATTTTTAATAAAAATTATATCAAACTTAATTTTTTTAAACGTTTTTTGTCCTCTAGCGGAAATATTGGAAACCAACAATGTAATTTTGCTTTTTTAATACTATCTATTAATAAACCAATTATAATTAGAATAGATTACTTTTTTTTATATTTTTCCATAAGTTTTGAAAAAAGTAAAAGAAAGGCTTAAAAATTTATTTTTTTAAATATATATCTATAATATCCAAAAAAATAAAAAAAAGACCTTTTTAAAAACGGTCCAGCTCATGAACGGCGGCCTCTAGACCAAAAATATTTTGGGAATAGTCATAAAACAAACTAATTCACATTTTCAGAGGGGCACTTTTTTAACTTTTTTCGGGGAGTCGCTCTAATCTATATACATTTTTTTAGTATTTGTGTAAAATTTGTTGGCAAATATACTCAATTATTTCATTGTTTATAAGCCACTTAATTATCTTTAAGTGGAACTGGTTTGAAAACGAAGTAGTGGTTTTTTTTTTTTTTTTTTTTTTTATAATTTAACCAATACTCAGGGGATGCCCCCTACTCATGCAGTGCATTGTATTGATCAGGAAAATAAGGTATAGGAAGGAGGAAAGAGGGAGTAGTGTTTGTGGATATTTGATTTAAATTTTTCTAAATTGTAAGTAACAGGGAAGACTTCTGCGGGAAGTTTGTTCCACATACGAATCGTTCGACTAAAAAACGAATTTTCTCTGTAATGCGTTGTGCGAAACACAGGACAATCAACTACAAACGGATGTGCTCTACTAGATAAGCGAGTATTACGAATAAAAACTCGGGCTCGTGGAATAAGTTCACTTATCTCAGATGAGCATCTCCCATGGTAATATCGATAGAAAAGTGTCACACAACCCACATTCCGACGATGCTCCAATGAATCAATAGAGTTGGATACACTACTGTCATTGATAAGCTTCACCGCCCTCCCCTGAACACGGTCCAGAAGCTTCAGAATAGACAGTGGAGCCCCTGCCCATATATGAGAGTTGTATTCCATTTTTAAGTCTATGAACTTTAATGTGTGTTTATTTTCAATTAATTTTTTGAAACTCTTTTTGAAAATCATATTTCTTTTATTTTATCTACTATTGCCTATAAATCCATTAGTTTTCTGTGGAAATATTGTGTATATTTAGTTCAGTTTTTTTTTTGTGTTTTGAACTCGTCTCTTTGTCCATTAACTATCTTCACTGTCCAAACTGTCATTTGGACTTTTGTATGACATTTTTTTTTCAAATCAAGTTTCAAATCTGAACCTAAAAGTTTTTTAATAGGAATTTTATTCTGTAAGTGTGTATTGTATAATTCTCTTTTCTATTTGGTATATGAGTTTTGAAGTTTATTTGAGTATGTATGAGTGTCTATAAATTATGAGCACTTTTGAAATATTCCCAGGCAACAACATTCGTATGCTTTATGTGTATGATATAAAATACATGACTGCAGGGAAGGAGTTTTGGGTTTCGATAAATGGATAGGGGCTCAGTTGTGTGAAAGATTTAAGTTACTGAGAAAATTAGAAATCGAGCTATAAATGTTTTAGTATTTAAATTTTATTGACCATTATAATGAAAATAAAGTTGCGACCGCAGGTTTAATATAAACATAAATTTACTTTGAGATACATTTCGCTAATGTTCCATAACATTTAAATTTATTTAAGAAAAATTATTAAAAAATATAAATATTTAAGAAAAATTATTAAAAAAAATATAAATATTAGTTTTTTTGACGATTTATGAAGGTTATAAAATAAATGTTTTTGAGAAATCGGCCATGAATAAGACTGTGATAGTTTTTGACCCGAAAAAAATTAACTTCGATGGATCCTTTTCGAACTATTAGGGGGGAGTCCCCCGAGTGCGAAAGTACATTTGGAAGTGTCAGATTAGCTCCAGTTTTTCATGGATATAGCTAAGTCTGCGCTATTTAAAAAATTTTTCTTCGACTGTATTAGTTTTTTTTTTGCCTTCTTAGCTTTCTTTTACGGAATGTTTTGACTTTTTTCAAAATTTCACGTAATTTAAACCATTTATGTCGATCAAAGGTAACGATCGTTAATAATATAATGAATTTATCTCAATTAAAGCATTTAAAATAGTAAAACTTTAAATTTTGAGAATTTGTTGTTAAAACAACTTATAAGAAGGACAAATAAGACACCAGATTTGAAACTTAGCTGCTAAAAAGGCTTAAAAATTCACGACGAAAGAAGAAAATAACAAGGATTTTGATTTTGAAGCTTAACTTGAGGCATATGTTAGGAAGAAAATGGCTAAAAATGGTCAAAAATCATTACTTTTGATCGACATTAATGGTTTAAATTACGTGAAATTTTGAAAAAAAAGTCAAAACATTCCGTAAAAGAAAGCTAAGAAGGCAAAAAAACGAATGCAGTCGAATAATTTTTTTTTAAATAGCGCAGACTTAGCCTATATCCATGAAAAATGGATATATACCGATTTCTCAAAAACTAGAGCCATTCTGACACTTCCAAATGTACTTTCGCACTCAGGGGACTCCCCTAATAGTTCGAAGAGGATTCATTGAAGTTCATTTTTTCGACTATCACAGTGTAATCGATTTGAAATTTAGTTAGCTCTTTTTTTAATTTATATTTTTTAAAATTCGATGAAATCTGTCGGCTGTATGAAAATCTACTAAATAAAAGTCTATTTTTCCTCACGGGGCCTTACGTATATCTTTGTTGAACTTAGTCAATCATACATGTTAACTTAACTCACTTTTTGCATATTTCATAGCAACATCAAACGTATGTATGGAATAGAAAAATATGATGTTTTTATTTATATGCATATGAGCTAATTTAAAAATTGTCGACGTCTTTGGAAACTGACTTTAGATGCCTCTGATTTCTCAAGTTTTTTTTGAATTGAGAGAAAAGATGGACAGAGTTAGGTAGACTATACTTTAAACATACACTTCAAGAAAATAAGTTAGTAAAGTCAACTAAAATGTTTGTTGAGACCGCAAAATTTAAGTCAGAAGGTTGCTTGCAAAAAAAAAAAATTACTAATAGTAGCTAAATCGTTTGCTGAAAATCAGCGAGCTGCTTGTTAGCAACGAAATTAGTAGATTCAGCAAAAGTTCTTTAAAAATTAAAAACTGCTTGCTATAAGTTATTAAAATGTTTGCTGAATATTACTAGACTAAAAAAAACTTAAACAATTTGTAGAAAACCTATACTTTAGTTAATTTATTTGCTGAAGATCTAAAAATTTGTTCTTGATTCTTTTAAAAATAATTTATAATACTTTACAAAAATATAATATAGAAATAATTATATATAATATAAACAAAATATCTGACAACTACTGACATCAATGGTTGTCTAAATGATGGCATATTTTAAAGGAAGGCTAATGCAGTAATTCTAGATACGAAAAAAAAAATAACAAAATATGACATATACATCCATTTTTTTTGCAATAAGACGAATGATATACAAAAAATTACCTAAGATATGTGTACTTGCCTTTGGCTTTAATCTCCCTACCTGAATAAACAGGAATATCACTGAAAATCTATATAAACATATAGTTTGCAAACACATATTTAAACTTAATTAAATTTATATCAGCACATTTTTTTTTAGCAATGGAAATTAGTAAACATAAATAAAATATTAGTACAATATTTGTTCAAAACAGCTAAGTGGTGAATTAATATAACCAACATTTTAGCTGAAAACTCAATAGTATACTTGATTTACAAAACGTTTTACTAACTTTTCTACTTACTTATTTTTTTGTGTGTAACAAAGTTTAACTTTGAAAGGTAACCAGTACACACATCCCAAACTTATAAGGAATTGGCGTACATTTTTTGAAAATGTATGTTTTTATATTTGAAATTACCTAGCATATTGCGTGAACTGAATTTGTTCTTATACAGAACCGCCAAAAACGCATTTTAAAATTTATAAACGCCAAAATTCTATGAACATTTTCAAAATTCTGCGAAATTTAATTATTTTGTTCGCTGTTTTTTATACAAAACGTGGCTTGGTAACATATTTAGCTATCTAGAGTCACTTATATACTTTGATATAAACATCATATATATATGCTAAGAATATTTCTTCCACAAAAGCAAACTTAATTGATAAAGTGCAAACAAATTTTATATTTTTGCATTTCTAAGGGCAGTTTTTTCCAAACATACTTCGCTTTATTAAGGATTTAAAGTTTTATGGAAAAAAAATATGTAACCCTTAACCCAATCAAATATAAAAAACCCGGCAAAAAATGCCGAATTTTTAAGTTTTAATATATGACAAAAAACTTTTTTGAGTGTAGATTTATATTTATGGTGGTGTAATATATTTTCAAATGTGATAAATATAATGAGCTCTATAAATTGATATAATTTTAATTAAATACAAGCAAAGGCTGTAATTTTAATATCTTTAATTTGATTGATACTTAAAACCGTCAAAAAAAATTTGCGCCGTTAAGTATAACTAATTATACTTACATGCTTAACATTGGCTGACAAATACACAAAAACTTATTCATGTCATGCAAATGTTAAAAATATTTTTCTTCAATGTGTCGAAAATTTTTGAAAATCCTTACATGTGTATGTAACATGTTTAGAATGTATGATGGTCAAAAATACACTCATATCTATATTTTTCGGATAAAAAAAAAAAAAATCAGAAGGAACTCTATGGGTGGTGGTAAAACAAACAACACTACAACTCCCACAAATATAACCCTTGAAAATTCTTCATATTCAGAAAGTAAGGAGGAATTTATTTAGGAGCAGCAAATCTAATTTACGACTTCAAGAGAACCATATTTATATGGAAGCCTGATACTGAAATTGTTTACATTTTTACCAACTGAAAAAAAATGTGGTTTGTATGTAATCCAATTGATCATAATTTCACTTTTAATTGCTAAAAAATGTATAACCCTAATAAAGGAGTATCTTCTACATATGCCTTTCCCCCTAACTATAGTTAGCAGAAGTATGGGAATGAGAATCATTTGTTTTGCATTTTGATAATAAATCAAAAACATTGCATATAAATTTAGAAATGTTCACATATACTAACATACATATAAATAAACATATGCATGTATTAGTAGAATATCATAAGCTTATATGGACATTTTTCAAAATTTTTTAATTTTTGGTACTAAAATTTTTTTTTCGATGTCACATCAATGGCGCTTTGTAAACTTGAACTATTATATATAAGGAACCTAAATCGGTTCGCACACCAGTTTATGCGTGCTTTTATATATGGGGTCTCATCCGACGAGTTTCAGATAGGTTCAGGTGTACCACAGGGCTCTGTTCTTTCTCCATCTCTTATTATCATCTTTCTTAATGATCTCCTTGGTCGAAATTTCAATCCTATTTACTCCTTTGCAGATGACATCAACATTTGTCATTATTTTTCCTTCGATCGTAGGCCCAGCCTTGAGGAGGTTGGGGGAAAAAGACAGATTATGAATGACACACTCAATCATGCCCTTTCGAAAATCTCATCCGGCCGAAGAAGGAATATAACTCACATATATGGGCAGATTCATCAAAATCTTTTTTGGGGATTCTGCATCATGTGCAACGGAGAGTGTTGTGCTTATCAGGTTTCCAAACTCTATTGACTCATTGGAGCATCGTCGGAATGTGGGTTGTGTGACTTTGTTCTATGTATATTACCATGTGAGGTCTTCTGCTAAGATAAGTCGACTTATCCCGAGAGACCGGGGGTCTATTCGTACTACCCGCTTGTCAAGTAGATCTCATCCGTTTGTTGTCTATAGCCCCGCACAACGCATTACAGAGAACATTCGTTTTTCAGTCGCACTAGCCTTATGTGGAATTGTCTCCCTGCGGAGATCTTCCCTGCAAATTACAAAGTCAAATATCCCCATAACCTATTTTCCTGATATCAACACATTAGTAGAGGCTGAATGTTGGTTCAACGTTAAAAAAACCGCATTCCTGCCAATTGGGTATTTAAATACCCAAAAAGGAGCCATCTTAAAAAAATTTATAGCTAAAGCCAGATAAGAGTTGCATCAAATTGATTTTTACATGTAGGTGGAGAAAGGATAAAAATACTTTAGGAAAATGTTGGTGTTAAATTGGGGGTTGGTAATTATCTGTTCAATTGTCTGCAAATTTACATATTCTAAAAAATTGAAAGAAATAAGTGAAATTGCCTCTGAAAAATTGGAGAAGCGACACATCGGAAAACTTTATTGTTGGCTAATAGTGTTAGGTATTCTTTAAAGTGCAAAAAATTTGTAGCTATGTAGGACCACTCACTTGGGCTACAGGTATGATTTCATGACATGACCATTAAAATACGTATTTTACAGTTTTATGAAGTACCCTTGTTTGAAATATCGATTATTTTCAAGTAAAAATGAAGAGTTTTATATGAAAGAGCATGACAAAATAATTTAATTAGAAAACCACTGAGGAATTATTTTATATCAGTGGTTAATTAATAAGTCCCAAGTATCTGAAATCGAAAAGAAAATTATATCAAATAACTTCCAAAACCTTAAGTAAAGAATGTGTGAAATTTCATCGATATTGGACAATGGAATCGGGGGTCAGGCATTAATGGGTTAATTGTAAAAAGATATATGATTCCAAAATTTTTTTGAAAAACTATGTGTCATTTTTTAAAAATAATTCTAAAAATTTTCAAAAATATGCAAATAAAAAGAAAAATTAAAAATCTGATTTCCAAACTTTACCGCGTTTTGTGGGATAACTTATTTTGACAACCGCAAAAGCGTAATACCTTTTTTTAAATAATTTTCAATGGCCTATTCGACTATTTGATAATTGCAAAAAATGTAGAAAATTTATAGCCCTAATGGACATGCATGATTATAATTAAAAGTAATAATCAACAAAAAATCTAAGGTTATCGTTTTATTTTCACAAAGTAATTTGTTCCTATTTTAGGTAAAAAACTAGAAATATCGGTTTTAAAAGTTTAGCGTTGACAAGCCTGTCCTAGCCAACATTTGCTTTAAAACTACAAGCATATTTTTTAACATAAAGGAAGCATTAGTGGACCAAAATTAATTACACAACAATTTTAAATATATTATTGAAAGACGATCACAAACTGTGGAAAGAAACATTTTAATAACTCTTTTAAATACAGCGATATTTGATTGTGGAATATGTGCCATAATGGCGATACCTCCGCCCTCTACCCTGCAAGGAAATCACTTTGTTCACACTAAAATTTTGAAAAAACAGTAAATCTATCAGCTTGTTTTTTGACTGTTCATTTTGAAAGAAATTAGTGCAACATTTAGTCAGTTTCATCAATATTGAAATTTTTTTGAAAATGTCTATATGTACTTATGCAAAAGTTGGTAAGGAGTATTCTGTTGCTTCTGGCTGGTACAGTTTTATCTGTTACTATTTTGTTGTCGGAGTAAATTTATGCATGGTTGCATATTTCATTTATGTTATTATTTGTTAGTTGAGTTATGTTGGCATTGGGTGGGTGATATGTTGTGTTGTCTCCTTTTTAACCATTTTGATTTTTCTGATGATGTGGTTTCTCGTATGAAAAGATTTCAAAAAATTTCTAGGTGGGGGTTATAGGTTTTCATAGGTTATTGTTATTTATATTTTCTAATTTTTTTTACTTTATTTATTAAATGAAAAAACTATTTCAAAAGATTTTTGAGTAAATATTTTTTCCCAAATTAAAATTTATTAAAAAAATTTCAACAAATAGACAACAAAAATAATGAAATGATATATAAACTGATGGGTTTATGGATAAAATCATATTTCAAAAGGCCTTTGTATTTTTTTTTTTATAAAATACCCTACAAAGATATTTGTTAAATAAGTCAATAATACCATAGGGATATTTTTTTGATTGTGGTTAAAATGTGACAAAAGTCGTTAAATTTAATGGCTGAATATTTATTACTCATGTACATGTGATTTAGTCTAACATACGGTTTAAACAATTGACAAATCAGTTAAAACAAATGAATAGTAAGTTAAAAACCATTGTTAGAATTTTGCCTGCAGACTTGGTAAAAAATAAATGTTTTATTTATTTATTTATTTGGAATTATTTAAAATGTTTTAGTTTATTCATATTTACAAAATGTAAACACACACACACACTATAAACACATCTTTTTTGAATGTATTTAGTATATGTGTAATTTTTTTTCTTCTAGTTTTTATAGTTTAAATTGTATATTTTTTTTGTATAAACAAAGAATAAACAAAAAACAAGGAATGTTTTAAATATTATTATAAAATATTAAACAGAAAACAAACAAAAAAATATATTTATAATAAGGATAACACATGAAACACAAATTTTCATTTGTTGGGTTAATTTTAATTAATTTTAAATAAATGAGAATAAAAAAATAATTTGCAAGCTAAAAAATCGGTAATGGTAGACAATTATTTTGAGAAATTGTATAAACACCCATTTTGTAATTTCCAGTCTCACATCGTGAGCGTCCCCTGGTGGCGGCTAGGTGTGTTCGATTTGTTTCAAGCGACTTTTGGGAAATAATTATTGTTGGCTGGGGGTTATCGTACTTTAGGCCGAAGTTGATGGAATACATACGAACCGAAGTCTACATTTTTTTTGATACATTTTCATCTATCACCTCCCTGATAATAATCCATGCATAAAACTACGAAAAAATTTGTTTATTTTTAGAAAGTTTTCCTAGTTTTGACATTCTTTTCGTATTTTTCTTTAGCATAGATTATTATGAGTAAAGTGACATAAGAAACAAGGCATATGCCAATCGCAAAACAACACAGGAAGTCGAAGATTCGCTTCCAAGGTTAAGCTTTAGGATTTGAAGCTTCATTTACAGAAGCGGAATAGACCGAGAACCTGCATCCTGTGTCATAGGAAGTTAAACTTTGTTTTTGCCCCAGAACTGTCGAAGGAAGACGCTACGATACTCACTTACAGTAGTCAGGGGATATTCCTAGAATCTATTTATTTACCGCCAGACTCTGCGAGGCCTGCACTTTCTTCGGAACTACTGTGGTTAGTCAAGGCGGCGGCACATACTGCTTTGTCCTCATATAACGAATGGACTAAAGTAGAAAGACTTGTCGTATTTGTATAAAAATATATAAGCTGGTTTATTTTGCCAAAATTAAAAAAAAAAAAAAACATAATAAACAAACCTCCCATTATGAATTTTGAATAAAAGGTACATTTTTCATTAATATGTCGGAAAAATTGGTTATTGTTCCGGGAATAGAGTAGGTATATTATGCTCCAATTTATATTTTGATAGCAGCAAGGACTCATATAGCTGTCATATATCCTTTTTCACAAAAACGCTACAAATCCTTCGAAAATCAGCCGATTCTTAAATATTTTTTAAATTTTGTCAAAAATATATATTTTTTTAAAAAATATTTGCAAGGATATGCACCATTTAAATAAATCCTGAATTTTGTTAATTTTAAATAAAAGCTATAAGTATAATTATAATGTTTCAAAAATTGGTTATTATTATCAAAAAGGAATGAGTAATGGCTGTGCTAATTTTTAGTTCAATGGCAGCAAGGACTCGTGTTGCTGTCATATATCCTTTTTTCTAAAAAGGCTATAAATCTTTTGAAAAGCATCCGACTGCCATATTTTTTTATTTATTTAGTCAGAATTATAAAGTAATTTTTTGTTCATAATTTAATTGTAAGGATATTCTAAAATTCCATATATCCTGAATTTAGTAAATTTTTAATAAAAGCTGTAATTCTGCTTGCAATGTTTTGAAAATTGGTTATTATGAAATGGAATTAGTACACTTAGGAAATTATGTTGGTAAAGACGACAGCAATTGTAGTCAAAAACAAATTAAATTTCATTTAAAAAAGGACGACTTACATTTCATTAAATTCAACTAAAATTGTCATTTGTTTTTTAATGTTTAAAAAATGACTAACAATTGTAGTAAAAATGAACCACATGGTAGTAAAAAATAAACAAACATTTATTTATTTTTATTTTTTTAAATAACAAAAAACAACTGTAAAAAATGAATGTAACATCATAAAACAGTCAAAAACAACTCACATAAAGAGTTGTTTTTTAAATGAACTACAAGGTTAGTTAAAAATTTTATTTGTTCTAGAAATGGCTTACATTTACATTAAAAATAATGAAACTGTATTACAACCCAAACAACTACATATTTTTAAAGCAGAAGTTCCCTGAGTGTAATAATTGTTTTGTGCCAAAATTTCATTTCAATCCCAGCAAGGGCTCGTACAGCTGTCATATCATTTTTTTTTTTTTTAATTTTATAATTTTGTTCAAAATTGACGGAAATTTAATATCTATGCTCTAAACTACGCTTAGTCAGACCCATTTTAAATAACATCAGAAAATACAGCGTCTATGTTGCTTTGGCATCAGTGGTGCTTCGATGGTAGCGATTTCTCTATTGAAAATGCTTTTGCCTCCCGAATCATTACACCGTGTTGTTTTAGGTCAATATCAGGGCAATAACGGCATGTATACACTTTATTTATATTAAACTAATCAACTGAAATGGATTTAGAAAAAATTCCTATATTTCTTCTCGGGTTTAAGCAATGTAGAGTATCATAAATTGGTTCTTATATGCATAAAAATATCTAGGAAATCAACTTTCATATTGTAGTGCATCTGACATATGGTATTACATTTGATTATCAAAACAACCAGAGATTTATTTTAGAAAAATTCTAAACAAAATATTGCATGTTTATTCAAAACAAAAAAGAATTTTAGTTTTGCAATATAATTCATTAAATTGCATGTATGATTTTTTTTTTTTTTGTTGCAATTGGTATTTTGATAAATGAAAAACTTCATCAACTGGATATTGTCCCAAATCTGGAAAAACAAAAAAAAAAATCAAGTAAAAAAGTTTTGATACACAAAGGGAACTTTGTTTGACGAAAAAACATGAAAATTTCCAATGAATCAATGAAACTTTTTTTTCACAAAATATAAAAACATTTTCTTTAAATTAATGAATTCTTCATTAAATGTACGACAGTTTTAATTAATTAAATTATATTTTTCATACAACGTTATGAAAACTTGCATTAACATTTGATTTTACATATTAGTTGAACTACGTATAGTTACATGGGTGTTAATTCTGTTCGATTTAAGATCATATTATTGAATTCTAAAGAGAAATTGGTAATTACTTTTTTTACAATATATAGTGGAAAACTTTGAATAAACTACATAGAACCAATAGTTAAAACTAATGTATTTTAACAGAAACCAATCTAATCATTAGGTATCTGTACTTCTGACTCTACACTGAGCGAATTATTATTCATAATATTAATGAAACAATTTCATAGATGTTTTTTGGTAGATTCAATGAAGGACTTCATACATATTTATATCCAAAAAAGTTTATTAGTATTAAGAAAGTTTTCATAATATTTTTATCATACAATTTCATAGTTTCACAAAAAAAATTCAGTGGATTTCATAATCTCTTCATAAATAAACCTGAAATTTTCTCTAGATCTATGAAATTATTTCAAATACTTATTTTTTTATTTTTTCATAAAATTTCACAATTTCATGAATTTTCATAAATTTAATTCTAAAGTGCTCAACATCTTTATATATAAAACTCGTTTTCTGTTTGTTTGTTCTCTATACATATTTTCAATTCTCAACGGATTTTCCTCAAATTTGTCGTGAATAATCCTCGGATCTCAACTTAGATCGTAGTATAGTTTTTATCGACCACGCCCACTTCTACGCCCACTTTTGACAAAAAAGTTATTTTCGAATACAAACTTCTAAAAAAAATTTAACGGATTTCTTTGAAATTACTCATATATATTGTACGTTTCCCGAGGAAGTCCTCAGTAAAAGTTTCATAACCATAGCCCACCTCAATACCGAGTTTTGATCAAAAACGTCAAAATCAAAAAATTCCACTATCTGTATATATAAAACTCATTTCCTGTTTGTTTGTTCTCTATACAAATTTGCAATTCTCAACGGATTTTCCTCAAATTTGTCGTGAATATTCCTCGGACCTCAACTTAGATTGAAGTATAATTTTCATCGACAAAAAAAAAAAAAAAAAAAAATTTGTCAAAAAATATAAAATTAACATTTTTTTCACCTTTTTCAAGTTTTTTCGTTTTTTCGAATACAAACTTCTAAGAAAGTTTTAGCGGATTTCTTTGGAATTACTCACATATAGTCTGCGTTTCCCGAGAAAGGCCTCAATAACAGTTTCATTACCATAGCCCACTTCAATACCGACTTTTGATCAAAAACGTCGAAATCAAAAAATTCCACTATTTTTAATAAAGTTTATTTTTTTAATTTGAAAGCAATAAATCTAATCGAAACATTTTAGGAAAATTAATTTCGTTTTAAGAATTTTTTCCCCCCGTATAATATACCTACTGATTTTTTCGCAATGTCTTTATGATTTAATTTTTAAAATTTTATTTTTCCTTACCGTTTTCGGCAATAACAAGTCCATTAAAAAAAAACAAAAAAAAATTTCTTTAAGGATAAACTTTTTCGAAACCATGCACTAAAATCAATAGGAGATATCTTTAGTGATAGAGCACATTGATTTATAGTCTTGAATTTGTACTGAAAGCATCATTTTGTATTCAACATCTTTAAAGAAAAAATAATTTTTAATTTTGTAACCTTATTTCATAAACTTCAAATGGAATCTTTAATTACAAGTTTAACGTTAAAATCCTAACTGATTCTGCAAAACATAATAGAATTAAGTTGTCTATTTCCTAGCTTAAAATTTTTTCTGCATTTAAAAATCACAGTTGTCCCGGGACACACTGGGCACTTTAGCTAGTATTTTATAAAGTGCTTAATTGTTTAAATGTAGCAATTTTAGGCTTCTATGAAATTGTTTCAAAACTCATATGAAGGCTTAGTTCCAATGCATTTTCCATGACATTCATGTTTTATTAATTAAAAACAATTCTTAATATTACAAAATTTTATGAAACTGTTTCATAAATTTTATAAAAGTTTCATTGTCGAAATGATTTTGAATTAGGTTGAATATAAGGGTGTTCCGAATAAAAAAAAAACATTGGAATATCAATCGATGCGTATTAAAGAGCTAAATATGGGAAAAATATGTGAAAAAAATTTTGAACTGTATCTTCATTTCCCTACCAGCGGTTAAAGTTGGCAGGCAAAATTTTATAAAACTGTTTCATAAATTTTATAAACGCTTCATTGTCGAAACGATTCGAATTGGGTTGACTATTAAGGTGTCCCGAATAAAAAAAAAAAACATTGGAATACCATTGAATCGATGCGTATTAAAGAGGTAAATATCTGAAAAATAAGTAAAAAAAATTTTAAAGTGGATCTTCATTTCCCTACCAGCGATTGAAGATACCGGTTATAGTGCATTTTGACCAAAAAACTTTCGAATTTTTTTTTTCCAAATAGGGCTCAAAAGTTTCGTAAATTTTGGCTTATTACTGGAAAAATATTTTTAAATTTTCTATTAGTTTTTCCCATAATCAGATTTTTAATATGCATCGATTGAGTGGTATTCCTTCAAACAATTCGAAAAAACGCCCTATTTGGGACACCCTATTGAATATACAGACAAATCAGTAGTCTTTTTTTTTAATTGTGTTTTCAATTAATTTAATAGTAATTTTCTGTAGTTTTTAATGTAATAATATTAGTGTATACAAGCTGAGTAAATTACGTAGGCGTATGAGCAATAAATAAAAGACATAATAATATAAATTATACGTCAAGGGGGTTTTATGTGAATATATTAAGATATATATAAGAAGGACAATATTAAAGTAATATTTTCTGCTAAACCAATATGAGTTATACAATGAAACTTTCTGCATCGATAGAAAAATATCTAACCTTCTTTAAAAATATAAAAAATTCCAGAAATTTTTGAGCGATTTTTAGATAAATATAGTTTTGTAATACTCTACACACAGAGAAAAATTTTGCCAACTAAAATTGGGTTACTTTTACAGAAATCGGTTGTTACAATTAATACAATTGTATTTAAGTTGCAAAAACCATAGTATTTTAAATGTATATAAGTACTAAAATATAATATGAATATAAGTACTAACTGAATCTTTTGGTTGTATCTTACAAAATACACTTTTAAATTTGGTTGGCACTTTATTTTTCTGTGTGTAGTTGTGATTTTTTTTTAAAATTAGATTTGTTTCAATGTCTGATTAAAAAAATATATTGAGTTAGTCAAATTTTTAGCATTTGCAAAATTCAGTTAAATAATAAAAAATAATATACTAAAAATGATCGCAAAATTTGTCAATATTTAACCACATCTAATTCGCAATTTTTTTTTAAAAATTAAAAAAGTTGTTCTATATTTTTTTGTCTCTTCTACTCTAGGGTGGGGCAATTTGAACATCTTAATGGGCACTTCGCGGTTCTGATTCTTGGGATTGTACTGAGCAAAAAATTCCACTAGACCATACGTCTACGGTGAAAATCGAGCTTCCAGATTTTGACTTTTTAGCCGTATTTTGTAAAAGTAACAATGTGTGGGATGGATATATCTCAGGAAGTAGGAGGAGTTTATCCAAGATTATGGTATCAATCTCTTCTTTGGAAGATTCTCTAGCAGATTAATGCATCAATCATATTTGTGGGTGCGGTTTAAGGGGTTAATTTTTAATTTCAAAATAGGGCTTTTTTGCCGTAAAGTCAAAATCTGGAAGCTCGATTTTCACGGTAGACGTATGGTCTAGTGGACTTCTTTGCTCAGTACAATCCCAAGAATCGGAAACGCGAAGCGCCCATTAAGATTTTTTTCCTTCCATACTAATCGCCCAACCCTATTCTACACACAGAAAAATAAAGTGCCAACGGAATTGTTAACGCTATTTTGGTAAATTCAACCAACAAATTCGAATGGGACATCCAAATTGGAATGGAACGCATAAACAATTTTGGTTCTGCAACTGAAGTTCAGTAGCATCAATCGAATTTAGTTGCGACAAAAAACATTAAATAGTAAAAGGTGTTTTTTATACAGGTATAAAGATTTAAGTTGGCAACACTTTTTTAACTGGCGACCATTTTGTCAGCTGTCAAGTGATTTCTGTTTAATTTCAGGTGTAAGTTTTAGTTTATATTTTGGTTGAAGCAATCGAATTTTATTTGGAAAATTGACAACATTTTTCTCTTGGTGTACGAAAATAAATACTGTTAGTTTTTCATTACTGCGATATACGTTTTTTTTTTTTAGCTGGAATGTTGGCTTGGAAAGCACCAAATATATTATTATATCTTTCTTTACATTACACTGTATATAATTAAAATGTGGAATAGTGCATTCCGGCAGGGTAGTTGGTAGGGTTAAAGCTTATCAGTGCAGGGTCGTTGGTTCGATTACTACCAGAGGCACTTGTCTGTTCTCGCTCAAACGAGCCCAAAGTCATATTAGCTAGTACTCGGTTAGAGAAATAGGATATAATTTATAATTATACGATTATTAATAAATAAATATAAAAAAAAATTCAAAAAATTAATGAAAAATATTAAATTGCATATCGATTGCATATGGCACTTGTGATTGGATAGTATTGTATACAATTGTATCTGATTGTATATAATTGTGTCATCTTATATATAATGTGATACATTTGAATGATCACAAACCCCGGATGAAATTGGTTCGAACTAAATATATATTATTCTATCAATTTTGATCTGATTGTATAAAATAATGTCTACATGTAATATGATAAAATAAGAGACTGCAATTTTTCCGATGCAGTTATATATAATACGAAAAGCCACAAACTATTTTTTTTACTTGGGAATCATTATGAATTTCATAATTGATAAAAACACTTTTCAGAACAAATTCAACTTCAAAAGTGCAGTTTTGATATTAATTTTATTAATGGGTGTTACAGTACTTTGATCAACGAACGATTTATAAGTTTCTTTGGGTTTTGGTCAGACTATATACAACACTGACATATAGCATATAAAATATGTATTAACTCAAGTGTGTGTGTATAGTTGCAGTAGTATTTATGCATATTTATTTTGATTTGGTACTAGAAAAATCTGATACATTTTATATCAGTTATGTTGCTCTGGCTCCGTTTATTGTTATTTATTGTGGTTTATTTGCAATGCAATATTTTTTCATTAAATACTTGTTAACAAAACATTTTTTTTTTGTTATAAATTCTAAGCAAATTTCTTTAATATTGAAGTAGAGCTTGAACTAAACAGGTGAAAAGTATAGTTGGAGGATGATGATATAAAATGATAGAAAAGAAACAAAAATTCTACTCAAAATAATACTAATTTCAACTAAACAAAATTTTGTATAAAAATCGGGTTTCCAACGGTTTATTCATTAACATTAGAATGACCGGACAAGCCATTTTGTTTGGTCTGGTCATTGTAATGGTTTAAATGCTGTTTTGAAGTGCTTCTTAAGCCGTAATGGTACACTCAGAGAACTTCTGCTTTAAAAATATGTAGTTGTTTCGGTTGTAATACAGTTTCTTTATGTTTAATGTAAATGTCAGTTATTTGAAGAACAAATTACATTTTTTACTAACCTTGTAGTTCATTAAAAAAAAAACAAACCACATCAAATGACTGTTTTGTGATTTGACATTAATTTTTTACTGTAGTTTTTTGTTATTTAAAAGAAATAAAAAAAATAAATGTTTGTTTATCTTTTACTAACATGTGGTTCATTTTTACTACAATTGCGGTTAATTCTTTGAACATTAAAAATAAATGACAATGTTAGTTGAATTTACAGAAATGTTGAGTGAAATTTCATTTGTTTTTAACTACATTTGCAGCAGAGAAACAAGCCGACTCTAAATTTTAGGCGGAGGCGGAGGCGGCGGCGAAACCGCTTTAGATACGGCGGCGTTTAGGTTAAAAAACCGGCGGCGGCTGAATTGTCTGCTTAAAATGCTGTTTTTTAACTGTTGTTTTCTTGACGATTTTTAGAGAAAATCTAGTGTTATATCGGCATATTTTTCATCAGACCTATTTTCTTTTTAGTAATCGAAAAAAAAAAACATTTCCAAGCATATTCACAAGTTATTAATTAAACAGATTTAATTAAATTGGGTTGGCTAATTGTTAATAAAACAAATAAAAGTTCATGTATATAAAAACTCATTATATTTGCTTAAAGAAAAAAAAACAGACTATAATTAATTTTTTTTTTTTAAATTGATATAATACATTTAATGCATGTCAAAACAACCAATGAGTTTTCAGCACTTTTCCCAAATTTAACGACAATTGGTATGAACGTTACCTTTTACAATAATCTGCGACTTTTCCCTTACATTATGCATGCGTCTTTAGAAGTATTTGAGTTATATTCATAACTAAGGCATCATATGAAAGGTATACAATTCCTCTTATAATTATATGTTACAGTTAATTTTTAAGATTACAAATTTGGAAAGCTATATTTCAAAGTGCGATATATATATATTATGTCCTATGGTTCCTATTGAGAACAAAGGGCCACAACGAATTTATTGCATTCGGACCTGTTGGATAATATTCTCTTCACTTCTCCCCAGATTTGATCAGTAGATATGATTCTATATTCAGTTGACAGCGTCATGTGTGAGACGGTCTGCCTACTCTTCTCGTCCTACCCTGTGGATTCCACTCAATGGCGATTTTAGCAGACTCACCTGGAGCTCTGCGCAGCGTGTGACCAATCCAATGCCATTTGCGATTCATTACTTCAATATGGATTGCCCGCTGGTTTCTTTGTCTCCAAAGTTCTGCATTGGATATGGTGTTAGGCCAAAAAACTTTTAGGATTCTTCGGAGACATCGATTAACAAACACTTGTAGGGAGTTTATCTCGTGTTCTGTTGTGTTCCACGTGTCGCATGCAACACAGATTTGACACAGGAGTTAAAGATGCTTATCTTAGTGTACCTGGATAATGCAGAAGATTTCCATATTTACCGGAGGGCACCGAATGCTTGGTTGGCTTTAGATATTCGATACACAACATCCTTACTAGAACCACCTGTATTTGTTAAAATCCTACCCAGGTAGCAAAATGAGCGACATACATAAAGTAAAAATAAATTTGTTTTTGCATTTTTCTTTTATTTTTAATTTTTTTTCTTTCTGTGAATTTTTGTTATTTTTTACACGTTGCACAACAAAACACGACGGATTGAAATGGTAACAAAATTGATATATTACGCTCTAATCAAAAAATTGGCGCAAATAAAAATTCGGCGGCTGCCGCTTTAGCCGGCGTTGGTGGGACGCCTATATTCAACTAGTGTTTGAATACACCGTGGAGTTAAGCCAAGCGACAGGCATCCACGTTAACCAAAACACATTTGTCCACATTGGCACCTGATTTGACCTTAAAAAGGGTCCATAATTAAATGGCTTCCACGATTATCATTGTAGTCCGAGTTTAAATAATAAATTTCAGATTTTTTATTTAATTTTTTTATAATTGTTTAAACATTGTTGCTTAAATATCGGTTTCTAAGGAAGATTAGCCCCTTAAATGAGTGCAATTATAATTATTTTTTGAATTATGAAATTTTTTTCCTCAACATGTTCTTTTGCGTTATACTTCTGACAGGGTGTTTTGCACTAGTCCTGCGATAATTGACCCCCTACAATGACAGCCCCAGGTAAAAGTGGCCGGTGCCTTCCATATAAAAGATCCGGTAGTATGACGTGTCCGGTGACTGATTTCTAAGACCCAATTCATATTTATTCCAACCTCTTATAAGTTTATCTAAATTATTGTAGAATGTTGTAGCTATGTTCTTAAGCGGTTATAGTTTTCTGTTGATAATTTTAATTAAAATTTTTTTGTAATAATTACAAATCAATAAACAATTATTTATTTTAAATTATTATAACCAACAGACCATATTACTGGCAACACCACTTGTTATTAACCGCAGACATACTCGTTTGCAAACAAAACACTCACAGAGTTAACCGTAGTCAGTCAGTAGGTGTGTGCCTTATGACAAAACATTAAACCCACGCTCGAAATATAAATATTTTTATATTATTTTCAATCCACTCAATTTACCATCAAATTATAAATAAATTTGTTCAATAAATAAAAATAAATTGTTATTAATATTAAATATTTGTATGTGAATTCAATACTTAAATGTTCACATTAGGATTATAACTTTTTATTTCAAATTTTACCTATCATAGCCATTTTATTTTTTGCGGTTTTCAAAAAGTTTCCGCTTAAATCTATTTGAAGATCGACACCAATTGAAAACTAGTAAGTAGAATTTCTCTAAAGTTTTAAAGTGATTCAACTGAAACAACGAATATCGATCTTAAAGGCCACACACATATTCAAATAGGATGTGCTTTGCGGATTTTGATAAAAAATATATTAAAATGTTGTTTCGCTATATGGACATCAAATTGGCAAAACAACAATCAAATCACGCTAAAGTAATTTAAAATACGTTCTGTATTAATTTCGGGCCACTTGTGCAACTTTAATGTTACAAATTGTGAACAAATACAATACATTTCTAGAAATTGCGCTTTTAAAAAAAAAAAAAAGTTATAACCCTTGAATAAATACATTTTCATACCAATAAAATCACATTTCTGGCTTATTAAATTCCCATAAAAATTAATAACAATTATAATAAATATAAGTAATAATGAAATGAATAAAATAATATATATTTGAAAATAAAAACCATAATCTGCATGTTTGTATATTTCTATAAATGTTTTTGCAAATTATTTGAAAATTATATTGTGTGCACAATTTACGCTAATACGTGCCCATAATTTCAATTCGTTCAATTTGGTTTTCTGGTTAAAAATTATTTGCATGTCTATACGATTACCACACCATACCCTCATGACCATTATAAATATTTTATTTGTTTGTTATTTTAATATACAAAGTCCAAGTGTACAATTGCACAAATTGTGTGTATAAATTTTATTATAAAATAAATAAATTTATGCTAATTTTAACAAACAAATAACCATACAATGACCAATTTCAATTATTACCATTAAAAATGCCAAAATATATATACAAATTTCAAATTGCCAATACAGAATTTTAAATATAGAGTGTAGATTTGAGAACCACAAAATAATATAAAAACTTAACTTTGGTGTATGTAAGCGGTTAAGTGAAAATGGTATGAATTCGGCCCCAAAACCAGCACCTACTATGACCCTATGATTTTAGGGACCTTTGACATTTTAGTTACTATTAACATTTAATAATAAATTTTATGTTTTCGTGAAAATTTCGAATGCTGCATGATCAAAAATTTCCATCACTTTAAAGCAAAATATTTAATAAAAATGTTTCTATGACGTGGATAAACTTTTGTGTATGTATGTGTTATGTTATGTGTTATATATATATGTTAGGATGTCCCTTTAAATAACGATTTGAGGATTTTCGTTTAGTACACACCTCACAAATGAAAAAAATCGATTTTTTTTTTGGAAAAAGTTTACTGTTGCCGAATGTTGTCCAAAAATGGTCCATTTTGGAAAAAAGTGTATTATTATTAAAACTTACCAAAAATCGAAGTTTCGAAAAAAAATATTTTATCTTACATATTCTTTAAGTATACCCAAAATTATGCAGAAATTACTTCATTAGATATCATTAACCCACTTTAGTCTGGAATCCAAAATGACCCACATATTTGATGGAAATTAAAAAACCTATTTTTTAAAATTAATTCTAAATAAAGGGTCCGAAAAATAACTTTTTTTTTTTGAACTCTTGAACCAGTTGGACTTTGTATGGCGTCATACCAAGGTGTTTATGCAAAATTCGTCTCAATGATGTCTGCGAAATGTTCAATTGTTGAGAACGACGGTGAATTGATGTTGATGGCGCTTCATGCACACTTTCTGCAACAGCAGCAATATTCTCGGGTGTACGCACTGTTTTTTGGCTTTTCGCGCTTTGGTTTATCAATGAGGATGCCAGTTTCTTTCACTTTTTCACAAGATAACGAACATACGGACCATATTCGTTTAGCGGAAGGATAAAACTAATTATCTGTCAAATCAGACACGAGCTAAGTGTTACCATTTGTCAAAAATTGAATAAAGTTTTAATGTTTTTTATAAAAGTTTGGAAAATTTTCGGAAAAATATCACTTAAGTCTGATAGAACAATAACTATCCTTATTTTATCTATAAAATCTTTCACCATAAGTGGTCTGGGGAAAAAAAAAAACGCATGAAACTAAAGTTAAATTAGACTACAAGCTTGGAAAGCCTTTAAATTGATTAAAAAATCGCCGTTTGATAAACATAATTTTTTTATTTAACTTAAGTGTAAAAATTAACCCTATATGGGGTTATTTGTTACACTTTTGCTTAAAAAGGACCCAGTAGGAAATTTACAGAATAACACCTTTCATAATTTTCGGACAATAACACTCACAATATATTGGCGTTAAAAACAAAAGAATATGTACCTACTTTTGAAATATACGCTCAGGGAACTTCTGCTGTAAATATTTGTAGTTGTATGAATTGTAATACAGTATGTTTCTTTTTAATTGAAAAAACAGTCATGTGTAGAAGAAATTTCAGTTTTGACTACAATTGTAGTTCATTAAAAAAAAAAACAAACCACATCAAATTACTGTATTATGATTTTACATTCATTTTATACAGTAGTTTTTTTATTTAAACTGCATATGTGGTTAATTTTTACATTTTTTGAACAGTAAACAACAAATGACAATGTAAGTTGAATTTACCGAAATGTAAGTCGTCCTTTCTTCAAGTGAAATATCATTTTCATTTAAACTACATATGCAGTTTTTTAAATTTATTTTCATCGGGATAAACATTAATTGCATTTATAGTAATTAAATGTGCTAAAGTCCCAAAACTTATTTAACAAATTGTGAAAAGCAATCTGATGTAGGCGTGTCCCTATCCGGATTTCATTCCTGCCTAAGGAAATCTTTAGGGGACTTTGTTATTAGAATTTCTAGAGATATTTGTTATGTTAAATCACAAACTCAATGAGAATTTCTTGTCCTCGTCTAGGAGCGAGATACAAAATTTAAAATATCAAAGAAAAAAACAAAAACAACAACAAAAAATTGTCACAATTGGCTTTGTCATCTTCCAAATACTACTCTGTTTTTTTGACAGACCTAGCAATGTAGTGACGTTTATTCAAGTAAATCAACAATAGAAAATCATATGTTTTCTATTAGTGTCAGTTACATTTAAATTTGCACAAGCACCTGCATATTTGTTATTTAAATTTATTTTCATCGGGATAAACATTAATTACATTTATAGTAATTAAATATGCTAAAGTCCCAAAACTTATTAGTAGTTTTTACGTACATGGTACTCTAAGTGTATATATATAGTTAAAACCCGGTCTACTCCTTTTTCTTTTATTTAAAACTTTTTTTTTTTCAGTTATTTCTAACTATTAAAAAATTAACAGAATTAAATCTGAAAAAAACGAAGTGACATTAGTAACTTCAGGATGCTTGTTAAGAAAAGACACTATCCACGTGTTTGATTACTAAGAAGAAAAGAATGAAGGAAAATTGATTATTACTATGTTTTCTGTTAAAGCTCTGCCTATTCTGGAGGCTCTAGATTTTCTAAAACTTCGGGTTATGATGAGATCTTAAGCCAGATCGATTATTTATTTTTGTAGACATACGGATTTTCACTATCAAAAATGAACTCCCAAATTATTAAAACAATAGTTTTTTTATTTTTACTATCATTTTTTATTTGAAAAGATTTTTTTTAATGGAAGGAAAATAAAGAATTTTTTGTAAAAAGAAAATTTTAAATAAAAATAATAACTGGTACAGAAACACAGTATTTATGTGCACCCGAGTAAAAATAATATTATATAATATTGTATAATTTGATCCAGTTTTCTACAATTTAATATAGTTAAGTGTGACATAATGTATGGTAAGATACAATTTTACTTGCCACTGTAACTTTTCGTAAAACGGCATATTTAATTGTATCTTACAGTATGCCATACCATACGATATTAGACGGGCAATATATAATTGGATTGGCAGAATTAAATTAATAAATGGAATTAAACAAAATAATGTATGGCCTCATGTAAAATAAAATATAATTTTTTTTAATTGCAAAAAAGTGACTTTTTTGTTCTAAAAGCCATAACATCCTACTAAAAATTTTTAAATTAACTCGAAAATTTTCATTGAAATTAAAATATTAAAATTTTTTTAATGAACATCAAAATTTTAAATTTTAAATCCAAAAATATTAGTTAGACATAGTTAGAATATTTTGCAACAAAGAAATGTATCAAATTTGATATAGTTTCGTATTTAATTGATTAAAAAAATGTGGTATCGTATTGTATATAAATGGATTAAATTACATTGAGATTGATAAAATTTGATATGATGCAGTCGAGTGAAAATGAATTTGTTAAATTGAATACAAGAGGGCTAGATCGCTGTCACATCATCCAAAATATTGGCTTTTATAACCAATATTTGAAAACTATTATATTTTACATTAATTTTAATACCAACAACCAATAAACTTATTAGAAATTTAGTCACTTGAATAAAATATTTGCAGTTAAAATCAAATATTAGTTTCGCCTGCAAAAAAAAAAAACAATAATTTTATCTAAAATATTAATTTCTTCCATACCAATTTTAAAATAATATAAAGTTTTTCTCAATTTTAGTTTAATCGACCTTTTTCTAATTATATTTAAATATGAAAATGAAAATTACTTAAGTTCGAGGCCATACTCTATATTTCTTTATTAGGATATTGTCCTAACAAATAATCTATAGAGTTTTTTTGTTTTCAAATTTGAAAAAGAATATGGCCTTTGAAATATAGAGTATGGCCTCGAACTTCAAAAAATTTTATTTTTATTGCACAATTAAAGGTCGAAAAAAACATAATTTTTATTTTTAATAAAAATTATATCAAACTTATATATAAATATTGTATTAAATTATTCTAATTTGGGCTTTCAAGGTCATATATTTTCCTAAATGTAAATGAAAGATTAATTTATTTCAGTTTTTCATCCTTTTCTATTTCTATTTCTTTTTTTTTATAGTGTTGCTAACTCTACTAAAATTTTGAGATTAGGAACCAAATTTCTCTTGTCCAAACAAATCTATTTATAGACAAATATTTTAATTTGAAACTAAACAATATTCAAAGTTCGTTTAGGCTAGAGTTAAAGTAATTGCTTGAAAAACAGGAGGTTGCCGGTTCGATCCCTGTTCGCGTCATAAACATTTTTTATGAAAAAACATAACATTTTGTGGAACGCATGTGAATCTATTTATAGAATATAACAATCCATAAACATAAAATATTTAATTATTACAATGCAGATACGAAATTTTGTAAATAAATGTCGGCTGGTGCAATAGTATTAAAATTTAATAATAGTGATAGATAGTGCGTGAACCACAATAGTTCGGTTGCCAAAAAATTCGGTTGCAACTACAAAACTGTTTTCTGTGTGTATATTAGAGGTGTTCAACTTTGTATGGCCGTTTTTCAAATTAAGTTCTAAAGTCAACGCATGGGCTAGCTTGGTTCCTTTGTACATAAAAACATTTAATATGAAGTTTGGTGCCGATCGGACAAAGAAAAGCCGAGGCGGAAGTCGATTGAAAATTGACAGTGTGTTTTGTATGGGAAAAAATGACCTTTTTGCATTTTTTCAAAAAAGAAGTAATATCGAAGCAGTTTTTGTGCCATATTATAAATGAAGCCACAAAAACCTTTTCAAAAAGATATAAAAATCCAAAATCGGTGAAGAATTAGCCCAGTAATAAATAATGCCCAGACCACTAATGTGCCAAATACCACTTGATCACAAATTTCGAGCCCACATTCTAAACGTTTTCGAAATTAATTACCGAAATATTTTTTTTTTTTACTTAGTGGACTTATTAACTGTGAGATATGAAATATATTATACTTTGGATGCCGATAACCTGTCCTAAGGTGACGTCAAAAACCAAAAATATTTTTAGGGTATTTTTCAAATCTCCAAAATCAAATTTTAAAAAATTTTGTTCAACAAAAATGGAAAAAAATAATTTTGCGCACTAAGGTTTTATTAAGCATAAAATTCTCAATTAAACTACCAAAAATTAGACATATCCCCCTGTTAATTTAGTTAGGGCACCTATTTAAATTCGGCGGATTTCGAGGAAAATGGCTTTTTTTGCACAATATTTAATATAAGGGTAAAATTTTTCTACTTTTAACAAGTACCAATTATTGCTATTCGGGGTTTGATAACACAAACTGCAAGAAGTATATTCTGAAAATTTTGTCAAAATCGACCTACTCCAAAGGTCAAAACACAAGGTCAAATGTCAATTTTTTGGAAATTTTGAAGATTTCATGAAATTGATAACGAAAAATCGTGTGGTATCTTCGTATTTTGATGAAAGTTGACTAAATTATTTTTCGTAGTTGGTATTTGTTATTTAAAAAGAAAAAAACCTAAATTAACTCTTTTGTGCACTTGGGGCCAAAAATGTCCCAATATTTTTTAACATTAAAAAACGTAGTTTCTTTTAAATATCTGCATAATAAAAGTGCAATTTTTCCCATACAAAACACACTGTCAATTTTCAATCGATTTCCGCCTCGACTTTTCTTTGTCCGATCGGCACCAAACTTCATATTAAATGTTTTTATGTACAAAGGAACCAAGCTAGCCCATGCGTTGACTTTAGAACTCACTTTCATTTTTTTGAACACCTCTAGTGTATATTGACATTTGTTTCTATAAATCACTAACCACAATGTTAAATAATATAAATTTCACAACAAAACTTGCTTTCTAGTTATTTCTAATGAAGAATCTACCTTTTTAGTCTTCGAATTGTTTATTAACTATACCCTTAAAAGGGATTGACATATGTTATCCAAACAAACAACCAACTACTGTCTATTTACCTATCACTTTGCATTATAAATCACTTAAAACCTTGACAGTTAAAACATTTAAACTTATTGTAATTTACTAACAGTATGACAACTTTAACAAATGACAATTTATAAGAAAAAAATAAAAATTATAAAATATGTATAAAAAAAATAAATTAATAATTTATTCACTAACAACATTTTTAACAATTTATTATAGTAATTTATTTGAACAAATAACATGTTTTGTTTTTTCGTTCGTTTTTTTTTTTGCTTCTTTCTGTTCTAGAACATAAAATAAACCCTAGTGAAATATAAAGACGTTACACAAATTAATATAGACCATGGCATAACAATACAAGGTACAGCCATTAAGGAGATATAGGAGTTTTATTTGACTTTCTATGGTTTTCTGTTTAATTTTTCTTTTGTCATTTTCTTTTTGAAAACGAGAGAACATTTTTCTAACAAGTCCACCATGATATATACAACTTAAAAATGTATTTAGTTTAAAATAAGTAAAAAATTGCCGTTTAAACATCAATATCAAGAAACCCCACTGAAGGTCAGTTAAAGTTGTCTGTGAAAAATATGGTAACAGGTATATGAATTATTCCCGTTTCTTTTAATAAAAGTTGTCGATTTTTATTCAAAATTATTGAGTTTGTCGATTTCTATTATATACGACGATTTTGACATTTAAAAAATTTTGGAAGCCCTCGGTATTTTAAACCAAACTAAACTCGATCCAATTAAACTCTACTCTTTGTTTCTGAGAATACATTTTAAATCGTGTTTAGTTATAAAACCCGAATTAAGTTATAGTAAATCCTAAATAAATAGACCAACACGAAAAATATTTCCCGTTTACAAGATATAAATGTCCATTTGAAATTGTACATATCCTGTTCCAACAAAGGGGTGCAGTGTGGAGAGAGTATTCAACAAAATGACGCAAATAATAAAGGCCATTTTTTATTACATTTTTCTAGGTACACACATATAAATGTATGTGTGTGTGCGCACACAACTATACACCGTTTTACACCAATAGGCAAATAAATAATATTTTTAATAAAATTTATAGCAGCAATTAATAAGCACAAAAAATGGAAATTCAAATTTATGAATGTTACAAGTTGAAAACAGTGTACAACAGAAATTAGTTTATGGAATTTAGTATTTTTGTAAAGTTATTCAAATTAATTGAAAAAAAATTTGCGAGGCCTTTTAACATTTCTTAAAATATACTGATAAGGAGGGTCTATCGATGGGTTTTCTACGATTTTATATTTTCTTATATACTCTAGAAAACATAACTTTTGATACCACTAATGCGTATGAAGTTTGTTAGGGTTGCCATTTATTTAAATATTTAAAATTTGAGCTCTTTGGGAAAGTCACATAATTGCCGAATTGTTACGAATGTTGGTAAACGCTTAGACACCCCCTCCAGTAAAATTTATGAATATTAATATACATATTTTTTTTAGCTTAATCCAACTATAATTCTTCAAAAAATCGAAATTTATTCTAATAAGATTCTTATAAATTTTATCACGTCTTTACACACAGAGAAATAAAGTGCCAACCGAATTGAAAAGTGTATTTTAATGGTAACAACTAATAACTTCAGTTAGTACAACGATATTTACATTATATTTCTGAATGTTTTGTTTGTTGCAACTAAAATCCAGTTTAATTAATCAAACTTCGTTGTGAAAACTGATGTTCAATTGTACCAACCAACTGAAATTCGTTATAATCGAGTTTCAGTTGGCAAATAGCTAAAGTTTTCTCTGCGTGTACCTACGATAAGTTCTTCGATTTCTTGGTTGCTTTGCATTAGATAACTACAGTCGTCATCCTTCTTTGGGCCGTATATTTTTCTAATAATTTTTCTTTCAAATACTCGGAGCTAGTCTTCTTCTGTCATTTCTCACGGCTATATGTTACACTCAAAAAAAAAAGTTTGTAAAGTCAGCAAAAAATGTTGCTGAGTCAGCAAAATTTTAGTCAGGAGGGTGCTTGCAAAAAAATTGCTAATGTCAGCAAAATCAATTGAACATCAGTTTTCACAACAAAGTTTGATTAATTAAACTGAATTTTAGTTGCAACAAACAAAACATTCAGAAATATAATGTAAATATCGTTGTACTAACTGAAGTTATTAGTTGTTACAAAAGTTTTGCTAACACTTAGTGGATTAGATATAAAAAAGCCTTGCTAAAAATTAATACATTTTTTGCTGAATTTTAGTAGACTGAAAAAAACGCAAAAAATTTGTAGAAAAATTGTAATTTAGGTAATTTATTTGCTGAAAATCATAAAACATATTTTTGTGATTCTTTTAAAAATAATTTAGAATACGTTACAAAATATAAAAATGTTAATTTACCCACATTGACAACATGAATTAATTTAATATCTCAAAATATATAGAAATAATTATAAATAAAAAAAACATAAAAAATTTTCTTTCAACTACTTACATCAATGGTTGTCTAAATGATGCTATGATGCGTCCTTTAAAAGGACGCATCATGCCGAAGATAATTATGGAAACGAAACGTAAAAATAAAGAACAACAAACGAAACAAAAAAAAACAACCCTTTTTTTGCAATAAGAGAAAGGAACCATCAAAATCTACCTAAGATGAGTGTCTTTGTCTTTCGCTTTACTCTGTCTACATGTCTGTATATGTTTGTTTGTTTGCAATTTGACCACACTAGATTATTAATCTATAAACATTTAGATTAGAAATACATATTAAAATATTTAAATATTTTATTTTGTCTTTTATTTAATTAATAGACAATTATTTTCTGAAGCCGGTGACAACGCAAAATTTAAGTTGTTTTAATCCTCAATTTTGTTTTATGTATGAAAAACAGATACAAAAATCTTCCATGGTTGATTTTTTTATATGTCTTATTAGAATTGTACTTTTAAGTATCATTTTCCTCTTCTCTACTACATCTTGACATGCCGCGACATCTGCTTCATTCTGCGCATATCTTTCAATCTGGTTGTCGTCCACACTATTAATGTGCTTATCAGCACATTTTTTTGCAAAATTAATTAGTAAAACATTAGTATAATATTAGTAAAGCATTAGCATAAAACAGTTAAGTGCTGAATAAGTATAACAACAATTTTAGCTGAAAACACGATTTTACCAAAAAAATTTGCTAAAAACTAGTATACCTGGTTTACAAGACGTTTTACTAACTTTTCTACTAACTTATTTTTTTGAGTGTAGTACTGGTAGCACTACTGTTTTGAACAGCTTTGAAACATCATCATTTGTGATAAATTTTTAGGATACTAAATTTATATATGGTTAAACTTTTAAAATAAACACAACGCTCAATTACTTCAAGAACGTCACAACTCCAAAAACATGACTTTTGAGTTAATTTTTAAATAAACATAACGCTCATATGCTTCAAGAACGTCACAACTCAAAAGACATAATTTTTGAGTTAATGGCGAAAAATTATTCGTTATATCATGTATTATATTGTGTAAAGAAGTCGTATTGAAATCTCGCTTGAGAGAAATTATGTCGTTATTTTTTTCTTCAAGTTGGGAGTAAATGGAAAACTTTAAACTCATTTTCTACAAAATCAAAATTTTTGAGTTATGACCTTATTGCAGTAAATGAGCGATAACATTGAATAACATTTTAAATTTTCAAACTCCTGGCGTTAAAAGAAAGTTCACCCATAATATGCTTAGTGAGACAAAGAAATTGACAATTGCCATCTTCATCATAAAAAATATTTTAAAAGTCCACTTAAGCAATTTCGGAGCATTCATGAATAAGACTTATAAACCACAACATGAGCTGTTTACGTGAGTTTTGGATACTTTGACGAGGATCCACTGTTGTACTGGGATACCAACCTAAAGTAAATTATCACATATTGATGGTGCTGATATTGTCGAATAATCTCCTTTGTTTTGACATTTACATTTACATTTACATTTACATTGTTTTTTTTTTTTTTTTTTGGCTAATGCAATATTCAGCGCCCATTTCTAGCATTCGTTCGTTTTGCTTTCGATGAAGGCATTAGTCTCTTTTTTTGTATCAAAATTAAATACATAATTGTATTATAATGAAATTAATTACTTAATTAATTAATTAATTAAATTACTGTGTAGTGGCTTTTAATTAGAATAAAGGAAAGTATTTTTTGTATACTTTTCTTATTGAAAAAATCAACATCTCATTGTTTTTTTTTTTTTTTTTTGGTTTTTCCCCCGAACAAACATTGGGTTTGTCCTTTTCTCCTACTATTTTTTATGCAGTCCATTTTGGTTGTTTCAGTTGCAAGCTGGTAATTATCTTAGGAAAATCAGTCGGAATTTTACATGAGTTTTCTAAAACAATCTGAAATGCAGTACCAGCAATTAATGTAAGGGCAAACATTTTCATTGTACGTTCTTTTTAAAAATATTTACTGAATAGTACGCAGTATGTTCTTATAGATAATCCATTTTTATATGAAAACAAAAATACGAGTATAAATATTTTTTAAACCTACTTTATAGATGAGCATCTTTGCTTTAAAAAAATGCGATATCGGTATATCTAACCTGATATGTGTATTAGGGTTATAACTGCATATGCAAGCTCCAGTTCCAAAATCGTGTACGGCATTGAAACAACTAAGAACTGCTACTTCAACATCGTTAAAAAAGTTCATGCACTAATTACGAGGGCGGATCAATAAGTCCGTGACTTTTCGAACTTTCTTCGTAGTTATATGAAATGCAACACTGCTTCTATCAAGTACCACCTGTTAATAGACTACAGTCAAATTTTGAGCAAGTTGCGTCATTGACTTTGCGTTTAACAGCTATTCAGAATATATAACCTCGTGGATTTTTTTAAAAATGGGAAAATGCGAATTTCGAGTGCTCATTAAACATATTTTTTTGCGAAAAAAAAAATCATCAATCAAACCTAGGAACAGCTTGGTAAATACTACACAGAAACAATTACCAACCAGAAATATTTAATAAAAGATTTGATTTGAATTAAATTTGTTTCTAAACAAATCAAATTGAATCAATTAATATTTTAATTGACTTGTAAATCTATAAATACTTATTTTATGTTAAACAAAATTCTCAAATTATTTTTTCATACACTGTAGCTTAAATAGAAAATAGTATAAAATACCAAATGCATTTGAAGTTTACAAACATAACAAGCACACACACAAACAAACAAACAAACAAACACACTCAACATTTACAAAAACACACATACCAACGTATCGCTCACTCCATTTTTTTTTTAAATCATAATTTTTTTTGTAGATAGTTATTTATAGCTTTTTTTCGTTTTCATTTTCAATAAAAGTTTTAATTAATGGTGATTTCCTTTCTGGAAAAAAGTGTTGCCTTCTTAATGTGCAACGTTTTTTAAATTTTGCCCTCGCCCCATTAAAATGAAGCATTTTTACAATCAGAATGGAACACAATTTCATCACATATTACATTTATTTAAAGAAATCTGTTTTTTAGTGTTGTTAAGGTTCGGGTTCGAACCCAGCAAACTTCAAATTTAAATTTAATGTTTTTTTTAATAACTAATTTTTGTTTTTTTTTTTTAATTATTTAAAAAATTTGGATTTAGCTCCATACATTTTTTTTAATTAAATTTTTTTTTATAATTTTGTTTGTAAGCGAATTTCAGATTAAAAAAATACTTCCAAAAAGAAAAAATTAAAAAAATAGCAAAAACAAATTAAAAAAAATCGTTAATTTAATTTTAACAAAAAAAAAAAATTAAAAAAATATGATACCAATATGGGTTCGAACTCGGGATCTTCTGTGTCAGAAGCCAGCACACTACCACTCTACTACCAAGGTGAGAGTTTTCTCGCCAAAAACTTTGCAATATATACACATGAGATTGATAAACCAAAAAAACAGGGCAACATCCAACCCTGTAAATTGTTTGAGGGCAGAAAATGTTGCATTTTTTGCCTTTTATAAGGCAACATTTTCAAAAAGAAACACGGCACCCTCTCAGAGTGTTTACCTTATTTTAGAAAAGAACACAAAAAGATAATTTGAGGGCAAAGTGCAAACAAAATGTGACATTTTTGCCAGAAAAGAAAACGCCATAATATTATCATTTGCCGTGATAGGTGCAAAATCAGCTAAAATGTTTATTGATTCAATAAATTTTTTAATTGAAACCCGTTTTTAGTTTTTTCTGTGCATCATCGATTTCAATGGTAAAAAAGTGGTTTACTGAGTCTCGTTGTGGTCGCACAATTACAAAAGGCGCTGAACGTTACGGACGGCCAATAGAGGTCAATACACCCGAAAATGTGGAAAAAAGCCACCATATAGTGTTGGCCGATCGAAGATTAAAAGTGCGTGAGGTTGTTGATGAGATAGGTATTTCATATGGCAGTGTGGTTTAAGAAAGCTGTCTGCAAGATGGGTTCCGCGTTTGCTCTTAATTGGCCATAAGCGTGATCGTGGTCAATAAGGTAATGGCAACAGTTTTTTTTTATGCACGCGTAAGAATCCACATCGATTACCTTTAAAAGGGAAACACAATAAACGGCGAATATAATGCGAAGTTATTGGACAGATTTAAAGAGGATTTAAAAAAAAACGACCTCATATGGTTAAGAAATTCCTATTTCATGGACCTCGAAAAATCCTATTTTTTGGAAGGGATACAAATTGGAGAAACGTTAGACTAAGTGTGTTTCATTCAAAAAGTCACGGAACTATTGATCCGCCCTCGTACATTGAAGTTTTGTATATATATTTAAATAAAAAATGCAATAGCTTTTAAGCACTTGAATGACGATGATTTTGTTATTAACAAAAGTCTTGTTATAAGGAATTTTTTAAGCATACACAGAGAAAAATTTAGCTCTTTGCCAACTGAAATTCGGCTACTACGACTCAAATTCACTTATTACGAATTTCAGATGGTTGGCACAACTTAGCATTAGTTTTCACAACAAAGTTTGGTTAATTCAACTGAATTTTAGTTGCAACATCTAAAATATTCTGAAATATAATGTTAATATCGTTGTAATAACTGAATTTATAAGTTGTTACTATTAATATATACTTTTTAATTCGGTTGGCACTTTATTTCTCTGTGTGCATATTTTGTGTATAAGATACAATCCAAATCAGTCAAAAAAGCTACACTTTAGAATTTAATAGCTAAAAGAAAATTTGTCTAAATGAAAATATATGAATTAAGTATTTCGTAGCATATTGATTTCCTTAATGATTTATTATTGCCGTATTATTTATTTTGTTTCTAGGCACTAGATACTAAGTACCCGTTAATTGCTAAAACAACTTTTGATTGTGAGAAAATGTTTAGTCTGTCTGTTTTATTCATTATTCTATAATTTCGTATGAACAATTAAAACCCACCATAAATTAATTGTTTTTTGTTGTATGATATTATCTTGCACTTAATTGCTATATTGAATACCATAACAGCGTTGATGTAAGTGTAGTGTTTAATTTATATGATTAATTTTGTTATCAGTCATTCACAATATATAAATTTATTATAGGGAAAGGAAAACTTTAACCCAACAATTAATAGTGATTTATAGCTGTCAGATGTTGTTAATAATTTGCATAGACATGATATTTAAAAAAAAAAGTTTGTAAAAAAATGCAATATATTCAATTAAAGGCGATAGAAACAGAATTTGCGAAGCACCTACCTATATTATATTTTTCGAATGTAAGAACCATTACCTAGAAATATCTATATTGGGCTTTTGATCCATGATCAATATTAAAATTTTAATGTCACTTTCTAAGATCATTTTAAAACAAATTAAAGCTTTGAAGATTTATTCAAACCCAGAATTCAACCAAAGACACTATTGGATATAAATTTTCTATAAAAATTATTGTCAATTAAATTTCAATTAATTTTTTGTTTGATTTCAAACTCAATTTCAATTAAAAGTTTAATAATATCTATAAAATCGTTAATTACAAATTTGAAAAAAAGGCCAAAAATTACAAAAACTCACCATAATGAAGAAAAACACGCCAAATTAAAAAAAAAAAAACGCATGAATTTAAAAAAATCACCAAATAAAAAAGACGGAAAAGATTAGAAAAATAAACAAATATATCTAAAAATAGAATATTTGTGTTTGTTAGTGTTGGTTACTTCTGAGTTAACATACAATAACAGAAAAGCTAATAGGAAAGAAAAAAAAAATGCAATTTAGCTGCATTACATTTGAGGACACCCGGAATATTGGTAACAGGGCTACGTTACCTCTTTACCCTGAATATTGGTACCACGGCTACGTTTGTTAACAGATTAAGGGAAGATTTATTGGATATAACGCTATGCACTGAAAATTTAGTGGATGATATCCAGGAATGGCACGTCTCGAACGAACATTCCTTTTCAGATCATCGGTACATTCTCTTTAGGCTAGCACAGCCTCCACCGGAACCGATAACGTACCGGAACAAGGCTAAAACGAACTGGACCAAATTTAGGGATAAACTGCAAGTCCGTCTTGGCACGCCCCACGAACATCTTGGGAGTGAGGCGGACATAGACAGGGAAGAGGTTAGGATAACGGGCGCCTTATTGAAACGTTTAAGGAGTGTTGCCCACTCCGATCGCAAAGATCTCCTCGGGAAAAACCCTGGCTGACGGGGGAGAGATGTTCGCAGACTTTTTAATAGGGCCCGCCGAAAGAAACGATCGGTGTACTGGGATGACTTTCACAGTAGACTCAGAGAGTATAATAAAAGGATACGCACGGCGAAACGCAACTCTTGGAAACTTTTCTGTGAACAAGTGGACATTGTGACCGAGGTATCAAGGATAAAGAAATTGTTATCGAAAACCCATACGCAGCCCGAGACCCTTGTAGATGCAAGCGGGAGGAAGGCGGACACTATGGAACAATCGTTAAGAATACTTATGGAAACACACTTTCTTGTGGATATGGCGGGAACCAACGGGGACCAACTTGAACCATACGTTGGACCTTCAGAGGACCAACAACTTGCAACAACCTTGGGGCGAACAGTGGAACCTATTGGGTACCGACCACGAGCGGGAAGTATATCGGGCCATATTATGGTTATAACCAGGGAGATGGTGAGAAGGGCGGTTAACAGTTTCGCCCCTTACAAGGCAGCGGGACCGGATGAGATCTTTCCAGCTCTACTAGAGCAGAGCATGGATTGGATCGACGGAAGTCTGGTAAACATTTTCACTGCGTGCCTAAAATTCGCGTACACTCCAAGGTTATGGCAGGAGGCAAAATTGGGTGTGATCGTTAAACGGTAATGGGACTGTTACGTTTGTAATGTAAGAATAAACGCAGGTTTGATTCTTACAGCCGGCAGGTTGTTGCAATATCATATATAGACAATCTGACAATTATAAGACACAAATAATAATACAATTTAAATGGAAAATAATTGATGACGTCCATGATGTCCACAAAAAGGCAGAAACTAGTCTAATCTGATTTGAAACTTAATAGTGTATATAATTTTTTTCAGCACAAAATACCAATTTCTGGTCGCGGTGCATAGTGCCACTATAATCTAATCTTATAATTATTAGATAAAAACGTTTACTCTTCTTCATAATCTCAAGCTTTCTAAAAAAAAAAAAAATATATGTATAAAACAAAAGTAACAATTTCAGTGATTTTTTTTCAGTCCCAGCGATTTTTTTTACAATTTTTAGTGTTTATTTTCAATTTTAATTAAAGTCTTAATAGTACATATGAGCTTGTTGAAACTGACTGTAGATGGCTCTTATTTCTCAAATAGATTCTTATAGAGTTTATTTTGCATGTTGTATGTAATGTCTCAGTTTGAGTTAAGTCAATTCTCTTTTTGAGACAACTGAAGATTTGGGTGATGCCAATGAAACAATTGTATTGTTTATCATGAAAATGATCAAACTTTTTATATGGCAGCATAGCTTTCCAAGTTGTTCCCCACAGTCATAATTTTGGTATACTATGTGTGTACACCTAAAAAACGTTCTTGCTAAAATTGAAGCATAAAGATTCCGTTTGCAAAAGTTATCGTAAACTAATGATTTCTTTTTCAGGTATATTAAATTAAAAAAATTAGAATACTAAAATAATAAAAAAACTAAAACTATAAAATACATACATTTTCATTGTTTTAGTTTTTACTTATTTCCCGGTTAAAAATCAACCATTTACGAACATGTATGAACTCATTCATGCTCATATATTAAGTGAATCGGGATCATACATGTACCATATATGATTCATATGTATTGATATGAGTTCATATGTGATCATATGTATAAATATTAGCTTTGTTTTAGAGCACATATTAATCAATCTGCAAACAAACATTTTAGACAAAAAGATATATATTTTGAGATATTTGAGAAATAAGTACATTTTTAAGTCTTTTTTTTATCGCTTTTGAATAGGGTATAAATCAAAGCTCCACTTATATCACAGAATATGAAATAAGCTTTTAAATGAAATATTCAGTTTTAAACGCGGACTATGCGTTCAGTAATAACGACCATTGGAACGGTATGTATTTTTATAAAAAAAAACCAACTATAAGCAACTTTAATAATGCGTACGACAACGAATTTAAAAAAAAAAGTTAACAAATTGTTTTGTCATACTAGTTAGGCGACTGCGTTCAAGCAAATCGGAAACGGTAAAGTTGAGAAAGTCACAATTTTGTCAATAGGCCTTCTGGAATGGGTCTTCCAGAATTTCCTTGCAATACCAGTACGATATCCAAATACCCCAACACAACTTTACTCAAAGTAAAGATAATTTTGTGTAGACGATTTTATTGTCCAACTCACAGAAACTAGGAAAAATATGCGAAAAGTGTGTAATATAAATATAAAAACTGCAATATTTCAAAAATTACAAATGTGGAAATCATTTTTTTTTGCCAGATTTGAATTCAGCGTTTATAGGTCTATTAAAAAATATGTATTTCAAACCCAGTTTTATTTTTGCCCCTTGGAGTAGTGTTATCAATATTATATGATCTGTACTTGCTTAGATCGTTTTTAAAGAAACTTAAACTTTTCAATTTTATTGCAATTGCAGCAATATAATATTGCAACTAAATTTTCTAGTACTTCTATGAGGTACTACACTCACAATATTTTTTCCGTAAAGACTACTAAATATAGACATTAAATTAAATGAAAATCAGTTAAAAACAGGACTACTTACTTTTCTTTTAATTGTATTTTTAGTTTATTTTCAACTGTTGAAAAATTAATTGATAAAATCCATAAAAGCAATAGATTTGCGTTTATTTCAACAACTTTTAAATAACATACAGAAAGTTAAAAAAAATATTTCTTTGTTAATTTAACTGTATATTCCATAGAAACAACTTTACCGAGTAAACTTTTAAATAACTGTTGATTTTTTATGGAAAAGTTCTTGTGAGTGTAGCATAAAAGATAACAGAAGATCCAGTTTAGCCCATTTTACACTGCCATTTCTTTAAAAAACATCTACTTTTAAGGCCAGATAATTTTGGATTGGACGGAGCAGTAAAAAGCTTGTGATAATTTGATTGATCCAGAGCTTGTACGGAAATAATTAAAAAGTACAGTATTTGACAATTTTTTATACTTTTTTGAAAAATTATTAATTTATAGAAAGTTTGTGAAAAAGTTTTTGAACTTTTAAAAATGAATATGGAAAAATTTAGTTCATTTTCTTTTTTATATGTAAAATATTAGAATTTTTTTCCCACAAACAAAAAATTTTAAAAATTTATACGACATTGTTGCCATATCACAATTTTGCAAAATTGTGTAAAAACTCCAATATTTTTAGAAAATATTCGAAAATCGTTAAAATCTGACTAAACAAATTATTTATTACAATTAAAAAAAATAAGTTAGTACAAAAGTTAGTAAAACGTCTTGTAAATCAGGTATACTATTTTTTAGCAAATTTTTTTGCTAAAATCGTGTTTTCAGCTAAAATTTTTGTTATACTTATTCAGCACTTAACTGTTTTATACTAATGCTTTACTAATATACTAATGTTTTACTAATTAATTTTGGTAAAAAAAATTGTGCTGATAAGCACATTAATAGTGTGGACGACAACCAGATCGAAACATATACGCAGAATGAAGCAGATGTCGCGGCATGTCAAGATGTAGTAGAGAAGAGGAAAATGATACTAAAAAGTACAACTCTAATAAGACATATAAAAAAATCAACCATGGAAGACTTTTGTATCTCTTTTTCATACATAAACAAAATTGAGGGTTAAAACAACTTAAATTTTGCGTTGTCACCGGCTTGTGAAAATAATTGTCTATTAATAAAATAAAAGACAATAGAAAATATTTAAATTTAATATGTATTTCTATAATAAATGTTAATAGATTAACAATCTAGTGTGGTCAAATTGCAAACAAACAAACATATACAGACATGTAGACAGAGTAAAGTGAAAGACAAAGACACACATCTTAGGTAGATTTGTATGGTTCCTTTTTCGTATTACAAAAAAGGGGTATTTTTTCGTTTCGTTTGTTTTTGTTTATTTTTTCGTTTCGTTTCTATAATTATCTTCGGCAGTTGCGTTCTTTGAAAGAAAGCATCATTTAGACTACCATTGATGTAAGTAGTTGAAAGAAAATTTTTGTTATGTTATATATATTTATTTCTATATATTTTCAGATATTAAATTAATTCATGTCGTCAATGTGGGAAAATTAACATTTTTATATTTTGTAACGTATTTTAAATCATTTTTAAAAGAATCACAAAAATATGTTTTATGATTTTCAGCAAATAAATTAACTAAATTACAATTTTTCTACAAATTTTTTGCGTTTTTTTCAGTCTACTAAAATTCAGCAAAAAATTTATTAATTTTTACCAATGCTTTTTTATTTCTAATCTACTAAGTGTTAGCAAAACTTTTGCTGAATCTACTAATTTTGTTGCTAAAAATCAGCTCGCTGATTTTCAGCAAAAGATTTTGCTGACATTAGCAATTTTTTTGCTAGCACCCTCCTGACTAAAATTTTGCTGACTCAGCAAAATTTTTGCTGACTTTACAAACTTTTTTTTTGAGTGTACCTTTTGATAGATATTTGCCTTTGCAATAAATACAAAAATATAATCAAAAAAAAAAAAAAAAGCCCGTTAAGTACATACAAAGTTTGCATTTAAATGGTGAATAGAGGGCTCAATAAATGTACAAACACTTCAAAAAATGCTCATTAAGACACTGTCTTTCTGCCAAATTTCGCTAAAAATTCAAACGTGTTCGATGAGTGGTATAAAATGAATGAGTTGTATAAAATTAGTGAATGGTATAAAATGGCTAACTACCGAGGTAGAAATTTCCCTCGTTACAAATAAAATAGTAAATACTCTGACAAAACTGTTTTTCTCACAGTACAAATAAATAGTACTTTTACAAGGCTGTTGAAAATTAAAACCAAAATATTATTTTGCGTTATTTTATTATAAATTATGATGTGAGCAAGAATATCTCAATATGCCAGTACCACTCATGAAGTGCATTGCCAGTACAGTTTTCTGCACATTTACGGCGTTGTTTAAGTTAGCAATTTCACTCCAATATTTTTATTTAACCTGAAAACGAAAGTCAAAGCAATAAAATACGCTAAAATAAAGCAGTAAGTATTTTCATAGATTAAGCACACAAAACAACACAGCAAAAAAATGCATGGTTTTGTTTTCTGACTTTAAGTCAGTGCAAAATGAGAAAATATAAATTTTTCTTAATAACAATTTTTAAAATTCTATTGCCAAATTTTACTGCCTAAAAAAAACTTAAATTATTATTGTGGTTTTAAATTTATAACGAGCTTTCAACCTCCGTATATTTACAAAAATAAAGCAAATCAAACATATTAGCTAGTTTGATACTAGTATTTCGACCTGGCTAAAGATCTCATCAGAACCCGAGAGCCTCCATAATAGGCAGAACTTTGACAAAAACCTACTAGTCATCAATTTTGCTCCATTCTTGTCTTCTTAGTAATCAAGCACGTGGTTAGGGTCTTTTCCTAACAAGCAGCATGACGTTACAAAACTTTGAAGACCAAAACTGTTCTATTTATATAAAATTTTTTTTTTTTTTTTTTTTATTTTATTATTAATAATCATATAATTACAAATTATATACTATTACCCTAACCGAGCACTAGCTACTATGGCCTTCGGCGCGTTGTAGCGAAAACAGACCAGTGCCTCTGGTTGGAATCGAACCCACGACCCCCGCACTGATAAGCCAGCACGCTACCAACTAGCCTACCGGGGCGCACTATTTATATAAAAATTTTTTAGTGTTTACTCTGGCTCAAGTTATATTTTTTGCAGTTATATTAGTTTTCTGATTTTATATACATCGAGATTATTTTATGTTATTTTCAATTTATAACGAGCTTTCACCCTCCGTACATTTACAAAAATAAATCAAATCAAACACATTAGCTAGGTTGATACTAGTATTTCGATCTGGCTAAAGATCTCATCAGAACCCGACGTTTTAGAAAAGCCTCCATAATAACCAGAAATTTAACAAAAAAATGTTTGTTTTACTCGATAGATCGGCGATAAATATTTTGGCTAATTATTTTTTGTAATTAGTAGTTCTGATTTAAGAATTATAATTTGTTTTAAGAAATGCAGTGTCTTATAATCACTCCACCTCATTATTATTTTTTAGAATTCAAAAAAAAAAAAAAAAACATGGAAAATTCAAAACATTTTTATGTGAATTTTGTTAATATAATCGCTATTTTGTCGCAAAAGTCCAAAATTATGTTTAGGCATAAAGTTTTGCGGTGGTTTTGCAGCTCCTCAGCGATATATTAGTAAATTAAACATCGGCTGTAATGGCGTGGAAACAACAATTCGGAAGATGAGATATATCTATGTTAATAAATGAAAAATTGTTTAATTTCCTGAATGTTATTTGAGTTGAAATTTATTTGCACTTAAAATAAAAATCGCTAGTTTTATATGAGCTAAGACTTGTGAAAATAAAATTATTGGTAATTTTTCTTACTTGTTTAAAAAAAATAATTTTTAAAGTACTGGCGAGCAACTGAATTATATTATTTAAACTACACACAGAGAAATAAAGTGTTAACCGCATTTAAAAGTGTGGTTTTAATGGTAACAACTTATAAATTCAGTCAGTACAACGATATTTACTTTAGATTTCTCAATATTTTAGGTGTTGCAACTAAAATTTAGTTGAATTAACCGGACTTTGTTGTGAAAATTAATGTTAAGTTGTGCCAACGGTCGTATTAACTTAGTTTGAGTCGTAGTACCCGAGTTTCAGTTGGCAAATAGCTAAATTTTTCTCTGTGTGTGCTGGTAAACTACTGCATTCCATCGCTGTGCCAACGTTGAAAAATAACAAATAACTACGTCCAAGCGTATATTGGTGTTATCATTGCGACACTGTGCCAGTACTTTAAACTTTAAAAATCTGACACGTTGCCGGTACATGTACTACTCCAACGCCGTGCCAACGCCGCACAGTGGCTGAAAATTTGATTTCACTGGCCAAAAGTCCAATTTTCTTTTTTTCAACGATTTTTAAAATTTCAACGTCATTTTGTAGCCAGTATGTCCAAATTAAGGCAACCAAAAAAATAAATTCAAACTATTGCTAATTGTGGGCATGGCATACTGTCAAACTTAACTGTTTTTTTAATTTCAGAAAAAGGTGATTTTTCTGTTTTTTTTTTATCGAAAATAAATGGTTTACTACAAGCAAGTTGTCATCGATAATGACTTGCGGTCTTTTTTATAAGGTTGGAAGGATTGTAGTCTTTAGTTGTTGTAAGTGGTTACAGCACTACCGTTTATTATTAGGGTGTTCTGAAATATTTATTAAACTATTATATTATTGTCAAATTTCAATTTCAGTGGAATAGAACTTCTAATGGAAACAAGTTGGCAAGAAACGTATACCACCCGGAGAAAGGTGAAGGTATCCTCTTTAACCCTATATATATACTTTTGCACCCGCCACGACCCGCCGGTAGAACACTTCTTTCATTTTAATACAATATCTTTCATTAATTGCCAAATTTAATAGTTCATTAAATTTTATTTTTTCCAACTTTATAACAATTTTAATTTACCCCACATCCTGTAGTGCTCTAACAAAAACATTGTTTAGCATTTTAACGTATAATTAAGAAAATAGTGTTACACTATTTATACATATTTATTAAAATGTAAATTATTTTCTGCTTAATTATTCCAATTTATTGCAACAATATATTTATATTCATTAAAAATTCAATTTCATAAAACAAAGTCTGATAATTAAAATACCATAATTTGCTACAACTACTAAATAAATTGCTATATTATACACTAGAATAATGGCAGTAATTAAATGAAAATTATTTTCTAATAAATATATTTAATCAATACAAAAGACTTATATTAACATTGGACATATTATATACATATACATATACTATACATACATATTTTTTGTGTTATTTTAAAAACAGATTAGCATATTTAAACGTATACGTAATATGATAATCATATTATTAAAATTATTACGCATACGCTGAGGTGGTCAAATGAAGTTAATTTTATGTATTTGCGATAGTATAATGTTTAGAACTAAAGGGTCAGCCAAATAACTTTTTTTTTTTGAAAATGCTATAAAACAAAGCTACTGAATATTTTCTCAAATTTCTTTTTTTATTTGAAAGTACAATCCTTCCGGTTAATAATGGAAAATAATTTCATTCAAATGGCTGCCTCGGCTGGCCATGCAGTAGCCTACACGATCGCTCCAATTTTTAAGCACATTATCGATTGTGTGCAGCTGCATTTCACCAATGTCTTCACGAATATTGTCCTTTAAAGCGTCAATTGTCTCTGGCTTGTTGGCGTAACACTTATCTTTGACGGCACCCCACAAATAATAGTCCGACGGTGTCAAATTGCAGCTCCGAGGTGGCCAAACGACATCAGCTCTGCGGCTGATAATGCGATCTTCAAAAACAGGGCGCAAAACATCGAGTGTAGCTTCGGCTGTGTGGCACGTAGCGCCGTCCTGTTGAAATCAAATGTTGCCAATATCCTCCTCTTCAATTTTTGTGAACAAAAATTCGTTCAACATGGCCCGATAACGATTGCCATTGACTGTAACGCCCACTCCTTGCTCATTACCATGATTTTCAAAGTAATGTCGCAATATTTCCCAGCGTTGTTCAAGCGTATACACAACCATATTCGTTCAGCGGAAGGATAAAACTAATTATCTGTGAAATCAGACATGAGCTAAGTCTTACCATTCACGAAATAAGCACTAGTTGAAAAAAAACGTTAGATGGCGGACCCTTTATATGTCAATATTATAATTACACTACTAAACGGCCATCAAAAAAAAAAACTGACTTTAAAACACAACTTTTTTTAACGGATCCATTTACGCTAAATCAAAATTTGGCAAAAAAAAATTCTCATATGCTGTTGCTGATATATCGTGGTTTTTATATTTACATCATTATCCCTATTCTTTCATATAATTTGGTAAATTTTTCGAAATTTAGAAGTAAAATCATGCAAATTTTTTATATAAAAAAAATCTACACAAAATTATTTTTGCACACTGAAAAAAATTTAGCCATTTCACAACTAAAATTCAGTTACTACGACTGAAATTGTTTGGTACAACTGAATATTGGTTTTCATGGCATAATTCAGTTAACAGAACTAAATTTTAGTTTTCATCGCGCATAAATGCAGTTATGTAGGCGGTCAAATTTTAAGACTGAGGTTTTATTCACCCACTAATAATATATAATTTATTTATTTTTTTTTTTTAGTAATTTTTAAGCAATTTCAATTTATAATAGAAATATAATAAAAAAAATGATTTTTGAACTCTTTTGATAATTAATTGGTCAATCTTAGTGTAGTTTGAAAATTTTGTTATTTTTTTCGATGTTTTTAATCAAAATTTTACTAATATTTTCAATTAAGAAACTTTAATTAATATAAACTATTTTCAAAATTACTTAAAAAATAAATCAATTATATTAATAATGTGTAAATAAAACTACAGTCTTAAAATTTGTCCGCACACATAACTGAATTTGTGCGCGATTGCACGACGGGGTGTTGGCGCGATGCCACGATTAGGTTGCGCGTCGAGCAGAGTTCTGTGCATCCTAGTTCTTCATCATCCTTGGTTTGAGTATAATCATGTCAGCGTTTGTATAAAGATATCTTATTGGTAGTGTCCGACCGAACAGTCCGGCCAGAAAATGCATTTGGTCTGTATTCGGTATTTTAAAGCATTATGGACAAATTTGGCGGATGGAAAAATGTTTATTGGGCTGATTAGATGCTATTTTGAATGTCAAAATTGAAGAAAAGTCTGTAGTAAGCAATAAATTCACTGTTCGGCCTCAGAAAGTTCGGCCAAATTGAAAATAGTTCGGCGGCCGAACTTTTAACTTTATAGCTAAACTTCGGCTTTTCTCTTAAATTTTATACACAAAATCGAATAAAGTCGGCTCAACAAACATGTATCCAATACCAAAATTTGTCATCATTGCCTCTAGATATCAAAAAACCGACAAAATATAGTTTTTTGGCCGAACTGTTCGGTCGGACACTACTTATTGGTATTGGAAGTTCAAAATTTTACATTCTTAGTTTTATCCTTATAAATTTGATGTTTGCCAAAGATTTAAAAATGTTTTTACTGTAAATAAACTAGACATCTCAATGAACAAATGTTTTTTATTAAAATTGCAAATCCATTAAAATTTTTTGGAAATATTTTGAAAAGAACTTCAAATTTTAACTACTACTAAAGAATTAGCTACTTTTTGCAAAACCTATCTTTGTGGTATATATTTCTTAATAGATTTACGTACGCTAAGGAAAATGAGAAAAATTTGGAAATTTTTTTTTCCCATTTGTAGTTTTTTAAATACCGCGTTTTTTATATAAAAATATTCTTTTTTCTAAATATTTCAGGATATTTTCAATCGATTTGTAATTTTAGTGCCAAAAAGAATGTTCAGTAAAATACTATGACTCAAATTGGTTGGTACAACTGAATATTGGTTTTATTGGCATAATTCAGTTAACAGAACTAAATTTTAGTTGTAACACCCAAAATATTCCGAAATCACATTTGAATATGGTTGTACTTACGAAATTTATTGATTGTAGTCACCAAAATAAATATTTATAAACATTACTTCTTATATTGGGTGTACAAGTGAGCCACAACTTCCCATACACTGTTTTCCAAATAGTTTTTGAACGGTCTTGCAACATGTGGCCGAGAGTTGTCATGCTGTCATGATTATGGCCTCGTGTATGGTCGAATATTCTGGTCGTTTTTTCGTTGATTGCTCTCTTCAAACGAATCAATTGTGTTCCGCACAGGTCCCCTGTGATCTTCTGACCCGATTTTACCAGCTCATAATAGAAAACACCCTTCTGATACGACCACATACAGATCATTACCTTGGCGCCATGGATATTCGGCCTCGGCGTTGATTTGGCGTGTTGTCCCGGCTTTATATATGGCTTTTTGCGCTTGGGGTTATCGTAATGTATCCATTTTTTATCAGCAGTAACAATACGATGCCAAAATTACATCTTTTGTAACGTTCAAGCAGCATTTCCGACATGCAAAATCGCTTTTCAACGTCTCTCGGCTTTAATTCATATAGGACCCAACTTCCTTGCCTTTGCATGAACCCCAATGCTTTTAAACGTGGGTAAATGGCTTGTTGTGTAACTCCCAATAATAACGCAAGTTACTCTTGCTTTTTACAACAATCTTTGTGGAGTAATGCTTCCAATTCCTTATCTTCACATTTTTTCGGCTGACCAGGTTTCTCCTAGTCTTCTGTGTCGAAATTACCACTTTTGAATACAGAAAACCATCGTTCACAAGTTTTTTGAGTTGGTGCATGTTGACCGTAAGCTTCTACTAACAATCGATAACTTTCAGTATCCGTTTTTTTCAAATAAAAGTAGGTTATCAGACTTCCCCGCAAAACATATGTTTTAGGCACAAAATTCGACATTATTATAGCGATTGAAAAAATGGTGTGTTTACACTTTGGAGTCTATCGAATACTGAGTTATAATGGCAGATGTTTACACTCCAAAATACCAGATTTGTTATTATTGACACAAACCATATGTGATAGTTATGCCATATGTTGTCCAAATCGACATTATTAACTTGTATACCCAATAATATAAATTTTTGAATAGAACTTTTTTTTTCTCATTTTTAGTTTTTGAAATATCCCGATTTTTATAGTTACGTTACATACTCCATTTTTTATAAAAATATTCTTCTTTTCTAATTATTTCAGGATATTTTCAATCGATTTTTAATTTTAGTGCCAAAAAGAATTTTCAGTAAAATGTCTAGTTTACGCATAGAGATGAAGTTAAAAATTTTTGAGGATAAATATAACATGAAAAATTTTCAACTTCCTTGCAAAACCAGTAAAATATTCTTGAACAAACACCGACATGATAACGCTCAAATGAAAGATAATTTTGTGTAGATTATATTCTTAAAAAAAAAAATCTTGATTCTGACGTGGAGTTTCGAAAAATTAAACAAATATAAGAAAAATATACGAATAACCGCAATATTTCAAAAACTGAAAGAAACAAAATAAAATTTACGGAGTTTTTTAAAAAATATGAATTTCAAAGACAGGTTCTTCAAAAAACTTAAATTTGTTGAGTAGTGTATCTGCATAGTGGGCTAAGTTCATATAATTACCAAAAAAAAAAAAAGATTTTGCCAGCCCGACATAAAACAGGTTTCAAAATATTTTAATATTTGAAAATAAAAAAATTTTTATCCCCCCTTGGATTTATTTTTATTTTTTGGATAATAAACTTTTCGTAAATTTCGAGAGTAATCTGTTCCATAGTATTATGTTTTAGTTGTGCTTTAATTTTTTCAAAACATTTCGTTGTATTTGTTAACAAACAAAAACAAATTTTGTAATCAATTTGTTTGTAACCAATACAACAATAACCGAAACCACTACCACATTACCACTACCAATTATAACTGTTTAACACAACCTGTAAATAAACATACATAATTGTAAATGTGTGTGCATTACGGTGTCCCCTAAAAATAGATTTGTTACTACACCTCCGGTTTTATTATGCAAGTAGTTTCAAATGAAACAAATAGTTTTTTTTTTGGAAAACGTTAACCCGTGACGGATTTTGACCGAAAATGTCCAATTTCTGATAAAAACATGAATTTGTATTAAAAATTACTTAAACTCGAAATATTGAAAAATTTCACTTTTTATTTCAATTATTCATTTAATATACTCAAAATTATACAGATTTGAAATTCTGACTTCATTGAACTTCATTAACCCACTTTAGCCTAAAAAATTGCGCATAATTTGATAAAAATGAAAGGATTAAAAATTACGCACATAAAGTATTAAAAAATTACGCATAAATTTGATAGAAATGCCAAATCGTGTTTTTTTATATTAATTTTAAAGATTTTTTTTAAATGTCTAATTTTGAGATATTGATTGCTATTTTCATAATTTAAAAATTGTGATTAAAGAAAAAAAGAAATTGAAAAATTATAATTCGTGTTTGTGTGTGTATCGACTTAATTTCCAGGACATTTTATGAAAATTGATTATTTAGTCAAAAGTTGAACAAAATTAAAATGTTTTTATTTAAAAATATCACTTAAAATTTATTAGACTTTAAAAACTCCCACTAGGAATTTACAGAATATATTCTTTTACATTTTGACTGAATTTGAATAAGTGATAAGGGGTGCTTAAGTAAGAAATAAATGCAATTCTTTATCGCACCAATATTACTTTAAGGATTAAAAAGGCGATGTCAGAAATATATCCAGTTTCCTTTTTTCGGGTTTTTTCTATTTTCTTTCAAAGAAACTATACAGAAATGGGTATCATATTAAAGTAATTTTAAAGATCTAGCTAACGACGATTAAGGTTAAAGAAGAAAAAAAAAGAAATTAAAAAATTACAATTCCTGTTTGTGTGTAAAGCGACTCCTTTCCAGGACATTTATGAAAATGGATTATTTGGTTAAAAGTTGAACAAAATTTTAATGTTTTCTTCAAGGTTTGCATAATTTATAGAAAATATCACTGAAATTTGAGTAGGCTATACAAAGACCCACTAGGAATATGCAATTTGGCATTTGATTGCGTGCATTTCCGTGAGAGATAAAACTTATTTTATTTCCTGAGCGAAATTTCCTATTCTCCTGTTTTTATATCTCGATTTATATTCACTAATGTTGTCACATTTTCACAAAATTATGTACTATTGTGAATGGTAAAGAAAAAAAAAAACAATTACACTACTCAACGGCCAAAAAAAACTGGTTTTGAAATACATATTTTTTAAGGCACCTATGTGCGCTGATTCCTTACCTGGCAAAAAAAAAAAATTCTCTTTAGAAATGTTGGGGTTAAGAAGAAGAATAAATGTTTTTCTCTAAAAATTATAAACACTATTAATTTTTAAATCCGACTAGACTAGTATCTGCCTTTTTTTATTTTTATTATGGACAGGCGTCATCAGTGATTTTTTATTTATTATTTGTGTCTTATAATTGTCAGATTGTCTCTATATAATAAATTTTTTCAACAACCTGCGGCTGTAATAATCAAACCTGCGCTCATCTTACATTACAAACGTAACAATACGAAGTCATGGACCGTTTATCGATCACACCCAAGTATGGCCTCGAATGTAAGGTAGCTAAATTGCAGTTTTCTTTCCCATTAGCTTTTTCTGTTATTGTATATTATACTCAGAAGTGGCAACACCAACAAATACAAATACACTATTTTTAGATTTTTGTTTTTTTTTTCTAGTCTCCTCCGTCTCTATTTCACAACGTTAAAAGATTGACGTATGATTTTTACGTTTAGTGTTGACAACTATGTGTTCTAAGTTGAGACATCGCCTCAGGGCAATATTTATATTGTATTTTAGTACAGTGTTATTTTAATGTCATATAGACAGCAATTAATTTTTAATTAATATGCATTTGACGAATTTAATTTAGAAATGTTGAGGTTAAAAAGAAGAATAAATGTTTTTCTCTAAAAGTTATAAAATTATCATTCGCTGTTATTATATTTACTTTACATTTTGCTGAGTTTTTCGAAATTTTATAGCAAAATCATGCAATTTTTTTAAGAATATAAATATACACAACATTATCTTTAAGTACAATGCTGTCGGTGTTTGTATCAGGATATCTTAATAGTATTGCAAGGAAGTCGAAAATTGTACTTTTTAGGTTTTATCTTTATAAATTTTACGTATGCTAAAAAATGCCAACATTTTAGTACTGTGTATAAACTAGACAGTTCAGTGAACAAATTTTTGTATTAAAATTGCAAATCTTTTGAAAATACCCTGGAATATTTAGAAAACAACTTCAAATTTTAAATAATTTTTCACATGCTGCAAGCATTTATAAACAAACAGCGTCATCATTGTACTCAAATAATAGATAATTTTGTGCAGATTTATATTCTTAAAAAAATCATGATTTTGCCGTTAAATATCGATATTTCAAAAACTGCAAATGAGAAAAAAATATTTTTTGACAGATATATATTCAGCGTACCTAATAGGGTGTTCAGACTGGGAAATTAATTAAATCTTCCTCGTTTACATTGACAACTAAAAGATTAACTTTGTCAGTTTAAAATATGAATGTGGCGCTAATAGTGATCCGGATAAGAGGCACAAGGAAAATTTCGGCGTTAGCAAAAGAGTTTGTCGACAGCACCTATTTTTTTTTGCACCAATAATTTTTACCTGTTTTTGTATGTTTGTATTGTTAGCGTTGCCATCCGAACTTATATGAAAACACAGAGTTGCATACTATTAGTAGTATAATAAAGAGTCTTTTAGAAATAGTAGTCACATAAAAAGTTATATTAACTGTTAATCAAAAAGATAGAAAATCGGTTTAATCGTCTTATTTAGTGCTTGATTCAGCAGTTAATCCCATTTTTAGTAGATTTACTTGTCTGCCTGAAATTCCTATAAGGCCCTATTACAGAATTTCCCCTTAGCTACTAACTGGGACTTTAACATTCACATTTGCTGTTGTTACCTATATACATTTTCAATTTAACTGTTTGATAAATTTTAATTGGGACTAAGTCTATTAAAAAAATTTACTTCAAGGACATGTTCTGCAAAAACTTGAAAGTTGCTGAGTAGTGTAATTGAGTTTAATTTTTTAGTTTTCCATTTACGTTGCTATGTTGTTCATTAATTTTTCCGTGACGGTCGAGTTATTTCATTTAGAACTATTTTTGGAACTGGGGAATGTAATGAACCAAATTCGTCAAATCGTTTTTTAGGGACATTCTAGTGTGCATGGATTTGTGTATATGTATTGTTCATAAGTATAGATTGTATGCGGTCATTGTGGTCATATCCAATTGTTTTCAGTTTCTCCCCTCTAGAGTATATTATAATTGTGCAAGTTTAAACATGGTCTATTGTCCATTGTCCTTGTTATTGTTTTTTTTTGCAAATGTGAGTTCATTATTGTTTGGCTATTTTCATTGTTTTTGGGCATTTGTGTACAAGTATATGCTTGTGTTTGTAAGCGACATACGCTCATTTTAATGATAATTAATGCATAAATACACGCATATTTAAAACCACGCAGGTATTTGGCTTAAATAAATAAAGACATAATACAACAATAAACAGGGGAAATGTTAAATATTTTTATTACGCACAATGGTATTTGTAATAATAAAGGTAAAAATGTGCACTATTAAGTGAACTTATGGAATTCTTGTAGTATAATAGCATAATTGCATTATCTTTATTTTTTTAAATATTTTTATTTTATTATTTCCAATACAAGTTTTAATGAAATTTTTCATTAAACATTTTAAAAAATGTTTGTTTGAGAATATTTTTTTATGCAGTTTTTCAAATTTGTACAAAAATAAACAAAAAATTTAATTTTTCTTAGAAAATTGCTAACTATTGTGTTGTTTTATTAAGAATGAAAAATATACGTGTAACCCTAACATAAAACGTATAAAAAAGATTATAAAAATAGTTCTGTTCTTCATAAAATTAGAGCGGTGTTAAGCCACTCGTACACTTACAATATTTTAAAAATGACTTAATGTTGTTTATTTAAAAAGTAATCAGTAAACTTTGTTTTTGTACTATGACTTACAAGAGTATTACTTTTTAGTATCATTCTCCGCATCTCCAATACATCTTGATATACTGTGACATCTTCTTCATTCTGCGTATATTTTTTGCAATATAGTTATCATCCACACTATTAATGTGATTATCAGCACTTTTTTTTTTAGCAAAATAAATTAGTAAAATATTAGTAAAATACTAGTAGAACATTAGTTCAAAACAGTTTAGTGCTGAATAAGTATACTGCAAATTTTAGTTAAAAACATAACTTTAGCAATAAATTGATTTACAATACGTTTTACTAACTTTTCTACAAACTTATTTTTTTTAAGTTTACTTAATAATATCTATTACAATGTTTAGGTGATCTTTGCTGATGCATTTATGACTTTAATTAACTAAAATTTATCTTAAATATAACTAAAATTTTGTAGATTATATAAGTCTAGTTGTTCTATTTCTTTCTTACTGATATTTAGCAAAAAAATATGATAATTATATCAGTTTTATCTGCAGTGTTACTTTAAACTAACTTTTAGTAGTTTTAGCAAAAAATTTGTACTCATTTTACTTTGGAATAATAAATAATTTTTGAATAATTTTTGAATGAATAGTTTTTAAAAACATCCTTTTAATCATCGGCATTTTAACCCCTTGAATATTAAATTGGGACTAAATAAAAAAAAGTTGTCATAGATTTTCCTCCATTTTTTTATTTTTTTAAGAGAAGCAACACTCAGCACTATTGTTAATGTGTTGCTTTCTTTCGAAAAGGGATATTAGATGTATGAAAGGTGGGGAAAGCAGAATGGCTTTAAATATGGCAACACTGTCATTGTTCGGCATAACAAGTTTTAGAAGAGTTGTTGATAGAGAGTTGGCGAACTTCTTTCTGGTTCATAACCCTGATGCATTATTTTACTTCGGAGTGCTATGAGAATACCAGTGGGAACTCTCACATGATTGAGTTTCCTTGTGCTATTCATTTTAACTAAAAAGCTAAAATAAAACACTTTTATAAGAAAATTTACTTTAAAAGTAAAACAGTTTTGATAGTTGATATAGTTTTGATATCGAGTTAGTCACCAAAAATTTGATTTTAGGATACCAACAGTTTTTTTTTACGGTTTTTGGACAAATAAAAAAATGACGTTATTATTTTTTTTTAAGTTTTAATTCCTTGCACTGGCGCGCGATGACCAAAAACGCTAATTTATATATATATATATTCCCGTCGTTCCTATAAGGAGCATAGGGCCTCAACAAACTTCTTCCATTCCAATCTGTCCATCGCAATATTTTTTACTTCGCTCCAGCTTTTGCGCATTCTTCCTGATTCGATGTCAATTTGTCTTCTCCATGTGTGAGCTGGTCGACCTATTCTGCGGCTTCCCTGGGGGTTCCACTCAATAGCATTTCTAGCAATATCGGTGGGCGGCTTGCGGAGTGTGTGGCCGATCCAGTTCCACTTTCTTCTCTGTATTTCTACATCCATTGGGATTTGGTGTGTTGCACGCCACAGATTATCGTTTGATATGGTTCGTGGCCAGAAGATTCTTAGAATTCTTCGAAGACATTTGTTGACGAAAACTTGAAGAGATTTAATGTCTCGGGAGGCAGCATTCCAAGTTTCACAACCATATAACAATGTTGATTTGACATTGGAATTAAATATTTTAATTTTAACACGACGTGATATTGAGGATGATTTCCACACCTTAGTGAGCTGACCAAATGATTGTGTGGCTTTTTTTATTCGGCTAGATATGTCAGCACTAGATCCACCTTTTTGATTTATAATAGCTCCAAGGTAGCAGAAACTTTCAACTTCTTCCAAGGTTCATTATTAATGAGAAAGGGATTTAAGTTTTCGGAGTTAATCCGCATAACCTTGGTCTTTTTATATTGATCTTAAGCCCAGCCTTTGCTGATATGTCGGTAAGCCGCTTCAACTTCGTAGCCATATCAGTATAACTATGAGAAAGAAGGCATATGTCATCTGCATATTCAAGGTCTTCTAATCTTTCATGCAGCCCCCATGCGATGCCTCGATTATCCACTATTGCATGGTGCATCACGCTGTCTAACACTATGTTGAAGAGTAGTGGAGACATAACGCACCCTTGGCGAACTCCATTACCAACATCAATTTTACAGCTTAGTACTCCATCGTGTAAAACTCGGCAGCTAGCCCCAGCGTATAGACTCTTTATCAGTTGAATGAATTTACGGGGAACGCCTTTACATTCAAGCGCATTCCAGATGACATTATGGGCCAGAGTGTCAAATGCCTTCTCAAAATCAATAAAGATAAGGTACAGAGGAGACCTCCATTCAACTGACTGCTCTACAATTACTCTTAGTGAGTTGATGTGGTCAACACACGACTTGTTGGGGCAAAAACCCAGCCTGTTGTTTCCTCATAACTGGCATTAGCTCATCCGCTATCCTCTTGGTTATAATGTGTGCTAAGACTTTATTGAGCATACTTAGTAAAGTGATACCCCGCCAGTTGTTGCAGTTAGTTAAGTCTCCTTTCTTAGGTAACTTTACTATAATTCCCTCTTTAAGCTCGTCTGGGATTCTCTCAGATAGCCATATTTCTTCTACTATAGGTAAAAGCAGTTCCGCACTCGTTGTGAGGTTAACATTTAAAAGCTCTGAGGATATGTTGTCGCTGCCTGGACTTTTGTTGTTCTTTAGTAAGCTGATTGCAACTACAATCTCAGATATTGTTGGAGGAGTAGTGCTGATATTAAGCTGTATATTGTGGGCGATACAATCACATATAGGTGGGATTATTTGTGGGTATGAGGAGAACATTTCGGAGAAGTGTGCAGCCCAGAGTTCAACTTGTTCGTCTTTGGATGTAATAAGTGTTCCGGAATTATTTTTTATTGGTTTACTGGATACTGAGGAGCTGTTACTCGTAAGCTTCTTAATGAGTCGATATAAGTCACTGGTACGGTTCGTCTCAGCTGCAGACTGAGCCTCTTGGGCAATTGCATTAGCCCATGCACGTTTGTCCTTACGAGCACTTCGTTTTACTTCGCGATCTAGGGAGGAGTATTGGCTTTGGAGAGTGGATTTTTCACCAAAAGTTGTAGCAGAGTTGAGTGCGGCTTTGAGTTCTTTTCTCCTATTTATGGTTGCCCATGTCTCATCAGATAGCCATTCTTTACGTCCATTAGGTTTAAGTCCTATGTGTTCTGTGGCAGCGTTTATTAATATATTTTTTGTCGTGTTCCAATCTTTTCGTTGGTCATGAGATGTTAGTGTCAACGATTCGTTTAGGGCATTTAAATAGTTTGATGTGACCGATGGGATTTTCAGTCTGCGAACATCAACTTTTTCGATATACGTGAGTCATTTCTTTTCACAGCTGCTATCTTTATACGCACACTTGCAATGAGTAAATGATGGTCACTGGCTATGTCAGCACCTCTTTTGTTTCGCACATCCAGCAGTGAGCCACGCCATTTTTTTGAGATAGCAATATGGTCTATTTGGTTCTCCGTGACATGATCGGGTGATACCCATGTTATTTTGTGTTTTCGTTTGTGTGGAAACAATGTCCCTCCTATGACCAGGTTGTTCTCCGCGCACATGTTTACAAATAGATCGCCATTTTCCGTTCTTCGACCTAAACCATGTGCCCCCATTATACTCTCTAGACCCATGTTGTTCGGACCAATTTGAGCGTTTAAATCTCCCATTACAACCAGTATATCTCCACGATTTGAAGATGTTATTGCACGATCGAGTAGACTATAAAATTCTTCCTTCACAGAAAGCTCAGAGGTTTCGGTAGGTGCATAGCATTGAATGCATGTGAGGTTTCTAGCACGTGTACGTAGTCTTATTGAAATTAAGCGATCTGAGTAGGGCTTCCAGCTAATAAGAGCTTTATGTGCTTCCCTTGAAAGAAGAAAACCAACTCCAGATGATCTGATTTCGTTTTCTGGTTTGCCAGAGTACAGTAGGTGGAGTCCATTTGTGGTTGTGGTTTCGCCTGTGTCAGGCCATCTCATTTCGCTTATGCCCAAAAATAATAGATTGTAGTTCGCAAATTCTTTGCATAGTTCGGCCAAACGCGATGTTTCAGTTAATGTTCTAACATTCCATGTTCCAAATCTTGTCCGTGTTTTCATGCTAAAAGTCGTCATCGGGGGATCAGGTCGTTCTGTTTCATTTGTTTCGGTTTCGTTAATCATTTAAGTTTAAGACGAAGTAGCTGATTAGGCTTCCGCATCCGATCCTGGTGCTGGGGCTGCCAGCTGCCCTCCAGGCAGGCTATGATGTTGAGTTTTTCAAAGGGAATGATTCGCCTCTTCCTCCTACTTCCTGAGACGCTGACTTGGAGTCAAGAAACTCAGGGCACTCTATTACACTAAGTTTCAGAGAAATGTTTCTCCTACTTACCTGAGACGTTATTAAAAACCATCAACGCTAATTTAGGTTCTCTTTAACTACAGAGCAAAAATGAGATAATTTATATGAAATTTGAGCCTGACATTCTATTTTACGCCAAAATTATTTAAAAAAACTAAAAATAATAATGGTACACACATTTTTCAATTACCCAAAATAATATCGTGAACCTCTAAAAAGTTAATAACGTATGAATTTTGTAAAAACTAAACAACTATTTTTTCTAGCACACACAATGAAAAAGGATTTTGAGCTAAAAAAATGTCACTTACATTTTCGATATATCGCGGTTTGTTAAAAAGTTGCTAATCAGAAAAAAATATTGCATTTTAGTAAAGACAACATTTTGAAAATCACGTACTTGATTACTAAGAAGACAAGAATTGGGCAAAATTAATGATTAATAGGTTTTTTGTTAAAGTTCTGCCTATTATGGAGGCTCTAGCTTTTCTAAAACTTCGGGTTGTGATGAGATCTTTAGCAAGATCGAAATACTAGTATCAACCTAGCTAATATATTTGATTTGCTTTATTTTTGTAAATATGCGGAGGTTGAAAGCTCGTTATAAATTTAAATACTGTTTTTTTTGTACCAGTTATTATTTTATTTAAAATTTTTTTTTATACAAAAAATTTTTATTTCAACCAAAAATTTGATGAGAGTAAAACAATTTAAAAACTGCTGTTTTTAATAATTTGGGAGTTCGTTTTTGATAGTTAAATTGAAAGCCTTTGTTTTTACGTTCTTCTAAATTTTTCATTTTATTTTTGATAGAAAAAATAAAAAAAATATCTTTTATTATTATTATTTTTTTTTTGTTTTTCTCGATATTTCGATCAAATTTTTAGATCATCATCTGGAGATTTTAAACAAAAGTATAATTTTTGCTGAGGTACAAGCTCTCTATTCCACTTTTAGATTTTGTCACTAGAAGTTTTTTAAACATTTTTCTTTTATTTTTTATATTAAAAATTAAAGAAGATTTGTTTTTTACGTTTTTCTAAATTTTTCATTTTATTTTTGATAGAAAAAATAAAAAAAATATCTTTTATTATTATTATTTTTTTTGTTTTTCTCGATATTTCGGTCAAATTTTTAGATCAACATCTGGAGATTTTAAACAAAAGTATAATTTTTGCTGAGGTACAAGCTCTCTATTCCACTTTTAGATTTTGTCACTAGAAGTTTTTTAAACATTTTTCTTTTATTTTTTATATTAAAAATTGAAGAGGTTTTGTTTTTTACAGATTAGTTTCTTAATAGTTTAAAAAAAAGGAAAAATAAAGATTGATTTAAAAGAAAAGTGAGTAGACTGGTTTTTAACTATATGTATTAGGGTTAGTCGATTTATCAATCGATATTGTGCCATAGATTTTTTGATAGCTGTTGGCATGAGGAAAACAAAGTTCCACTACGACATATCAAAAAAATCCTTTTCGAGGCGGCCAAATTTCAATTTTTTGACTTTTATTTTTGAGGTTTTTTAGTAGGGAAGTAAAAAAAAAATCGGCTAATCTAATTTTTTTTTTAAACAATACCTTTTCAAGCTGAAATTGTACCCTTAAAACGATGGCGTTATAATTTTTTCGAAAAAAAAGTTTTTTTTTTGGGTTTTTAGAGAAGTTTTTTTCGAAAAAAACTGAAATTTTGCGCCTCGAAAATGTTTTTTTTTTTTATATGTCGTAGTGAACCTTTTTTTCCTCATGCCCAAAAGCTATCGAAAAATCGATGAAAAAATATCGACAAATTTTTGTCCATACAAATCGGCCCACCCTAATATGCATATACCTTTGTTTTCAACTATAAAATATTGTGAGTCTAGTAATTTTGCTCAAATTATTGTTCGAATATAGAATACAACGAATATATATGGTCAGTGTATTCAATGTATATTATAGAACTTCTAAATCAAGTGCGAAGGAAGGAGTTGGCGTCCGTTAATGACAGCAGGGCATCTAGCTCAATTTACTCATTCGAGTACTAGACAAGCGAATGTTGCGAACAACATATGCCGCAGTGTTGTTCGTAACATTCGCTTCTCTAGTATATCTGATACTATAAATAACTGTTTCAGTAGGCGCCCCCTGAATATGTATCAGAAGTCGACTAATATTAATTCAAGAAAAACATTCCTGAAGTTTTATATAAACAAATTTCAAATTCAACTGAAACTTTAAGAGTTTGTCGCACTTCATAAATGTTTGTGTATTCATTCCATTATGACGCGCTTTACACTTTCTGGTTGACTAATTACGGAAATGTCAAATACCAAATTTACGTATTGCATGAAAAATTCAAATTATGCAAAGTGTTGTTGCGTTTTTTTAATGTATTTGAGTTCTTCCCTGCCAATGCAGCGATAATCAACCGCAACTACAATTTGTGAGGTCTTTTACGCACCAAACATACACAAATGCATAAAAATTAAAAAGCACACGTTTTAAACACTTTACAATGCAAAAATAAGATGATGAAGTTTTTTATGTTCTCCACTACACTAGAAGTAAGTGCATTATTAGTTTGTCGTTTCGTTTGAAATTTATGGCAACCTTTATATTCTGTTTTTTGAAAGGATTTCGATTTGCTCTAGCAATGTCCTTCTGGTCGTCGAATTTTTATTAGGTTTATAAGATGTAGTCATTTCACTATTCCGAATTGTTATTTATAAAAGAAATGCCTACTTTTAGGCTGAATGAATAATGGGGTTAAAATATCAGATTTCGGACTGATTAATAAATTTTCATTATCATTTTGTCTTCAAATGATGTCAATTTGACTTATGAACGGTGTAAAAGATTCAACACTGCCAAATAAAACTGTATTACTTATTTTTTATTGCATTGCGCTGCAAATGACGGCTGACGCTTTGACATGACGAAGGTATTATGTGTACAAATTTTACATGCATCACATGACTTCCATACTATTAACATGTTGATATGATGATGATGGTGGTGATGGTGTCTAGTTGGATATAGTAGTGAACTAGAGTGAAGAAAATCATGAGTTGTAGTTGTTGTATATTTTTATTATTATTTTATAACTCGTAAAGTGTTTGTGATATTTTAATAAGAAAATAAATTCCCCTTTCATCATCTCCTTTTATAGTCTGTGCTACACCGAAAGAATTTCTCGAACGAGATTTAATGAAATTTTTTCACTAAACTAATTAATGTTTTTTTTCACAACGTGAATGAAATGCTTCTTAAACTTTATGAAAATGCTTCATAGTTTAAATAAAAATATTTTTAATGAAACTTTTTCATAAGTCGTATGAACTTTTTAATAAATAATATTGAATTTCTCATTAATTATTATCAAAAATTAATTTAGTGAAAAGTTTTAATGGACGAGTTCTAGTAACAATTCATTGATCTAATGCAAAAATTCATTAATATCATGAAAATTATTCTCTCAGTGTATGCACACCTCACAGGATGAGGATTTCACCCAAAAGTGCGAACACGAAAAATGTTTTCCTGGATTATGTATTTGGGTTGCCTCCGAAAAATTTTGCTATAAAAATCATGATCCAACAAAAAATTTGTTTTGAATTCGAAAATTCGAAAACTATGCGAGATACGAAAAAACTTCTTATGACCAAACAAAAAATGCAATTTATATGTCATTATGTAATGCTTGAATAGCAGTAATATAGCTGACTAAAACACGGATTGTCAATAACGAAAATAGTAAATTTTTTGCATAAATAAATATAATCGAAATTATTGCGAAATTTTGCTTCCAAGTTTGCGCTGAACTAAATGGTCGTATTTTTTTTGTTAGTTGTTACGCTCCTTTTAAAGGTGGTGGATCTTCAAAATGGCAAAGGTTTTGTACAATTGCTTAAAAAAAGTAATATTATGCTAGGAATGGCAGGCAATACCGCTAAAATACCGTTATCGATTCAAACCCCTTTCAACAAACTATCGTTATCCCTAAAATACCGTTACCGAAATAATTGAAATACCGTTATCCGTAAAATAACTTTACCGATATAACTAAAATACCGATATCCTTACAATACCGTTACTGAAATAACTTAAAAAGCGTTATCGTTAAAATACAGTTGCCGAAATAATTGAAATAGCGTTATCCTTAAATTATCATTACCGAAATAATTTAAAAATAAATAAAAAAAACCGCAGCATATATTTTCTCAAAGTTTGATCATAAACAAGACATTCATTAGAATCAGTTATGATGGGGTTCAAAATAGGTATTGCAGTGATATTATCCTAATCCTTAAAATACCGAAATAACTAAATTCTGGTTAGCCTTAAAATTGCGTTACCGAAATAACTAAAATACCGTTACCGATAAAATACCGTTACCTAAATAACTTAAATATCGTCATCGCTAAAAAAACGTTGCCGAAATTACTGAAATGTCGTTGCCCCTTAAACACCGTTACCGATATAAAACAAAATAGCGTTACACACAGAGAAAAGTTCGGTTATTAGTTTATACAACAAAGTTCGGTTAATTCAATTGAATTTTAGTTGCAACACCCAAAATTTTCAGAAATCTAATGTAAATATCGTTGTACTAACTTAATTCATCTATCGGGTTAAAACCCCTTACAGATTACATTTAAATACATATTTTATACAAAAAAAAAACAAAAATAACAATAATTTTAATCATCAGCAAAAATTAAGGAATAGTCACACAAGTTTAACACATATCCTTGTTCAGCAAGTTCGATACTACCCTCTTCAATCGATGTCTACCAATATTAAAATAAATTCGGTCAGATACCGAATTAAATAAAATAATATATCTATATATTGGCTCATTCATTCATTTATAAGTTCATTTATAAGTTGTTACCAGTAAAATACACTTTTCAATTCGGTTGGCACTTTATTTCTCTGTCTGTACATTTACCGATTCCCACATCGAATCCCTTACCATCCATGTATTATTCCATTTGAGGAGATGGCAGTAGGTTAAAAAGTTTTTTATTTCAAAACTATTTTCAATCAAAGGATATAATTTTTTTAAACTAAAAAAAAAACTTATATTTCGACCATTCCAATGATGTATTACATGTTGCCATTTTCCAAATGAAATCTGCATTTTCACAAAAAAGCCATACAAGAAAATATTTCATATGATAAAAATCTAAAGTTGATTGAATTACCCTAAAAACTATTATATTAAGTTGGAAAGCTTATTCAAGCTTAAGTTATATTAAAATTATGTACAAAATTCAAAAAATATTGAAAATCATATGTTGGTTATTACAATTCTTTGTAAATATCGAGGGCTTATATTCAATACCGTCTATCTACATTTTCAGGAATTTCTTTTTTATGCCAAACTCATCTCTGACCCCATCTGCATGTACTGTAAAAATTTTAGTGGAAAAAAACTATTTTTAGTACTATATATCCTGTATTTTATCATTTGTCTATCTACAAAGATACTTATTTATGAATTTTATGACGGCAATACCGTCTATCTACATCATGGAATTTTGTCGTTTTATTTAATTTCAGGCTATTTCTCTGTTTGATATCTATTTATACACTGTTCGTTTTTCGGATACATACTTCTCTTGTCGAACGATCAATAGCAGATGTTTTTAAAGATTACCATGAAAAATGTGCCGACTGAAATTGGTAATAACCGTATTTGAGTCGTAGTATCCGAAATTTTATTAGGAATTAGCGAAATTTTTCTCTGTGTGGGGTTTAAGGCCAAGCAAATAACAATTGAAGAATACGATGCACATATTATGGATAAACAACGGGCTCAAGTTGAAAAACAACAAGACAAACTTGCAGCTGAAGAAGGACGATGTCACGTGTTCACCATGGATGCACAAGCGGTAAAGCTTTGCCCTGACATTAACACCTCAGCCATTTATTATAAAACACGCCTACAAGTGCACAACTTTACCGTGTACAATCTCTCCTCTCATCAATGTACAAATTACTGGTGGAACGAGACTGATAGAGACCTCTCCGTTCCGACGTTTATTTCGTGCATAATGCACCATTTGTCAACACACTGTCTAACAGATACTCTACCAATAATAATTTATTCCGATGGTTGCGGTTACCAAAACCGTAATCACTTTTTGTCGAATGCTTTGTCCAATTTGTCAATAGAAAACAACAAAATCATAGAACAAAAATACTTGCAGAAAGGACACACCCAGATGGAGTGTGACAGTGCCCATGCAAAGATAGAGGCTAAATTGAAAAATCAAACCATATATTTGCCATACAACTACGTCAGGGTAACCAAAGATGCCCGCAAAACAGTCAAAATCAAGAACAAAATTATTAAAATGCCATTTGATGCATTACATTTAAAGTATGATTTTTTTAAGAACTATAATGATACGAACCTTATTCGATTTTCAAGTATTAGACCTGGTCGAGCAAAAAATGATCCGACAGTATCCCAACTAAGATCTCTCTTATATTCCCCAAGTGATACCATTAAGTTTAAAGTGAATTTTGATCATAATTACACTGAACTACCTATTAGAATAAAGCAATATGAAGGTCACATAGAACCAAAACAATTGTATACCGGTCGACTACCAATTCAGCAAAACAAATAGAAACAATTACAGGAGTTAAAGGCGGTAATTCCAGAGGAGTATCACTACTTCTATGATAATCTTAGCCACGCGCAGTAAAAATTATAATAAATTATAATAAAAAAATTATAAAAAATATTGTCTTTGAATTTAAACTGGTTAAACAATTCTTCTGAACACACCTACCCTCTATCTGACACCCTTTTTGAGACACCCATGCCAAAAACAAACAAAAACTAGTCAAAAACAACCCCTAGCTCCCTAAGGGGTTCAAATGTTAGAACAGGTCCTACTATTTTTCTATCCCCAACATTTCTTGTGAACATATCTACCCCCTATCTCCCACCCTTTTCGGGGTCCCCATACAAAAACCGTAATACAAACTTAATTTTAAAATAAGGCAATACCGTCTATCTACATATTATTTTCCTACACAATGATTTCATTTTTGAGGCAATACCGTCTTTCTATCATAGAAGCTAAAATAACGCGAATTTCAAGAAACTTTTTAGTTAGAACGTTTGTTAGACACATTCTGTTAATATTGTAGAAGATGAGTTCATCGAAATTGTTGCTTATTTGCGAATAAAACAGTTTTTTGGCTCTCAGGAAAAAATGGGTTTTTGTATATAGACGGTATTGAATATAAGCCCTCGATATGTTTCTTAGTAATGAAATAAAATATTGCTTAACTTACTCCCATCTCCGGATAATATATAATATTATATATAATTTTAAACGTATTTGAAAAGGCTTTCCAAGTTTTAATAGGATCCGATAAGTTCTCTATAAGATACTCGCAAAAAATCTTTCCTACCCGCCCACCATAAAAGAAGCGTGACCGCCTGATAGCCTGAACTTTTTTGTGGATGCGGAATTTCAGTTGCAAAAAATTCACTGTTTTCGATAATGATGACCTTAGTTTTTGGACGTCTACACTCTACTTAATTTTTATTAAAATTTACCCAACTTATAGTAGGAATCTGAACTCTACTATAAGCTGGATAGATTTGCTATTTACGAGTGCGGGAATAACAATAAATTACACAAATTATGCGTATTAAATTTAAACATAAAATGTGTAAATTGATAATGCAACATGCAAAATGTAGAATTCCCCCTCCCCTCAACAAACCATTTACAAAAAAACGTATACTTTATATTAATTTCATATGAACTGTATAAAACACTCATACGCATAGGTGGACAGTTATAATGCAATTTGGTAATAATGTTGTAAATTCTTTCTAATAGGCTTACTTGTATACATAGTGATATATTTGATCAAAAAATTAGTATTTTTTGTTTTTAATGTTGTTAAGATGTTGAATTGTGGTAGAATACGGTCATAAATACATAACTCTGTATGTATATAAAATTTGTTTTATTAATAATAATAATAATGTTAATAATAAATACTAAACTCCCTTAGAACTTATGGTTAATGCATTTTCGTATATACCAATCTACTCATCAGGCATTTTGTATGGCTCACTCTAGGGTTTACTGCCGACGAATTCTTCTATTTATTCTTCATACCATAATGGATTAGTTTTTGACCTATAGCTGATTTAAGTTTTATATATTTCTTGAACTATTTATGTGAAACAAGCAAAACTTTACATATTCGAGAATTGTATCATTTTGCATTAGAAAAACCTAGTTTCAACAAAATGTTTGCTTTTTTGAAAATTCTATTTAAAAACTTACATTTTCCTCCCTCGTAGACGATATTGACTCAATTTTTTCGCATGTTTGGATTTCATTATTCTAATATAAATTTCTGCCTTTGGAATAGTATAACTATATACAAAGAAAAATTTAGCTATTTGTCAACTGAACTTCGGTTACTACAGCTCAAATATTGTTTTTACGAATTACAGTCGGTTTGCAGTACTAATCATTAGTTTTGACAATAAAGTTCGGTTAATTCAACAGAATTTCAGTCGCAAATTCCAAAACATTCAGAAATCTAATGTAAATATCGTTTGTACTATACACTTTTCAATTCGGTTGGCACTTTATTTCTCGTGTGCGGTTTTCCGAAGTACCTATCAAAACTAACAAAGCCCCATTTGGGTTTTGCTAGTTCAGCTGCTGTTCGGATTTTATGGCCTCATGTATATTTTGACTAAAACTTAATTTTCCCGAAGAACATAAAATTCTTCTCACCGCTATATCTCGGAAACCAACTGGAATTTTTTTTCCTGGCATTTGACGATATTTCGTCAAAATAACAATCAACAAACAGTTAAACGTTAAAAAATACATTTACTAAACAATTTATTAACATGACGGACAGGTTTTTTTTCTGGTTGTATAGTGATCACCCCATTCATCAGTTTAACATGTTGATTTAGTTGATTTCACCACTGTTTTTGGTTCAGTGTAGTTTTAAGTTTATAAACTCAAAGTACATTTTTTTTGTTCTTTTTATTATTGTTTTGAGTTGTAAGAGTCAGAATAAGTTATTGCGGTTTTAGCGGTTTTATGTTTATTTATGCTTTTTTTTTGTTGCTTTTATTCTTTAGCTTACTGTTGTTTTTATTTTGAAACCACAATTTTAACGAGCCTTTTTACTTAAAAAACTTCTTTGGTTTTATAGGTGTCTTTAACACTACTACAACACTCTTCATACTTCATACTATGATTCTCTGTTACTGTAGTTTAACGTCTTCTAATGAATAAAAGACAAGAAAATAATAAAATGAATTGCGCAAAATACACACATACATATAAAGTATTCTTGCCCAACTACTCACGCCATGAATTGTAGTTCATTGGGTGGGTGTTCGTCAGTCTCATTCATACAAAATGTATAGAAAACAATGATGTATGGTTTTGTCGCCTGTCATTTAGTTTAAGAATTATGTTTATTTTTATACATTTTCTATGTTCGTTTGGTTTATAACTTTTAACTATTTTTGCAAAATATTAAAATTTACCTATTCTAACCGTAAATTCCACAAAAGAATATTAGAAAACTTTATATAGAGAATTTTTGCATGTTTTGTAGATCTTTTAAAATTGCATTTCATTTTGAATTGTCAGGTTTGAGATCATGATTAAAATGTTACAATTACAAATACAAAACAATAATTTTTAATAAATGGAAGAGAAGATGAAAAACTTCTTGTAGGGATCAGCTCTAGAAGAAGTGCCGCACTTTCGGCCTAAGAGACTAGGTCATCTTCAGCCTCATTCTAATCCACCACCCAACAAGAAACTAAAGGTTTGATCAGGTATAAATACACACAGAAAAAAATGTTGCCAGTAGACAATCCAAATTTGATTATTACGACTGAAAATGGTTGGTACAACTTAATATTGGTTTTTACAACAACATTTTGGTAATACAACAGAATTTTAGTTGCAACAATGAAAAATGATCTGAAATCACACCTCTATATACTCGTCTTAACCAAATTTAGTTGTTGTAGAAGCCAAAACACACTTTTTAATTCGTTTTGTACACTTAGAATTCTATGTAGGTAAAGACCACTGCAAATGTAGTTAAAAACAAATGAAGTTTCACTTAAAGAAATGACGACTTACATTCTAGTAAATTCAACTAACTCTAGAAATTCTAATAACAAAGTCCCCTGAAGATTTCCTTAGGCAGGAATGAAATTCAGATAGGGACACGCCTACATCAGATTGCTTTTCACAATTTGTTAAATAAGTTTTGGGACTTTATCACATTTAATTACTATATAAAAAAAAAAAAAAAAATAACTAACATTGTCATTTGTGTTTTAATGTTTAAAAATATGACTAACCATTGTAGTAAAAATGAACAACATGTTAGTAAAAAATAAACAAATTTTTATTTTTTTAAGTATCAAAAAACTACAGTGTAAAATGAATGTAAATCATAAAACAGTCATTTGATGTGGTTTGGTTGTTTAACGGAACTACAATGTTAGTAAAAAATTTAATTTGTTCTACAAATGACTGATATTTATATTAAAAATTATGAAACTGAATTACAATCCAAACAACTACATATTTTTAAAGCAGAAGTTCCGTGAGGGTACTTTGTTTTCTGTGTGTAACAACTAAAAGCAGAAAATCAGTGATTGATTACCCGAACAACATGAGTTATTTTCGTCTTTTCTTATAAGTTTAGCCAGCAGCTTTAAATCTTAAAGCTTTTTATTTGGCAGGATTGTCAGTCCAACTGCTACTGTTACCATTACCGGGAACGAATTTGGAATCCGGCATGTATACTAATATTTAAACTCAACATATAGTTGATTATTTTCTTATTAGATTTGTTATTATATTAATTTTTCGAGGCTTTCAAAAAAGTTCTTGTATACACATTTTGGAAATTGGTAACAATTGCTTTTTTTTTTGTTATCTGAACTATAAATCAATATTTTGGCAAAATTTTGAAGTAATTAGACTCGATTGGTCGCATATATCTAAAAGAACACAAAAGCATTTAAATTTTAGAGTTTTAGCGTATTTTGAACAACATCAAGTTATTGAGCAATTTCGAGATATTATCATCAAAATTTTGCAGAACAATGAAAACATTATGTAAAAAGTATTTTCCAACGTGTTGTGCAGTAATTTTGTCCACTGAGGCAACATTAATGGCAAAAACGTAAAAAAATGCATTTTAAGAAACTGCACTTTATGCTGGTAATTTACCCAAAAAAGCGATTTTTTTATTAATATAATATTGCCTATCACGTGGTGATAAGTACAAGTTTTTCAATAAAAAAGTTATAATCCTAAAATTAATGTATGAAAATGTGTTTATGATGAGTATGTTGTTTTGTTTATTTGTTTTTGTTCATTCTTTTGTTTAGTTGCCGTCTTTTGAAATTATTATGCGATAAGACGAAGACATGTTTTAAAAATTATGTTTAGTCTTTCTTTAATGTATTGTTATGTTAATAATCGACTTTGTACTTTTTGTTTTTATTTCTCTTGGTTGCATTTTAAACAAAAAAAATAAAGAAAACTCTTATCCAAGTCTTTAAGAAGGATTATTTACGATAAATACTTAAGATTTTTAAATTTAAAATATTTTATATAGAATAAATATAGAAAAGATTTTACTTGAAAGTTGTTTTTAATTTCTATAAGATAAATAATGGCAATTTCCATAAAGAGAAAAATTCAATTTAAATCACAAACCTTGACTATTTTTTCAACTTTTGGAGCATACTAAATATTTGTTTAAATTTGATTATTTTTTTTTATGAGGAATTTCCAATTTTTTTGGACATTATGAAGCAAAGTTTAGTTTAGTTTTAGTTTAGTTTATTTGGTTTTCCATACAACAAGATTTAAAATCTTATAATTATAGTACAGAATTAGTATAGCGTATATTAACATTATGGATGAATTTAATAAAAAATTATATAAAAATAAAATAATTAAGGCTTACAATCAATTATACATATTTAAATGTTTATGCTTTTAATTATAAAATTGAAAAAGAGCTCTTTTGAATTGCAAAGCGTTGCCTATGATTTGTATGTTTATAGGTAGACTGTTCCAGAGACTAATAGCATGGATATAAAATTGCCAATCAGAGACCAAAGTTCTTCGATTGAACGGTACTAAGTCTCTAATACGACTAGATTGAGTTGTAGTTATTCTATTAAACAAATATTCAGGTTCTTTTGTAGATATTATCTTATGTAGCAGTAATAATGATCTTATTTTTAGCAAACTATTAAGAGTCACACCGTATAAACGTTTTTCAAATACAGAGATGCGATCATATTTTCTCAAGTTAAAGACATATCTCAAAATATTGTTAAAGGTAACTGTAAGTTTTCGTGCGCTCATTGTGTCAGATTTGGCAAACAGTTCACATCCATATAGCAAGGTGGGAATAAGATATGTTTTGGCAAGTAATTCACGAATTTTCAATGGTGTAAAATATTGGGTATTCCACAATGTGCGTAACATCGAATATGTTCGTCCAGCAGCTGCATTTATATGATCAGACCAAGTTAGTGTATCATTAAAAATTACACCTAGATTCTTCATAGAATTTACAACATCAATTTTTCTACCATTGATATTGATCACAGGCTCAAAAGGTAAAATTATTTTTTTTTGTATGACAAAAAAATCCATCCGCGATAATCATATAGAGGGGCAAAAATTATGATGGTTTTAAGTTTAAATAAAATTCAAATATGCACGTGCGGTGGAGTTTGCAACTGGTTGTTGACCACACTTTAAAACTAAAAACATATATCTATTCTAAGTTTTATCCAGGATTTGTCAATATTTGTTTGTGATACCGGTCAAATTGAGTTAAAACTACAGTTAAAACTTTCACTACAAACTTTTTAATAATTTTTTTTATTCTATCAACTTTCCATCAAACTCTTAAAAATTCGACAAACTTTTAGCGTGCCATAGTTTTTCCATCCCTGGTCTGCACTGTAGTTTTCTAAATCTGCTAGGTTAGATAACTGGTTAACATTGAGTAGATGCATAAGATTACAAATCAAACTTTAAAAACTTAAGTCGGTTTACTATATATGGTCCACCCTAGCGTATGAGTTATATTAATCAAGGCAATAAATATTAAGTATACGACATATATAAGAACATTTTTGAATTTAGCTGGACTTTAATTTAACACAATTTAATACTTATAAAACTATAAATAAATAGTAAAATTTTAATTTAAATCGATATGAAACGACTTTCTGTTCAATTGGGATTTCATACATTTATTTTACTAACGATTAGAAAGTTTGAGGTTATTCTCTTATTCAATTCTAGAATGTGATGCTATCATTGATTTCTTTTATTACACATTTGAAATATATAGGTTTTAAGCCCCTTAGAAGTAATAATGGTTATTTTGCAGAATTCCTTTGACTCTTTATTTTTTTATATATATTTTTTTTAACATATTTATGGCCCTTTGTTTTATACCTACCTTTACCTACGTTATGATTTATGCCAACAACACCGACAAACAGAAAAAAAGCTTATAGTAGTTAATATCTCACAAATGCAACAGTAAATCAAATTTTATTTCCTTTTACACCAAAAGCTTTTTCCCAAAATGTGTATAAATGTTTTGCAGTAGACTAGTGAATTTTTTATATGTAAAGACACTGTGCTGGAAAAGTATATAGGATTTCAGAATAAAATTGATTGATAGTTGAGATGACTTTTTTTTTAAATTACATTTGTTTATTCTAAAATTTATCAGAAATGCCAACAATATAATGTACGTCAAGATTATTAAGATTTGATATCCTAAAATGTTTGTATAGTTTTTACACATGTTGTATGTCTTTGTATCTAAAACACTACACAGGGAGAATTTTGTTGGACGTAAAATTGTTTTTCAGTAAACAATGAAATTTTTCATCACAGAATGAAATACAATTTCTTAAAATGAATGAGCAGCTTTTTTAATGAAATTTTTTCTTTGGTTTTATGAAAAGTTTGATAAATAATATTATAGTTTTCATAAAAGGTTCATTTTTTAATGAAAACTTTAAAATTTTCACTAACCAATGAACTTTTACATTCCAGCATGAACGAAAATTTCTTAAAATGAATGAACAGCTTAAACAGCTTATTTAATGAAATTTTGTCATTGATTGTATGCAAATTTTAATAAATAAAATTATAATTTTCATAAAAGGTTAAGCAATTTTTTTAATCTTAATGAAAATTTTCAATTTTTCAGTAAACAATGAAATTTTTCATCACAGAATGAAATAAAATTTCTTAAAATAAATGAACATCTTTTTTAATGAAATTTTTTCATTGATTGTATGAAAATTTTAATGAATAAAATTATTGTTATGCAATTTTTTATAATCTTAATGAAAACTATAAATTTTTCAGTAACCAATGAAATTTTTCAGTAACCAATGAAATTTTTTATCACAGAATGAACGAGAATTTCTTAAAATGAATGAACAGCTTAAACAGCTTATTTAATGAAATTTCTTCATTGATTGTATGAAATTTTTAATAAATAAAATTATAGTTTTCATAAAAGGTTATGCAGTTTCTATGCAATCTTAATGAAAACTTTAAATTTTTCAGTAACCAATGAAATCATCACAAAATGAACGAAAATTTCTTAAAATGAATGAACAGCTTAAACAGCTTATTGAATGCAATTTTTTATTGATTGTATGAAATTTTTAATAAATAAAATTATAGTTTTTATAAAAGGTTATGCCATTTTTTATAATCTTAATGAAAACTTTGAATGGCTGAGTTGTAGTGAAATTTTATTGCTGTTATGTAAAATTTTACTAATATCATACAAATAATTCTCTCAGTATATATTGATAACTATAAATATCATACACGCTAGGGTGTGCCGTAAAAATTTTGTTTTTTTTTGGAATAATACAACTTAATTTTTTGAATAATCAAATGATGCATATTGAGGAGCTGAACATTGATACAGAACATTTAACAATTTTTTTTGGAAGCTACACGCGATTTAAGATGTAAAAAATGGCATGTTTTCTCCAAAAAAGTTGTTTTTTTTTGGAATAGGGCTCAAAAGTTTAGTTATGCACTAAAGTAATTATCTTCACTTTAGTAATGAATTTCTTCATAACATTTATGAAAATTGTCACTGATACTCGTCTATTGGAACTTTTCATAGAATCTCTGAAACAGGTTGCATTAAAGTCAATGTTTATGAGATGTTTGTAGACATAATGAAAATGTTAATAAAACTTATGAGTCATTCCGACAGTTTCATACAATTTTTTAACACTAAGAATTTTCCTTGAACTAATAAAATTCTTCATGAATAATTTTTAAAACAATTTCATTAAAGTGCAAAATTAATAAAATGCTACATTGCAATAATTTATAAAATATGCTGAACACTTCAGAATTAAATCTTAAAACTAAAGTTTGAAATGTATGAAAATTAATAAAATTATGAAATTTTATAAATAAAATTTAAAAGTTAAGTCTTTGAAATAATTTCATAGCTCTAAAGAAAATTTTCATTAAATTTATGAAGAGGAGATCATCATTTCTGCCAGTAATGCATGATCTCGTTACTTTTGGAGATTACATATAAAAAAGTTAGAATTATAATAAAATTGGTAATACGTCCAAACCTTCAATTCTAGATTACTACACTAATTATTTAGTTGGTTGTGTCTTTGCTGGGTGGTTCAGATGTGTAGTATGTGTAGTTTGTTTCTTAATAAATGGTAAAATTAGCTACCAAAAATATATTTTTGTAGTTAAAATGTATATTCCTTAAAAGACAACGGTGCGCCCCGGTAGGCTAGTTGGTATCTTGCTGGCTTATCTGTGCGGGGGTCTTGGGTTCGATTACCACTAGAGGCACTGGTCTGTTTTCGCTACAATGCGCCGAAGGTCATAGTAGCTAGTGCTCGGTTAGGGTAATAGTATATAATTTGTAATTATATGATTATTAATTAATAAAAAAAAATAAAATAAAAGATAAGACAATATTTACTGATTGCTTTTTTAATAAACTTCAATCCGATAATATTAAAATACTGTGAGTGAAGTCGTTATTTTGACTATTTTTCATAAAAAGTCATAAATGGCAGTTAAATAAGGTCAACATGTCAAAAAAAAAAAAAAAATGGGTAAAATTTTATCTCCGTGTTTTAATGCGAAATTTAAGAAAATATTTATTTATTATGTACTAAATGAAAACTTAAAAATGCTGCCGTGGACCAAAACTGTTCCAAACCACATTTTATAATACTTTTCTCATAATATGCTCTGCATAACGAAACTTTTGAGCCCTATTTCGATAAAAATAAGACAACTTTATTTGAACAAAGCATACCATTTTTAATATCTTAAAACGCGTGCCGGAACCTTAAAGTACCATCTAAAAATATATTCGTTAAAATTTTCGTATGCAGCTCTTCAATACCATAGTTTGAGTGCTATTATTCAAGCGAATTCATAAAAACACGCGTTCTCGGGACCATGAGCGGCTCTAGCAATTAATATAACGGTAAATTTCATACGTTTCAGTAAGCAAAAAACAACAATCACATGCAATTGTACATCATGGCATATTAAGTTTCCCTATATATTAATTGCTGGAGCCGCGCATGTAAGGGACACCCTAATATACGTGTATGAACATGAATATTCTCATAAAAACAAAAACACAAAACTTTACCGTTCACTGCCCACATATGGTGTCAATAAATTAAAATTTGTGTGCCAAAATATGTATGAAGCCACCGCCGACACTACTACTACAACACACCGTTTTTCTGGGCCATTCAAAACAGCACAACAGAAGCCATATTTTTTTCATATGAATATCCTTGTATTTTGACAGTTGCAACCTCATATATTGTAAATTTTTTCTGTTGTTTATATGAATTTGGCATTTACAGTTTATACACAAACGTCCACTTTTACCTTTTCAACAAGACAAACAAAAAAAGCAAATAAAAAAAAAGAATACAGAAATGAAAATAAAATTTGCGTGCTGTGTCATTCTCTTCAGTATGGACATCAATAATTTTTAGCATAAATGTCCTTTTCGCCACATAACGTCAGAAATAAAGTGATGTGTTTGGTAGTGGATACCCTACACCCAGTAAACAATCTCGGTGGTAGCAAACGTAGTTGTTGCCAATCGAATGTTTCATTTTTCGGTTGCGATAACAATCATTCGATTGAAACAACAGAAACTTAGACACGACAAAAGAATATCGATTCCCACAATAGAAATTCGGTGATGATAACCAAAACATTCAATAGCCACACTGTTAATAATCCATGCATATAAATACAAAAAAAAATGGCAAAATAAAAATAAAATTTCGTAAAATAAACGAATATTTGTTAATTTTACAAAAAAAATTGTTGTTTTCATTTGGTATCAACATTTCTGTAAAAAAAATAATTTCTATTAGTTTTAGCCACATTTGCAATGTCGCCAAAATACATCAAAAAATGACAAAGCCAACCATAGACAAAAATGATTTGATTAAAGAAATAAAATATGTCAAAATAATTATACACTCAAATAAAAAAGTTAGTAAAGTCAGCAAAAAATTTTGCTGAGTCAGCAAAATTTTAGTCTTGCAAAAAATTGCTAGTGTCAGCAAAAAATTAGTAGATTCAGCAAAAATTTTGCTAACACTTGGTGGATTAGAAATTAAAAAACCCTTGCTAAAAACTAATAACATTTTTGCTGAATATTAGTAAACTGAAAAAAGGTCAAAAAATTTGTAGAAAAATTATACTTTAATTAATTTATTTGCTGAAAATCATAAACATTATTTTTGTGATTATTTTTAAAATAATTTTCAATACGTTACAAAACATAAAAATGTGCACACTCCCAAATTGACGACATGAATTAATGTAATATCTAAACACAATGGAAATAGTTATATATAATAAAAACAAAATTATCTTCCAACTACTTACATCAATGGTTGTCTAAATAACGCATATGCCGCACAGAATTATAGAAACCAAACGAAAACTAGCATATACAACCCTTTTTTTGCAATAAGAATAAGGAAACATAAAAATCTACCTAAGATGTATGTCTTTGTCTTACGTTTTAGGTAGACAGACTGTTTGCAATTTGACCACACTAGATTATTAATATCTATAAACATTTAGTTTAGAAATACATATTTAATGTTTTTTTAATTTAAATATTTTATGTTGTCTTTTATTTAATTAGTAGGCAAATATTTTCACAAGCCGCTGACAACGCAATACTTAAGTTTTTTTAATCCACAATTTTGTTTTATGTATGAAATACAGAGACAAAAATCTTCCATGGTTGATTTTTTTTATTTGTCTTATTAGAGTTGTACTTTTAAGTATCATTTAACTCTTCTCTACTACATCTTGACTTGCCCCGACATCTACTTCATTCTGCGTTTATCTTTCAATCTGGTTGTTGTCCACGCTAGTAATGTGCTTGCTTTTTGTAGCAAAATAAATTAGTAAAACATTAGTATAATATTAGTAAAACATTAGTTAAAAACAGTTAAGTGCTGAATAAGTATAACAAAAATTTTAGCTTAAAACAGAATTTTAGCAAAAAATTTGCTAACTAATAGTATACCTGATTTACAAGGCGTTTTACTAACTTTTCTACCAACTTGTTTTTTTTTGAGTGTAATTATAATATGCACTTCCAAATTTCTTCATTTATAAAGGAAAAACTGTCACAATCCTCTCCAATTTCCCCATAAATTTAACTTCTAAGAATTCCTGCAGAGGGCTCTTCACTTGAAATGTGCAAACAAATCAGTCAGATTTTTTCCCGTGTTCATTGTGAATGAAAATATTCGAATTTATTACACTGCGCTACAAAATAGACCCCTTACATCGAAAACAATAGAATCAACTATTGATCCTTAATATTTCGGCCACGCTGATCTCAATGGCGTACCCAGTTTTTTTTTTTACATCTGAGCCAGATTTTTCGTAAAATTGCACAAAATGGTTTTAACGCAGTTTTTAAAAAAATAAATTTTAAAAATAAAATATTTTACTTTTAGAAATATTGAGGTTATATATTTTACTATTGATAATATTTTACATTTAATTTTGAATTCAAAACACTTATTGTTAATAAATATAAGAGAAGATGAAAAACATCTTTCGACCTACGCGACACATTTCTCAGCCTCATTGTGATCTATTTATTAACAATTAGTGTTTTCTATTTTTAATAGTTACATTTAATTATGATCTCAAGCCTGGCAATTCAAAATTTAATGCAATTTTAAAAAAAGATCAGCAATACATACAAACGTAAAATATTTTATCTTATTTTTTTTTTGAACCACATTTGGATAACAAATTTTGTTAATAAATCCAAGATTTTTTACAGTTTTTAATATATTTCACTATTTGCGCATAATTTATCATCCCATTTTGCAATCGATTAAAACTTTTTTTGTCCTAAGCAAAAAGGCAAATCTGAATAATTTTTTCGTGCAAAAAATAAAAAATAATAGAAAATGCTGGAAAACTGCGAAATGTGCTAAAAATTTATATGACAGGGCCGTGTAAATAAAGTGAATATGTAAGGCATCACACGGTCTTTACAGATCGACCATAATTATTTTGTTTGTTTTTATAAAGTGGGTGGGTGGTTGTTTTGGATTAGCTTACGTTGCAGTATGTATTTGGTATGTTTACTTTTCAATACATGTTCATTTTTTATTTTTAAAATTTTTTTATGAAAGTGTCTTCTTTGAAACTCCACCTCTATAGTTGAAAAAAAAAATATTGCAGCATTTGCAAGTTCAATTTATTAACTTTTTTGAAACATCGTTTACCGGCCTTGTCACAAACGTTCAAAATTTATTGGTTTTTCTATGAAAGCAAAATAGTTTTTTTTTAGTGGAAACATATCCAAATTTGTTTTAAGTAACAATTGAGTAAAGGGAAAATAGAAAATGGAAAATATTTCCATATAAAGGGTGGTTAAATTTCAAGGGCCGATGTTGATTTTGAATAAAACACAAACTATTTAGGAAATTATTGTAATTTTATTTTATTATGATATATTGGTATTACTCAATTATGTATGGAACAAAATATCGGCCAAATGGGCGCCGCGACCACGGCGGCACACCTCCATCCGATGGTCCAAATTTTCGATGACGTTGAGGCATAATGGAGGTTCTATGCCGTTAATGTGCCGAATTATCTCATCCTTTAGCTCTTGAATTGTTGCTGGCTTATCGACGTACACCTTTTCTTTCAAATAACCCCAAAGAAAAAAGTCCAACGGTGTCAAATCACATGATCTTGGCGGCCAATTGACATCGCCATTACGTGAGATAACACGGCCATTGAGCCATTGTTTCGTTCAATTGTTTCAAGAGCCATTGTTTCGTTAGCTGTGTGGCAAGTGGCACCGTCCTGCTGAAACCACATATCGTCCGCATCCATATCTTCAAATTCGGGCCATAAAAAGTTCGTTATCATCTCACGATAGCGAACACCATTCACAGTAACTGCCTGACCGGCCTCATTTTGGAAAAAATACGGCCCGATGATGCCGCCAGCCCATAAACCGCACCAAACAGTCACTCTTTGTGGGTGCATTGGTTTTTCGACAATCACTCTTGGATTCTCATTCGCCCAAATGAGGCAATTCTGTTTATTGACGAATCCACTGAGGTGAAAATGTGCCTCATCACTGAAGATGATTTTCTTCGAAAATTGATCATCCACTGTTGCCATTTCTTGCCACCATTCTGCCCATTCACGACGTTTGGAATGGTCAAGAGGCTTTAGGTTTTGAGCCAATTGCACCTTGTAAGCGTGTAAATGCAAGTCTTTATGCATAATGTTCATCAACGACGAGCCTGAGAGGTGCAATTGTTGGGCACGACGACGAGTTGAGGTGGACGGCTCTTCAGCCACACTATCGCGAACAGCAGCAATATTTTCTGCAGTACGAGCTGTACGAGCATGCACTGGTGTTCTCACATCTTCTACAGACCCGGTTTGCTCGAATGTTTTCCACGATTTTTGCGATTGTACGCACATTTGGACGATCAAATTGACCAAAAAAATCACGAAGTGCACGATATGCATTTTTCATAATATGTCAAATAAAATTCGGAAAAAAACTTGGCGTTTAGGTGTGGTTCACATTCAACATCGGCCCTTACAATTTAACCACCCTTTATATGCATTTCTATAGAGGTTAAAGCAGAAAAAACTTTAATCTATCGACAAAAAATAAAGTTTTAGAAGAGGTTATTTTAATACAGAATTTTTGAAAAATATTTGACTTTGCTCATATCTTCCCAGTCAGAAACTGCCAGTGGTACTTAAAATCAAGCACTGGCGAACCAAGGAATTTTATATAAGCTACTGGCAGAACACTTCTTTAATACGCTTTACCAGCGTTGCCAGTATTTGTTATACAATAGTTTCAGTTGTCTACAGAAAATATCATTGGTAAAGAATTGCCGTAGACCACTATGCTAACATTGGGATAAAGTGTGCTATCCAGCCAGAAATTACAAAAGTCTTAACTCTGGTATCATTCATGTTATAAAAATTAAGATGCTTTATTTAAACAAGTATGCAATTGGAAAGTTCCGAGTTCGAGCCCGGTTTTAGACAAATATTTATTTGCCATTTTTTTATACTTTTTAATATTGTTTATATGAAATAAATTTAATTTTTTTTGTTTCTCGAAAAGCTCTTTTAAGACCAACGTTTGTTGTTTTCCCAACGTTGGCAAGGTGTTTCCATCAAACCTTATGCCAGTGCTGGTATATTTGAGAAGCTAACTGTTACCCAGCAATTATCATTTATATGTCTAGTGAGCTCAGTGTTTAGAGCTATAGGCTGGCAGTCTGGCGGCCAGTGTTTAAATACCGGAGGGACTAAAAAAATTTTGCATGAACATTTTTTAATATTATTTTTTAAAATAAATTTTTAGACCACCTATTTCATGGTTTTACCAGCGGTTTGCCAACGTTGGAAATTTTGTTTCCATAAAACTTTTGGAACAGATGGACCTTTTGTCTAATGATGTTATTTTTTTGGGATTGGGAAAATACTTGTTGCCAGTATTTGTTACCACTTGCAAAATTGCATTGCCAACGGTGGTGCGTTTCTCTTTTTCTGACTGGGTTCATATAATATTTTGGAATTTTAAAATATATCAATATTATAATTGAAACACGTGACAATCATAATATTATATATTATATTATGATCCTATATGATGAACAAATTGAGCTCAGTAATCATAATATCATCAGTCTGAATCACGTTTATGATAATTAGGATCATAACATGATCATTAATTGTCCCTAAACATATTCAATCATATTTTTTTCTCAGCGTGAGGTGAACTAATTTAAAACTAAGTAAAGCATTCCAAATTTGTATGATTTTCGAAAACATTTTCAAAAATCACATTATTTTTTCTGCATAAAAAATTAGTTTTCAATTTATTTACTTCCCTCTGATCATTCGAAGAAAATTCTTTATATTGAAAGTAAAACAGCTGCCATGGCAAGAAATCATTAATATTTTTTACAACTTCTTAACATTAATATATAAAATATTAGCCATTCCTGAAATTATCGTGCAGTAGATGGCCCCCAGTTTAATGCTTTTTATAATTTCTATATTTTTAAGATTATTATCAACCCATTCAAAGTGTTGATTGCTTGTGTTCTACGAATTAATTTATCTCACAATCTTGTGGACAAGTTAATAAAGATCTATATTGATGTCGTTCCGAATACTGTAATTTATATATAAAAAACACACATTTGCAAAAATAAAAATTCCCAAATGAATTATGAGTTTTAAGTTGCTTTTGTTTGTTTGTATGAAAACATATTTTTTCTGTTTCCATTTCTGTGAAACACATTTATCTTCAAACGAAAATCTCCAGAGACGTGTGCTTATAAAAATTAACGCCAACAATACTAAGACAACTGTGAAGACCAACGACTTAAACTGTCATGGTCCGTTGAAAATTGTTTATTGTATGTAGAAAATTGCAGCTGACGCTATCATTTAGACAGTCATGATCATCGTAAGCTCATAATTTTTTATTTATATTTTTTTTTTTTTTGCATCGCATTAGTTTAAACTGCTTTAAAGGCAAAAAAACATTTATAATGAAAATGTTGTTTTTTAAAGTTGTTAATTTTTAATGTTGTCGTGTTTTAACTAAATTGTTGTTAAATTGCGTATTTGAGAAATATTATTACTATGTCAAAATTGTTTAATTAGGTTTTTTGTACCTGAGTTAGAGGTAATCCAAGTTTTGTTAAATTTTTTATATCGTAAACTTTTTTATATGAGGGCTTCCATACCAACTGCCCAGCAAAAATGTCAAACTTACATTATTTATTGTTCTGCAGTGAACTAAAATACATTATAAAATTTGCCCTGTGGCGATGTCTTAACATAAACGCAAAGTTGTCTACACTAAACGTAAAAACCAAACGTCAATCTGGCAACGTTGTGAAATAGAGATGGAGGAGATTAGACAAAGTTAAACAAAAATCTACAAATAGAATATTTGTGTATGTTAGTGTTGGTCACTTCTGAGTGTGATATACAATATACAAATATACAAACAGAAAAGCTAATAGGAAAGAAAACTGCAATTTAGCTACATTACATTCGAGGCCATACATGGGTGTGATCGCTAAACGGTCATGACTTGGTATTGTTACGTTTTGTAATGTAAGAAGAAGTGCAGGTAGCGCATATAGAGACAATCTGACAACCATAAACACAAATAATAATACAATTTAAATGGAAAATCACTGATGACACCGGCCCATAAAAAAGCTGAAACTAGTCTAGTTCGATTTAATAATTAACAGTGTTTATCATTTTTTAGAGAAAAACACTTATTCTTCTTCTTAATCTCAACCTTTCTAAAATAAATTCCTTTCGGTTCACCATCATTTTTGAATTTTTAAAACAGTAATTATTAGATCAAATTTTAATGATTTTTTAATCGATTAATATTTTTGATATAAATATTAAAAAACTTTGAAAATTAAAGCGAATTTCAATTGGCGCACTTCAATATAATTTGCTAAAATAAAGCCTTTGCATTAAATTTTAAAATTTCTGTTGCTTTGTATAACGAACATAATTTTTTTTAATTGACGTCATTAATTTGGCTCAAGAATGGATATTTGTGTTTTGTTTTAATAATTTTGGGGTGGTTTACATTGGCGTCTATGGCCAATATTCACTTTCTCCTACAAGTTCCTTATAAATTTTAGTTGTGTCTTTGTATTTAGCAATCTATAATGGCAATAATTTATTTGTCATTTGTAAGGTAAACTAAAAACAAAAGTCAGTAAAGTTAGCAACAAATTTTGATTAGTCAGGAGGGTGCTTGCAAGCAAATTGCTAATGTCAGCAAAATCTTAGTAAAAAAAATAGTAAATATATCAAAAGTTTAAAACAAATGTTTTACTTTAAAATTTTAAAATTTTAAAAAATTAAAACCAAAACATTATTTTTTGATCTTTTATCATAAATTATGATGTGAGCAAGATTATTCAAGTTCAAGAATATTTGTTTTTTGCTAAACAAAAAACCGTGCAATGTTTATTTATTTATTAAAAAATTTCTTCAGTAGCTAATTTACAGCAGACTTTAATTACTGACAAGTTCTTACATGTAAGAACCTGTCATTGAATGAGCACTGGCAAAGTTGGATGAAGATCCACTTTTTTATCGGAAAATTGTGTTTAGCGACGGAGCTCATTTCTGGTTGAATGGATACATGAACTAGCAAAATTGGCGTATTTGGTGTGAAGAGCAGCCAGAAGCATTGCAAGAACTGCCAATGCATGCCAAAATATCATTGGACCGTACTTTGTCAAAGACGACGAAGGCAGAAACGTAACTGTGAATGGCGAGCGCTATCGTGCGATGATTATCAATTTTCTTTGTTGCCCCAAATGGAAGAGCTAGACTTGGGTCACATGTGGTTTCAACAAGACGTGCCACATAGCAAGCGAAACATTGGCCCAACTGTGAGGCGAGTTTGGTGAACAGTTTATTTCACGTTTGGGGCTGGTCAAATGGCTGCCTAGACCGTGCGATTTAACGCCTTTAGACTATTTTTTATTGGCTATGTTAAGGGTCATGTCTATAGGGACAAGCCCGCAACGGTTGACGCACTGGAAACTAATATTGAAGAATTTATTCGTGACATACCGGCAGATATGTAGAGAGTATGCCAAAATTGGACCCAGCTTATGAAAACTTTGAGGCGTAGCCGCGGTCACCATTTACATGAAATCATCTTTAAACATTGAATTATATAGATCGTTCTATCGAGTCAAATAAAGATTTCATACATTTCTTTCAATTTTATGTGTTTTATTTATTTATTTACATGATATTAAACTTATATTAATATAAGACTGCCAGAACCGAAAGCTCTTAAAAAGTCACCCTTTAGTAGCCTGTCATTAGCATAACTTTGAAAGTAAAGTATTTGCAAATATTAACCGATTTCATCTAAATTGGCACATCCTAATAAAATAATGAGTTAATGTTGGATATCCGTAGAGAATGCATCCTGGGATTTTCTGTGCAGGGAAACTAATCCTTTTACCGTTCGCGCTATCGCGGGAATTTTGTCTGTGAATCAATGGATTTACAATTTAAAATATAAATGTTAAATTCAAAAGTTAGCAAATTCAAACTAGTTTTTGAAGAATTAAATTAGATTTCTTACATTTTCACATTAAATAAGATATTCAAAGTCACTTAAGATCGTTCATAAAAAATGTTGTCATTATAAAAATGTGTCCAAAACACTTTCAGTTATCATTTATTGTACAACTGACGTCTTGGTACGTAGTCTTCATTTCATATTATTTTTTTAATTACACTCTAACATCTAATGCGATATTTGCCATGCATTTCCCTTTGACCATAGGCTAAGCCTTGGGGAGGTTGGGGGCAAAAGGTAGATTATAAATGACATATTCAATCAAGACTTAATTGTGCGAATAGGGTCGAATTTAATGCACGCTAGACCCAATGTTGTTGGTTGACCCATAGGAAAATAGGTTCATCAATGTCATTTGTGTGCATGGGTGCACTTTGAATACTATGTAGGTAAAACCCACTGCAAATGTAGTTAACAACAAATGAAATTTCACTTAAAGACAGGACGACTTACATTTTAGTACATTCAACTAACATTGTCATTTGTTTTTTAATGTTTAAAAATTACTAACAATTGTAATAAAAATTAACCACATGTTAGTAAAAAATAAACAAGCACTTATTTTTTTTTTATTTTTTTAAATAACAAAAAACTACTGTAAAAAAGAATGTAAAATCATAAAACAGTCATTTGATGTGGCTTGTTTTTTTTAAATGAACTACAAGGTTAGTAAAAACATTTAATTTGTTCTACAAATGACTGACGTTTAAATTAAAAATAAAGAAACTGTATAACAACCCAAACAACAACATATTGTTAAAGCAAAATTTCCCTGAATGTGGTATCAATATTGAGGAATCAGATGCTCTTGATGTTCTAGGCATGAGTATCTAATGTGATGTCCGCTGGACAAATCACATTATTAATGTGTCAAAAGAAGCATTCAAGTGTCTTGGCTTACTTAATCGGTGCAAGAATTACTTCACTAAATCTGATCTCCTTACTTCCTATAACCGAAAATGGAATACTACTCCCATATATGGGCAGGGGACTCAAAGTCTATTTTGGAGTTTCTGAACCGCGTGCAAAGGAATGCGTTGGTGCTCATTAACCCATTAATGCCTGCTCATAGATCGGCTCGTACGATCTTAATCAAATTTGGATATATGTGTCCAGGAGAACACAGAAGTTGATAGGAACAACCTGTACACACACCTGAGATATGACATGGGTATTTAAATACCCAACAGGCATTGGTGTAATAGTTTTACTTTCACTTTTCCATCTCTGCCAAAAAATCAACATGCTATTGTTATGACATTTTGTATACTGTTTTCATTCGCTTAGTGTCATTTTTATGCATTATCATCCCACATGTAAAAAAAAAGTTCACAGTAATAAGAAAAAGGTGTAATAAAATAGAAAAAAGTTCTAAGCTTGCTGCCTCCTATAAACAGTTGTAAGTACAATAATTTTTTATATTATATTTGACAAATATTTTCATCGTTTAATTATGAACATATTCATCCATTTTCAGATTGTCGTTACCTAAAACGGAATATTTGGATTTTAAAATGATTCGTCGACAGAAAGTTGTGACTGCTATCGAAATGCAAGCTATTTTTGATAGTTGGTCTGATGAAGATAGTGATGCAGGAGAGAATTTTGTAGAACACGCAGACACCGTTGACGTCATAATAACGCCACCCGATGTTGTCGACAATCTTAGTGATAATGAGGATTTGGACGACAATGTTCAATTGTTGCGCGATGAACAGGAGTTGCCTCGGGAGATTGCCGGACAGTTTGAAATTGAATGTGTTTACGATGACAGCAATGAGCACATGCCATCGGGTGGTGATAATGATATGGATGACGTAAATGAACCCGAAACTGAAGAAGAAAATGATGCACCGGTGGCCTCAACATCTAGTGGCCGTGGTCGTAAATCAACTCTGAAATCAAGAAATGCACCGAAGCGACCCAGAATTGATCAATTCAATAAAATTCCATTTGATGATACGGCAACTTCATACAAAGCGTTGTATGAACAAATTGCAGCTTTGAATCCAGTGCAGATTTGGGAAAAAATCATTGATGAGGAGGTCTTCAACCTCTTGGTCACTTCCACCAACCAATATGCTGTGACCAACAATTGCCCATCATTTATTACATCAAGTAGTGAAATGAAAACGTTTTTGGGCGTATTGTATATCACTGGTTACCACACCTTGCCACAAATACATTTTTGACTTAACATCTTATCTTTTAAGGTCGTGACCTTACTGTCCAATTTCTCGTGCCATGCACCAATGGTCCGTGCCAAACGGTACGATCGAAAGCAACTGAAAATGGTGACGATTGAACAACCGCATGTGGTCAACCAATACAATAATTTCATGGGAGGCGTGGACTTTTTTGACAATGCAATGAACAATTACCGAATTCGGATTCTTGGAAAAAAGTGGTACTGGCCATTAATCACAAATGCGTTTGATGCGGCTATGGTAAATGCATGGAAACTTCATTGTTTTTGTCGCAAGTACGAAAAGAAAACACCCATGTCTCAATACGACTTCCGAGTAGAGGTGTGCGAATCGATTATGATAAAGTCAAATTGTCGTCATACGGGTAGAATGTCCGCTTCCGGGGCACAACAGGTAGTGCGTTACGACCGTATGGATCACTTCATTGGAAAACTCAATTCTCGTCATCGTTGCTCTCAATGTGGTGGCAAAACTGAATATGGTTGCTTGAAGTGCCAGGTGAACTTGCATCCTGCTCCCTGCTTCCTGGATTACTACAATGGTGTTGAGCCAGATGAGAAAAAAATTGCTAAAGCTAAATAATTTATTTTTAACAAATATCACGTTTTCTAAATAAAAGCACAAGCTTTTTGATTTAAATGTGAGTTTTATTCAAAATAAAATAAATATTTCCTTATTGCAAAAAAATTTTATTTTTAGTACACACCATGGACTGTTGGGTATTTAAATACCCAATTTCGTTAGAACTGAACTCACGCTCAGGTGTGTAAACTTATTTCTGTTCGGCTTTCTCTATTAAATAGAGGACACCAATAGCTATCCGGTAAGGGTACACGTTTTTTGTAATTGCCATTTTTCTATGTTTGGAGGCACTTTTCCTCTCCATTTTCCGACAGTGAAAAAACCGCTATTTTGACCTGTAAAATAAAAAGGTAAGCCCCAAAAAAATATTCGGTTACATTTTTTTTATTTAAGGCCCATCTTTCTTCTTTGTTATAAAAAAAAAAATACCGTGATATCTCTCACCTGGTCCGCTCTAAAATTTTTTTAATGTCAACATTTTCTTGGGTATTTAAATACCCATTAGGCAGGAATGGGTTAATGGCAGTACCAGCTCTAGTAATTCGTTGTAACAGCTCTATTAATTCGTTGGAGCATCGTCGGAATATGGGTTGTGTGTCATTGTTGTATTTATACTACCATGTGAAGTGTTATACTGAGATTGGAGAACTAATTCACTAACACACTTTTATCAAGTGAATTTCATGCGTTTGTTGTCGATAGTCTAGTGGATAGCACAACGCATTACCGGGAAAATTCGTTCATTAGTCGAACTACCTGTATGTGAAATAAACTCCCCACAAAAATCTTTCCTGATACTTACAATTTAGATAAATCCAAGTCAAATATCCATAGATATTATTTCCTATTTGATCCTCCTCAAAACCTATTTTTCTGATATCAACACAATGCACTGCATTAGTAGGGGCCATACCCTGAGTGTTGGTCTATAGTTAAAAAGGGCGTTTGTTTTTTTTTTGTCCACGTTTAAGGCGATGTTAAACTTAAACTTAAATTTTAAGTAAAAAAAAATGTTGGTATCAGGAAGGGTCTAGAAGAAGTAAAATTAGAAAATCAAGATCGTTTACCTCATTAGGCGTATCATAATCTAATATCTTTGCAAAAAAAAAATTATATTTTGTATGATTTCATAAAGAAACGTTAAATATGGAAGCAAACGCATTTTTATATACATACATTTTATTTCTGTTTTAATGTTTGGGTATGGCCAAATTGTTTAAAAATTATTTCAAATTGGCTCTACCATGCAATGTTCGACAAACTAAAAACTTTAATCGCGTTTTTAGCAGATGTACTCACTGTTCCTTGAAGATCTAAATTTGCAATCAATAAATTCGATTATTTTATAGTTTTTGATTTTATTTTGATATTTTATTGAATTTTATTTTGTTTGTGTTTTTATTTAAAAGACATACGTTGAATTAGTTTATACTTAAATAATTTATGGAAAAAAAAATATACATTTACAATGTACAATTACATTTTTTCATTATATTTATTTAATATTTGGACAAGAGATATTATATATTTTTTTTTTTGTTTTTTTTTTTAGTAATTATTAAATAAATAAGTCAAATATTTTACAATAATGCTTAACTAACATCACTAGCTTTTAGTTTCTCAAATTTTTTTTTTAATTAAAAAAAAAAAAAATAATAAAAAAACATTCTACAAACGATGACTGAAAATATTGAAAAAAAAAATTTAATTTTTAAAATTTATTTTGTAATAAATTTATATGAAATAAATTTAAAATTTAATTCAATCACTTTTACTATGGATGTGAAGACCCCATTCTAGGACCATATAGAGAATAAGGAGAAAAATATTGCGCTAAAGCAGGATGTTGTTGCATTTGTAAACTGGCCAATGAACCGGGTGGGGCACCAGCTAATGATGGCGGTAACATGGACGGTTTACCGTATGGATGATAGCGGGCTGCCGATAGAGGGCTCAATGGTGGTGTTGGATATGTACGTTGAAATAACGGATGATTTGGTGGTATGCCACCCTGAGCGGCTGCAGTCAACACAGATTCGGGTAGCGATGCAGTATGAGTACGTAAATGTTGAAATAATTCATCAGAGGTGGCAAAACGTTTACCACAATATGGAGTATCACCGCCAATCCAAGAACAAACATAAGGCATTTGAGAAGCAGCGGCTAATGCGGCCAATTGAGCATGATATGATGAAGCAGCAGCAGCTGCTGCTGCACTTGATGAGCTCCCAGTCGATTTTCCTTCCCTTTCACATTGTGGACATCCAGCAGGGCAAGGTTGTCCTGCTGCCTTATTCAGAAAATGTGGACTTGAAGGACATCCAGTACAATAGGGATCTCTACATATATTGGGTGACATTTCTAAGCCTTTCAGTCGTGCATAATTTAAATATGGATTTAAAGCAGCTGCCTTAAACATGGGATGATGTGGAGACATTAAAGCAGTAGCTGTCATTAAATCCATAGGATATGATGACATACTTGTGGGATAGCCTGTATAATAAGATGAGGCCGAGCTTCCACTTTGACTTGCTGCAGCCGCAGCTTGTAATGCTTTAACATAATTAGCCTCTTTAGTAGCTGCAGCATAAGCATCGGATGTAGCTTGTAATCTAGTAGAATTTGTGGTGGTATGTGTTGGACTAGTTGCTGCTAAAGAAGTTGTAGAACCACTACTACCACCACCACCAGCACCACAATTAATTAATGTTTCTTTGGCTTTATGTTGTTGAGCTGGGCTACTAACATTTCGATGTTGTTGTTGTTGTTGTTGCTGCTGTTGTTGCAAATCTTGTTGCTGTTGCTGCTGTGTTGTAACTAATGATGGTGTTCTTCTTAAACCTCCATTTATTGCCGGAGATTCTCCTCTTTGTGATGTTGCCGATTGATTAGAATCACAACGTGTCTGTAAACCATTTTGACCTAAACTATTACAACTAGTTTTTGGCGTTTTTACTCTTGTTTGACTATGTGATTGTGTTAAATTTGTTGCTTGCTCCATATCAGGATCTAAACGTTCTCGTATATGATTATTATTGGTTTCATAAGGTTTAAAACTACATTTTATTTGTTGCTGCTGTTGTTGTTGCTGCTGTTGTTGCTGCTGCTGTTGTTGTTGTTGATGTGGTTGATGCTGCTGTTGTTCTGCTGAACCCGTTGACACCGACGAATGACTACTTAACGGTGATGATTTGTCACGATTATCGAGGGATGAGGACGATGATGATTTATGTGCTTTGGTTGCTTTTTCAATATTTGCTGCCAGCAATTTGGGATTTGTTGTATCGGCACCAATTGCACTGCAAGTTTGCGCAAGCAGCGCTAACGGACTGCTTTTGCTATCCAGCTAAAATAAAAGAATAAAGAATGGAAATTAGATCACTGGAATACGATTTACAGAGAATCAGTTTTTGTGTAAGAGGTAGAAATTTAAAAAGTTTTTAAAATTTTAGCTTTGTGAGCTTTTCGCGGACATTGAGAGAAACATAATTACATTAATTATATTTCAGCTTTTATGGTTTTTCTATATTCTGCACTTACATTTAACACGAAATCCAGTTTAAATTAGAAAACTAAATTAAACAAAAACAGTACTGGCAAACCACTGCTATTTTTGTAAAACCCACTGTGTAAGAAATGACCAAAGGTACAACTACACTTAGGGAACTTCTTCTATAAATATTTGTAGTCGTTTCGGTTGTAAGTAATTTGTTGAAGGAATTTAAATTTTGACTACAATTGTAATTCATTTAAAAAACAAACCACATCAAATTACTGTATTATGATTCTACATTAATTTTATAAAAAAGTTGATTTTTATTTAAAAAAATAAAGCAAATATATGTTTGCTTATTTTTTACTACATATGCGGTTCATTTTTACTGTAGTTGTGGTTGAGTTTTTGAATAGTACTATTTTGAAGAGAATGTATATCGCAAGTCTAATGACTCCACTTTGTATTAGTTTGGATATGAATGAAAACACTAAGTTTCAAGTAATTCTTTTAAATAGCCATCAATTATTTATATGAAGACTTTTGAACGTGAAGCTTTGTATGTGCTAGTTTTTAAGTATAATCAATCGTTTCTCTCGAAAAAAAAAAGTTGAGAAAAAACAGGCAACAAAAGTCAGTTTAAACAGGTGTCGAAAATTTGTTAAATTACTCATAAGAAAAATTAATTCTTTTTGCAATATAATTCCCATTTCCCATAGATTAAGGAGCGGTTAGTTCCCTTGCCAGATTTCGGATCGCATCACGTAATATAAAGCAAATTATACCTGGTGATGGTTTACACATAGTCGGCATTCCTGATTTTAACCTTGTTACTTGTTTTCAATAGAAAAATTGCTTAGAAAGTTATTTCATTTCTGCTGCTTAAAAAATACAAAAATTGTTATAAGCTTTTTCCCACATATAGTTCCAGTTTAAGCATTATCTCTAAATCCCAGTGTAGAAACGGCAATGACATGTCATTACTTTTCTCACTACCAGTTATGACACCAGCTTACTCTGTTCATTACTTTAACACGAATAATAACGACTTACAAATAACTATATAATTTTTCCATTATTTCAATACAAAAAATAATTCCTTACCCATAAGTACTTATTTTTATCATTATTTTAAGTGTAAAGTATTGTTTTAAAATTTTTTTTCAGAATCTATTTTTGGACTCATTATTTTTTCAATTCTAAAGGGTTTTTCAATAAGGACATGACAACTTTTTTTTAAATGCAACGCAAACCATTTGAGATATTTTCATCGGCCATAGGCTTTAATTAAACCAAGATCGTTACGCAAAATTCGCCATAAAATTGTCTTGGCGATGTCCAGTTCTTGAGAACGCCGCGGAATCGACTGATTTGGATCGTTTGCTACGGTAGCCTGAACAGCAGTGATATTTTCTTCACTTCGACCAACCCGTTGTCTCACTGGCACGGCAGCATTACACAATGAATATGTAGACTCAAATTTTCGCACTAAACTTGTTATTGCTTGTCTACTGGTTATTGCTTGTCTACTGACCGAAAATTGGAGTTAACACTCTTAAAGTTGTGGTCACCGACTACATTTTTTCATTTTTATAATTTACATACGTTGTTCGTTCGTGTACTTTACCATGATGATCATGGTTAGTTTACTGAAAAAAAGGAAAGTAACAGTTAGATGATCAGTGAAATAGTGCGTTCACAAATTAAATTCAAATTTGTCAAGTGCCTATTGGAAAACCCTATAGTAAGTACATATACAACCACTTATTTTTGATTTTTTTTGTAAGCTGAAAACTAATGAAATTTTGTGCAAACAATTCATTTATGTTTTAATCTATCAAGTATAACATTTCGAGATAGCACAGATGGTAGAGGGTTGACTGACAACCTGCAGGTCAGGGTTCAAATCACATTTTATTAAACTAAATTGCTTTGCTAATGTAAAAGGATAGTATATGATGACATTAGAGAAAAAAAACTGCCATTTAAAGTTTTAACTAAAAGTTAAACTGGCAACTATGATAATGACTAGAGAAAAAACAAACACTCTATAAATAGAAATCGTTCGTGGTAAATTTCATTCTAACTCAACACACAGAGTAATGTGGGATTTAAAAGTTACCCAATTTCTTTAACATGTGAGTTAAATAGAGGATATTTACGATTAACACTAAAATGGCACGAAGAATGTTGATGAAGACCGTAGTGGGTCAGAAAATGCATTCCATTCATGCTAGTGTCTAATAACTTTTTCTGTGTTTTTTTCTAATAGTCAAAGTAAATTATCATATAAAAATTATAATTTTTCTGTTAATTTAGAGAAAAATTTGTCATGATCTAAAACCGAACAAATAAAATCTCACACATAAATTTATAGATCAACGATAAAATTCACTACTAAATTTTTTTGTTATAAATTGATTGTTTGGCTTGAGGTCAGAAATTGACAATTGATACAATTTTGATTATATTTTTAATTTAATGAAATCATTTCTTTTATTTTTTTCAATATAAAACACATTTTTTTTTATTTAGTTTAGTTTTTTTTTTAAACTCGTATATATACTCATTTATAAGCATATAGGTTACAATATATTTTTCTATTTTTTGTAAGCTGCTTAGTAATGATATGTCATTATTTTGCGTGATAACCCAATATAAAAGTGTTGAGATTTATAATGAAAGTTGTAAGTACTTGCCATTACCAAATATGTACTTATACAACCACTTTTCTATACTGGAATTCTAACCCTGCGGGAAAGGAAGGGTCGATTGTTCCAAAGTGACAAATCTGTGATATATGATTTGGGGCACGTCACGGAACTGGTGAAACCAAAATTGTGGTGCACCAGAAAGTGTTAATTTTGGTGAAATTACCAATCACTTGACTATAGTTATGGCGACAAAACATTCACGGGTTGCTACCAGATATATAATGTAACTGAAGAAAAAGTAACATAACATCAAAGTGTACTAAAACAACTAGGGCCGTGAGTGCCAAAGGATTCAGTCCCTTGACTGCTACACAGCAGACATAACACTGAAGGAATTTTCTCTGTACCGACTATGTGACAGTAGAAATGAAGACTTAACACTCCACTGGTTTAAAAGAACTGAACACGGAACTGTGACCAGGGCTGCCAGATATGGCGATTTCTCGCCAAACGTAGCGATCTTAAACTTAGTTTTTTGTTGGGTATAGACAAAATAAGCTAATTATAAAATTGATTTTTGTTGTGCCTTTTTTAAGGTTTTTTTAAACAGGGGGTAAGACACACTGTTTTGGAAAAGTTCAGTGATTGGTTCCGGACGGGCTATTTAGCAACTCGTGCATAATATGACATACGCTAAATAAAAACTGACAGGTTACTTGCTAATTACTTTTCGCATGCCCGGCGACATGTACGTCTTAGACCAGTGTAGTGGTACGTCTCAAAACTATTTCAGTCAAACTATCCCTGTTACAGAACACATTGCGCGTAATATGTGACTAGGTTTCCTTCAAAAATTGTTCTCCAGTTCTAAAATACGTGCACCTACACCAGTCACGTGATTTTTTGTTTTCCTACTGGTTCTGTTGCATATCACATAAAACCTAAAATGGTCATACTTTGACACTACCTACTTCTAACTTGTCCCGTAGCATATTCATTTCAGTCTATATGGTGATAGGTTACCTTGGTCAAGTTATTCGATACGTCACACAGTGCTCCCATGTTAAAAGTACCGGTTACTTTCATATAACAGAACCGAAACTAGGACAGGTTCATACACACATATTTCTACTCACATGACCATACCAGTGACTGGTCCATTTCCCGCAGGGAAGTGACAGTATCTTCTAAACATAAATATTCCATAAGTACACTCACAAGAACTTTTCCATAAAAGTTCAACAGTTATTTAAAAATTTAATCGGGAAAGTTGTATACAGTTAAATTACCAAAGAAATATATTTTTTAACTTTCTGTCTGTTATTCAATAAACAAAATAAACAAAACAAACGGACTTTCGGTAATAGTTAAAATATTTAGTTAAAATTTTCTATATTCAGTAAAAATTTTCTATTTAAAACAAAAAGTTTTTATATTATATTGAGTATTGAAATAAACGAATATAATCAGTTATTGCTTTTTTTATCGATTTTGTCAATTAATTTTTCAACAGTTGAAAATAAACTAAAAAATACAACTGTTTTATACGAAAAATAAGCAGTCCTGTTTTTAACTGATTTTCAGTTAACTTAATGCGTATATTCAGTAGTCTTTACAGAAAAATATTGTGAGTGTATTTATGTATTCAATTCATGTTAAGTGACTAAACGTGACTTTATATAAACAAAATACTCTTCTTATGCACACCCTTATTAATAACAAAAAAATATATTGTAGCAACCATAAAAATTCTTTTATGACATTAACAATATAAACTGAAATATATTCTTAAGAAAACATATACACCATATTTAGTATCATTTTTTTTAAGAAGTAATAACTCTGACAGTTTATAAACAATAAACATAAAGTTTACGATTTCATCAGTTCTACGTTTTGCGTTTATCCTCCTCATTTATAGTCTGCAATATTTGATTACCAAATTTAGACTTGTGAAGAATATATGTTTTTTTTTCTGCTAATGTTATTTTATGATTTTTATAGCCAAATTACTTTTGTTTATTTGCAATGTATTTGTTGTTGATGTCGTTGTTTGTTAACGCGTTTTAGTGTAGCCATTTTTAAAATATATTTACTCCCTTTTGAAGATTTTCATTGCTGTTTAAACATAATGGGTAAGGAATTTGAAATGAGCTTAAGAGTACTAACTTGGTTTAAACACGAATATAAGAAAGTTATTAAAGCTGTATATACACAACATCGAAATGTTTTTAATTTAAGCTGCCAGCTTGGAGATAATTATTCTAAACAAAAATATTGTGTTTTAAGCATAAAAACAAACATTCCAAATAACACTGCTTGATGGATAACAAAAAAACTATCTTTGAAATAGACATTTTTAAAAGGTCGAGTTTTTTATATTTGCACCAAAATCCCCATTTTTTGTATATTTTACTTAAATTTCTGAAATTTTGTTGCAAAATCATTAAATTTTTTTAAAAATATAATTGTATACAAAATTATCTTTAATTTGGTTGCAATCATGTTGTTGTTTCTAATTAAAAAAAACCGAAAACTGGTTTTTAAAAAATGCTGGGTTTTAAGAATTCGAAAACCAGGTTTTAGAATAGGTCCAATATGTGGCAATTCTATACATATACTAAGGAACTTCTGCTTAAAAAAATATGTAGCTGTGTGTGGTGTAATACAGTTTCTTTATTTTTAATGAAAATGTCGGTCATTTGTAGAACAAATTAAATTTTTTACGAACCTTGTAGTTCATTTAAAAAACAAACCACTTCAAATGACTGTTTTATGATTTTACATTAATTTTTTACTAACATTTTTACTAACATTAGTGGTTTATTTTTACTACAATTGAGGTTCATTTTTCGAACATTAAAAAGCGAATGGCAATGTAAGATGAGTTTACTGAAATGTAAGTCGTCCTTTCTTTAAGTAAAATTTCATTTGTTTTGCAGTGGTCTTTACCGACAAGGTAATCTGAGTGTATTTAAATTTTAATCACTTTTCAGATTATACTAAAACAAGTCTCAAAAAAAAAAACACGTATTTTAAACGCAAGTGTTTTTTTTAACAGTACCAAATTTTTTAAACCTATACTTATTTCTAATGTTGGCAAAGCGTTTAATTTCAGTGCTTTGCCAGTGCTTTTATAAAAAAAACGTATAAATTTTTGCAAAACAAATACTGTATAAGCAGCTTTTTCACGCGTTGGCATATCATTTGCATTTAGTGCATTGCCAGTGCTTATTTTTGTAAGACCACGGTCTACTTGTGCATTGCCACTGCTCCTTTTTTTTATTACCATCCATAATTTACGCCTGGGAATCTACACAAAATTGTCTTATCATGTCGGTCATAGTAACAAATAGAGCTTTGGACACGGCATAGGTAAGTAATTTATAATTAACATATATTTTTTTAAAAATTTTAAAAACCACTTTTTGGAAACACATCTTTTGAACCGCGGTTTAAGTAAACAAAATCAAAAAGTTTACTTTTTAAATTGTATTTGATTATTATCAAGAAAATAAAATTGTGACCCCGGATCTAACAAAAAGCATCATGATTGCCTTTAATTTAAGATATATTTCATTTATATACCACCGCAGTTATATATTTAATAGAAGAAATTAAAAAAAAAATGGAAATTTCGCTGATCTTGACGATTTATTAAGGTTGTAAAATAAGAGACTCTTAAAAACCGGCATATAGAATTTATTCAATTATATTTCAAATTTTATTTTTTCAAATTCGTTTAAAATTGTGGGCTGTAGGCAAAATTTGATCAAAAAAAAGTCAAAATTTCCCCACTGTGCCCTGGTCCAAAATCCGTGTGTGCACAATTTATTAAAAAAAATTTTTTCAATGAAAAAAAATATTTTTTTTAAATTTATTTTTTTGAAAACTTTTTTCTAGACTCATTATTTTTGTTTATACTGGGCTTTGTTATAAAAAGCTTTCAACCACTATATATTTACAAACATAAAGCAAATTAAATAAAGGGTCCGCCAAATAACTTTTTTTTTTGAAAATGCTATAAAAAAAACTACTGAATATTTTCTCAGATTTCTTTTTTTATTTGAAAGTACAATCCTTCCGGTTAATAATGGAAAATAATTTCATTCAAATGGCTGCCTCGGCTGGCCACGCAGTAGCCTACACGATCGGTCCAATTTTTAAGAACATTATCGATTGTGTGCAGCTGTATTTCACCAATGGCTTCACGAATATTGTCACGCACACTTTCTGCCACAGCAGCAATATTTTCGGGTGAACGCACTGTTTTTAGCTTTTCCCGCTTTGGTTTATCGATGAGGATGCCAGTTTCTTTCACTTTTTTCACAAGATAACGAACATACTGAGCTGACGGTGCTTCTCTTCTTCCAAATCCCTTACGCAATTTTCGCACACATTCTGCAACATTACCATGATTTTCAAAGTAATGTCGCAATATTTCCCAGCGTTGTTCAAGCGTAGACACAACCATATTCGATCAGAGGAAGGAATAAAACTAATTATCTGTCAAATCAGACATGCGCTAAGTGTTAACATTCACGAAATAAGCACTAGTTGAAAAAAAAAACGTTAGATGGCGGACCCTTTATATAGTAGCTAGGAGGGATACATGTATTTATATCTGGCTAAGGATCTCATCAGAAGCCCAAGTTTAATAAAAGCTAGAGCCACCCGAATAGACAGAGCTCAAACAAAAAACATACTTATCATTAATTTTGTTCCAACTTGTCTTCTTAGCAATCAAACACGTGGCTAGTGTCTTTTCCTAACAAACATTATGACGTTACTAAATTTGAAAGTCAAAAATGTTCTATTTATATAAAAATAATTTAGTTTACTCTGGCGCCAGTAATATTCATTACAGTTTTCTTTGTTTTTTGTTTTTATATATATCGAGATTTTTTTTTTTTTTTATTTTATTTAACTATTTTTAACGAGCTTTCAAAAAAAATTTTAAAAATAAAGCAAATTAAATATATTAGCTAGGCTGATACATGTTTTTCCATCTGGCTAAAGATCCAATTAATAGTGAAATTTCGTAACTTATTAGCAATAACATTCGGTCGATAAATTATCACAATTCGATAATTAACAACATCATTTTTTCTCACGTTATTGGTTGTAAAAAAAATCTTTGACTTATCAAAAAAATTTTTTTTGGAAGATCATGTTAACGAATTTTATATTGACTTCATAAAAATTCGAAGCAAATAAAATTAAAATTAACAACTTTTGTTGCTATCTCTTGTCAAATATTAAAAAAATACTGAATAACATTTTCGCTAATTTAAACGAATTTTATAGTTTAACGAAAATCGATCAAATCTTTAAGAGAGATAGAGAATTGCACTACAGAACCCAAAGTTTTAGAAAAGCTAGAGCCTCCATAATAGGCAGAACCTAAACAAAAACATAATAATTATCCATTTTGCTTCATTCTTGTCATCTGAGCAATCAAGCACGTGTTTAGGACATTTTCATTAAATCAACGAACCCATTTTAAGGAAATTTTATTCATTAGTACTATGAGGTAAAATTCTATCAGTGTATTATAAAATATATAACTTGAAAATTTTTGAGTAGTATCTTTTAGAAGATTATATTAATATAATCATTTTCAAAACTTTGAGCCCATAGTGCCTTGCTGCTTTTTTTTGCATATAACATTTTTTGCACAATTGTAGCATAAATTTTCCTAACTCTAAGTTTTAGAAGGTGGGGTATTAGTAGGCAAGATAATTTTTCTTATTGTTATTTTTGGGTTAAAAGATAAGATTCTTATATTTTTCTACAAAAAAAAAAAAAAAAAAAAAAACTTAAGTGCAGCGTATTTATGTAAGATACTCATGCTACAAATTATACTGTTTGTATTATCATCGTGAATCGCGTTACTCATTTACTGCATATAATTTTATTTAATGTTCTGGTGTTTGCGAATTTTTATTACCATTAAGTACCAGACACTTTGTTATTGTTGGGTTATTCTTTAGGACTTAAAACGTTTTTTTTTTTTTGTTCGGGGGGAGATTTTGTATGTATGAACATTTTGTGGGTTTCAGTTTTATGTTTTTATTTGTTTGTTAATTTATGACGCAATTATTTTATTTTTTTCTGTGGATGTAAGTATAGATTGTATGTATTTATGGATAAGTCACAAAATTTATGACTTAATGTATTTTCATGGGTTTCTAGCAAAAAAAAAAAAAGAAAAAAATTACAAAAATACCAAAATAAATATTTATATCAGTTAAATATATCTTAATGTTTATATTTAATGTACTTAAGTATTATATCTATGAGATATTCGAAACAATATATAAAATATTGCTTCTATTAAGCACGATTTATATGGAAATTATTTCAATTATAAAGCAGAAAAAGCCGAATGTGTCCATATTTTTATCGAGGCAAGAAGCAGAAATCTCAGCTGCTTAAAAATCCGAATTTCAATGACCAACTACAACATCAAATCGGATGTATATCTTTTCGATCTTCAAACCCATCTAGATAGACCATTACATTTTGTTTGTGATATAGAACCGATTGTTTAGAGCGCACAACAAGCCGACATTCTGGCTTAAGTGTAAGTCCTCAGGGACTTGAGTCGGTTTAGGGAAGTATTGCCCTTCTCCGAATCCTCTTTTCGACCTAACCTAACATAAATTTTGTTTAAACACGATCGTAACCTGACGCTCTTAATACCTGTTATATTTAATAAAAATTTATTTAAAAAAAAAAACAATTCCTTTCTCTAATTCTCATAACTTTCATGCGGCTTCTTAAAAGTCATATTTATCGAAAATCACTTTGTACCACTTATTTTGTAAGCTATTTTAATTCTTTTATCGTTGCCGCCAAGTTTTAGCTGCTTTAACACATAAATATTAATTTTTATTATTACTAATTTTATTAAGAAAAATATGTCATCAAAATCCATTAAAATTTATTAGTCTACAATAACAAACATGAAACAATAACCCACAATTAAAGATAACATTTTTTATTAGCATGTGTTGTATAAAAATATTAAAAATACAATTTTCTAATGTACACAGAAAACTGAAAACTTATATAAAGTAATTTTAATACCCCTATAATAAATCGAGACTAATAAAATATCACTGAAATTCAGTCATAAATTTAACTACAAAATATCAAACAGTTTATTTTGTGTAGTCATAAAATTTCAATTACTTAGAATCATAATAAAATAAATGAAAAAAAAAAAAATTTATAATAAAACATTAACGTTGTTCCTTACTGTTCTGTGTGAATGCTGTAATTGACAAAACTCCTCTTAGCTGCACTCATCGCTGTTCGACCGTGACTCATCTCGATAAGAGGTGATGCTGCTAGTCATAGCCTGTGGTATGGCTGTGGGTTTGAATCTCACTAAGACACATCGTAAAAATTTTTTCATATAGAGCTATTTAACAATTAAAATTACTTTGTTTAATTGACACATAAATTAACCTCTGACGAGTCTTTGGAGGGACGAAACTGCGGCAGTCTGGCATATCCATTGTGTCCGTTAAATTTTTGAATAAAAAATGTTTTCTTATTCTTAAAGTAAAAATCTAACTAAAAAATCTTCAGCAATTAATTGTAATAAAGTTAGTTACGATTGTCATTATATGACGTTCCCAAAAAACACTTTAGCCCAGTAAAAATAGTATAGTTTTATTCCGATCCAAAAAAGGTATACAAAAGCAGTTAAACTACAGTGTCAATATTGATCAACCCTCTTTGTTTTCTGTAGAATTTCAATGCTGAGTACAAATAAATCAGAATTTCTTTAATTTCACATGTTTCCACACAAAAAAGTAATAATTTTGATCCCAACTTATAATCCCTAAATGTGAAATTGTCCATCTATCACATATTTTAATTTCATTAAGATCACAGAGAACTCATCTTGAGCCTCTAACTGTACACAGAAAACAATTTTGTAGTTGCAACCGAATTTTTTGCCAACAGAATTTTTGTGGTTCCATGTACTATCACTATTATTAAGTTTTAATACTATTGTAACAACCGACATTTATTTACAAATTTCGAATTTTTATTGTAACAATTGAATATTTTATGTTTATGGATTATAATATTCTATAAATAGATTCATATGCGTTGAAAAAAAATCTATTTTATTAATAAAAAAAAATGATATGCCTCGAACCGGCGATCTTCCGTTTGTTTGGCAAGTACTTTAAACCAAATTTAAATATGTTTTTTTTAAATTTCCACCTTGAATATTTTCTAGTTTCAAATTTAAATACTTGTCTAAAAATAAATTTGTACACACAAAAAAAAAATTTATCTATTTGCCAACTGAAATTCGGTTACTACGAATCGAATTCGGTTATTACGAATTTCAGCCAGTTGGCACATTTTTATATTAATTCTCACAACAAAGTTTTGCTAAATCAACAGAATTTTAGTTGCAACACCCAAAATTTTCAGAAATCTAATGTTAATATCGTTGTACTAACTGAATTTAAAAGTTGTTACCCTTAATATACACTTTTTCATTCGGTTGCCACTTTATTTCTCTGTGTGTATGTACAATAGAAATTCGGTTGATAATCTCAATATTTTATTAGATTATATTGGCTTGAACCGGCGACCTCCTGCTTGTCAGGCAATTACTTTACCTCTAGCCTAACTCAATTTGAATTTGTATTTTTAAATTTCTACCTTGAATATTTTTCTTCTTTCAAGTTTAAATATTAATGTCTAAAAATAGATTTGTATGCTCAACAGAAATTGGATTTCTTATCTTAATATTTTATTAGAGCTACCAAAACAATTAAAATACTTTATATTATTTTTGAATTGGCAACGAAAACTTATATTTTAGATATAGTGATTGTTTTTTGCAGGCGAAACTAATATTCGATTTTAACTGCAAATATTTTATTCCAGGAATAAAATATCCGAAAAGTGGTTGGTTGTTGGTATTAAAGTTAATGTAGAAGATAATATTTCTTCAATATTGATAAGGAAAACCAATAGTTTGAATGATGTGACTGTGTTTTGGTTCACAATTAAAATTAAATAAAATTGCATATTAATTATAGTATTAATTGCAATTGTCTGAAAAAGACGTTAAAATTCAAACTCAAACAAAAAATCAAACTTTGCTCTCTGGCAATTCCCTAACTACGTAAGCGCCATCTTTCGAATATACAAAGAATATATCATAGATGTGGCATCACTTACAACATATGGGAAAGCAGTGGACATTAGAGTGAGGTAAGTTTCTAAAAATAGAACTGCTGTGTTGTGCTGGAGTTGTACTTCTGAGATTATGTATGCAAGAATAAAAACACCGTGTATTGAATAAAACTAGTTTTAATCACAACAAAACTCGACCTGACGATAGATCAGTGGGCTAAAGCGCTCTGTCTAGCGTGTAGTGCGAGTGCATGTGGCATTAGAAATCGGTTTATCTATACCACGGTCAGTGATTGCACAGAAAATTTCATATAGATGCAATCGAACAAATAAAAACATAACAGTGCGCCCCGGTAGGCTAGTTGGTAGCGTGCTGGCTTATCAGTGCGGGGGTCGTGGGTTCGATTCCCACCATAGGCACTGGTCTATTTTCGCTACAACGCGCCGAAGGCCATAGTAGCTAGTGCTCTGTTAGGGTAATAGTATATAATTTGTAATTATATGATTATTCATTAATAAAATAAAAAAAAAAAAACGTAACAAATATTACATTATTCAAAAAACAGTGTCACTGACGAAGGTTGAATACCAGAAACTGCGCAGTCTGATTCAGAAAATTGAAAATTTACAATGTAGTTATGATTTTTAGAAAATACACTCATAATTCTCTACCACGCCTTTCACAATTTATATATTTTCTGTTTACAATATAGTTTAATTATTCTGATAATGAATTTTAAGTACTTAGGCCTATATATTATTTTTTTATATCGAAAAAAGTATAAAAAATAAGTTAAACTTTCTAGGGTTAATGAAAATTCTGAATTTATATAAAATATTCTCTCTGTTTACCCAAATTAAATAAAAAAAAATAAAAATGAACTTCTCAAATGTGATGATAAGCTATATATTTCTCTTGCCAATTTATTAAACTATCACACCATTTAATTTATAGCTCCAACCATTGTGTACCATAAAAACTTCAATATTTTATAAATTATTATACCCCCACACAGGGAGAATAAAACAGCAACAACAAAGGGTTTTTTTTTTTTTTGTATATACCATTTATAAATATAAAATGAATTATGGCATACAAGCCAATATAAAATATAAAAATTGTAACATTTATACAAAAATAATTGCACTAAAATGTAGAAAAAAAAATCGGCAAAAATTTATAGATGAACTTGGAAATAAAACTGGGGGTTTAAACCTAATACACAAAAACATAAATTTTACAATAAACTGAACAAAAAAAAAAAAAAACATGAAAACAAATAATCTTTAGTTTTCATTTTTATAAATTATGATTGTGTTTTTTTCTATAAAATACCACTGGTATTATTTTATTTACAACATGCGGCAAAATGTCTTTTATTACACCAGCTGTTTATATTAAATTTTATGACACAAATAAAAAAAAAAAAAGACATAAACAAATTTGAAATTGTTATTTGAAATACATCAACAATATTTAAAATAATAAAGTTTTAAAAACTTTCGACACACCTTTCAGATAATGGTCTTTCAAACTTCATTAAACGTATTCGTATTCTCCTAGTAAATGTGAAGTTTACATATTTTTATTTTTTCAAAATTCGTTATAGTTAGAGTAAAGTCGCTGCTCAAAGTGGGGTGTTTTTAACAAATGTGTTAGAAATATGTAAAGTTTAAATTATCATAACTTTTGAACGTGTCAAACGTGGCAACAGAAAATGAAAAATTTGGTAAAATTTTAAAGACTTAATGCTCTTCTTTAAACAGTGTTGCACAAAAATTATTTTTTTTTCTCGAAAAGTATAACGAAATTAAAAAAATGTCCTTATTTCGAGAATATTTAAAAAAATCCATAACAAATTTCAAAAAATCCATAACAAATTTGAAATTTGTTTTGCAATTAACTCAATGTATCACTAACACTGGCGCCGTTCCAGGGGGAGGGAATATGGGAAATTTCCGCTTCCAAAATGATACTTTTCAATAAAAAAATGTAATAAAGTCCCCCCACCTTTTCCTGAATCCGCGCCTGCACTACCACAGACGCTGTTTCAAGAGGGGATATTCCCCAGCCCATAATGATATATTTCTATACAAAAATGTAGAAAAGATTACAAAATTAATTATATATACTCTAAGTTAGATTTTTGTTATCATGTCCTAAAGTTAAATTTAAAAAAAATAAATTTAATTTTTGTACTCATTAAATGATGCCAATATTTATATCAGCTAAACGATAATAATTTCTGACATTCCACAAAATTATTTGTCGAAATATTTCAGGAGCAAAAGTTTTAAAAATTACCGTTTTAAAATTTGATCTTAATTTGAATTTAATATCCTTGACGTATATAATAAGTTCGTCAAAAAAAAAATCTTGTTAAGCTTTCCATCGGTAACCATTAAATCTTTTCCGAGCCAAATTATATGATAACACCAATACGACATATTCTTCTTTTGTCAGAAAGACAATTCTTTATTAACTCAGTAAGTCTGTGGAACTCATTACCCGTAAGGACTCGGCGCATGAGCAATATAAATAACTTTAAAGTATCATTAAAAACTCATTTAAATGGATATTTTTGCGATGTGTATGTGTTTAAGCATGTTTTAAATTGAAATTTTAAACTTTTTTTTTCTTTTTAACAATTTTTAAATAAAATTTTTATTAACCATTTTTTTTTTATTATTATTATTTATTATTATTATTTTTGCTTTTATTGTTTTTTATTATATCCTTTCTATTTTTGTATAAATTTTATATTTTGTACAATTTAACCGATAACGACTGCTAATTCTTGTACTATCAGAATACCAATAAATAAATAAATTAAAAAAATGTGTATCGTATATACGAGTATATAAATTTCGGATCAAAAAACTTAAATTTTGTGTTGCCACCTACTAGTCAAAACAATTGTCTATTAATTAAATTAAAGACAAAATAATATATTTAAATTTAATAAAGACTAAATGTGTATTTTAAACTGCATGATTATAGCGACCAGTAATATAGTGTGGTCAAATTGCAAACAAATATACGTTCAGGTATACCGACTACAGCGCAAGACAAGGACGCGCATCTTACGTAATTTTGTATGTTTCGAAAGATGCCATCATTACGGCAACCATTGATGTAAGTAGTTGAAAGATAATATGTTTATGTTATATATAATTATTGTTTTATATTTTCCGACATTAAATTAGTTCGTGTCGTCAATGTGGGATGAACTATATATTGTAGCGCTTTGAAAATTATTTTTAAAAGAATAGCAAAAAAAATATTTTGAGATTTTTAGTAAATAAATTAACTAAAGTATAATTTTTCTACAAATTGTTTGAGGTTTTTCAGTCTAATATTTTTCTCCTCACAAATAATCTATAGAGTTTTTGTTTTTAAATTTATTAATTGACCACTTGCACTAATATGTTGATAGATATATTTCTGTAATTTTCTAGGTTCCCATCATCAGAACACGTTTTGAAAGAAGTGACAATCCAATGCAAAACATCAAACATTCATATAAACTAGTTTTCTCACTAAATGAGAACTAATATATGAGCTCTAAGTTGAAGATTATCACCATTGATCAAAAATAAATTGAAAACTTGTTTGTTATTTTTATTTTCACACTTGTTTTATTTAAAAACAAAATTTAAAGCGGAAGAAAATAGACCTATTTTATCTTTTATGCAAGTTTGATATAATTTTTATTCAAAATAAAAATTATGTTTTTTCGACTTTTAATTGTGCAATGAAAATTATTTAAGCTCGGGCCATACTTTTATTAACAAATAATCTATACAGTTTTTGTTTTAAAATTTATTAATTGACCACTTTTAGGAATGTGTTGATAGATATATTTCGGTGATTTTCTAGGTTCCCATCATCAGAACACATTTTGAAAGAAGTGACAGTACCATGCAAAACATCAAACATTCATATAAACTAGTTTACTCAATTAATGATAACTAATATATGAGCTCGAAATTAAAGTGTATCAGCATTGATCAAAAATAAATTGAAAACTTGTTTGTTATATGCAAGGTCTACCTTTGGTAGATATTCAATACACGTTTTTTGTTTTTTCTCCTTTTGTTTGCCATGTTTGAAGCCATTCATCTTTTACCACATTTCATCTCTTCACTATCCCCTTTCCAAAGAAAGCAACACATAATAATAGGAAGAATTTCCTGAGTGTTGCTTCTCTTTAAAAAAAAAAAAAAAATTAAAATTAAAATTATTTAAGCTCGAGGAATTACTTTTATTAACAAATAATCAATAGAGTTTTTGTTTTCAAATTTATTAATTGACCACTTTCAGGAATGTGCTGATAGACCTAATTCGGGGATTTTCTGGGTTCTCATCATCAGAACACGTTTTGAAAGAAGTGACAATCCCATTCAAAACATCAAACATTAATATAAACTAGTTTACTCACTTAATGAGAACTAATATATGAGCTCGAAATTAATAGTTTATCACCATTGATAAAAAATAAATTGAAAACTTGTTTGTTATGTGCAAGGTCTACCTTTGGTAGATATTCAATACACGTTTTTTGTTTTTTGCTTTTTCTTTTTTATTTATTTTATTTTTAAAGAAATATAGAGTATGGTAAAGTTCGACTTGAATAATTTTCATTTTCATTGCACAATTAAAGGTGGAAAAAACATAATTTTTATTTTTAATAAAAATTATATCAAGCTAATAATATTCAGCAATAATTTATTATAAATTTTACTGCATTCGAGAGATATTTTGTAGCAGTTATAGTTATATAAAAATATTTTTAGATATTTAGTTTTTTATTACGTGTTTAAAACTGTGCTACCTTCAAACTTCTTTGAGTAAAATTATAAAAAAATTCTTTAATATATTTTATATTTTAGGCAACTTCACTTAAATTATATAAAAATTTGCTGTAATTATTTGCTTTGAAAAAAAAAGAAAACAACTGGCAAATTCAGTATAACTAACTAGCGATGCACTAAAAACAGCAAAAACCATTTCCACCACAAAAACTTTTATGCCCATAATTTCAAGCGATAGATACCTACCGTGTCTACTAACAAAATCCCATAGGTATCTAAGAATAAGCAGGTATCTATTGCTTGAAACTACGGACATCAAACAAAAAAAAAAATTAGTCAGTTTGTCTTTAAATAACTATAATGATAGTAGTTTTTTTATATCTTTACACAACAACTACAGTAAAAAATAGCATTTACCTGACCAAATATCTGATATGCTGTTATTGATAAATATATTCTGAGTGTACTGTTAAGTGAGGATTAAGTGAGCATTTAACAAAACAAAAATATTATTTTTGTTTCTAAGATTTAATTCGCTTTAATATAGAAGTTTGTTCAAGGTTTTTAAACCGCTTTTACTTGGCAATATGAAACCACTTCTAAATTGTTGAATATGTTTTACACTTCAATATTAATTGTTTTCACACATATTTGCTTTGTAATATTTGCTCGTTTTAATGAAAATACACTACTAAATTATTTAAACTACTATTTTACTCTTAATTTAACCATTTTATTTTTTTTTTTTATTTTTTGTTTGTCTATTATTTAATTTAATTATATACCTTTGACTAAATAGTTATGCATGCATGTTTTAAACAAACAAAACATAATGTTTAACAGAGTATGTAAACAGTAAATTTTGTATTATATATTTTTAATAGGGGCATTCAAGTTACATTTGGAAATTATCGGAAAGTAGAATGTTTTAAGGTTAGTACTCTAAAATACAATCGAGTGAAAATTAAATTGATTCGAATACCTCAAAACCCTATTTGTATTTAACACATTTTAACATACTTTTTGCGATAACCATGCAACTACATTTTATTATATATTTAGGCCCTTTAATATCTGAATACGCATTAAAATTTTTTTTATAAAGTAGATATTGAAATATTTTTTAATTTAAATTTTTGAATAATTTGATACATTGATTACGATGAAGAAATTTTTGTTACCCTGTTAAACATCGACATATATGGATTCATACATAAACACACATGTTTAATACTTTTCCACATGTATCCATACATGATCCATATTTTTTTTTTTTTATTTTTTTTAAAGAGAGGCAACACTCAGGAAATACTTCCTATATATTTAGTGTGTTGCTTTCTTTGGAAAGGGATAGTATAGAGATGAAAGGTGGGGAAAGATGAAGGGCTTCAGACATGGCAACACTGTAATTGCGCGAGATGATAAGTCTTAGAACAGTTGTTGCTCGCCATCTGATGGAGAGTTGGCGAACTTATTGAAGCTTTTTGGTTCATAGCCCTGATTCATTATTTTACTTCGGTGGGGTTAATTGCTATGGGAACACCGAAGGTGGACATTGCAATACGTATGAGGGATAGAAAAAACTCAAACATATTAATTTGATGTTGCCGGCACCGGGGATCGAACCCGGGACCTTCTGTGTAAAAGTCCAACGCGCTAACCATTACACACAACGCTCACAAATGTGATTCATACATGTTCATATGAGGAATCATACAGTGTTGGAAAAAATAATAGGGACACATATATTTTTTATGATTTTCTTAAATATTTATTTACATATGAATAAATAAAATTAAGTATATACATCAATATAAAGTACTTTTAGGTGGTTATCAAAAAACATTAAACAAAATAATATATTTTTGAAAAAGTGGAACAAAAACTTAATTCTTTTAAAAAGCACCTGAAAAAATGATAGGAACAAATCAAATTAACTTAGAAAAAAATTAATTTTATTTTATTTCGCCATCATATCCTTATATTTTATTAATATTTGGTAGAAGCTCTATTCATTTTTATTACCTCTTGACATGTACGATTCATAGATTCTACAAGATTTGCACATACCTGTGGTGTTATAGAATACCAAGCCTCTTGGATTTTGCTCCACATTTCGTGTTTATTCTTTGTTTTAAACATTCCTACTTTGTTTTTTAGGACTCCCCAGAGGTGCTCAATCGGATCTAAATACGCAGATTGAGAGGGCCACTCCATTATTGGGACTTGATTCTGCTGAAACCATGATTTTACGATCTTTGAGGAGTGCTTGGGATCGCTATCCTGCATGAACTCCAATTTCAATGGCATTTCTTCCTCGACAAATGGAAGCATAGTATTTTTAAGAATATCCAAATAATCCACAGCGGTCATTTTACCTTCCACCCAGAAAATTGGACCTACCCCAGACGATGAAAAACAGCCACAAATCAATAACGATCCACCACCATGCTTGACGGTCTTCTTCGTATATTTTGGGTCATATTCATTGTTTACTGGGCGTCGTACAAATGATTTTCCATCCGATCCAAACAAATTAATCTTCGTTTTATCCGACCATAAAACATCTTTCCAATTTTGACGAGTAAGGTGCTGCTTGGCAAATAATAATCTATTTTGTATATTATTTTTACTCAGAAGTGGTATTTTCTCGGACTTCGACCCATCAGCCCTGCTTCTTGTAGTCTGTTTCTTATGGTACGACTGGTCACTGGAGCATTTAATTGAAATTTAAGTGCATTTGGTGACTCAAATGTGTTTTTTTTTTTCGAATAACGAACCAACATTTGGTCAAAACGCTTCGAGGTTTTGCGATTTCTTCCTCTGGTTTCAGCTCTTTTTTTGAGTGTATGGCATTAAATACTTATTAATGGAGCACTTTATTAGAGAAGCTATTTCTCTAATAGATTTTCCACTTTTTTAATTTAAGAATAAGTTTTCTTTGATCAATACTACAATAAGCACTACGCCCCATTTTTTTTTTACAATATTACTGAAATTTACTACTTGGAAGTAAAAATTTCAACAAATTTATCATTTGAATTAAACTTTTTGTTGTTTTTGATTATTTTATGCAAAAGTTTAAAATTATTTTTAAATTTAATTAATGCAAAACGGATTTTAGAACTTGCGTCCCTATTTTTTTTCCAAGTCAAATCGTTTCTTCTACTTCTTTTTATCCAAAAACGGTTTATTTTAAATAAGAATCACAAATAAGTAAACAAATTTTTAAATACCGTTATATTCTACATCAAAACACAGTTCGAGCCAATTAAATATGACATTTACAAAAAAGTTCAAAGGAATTTTTTAAGTAAGAGGTTGTAAGAGGTGTCCCTATTATTTTTTCCAACACTTTATATGTTCATGTGTATGCATTAACGAAAATTTAAATAAGATTTACATATGTAACATATCCATACATTTCCATACGTGGGCATATGTGTACATTAACGGAAATTTAGGTAATATTTACATGAATGATCACATATAAACACCTATGAGCATATATGAATTACATATTTAGGTCATTTATGAAGTCGATGTCTTTATATGTAAACATGAATAAGTTCATAAAAAGTTCAGTAAAAATGTTTTTGACTTTACAGACTTTTTTTTAATGTGTATAGTGTGGTAACTGGAGACAGACCGAAAGCGCTCCGGTACTAAAAATTGTATGCAAATTGTTGTTGGAGCTATTCTGTGTGGTTTTGGGTATGTATATTTGTCTATTGTCTTCCGCAGCCGACACTGATAATAATCTTTGCGTAAATACGCGAATAAATTGAAAAATATCGAAAACTTTCTACAAATAAAGGAATATTTGTAAATTATGCGAAAGTATTCGTTTTTTTGACATTTATTTCATAGTTTAGGCATTTTATGCCTGTGAATACCCCCAATATTATTTTTTCGCATTTTAATGTTTATTTGATTAAATGAATAATGTTTGCCTTTTTGTGTATGTTTACATTTAAGCTTTTTTATATTTGTAATTTTGCACATTTTTTACACCTTAACAAGTATTTTATGGTTGTTTACATTGTTCTTTATGTTTTATAATTTTTTTTTTTTTTTTTTTTTGTTTGTTAATTTCTTTTGGCACAACATTTTAATTTGTACAACCAATATTTACGTAAGTCAAAAAAACAGAAACATGAGTATTTTATGTCTTTAAAATTAAGATAAATAAAAGTTTATTTGTAAAATAAAAACAAAAAAATAAAATAAAAATTGTGAATTCAAGATAAATCAACAGAAATTTGTTTTATTGTTCAAGTGAAAAGGTAAAATAAATAAACAGTCATACAAAAAATATTTGTTAAATAATTAGTAAGGCTACTGATATTTACTTAAAAATTAAAAAAAAATTACTTTATGCTTGAAAGTACATGTTAAACAACCCAGCAAAACCACACATTATCAAATCATGGGTAAAGTAATGTATCGACATAGGGCTCAACGCATTTCATTGCACCTTACTTCATTGATGGATTTTACAGTCGATGAGCCTAAAAGTAATGGGTGGAGTTATTACCTTGCAGGGGATAAAGTAACTGGTTACTTACATGGCTACTAGTTTTGAAAAATTAATGTGTATATAAATTGATTTTCACAAAAAAAGAATATATAAAAAAATATTACAAATATTTTTTTTAGTTAAATAAATAACGTGTTCACGCTGAGATTCGAACCTAAAGTCTCTGGTTGTTAACAATTAGTTATGCGAGAAATCTACCAACTGAGCTATCGATACATATAATGTTTGATTGCATAAAATATAAATGAATTGTTGTGCTTCGTGTGTTCGTTAGTGATATCAAAAATATACACCTTACCCTCATGCTTACAAAAAATCGCAAAGTAATGTGTCTCTAAATAGATTTCTAAAACGATATTTTAATAAATACTTTACGTTTATAATCCATGCACTATGTAATTGATAATCGTTAAGTCATTATTTTATGTTTTGAAATAATGTAAAACGTAATGAGGTATCATTACACGGTTATCCATGAGTGTTCAATTATCTGTAACACATTACTTTATGTTTCGAAATAATGCTAAAGGTAAGGAGTATTATTTACAAAGTAATGGATTATTTAACCAATTATCGGTAACTCATTACTTTTTGTTGGGAAATATTGATACACGTAAGGAGTACACATTACAAGGTAATGTATTACTTTATCGCACCCATTGCCAAAGTTTTCCTGATTTTTTTAATATAAAAACAAATTGTACATATAAATCCAGAATGAGTCAGAATGGGCTCATCCAAATTAGAATTCTTTTCTGATTACCCAGCTGAAAAAGTTCATATATGATCATTTATTTTGATATATGGTTTAATGCATGATGATATATGGTTCCATGTGGAGCCATATATGAACATATATGTAATATATGGAAACATATATGGGTAAATACATTCAAAACAAACGTTCATATATGGATATGTATGACACCATATATGATAATATATTGCATTTATTGGTTCAGATATTGCTCCATATAGGTCATATATCTCCATATATGAGTTCAAATATTAGTCCATATATAGGCAATATGTTTTTATTTTTGATCAGATATGACCATATATGAGGACGAAATGTTTTTATTTTTAACCCCTTCTCTCTGCTGTACGAATTCCTGACAAAAATATATAAAAGAAAATAGATTTTAAAGTTTGCATAATTTATAAAGAAGAGAATGAGTTATAATCCGAATCTGAAGAAATATCAGCGCATTTTATGTGCTTAGTTCTAAATCGGTATTATCCAGCTTTTTTACAAAAAATAAAATTACTTAAAAACATTCAACATATTATAAATTTTTGAGATTTTTGATAGCAATACATTCTCGGAGCCAGCAATTGGATTTCAAAATTCGAATCGAAGTCTAAAATGTATTCATTTGTTGTGCCAAAACTGATTTTTTTAATTATTCAAAGAAACTATCACTTTTGAAGTAACATTTGAGCGATTCAAACTAAGAAATCCATATTTTCAGTCAATAAATCCCTCTTTTTGCACCAAAATCCCGATTTTTCCCCTGCCTTTTGTAAAAAGCTTTATTAGTTAAAATGCTCCTAATTACTTCGAAACGATTTTTTTGTGTGTACACACAGAGAAAAATTGAACTATTTGCCAACTGAAACTCGGTAACTACGACTCAAATTCGATTTTACGAATTTCAGTCGGTTCTCACAACTTAACATTAGTTTTCACAACAAAGTTCGGTTAATTCAACTAAATTTTAGTGGCAACAAAAATATTCAGAAATCGAATGTAAATATCGTTGTATTAACTGAATTTATAAGTTGTTACCATTAAAATACAATTTTCAATTCGGTTGGAACTTTATTTCTCTGTGTGTATCAAACACAAGCATTTGAGTTAAAGTTTTTTTTATAAAATTCATAAGTATTCGTAATAAAGGACTTCGTTTGTCGGTTGGCTTGATTAATATTGTTATCGTCGTCATCGTCATTTTCTAAATCATCGATTTTTTTTTTTGGAACTAGTTGCTTTTCCATTATCCATACTCTTATTAATTTTCATTAAATTCTTTCCCTAATTGTATTTTCTTAAAAAATTTCACTTTAAACTATTTACATTTATTAATGCAATTTGAATATGAAATGTATGAATTTATCGGTAACATGTTCTTAGAAGTATAATAGACACATTTTCTTTTAATAAAAAGACAATATTTTTGATAAAAAATTTAAAAAAATAATTTTGTTATATGAGCATATAGGAAAAGTAATAATATATGAACATATATGAACATTCATATATGGCCATATATGACCATATATATCCATATACCCTCAAATTTCGAATCCGAACATATATGGATTCATATATGAACTCATATATATGGCCATATATGACAATATATGAACATTTTCACCTGGGTACTCAGAAAAGTTATTCAAAAAATTTCGATTGTCTTAAAAATCGAAATTTTTCGAGCCTTTTTGAATTGTTCACAAAATATTCAAATTCAGTTCTGAACTATTTTTTGTATTAAATGTTTTTTTTTTTTAACATTTTTGTGTCTTTTATAATTCCCTTTGGACGGTTGTCATTTTGTTCCAAAAAATTTGTAATTTTTGACAATAGAAATTTGAAATTTTGATTCACTTTTTGCTCATAGAAAAATAAAAAATTTTGCTGCTTTGCTTTAGAAATTAATAAAAACAAATACATAACTTACCAAAATATAAAATTTTATTTAAATTCATTTTGGAGATAAATATTCTTTAGAATTTATTAAATTCCCTGTACCTTTAAAATAAAAAATTTTAATCTTGCTTTTTATTTTCAATAAAATTCCATAAATTTAGATTTTCATAAATTGCAAAGGTGTAAAAAATGTGTGCATAAATTTATATTACAAAAAAATTCCAACATTAAATTATTATGAATTATTAAAACTTTTTTTTTGCCCTTCTTAGCAACCACAAACTAACAGAAACAAAAAAAAAAAAGAATAAAAAACAATTTCGCCATAATTGATTTTCCTGCATTTTACTTCAAATAACTTAAATATTTTGCATAAAGTTCATAAATTTTATGCATAAACTGCCATGTTGGCGTCAATAAAACGACGAAACCAAAAACACAAACAATATTTAAATCATTTTGTTAACTTTTTAACACTTCTTTCAATGCCTGGCTATAAAAGGAAACTACGTTACATGGAATCCACTACACAAAAAAAAAAAAAAACAGCTGCAATAAAAAAAAAAAAAAAACGAATTAATGGGCGGTTTAAAATAGTAATTTGGAAGTAAAGACACAGTATTTGCATAATTTCGAGGGTAAACGAAAAAAAAAAATAATTTTACAATTTGTTTTGCATTTATTAAAATGCCACGTTCTTTTAAATGAGGTTTAAATCCTTAAGGAGAATAAACATAAATTTATGACTAAAAATAAAAAACTTTTGCTAAAAATTTGTGGTAAAAAAAGAAACCACAGGAAACAACAACTTTAATATCAACACAATGTTTGTTATATTTTCTTTAAATTTAGTTGAATGCAAACAACAGTATACTTTTTTTAAATCAACAGAAATATTTGTTAAAAAATTGTACACTGTTGATTTCAGAAGGACAAATATATAAAGGGTGATTTTTATAGAGTGACACAAGTTTAAATCATTATAAAACAAGGAAATATATTTTTAATATCAATGAAACGGGCTTTATCGGAAAGAAAATTTATGAAATTAATGTTTAAATATGATTTCTGCCATGTGGCTCCACAGCTGGTGCGTAGAAGGCGCAATCTGGAACATCAATTTTCAACAACTTTTAGCAGCAATTGCGGCCGTATTTCACCGATAACTCTTCAAATGTTGATTTCCAGGTGTTCAATTGTTTGTGGTTTATCGACGTAGGAGACAAGTGACTTAAGATAACCACAAAGAAAATAATCCAATGGGGTTAAATCAGACGATCTTGGTGGCTAATGAATTGGGCCATTACACAGAGAAAACAGATTCATCGTGACAACTGAATTTCTAGTCAACTGAATGGTTTGGTTGCAGCAACCGAATTATTTGGTTGTCACAATCAAATGTATGCTGACATAAATCGAATCTGTTTTCTCTGTGTAAGTGAAATTATTTTTTCATCAAAAGTTTCTTTGAGTAAATCAATTGTATCGCCCGCTGTGTGGCATGTGGCTCCGTCCTGTTGGGACCACATATCAGCAAGATTATTGCCACGTAATTGAGGTATGAAAAATTTCGAATCATGTTCCTATACCGTTCACCATTGACAGTAACATTCTGACCATCATCGTTTTTGAAGACATATGGGCCAATAACTCCGCCAGCCCATAAAGTGCACCAAACAGTAATTTTCTGTGGATGTAATGGTGTTTCGACAAAAGCTTGTATATTCTCCTCACTCCAAATGCGACAATTCTGCTTATTGACGTACCCATTCAACCAAAAATGTACTTCGTCGGAAAATAAAATTTTTAATGGAAATTCAAAACCAAGTTTAACGAATAGAACAATTATTTTGATTAAAAATGTCAACAATTTGCTCGCGTTGCTCTGGTGTAAGTGGATTCATAATCAAATTTCAAAGCAAAATAAACACAAAACAACTATCAGCTGTTAAATGGGTGGTCATATAAAGCAGTGATGCCAACTCAAAATTGAGACACTGTAAAAAAAACACGCTTTATTTGCAAAAAAAATCTTAAAAAAACATTTAAAATTTTACATTTAACAAATTTTGTGCTGATTTAAGCAGGCTAATGGCCGTAATTTCAAGCAATATATACCTACTGGTGCTTAGATACCTACCGTGTACACGAACAAAATCGGGTAGGTATCTAAGCACCGGTAGGTATCTATTGCTTGAAATTACGGTCATAATTTGTTCATTTAATTAAACTAAAACTTAGCTTAAATATAAATAAATTTTTGTAGAATCAACAGGTTTATTTTACTAGTATTTCAGCAATTTTTCCTGCAACGTCATTTTTAAACTAGTTTTTAGAATTTTTATTTTATTTAAAATTTTTTTTCATTAGTGCAGGACTAAAGCAGACGCTGAATTAAAATTTTTTTTTTTTTTTTAATTTTATTTTGTGTATTGGATCTTTTCGTTGAGAAAAATGACATTAAGTATTAAAATCTTAAACTAAATATATATTGTGGCCCTTATGCCAGCGCATAAATGTGGTAGCAGGTTTTGTGTTTTTTTTTTGCTGGTTAGCAATAGCCAATGTATCTACCCTATTAAACTACTATATAGGAGTAGATTCTGAGCTAAGGGACTGGGTGTGTTGACAATTTACGTACATATTTTAAACAATATTTCAGTATTTCTTCACGGATGCAAGACATGCTACGATCCTTGTGTATGTTTTCGTTGCGGATAAACTACGGGCTGACAGTTATAAGGCGTACTATTTTGGATTGCCTTCTTTGCAAATTTTTCAACATTGGATACTGATGCAGTTCCACATAGTTGTATTCCATAAGTACAGATTGGCTTGAAGATGGCTTTGTATAGAAGGACCTTAAATTCAAGATTGAGGGTGGAGTGAGAATTTATGAGCCAGAGCAACTAAGAAGTTTTAATTTTCAGTTGAGTATAATCTGATTCAATATGTTGAGAACAAGTGAGATGTCGGTCGAGGTGAATTCCCAGATATTTTATATGCGACCTCTTAGAGACATTAACGTTGTTTATTGTTATATTAGAACAGTTTTCCCTTGTTAAGGTAAATGTAGCCTGGGCACATTTCGATGGCGCTGATTCCGAATAAATTCTGACCTCAAAATTTCTCCAACACTTCGGGTTTTTGAGATATCTTAACATTAAGTTTCGCAACAACCGAATCATTCGATTGACAACAAATACGGTTGCTACTACCGAATCTGTTTTCTGGGTGTATGTTTCTTAGCGAAATGGTTTTACTTTCCCCCCTCTATCTTCTTATCCAAGTTTCATTAGTTGTTGTGCATTACACCAATGTGTAGCTTCCTTGTTCGTTTCCTGGAAATCACTACAAACAGATTTATTGTGACAACTAAATTTCGATAACGAAGTCAAAAAAAGATTTTTTAGATATTTACATAGTGTCCACATTAGACATTAACTTTAATATAATATGTGCGAAAACGCAAACAGAATATCAGAATTAAATTATCTACGTTCATATTAATGTCTACGTTCATATTAATGTTTGAGTGTGTGTATTTTGACGCTCATATCATGATATTGTTGTTTAGAGGTTTATCATAACAACACTATTTTGATATCAGATATGATACTTACAGTAACAGTAATGTTTGGTCGAAACGTAATATAATTGTCTCTGAGATTGAATTTGAAGTTTGCTGACAGAAAAATATTAAAGTTAATATCTAGTGTGGACACTATGTTACTTTTACTGTTATTTAAATTTATTTGATATTTTAAACTTTGTGCTCGTACTATAGAAATTTTAAATTAATCTTCCAGTTTCAAGTATTATTTTATTTTATTACCTTCAGGCCCGATTGCTGTATGTGCAGTTAAAATTTAACAAACAGTTAAATTAGAAATTTAAATGTCAGCTAAAGTTCCAGTTATTAGCTAACGTTACATTCAGTAATCAGACCTAAATTGTCATAATATTTTATGCATGCATTTTTCATAATTTATTTATTATTTTTCTATTTATGCCGTTTAAAAATAAATTAGCTTTTCCAATTTATTTATTTTATTGTAGTATGTAATTGTTTTCTTTTTTTTAATGCATATTATTAACATTATCGTTAATTTTCAATTTAAACATTTTGTTTATAAATCAATTTTTATACAATTTAAAACAATAATATATTCAAATTATATTGTTGACTTGACAATTGACATGAAGGCAATAAAAAAAATTTAATGGTTTAAAACATATTACAATATTTAAGGAGTGAGATCGAAAAATACCCGATACACATTTTTAAGGCTTTATTAGTCTTTGCGTTCCGTGACGTTTCTGTAACTGGCCGTTCCGGATGGCTGTTTAGTGTAGTTAGTCTGTTCCGTAACAACATAGCAGCTGTAGTTGCAAATATGATAGTAATTTCATTGTCGTAATGTGTCTGAAAAACTCTTTTTATATTATTTTGTACAATTTAGCTTTTAAAATTAGAAAAATGTTCTTGTGTTGGTTGTTTAGTTTTTTTCATGTGAGAGCAATCAGCAGTTTTTAGCGGTCACTTAACGTAGTAACGAAAATTCTGCTTTTAATAGGTTCTTCCGGCACGCAACGTTATATTACACATACTAAACATATGCACTCATTTTCATACATCACAAGCAAATCAGCTGATTCGTCATGGAACGTAACTTACAAACTAATTCAGCCTTTACTTATACATTTTTTTATGTTTTCAAGTGAACTTTTTGTCTTATTATTTTTTTTTAAGAATGCTGCCAGATAATGTGTGGCAGCGATCGGTTCATTATTTCGTTAACAAATATAATCAAATCAATACAAAAGTAATACTGGCATGTGATGAAAACCGATGAATTTTGATTTCAATCGATTTGGTTAAAAAATCAATATTTAAATAGTGAATAAAGGTAAAGGAAAAGGATTGAAATTATTTTATTTTTATTTAAAATGGATCAGGAATATTCGTTCTCAACTTGTAATCTATTTTAATTTAAAGAAATACGTAATATTTGGGATTGGAAATTTAAAAACGATCGATTAGAAAACGATATTCTTACTTCACATGTCAGATAAAGTTTTTTTTACATCTATAGTTTACCAATTGCTAGTAGACGATCATTTTCAAAAAAAATTTACAGTATTGTAATCTTTTTTTGTGACATTTATCAATAATTGAAAAAAATCTCAATATTGTTCTGAGTTCTGAACTAATTGTTCAGAAAATTTTTTTTCCGAGAAATTTAAGAATTTTTTGTACTTTTGTTTGCCCTCACTTTTTGTTTAAAGACCATTTTTAAACAAACTAATAATCTAATTACATTAACATTTTGTGCACATACTTTGGGAACTTTTTAAAAGAAAGCTTAAGCCAAAAATATCTATTTTGTGAACATAAAACTAGTTTAAGTGAAACTGTGTGTCGGGAGTTTTTCGATCTCATTCCTTAGTATGTAAATATTTTCAAATAAGACTGAATGAAAAGAAAAAAAAAAACGAATCTAAAATACTTTAAATGATGATATTTAGTTTAATAGACCAGCTAATTTATCTAAAAATAACCCAAGTTTAGGGCTTAACCATGGTTATGAATATCATATTTATATGGAAATATCTACACTTGGAATACTATATCGGTAAAGACCACTGCAAATATAGTTAAAAAACAAATGAAATTTCACTTAAAGAAATGGCGACTTACATTTCAGCAAATTCAACTAACATTGTCATTTGTTTTTTAATGTTCAACAAATTACTAATAATTGTAGTAAAAATAAACCAGAAATGTTAGTAAAAAATAAACAAACATTTTTTTTTTTATTTTTCTAAATAACAAAAAACTACTGTAAAAAGTGAATGTAAAATCATAAAACAGTCATTTGATGTGGTTTGTTTTTTTAAATGAACTACAAAGTTAGTAAAAAATTTAAGTTGTATTACAAATGATTGACATTTGCATTAATAATAAAGAAACTGTATTACAATCCAAACAACTACATAATTTTTAAAGCAGAAGTTCTCAGAGTGTAAGTGTTTATTGTTTGAAATGTACTCGCCGCCCTTAGACTGATTCATTCATTAAAAAATACATCTCTAATTCCATTTTTTAACTACAAAAATTCTATTTACTTAAAGAGTTTTAATACCTTTATTTATTACCTACTTAACAATTTCCTTTAGCCATATTTAATATGATTTCTATCTTTATATTCATAAAAAAAAATCTAAAGCGGATTTAAAGAGAAAACAAATCTTAAAATACTTAAGGGTACAAAAAGGAAACATTTTTTTTTATTTTTCATTTTAATAAAAAGATTTGTTTGCATAAAGAAAACCCAGACAAAACACAATTTCCGTTTTATGATTATCCTGTAATTCATATTTATAGCTAGACTAGCAAATGGTAACGAGAAAATTGTAAGAAATAAAGACACAAGATATAAAATGGAAAAAAATATGCACTAACTCAATTTATCAGACAGTTTATTAAAGAAATTGAGTTTTAAAAATTTGTAAAAAACAGGAAAAATTTTGAATCTAAACGAAATTTAAAAATCGTCAAATTACACTATGCTAGAAATTTGTGAATGAAGCCAACAGTGGAACCCAAGAATATTACTAGATCAAAACCCTCAAAGGGTTTCGAAAGCTAAGCATATATTTAATGTTTATGTTCTTTGAAGTTATGCTTTTTTTAGGACGTTTTGTAGATTTTTTTATGTATTTTGATGAATAAGCTACCCAGGTGAAATTGAGATCATATATGACAATACATGGACTTGTATAAGAACATATATGTGCAGAAACATATCTTTGTATGCACTAAATATTCTTTTAAATTTTTAATTTTAACGCACAATGAAAATAAAAACGGTAAAAAAATAGCCAAACTTGAAAAGGTTATAACAATAAAATTGGAACTAAATTTTAAAAACCCGCTGTTGGTTGTGGTGTACCAATAGTCTACTTTTATTTTCCATTGGTTTCTTACGAATTCAATTTCTTGTCGCACAGTGTTAGTTCAAAAATCTAAAATGTTTACGTTGACACAGCGTAGACACTATTTTGTTTAAGTAAAATGGATTTGAATTTAGACTTACTTGTGTAGTTCCCAAACGAACTAGTTAATTTGAACTACTCACCCAATTGAACGATATTAACTTGGGCTCCGTTATCCGCTCTTTTAGTTCTATCAATAGTTTTTTCAACAAGTACCTTATTTTTAAAACTAAATTTTAAGTCCATATTAAACGAAGTACATAAAAAATATTATTTTTAGCCAAAATAGTTGTTCTTAATATTTTTATTTTTAGTAATATTTTTTTTATCAAATTTATTTCATTTACTATTATTTTTTTACATTTATTATAATTATTAATAGTAACCAAAAGTTAGTTTCAAATATAAATAGTTCGTTAAAAAATTATCAAATAAACGATCCAAAAAATTGCCATACAAGTGATGGAATGAAATTGTCAAAGATCGATTGAACTAAAAAAGCGACCTAGTTCATTCAGGTCAATCGAAAGAGCGCCCAAGTCTGTTTGAATTGATACATATGACGAACTTCAAAAATACTCGACACTTTGAGGCAAAATACTTAAAAAAAAATTTTGTATGTTATGACTTATCTTTTGTGTTATCTAATAGCCAATGCTTCTTCATGCTAAATCCATCGGCGTTAATCATTTATCTTTAACGGCGCAAAAATTATTAGAGATTTAAGTTTAAAGAAAAAAAAAAATGTACTAAAATCAAAGTTTTTGCTTGCATTTAATTTAAGTTTCATGAACTTATAGGTATTTATCAAATTTCAATATATATATTACACCACAAAAACATATAAAAATACACTCAAAAAAATCTTATATATTAGAACTTAAAAAACACCCTCGATTATTTTGGAAAACACACATTTTTATTTTGTTTTTATAAAGAGACGCAACACCTAGGAAATTGTGTTGCTTTCTTTGGAAAGGGCATAGTTCAGATATTAAAGGTGTTGAAAGATGATGGACTTCAGAGCACAATATAAAAGTTTAAATTCGCAAAATTTAAAGTTGTATATTGCCATAATTTTTGATATAATGAAAATAATGTTTGCTCTATAAAATTAAAAGACTTTAAAGTTCGATGATGCTTTTCGATAAGCGTATTAAAATCTTGTATTTGCTGTACATATTGGCATAATTTATACAGCGCTTTAGTTTTCACAGAGCTAAATATGTTTGGAAAAAAACTGCCGCTGTATAGCTAGGAATGAAAAAAATTATTTTTTTGCACTTTATCAATTTAGTCCGTCGTGAATATTCAATCTAGATATCTACCTATATTCCCAAGACATGTTTTTTTTATAAAAAAAACGAAAAAAAAGATTAATTTCACTAAATTTTTAAAAGTTCATACAATTTTGAGTTTAAAAATTTTAAAATGCCTTTTTGACTAGGAGGTGCTGTTTACTAAGAAACTCTCTTCAAGCGATACGCTAACCAATTTCAAGTATTTAATTAACAGTGTCACACAAAAAACCTACATTTCAAAAAAATTTACTCCAGTTCCTCATAAGTTGTGATGTTTGTATCCCGTTATTGGTGCGCTGATATCAACTTGTTATACCTCAAACTGTAAAAAATTACACCGTTTTTTAAATAATGTTCTCAAAACTCAATTCTATTAAACGGCGCAAAAACTCTATGTAAAAAACGCTCAAAGTTTAAAATTCTTGAAATTTTGATTTCACTTGTAAACCACCATACAATGTTTCAACAAACAGCGAAAAGGAAATTCCATATTTTTTTTTTTGAATATATCTGCTAAATCTGGCAAAGCCATTTTGTATTGGTTTCGACGTGAAATTTAAAAACTATGAGCAAAAAAAATAAAATGAATGAAAATACACTTGTACACTGATAATAATCCATGCGTAAAATAACGAAAAAATGTCAAAATAACCAAATTTTTTGTAAAATAAACGAAAATTCGTACATTTTACGAAAGTTTTTGTAGTTTTGACAAAAATTTGGTATATTTATACATGCATTATTATGTAGGCATCAAGTAATTTTTTTTATTTTTCGGAATTTAAATGGCCATCAATTCTTTAGGTGAAGTCTTTTCAACGTGAAACTTTGCATGTGGGTTGAACCATCTCAAGTCAACTTAAAATATGGCTGTTTTTTACATCATTGTTTCCAAATGTGCTGAATTTTGGCAAGAATAAAGTGTATCAGAGAACTGAGAAAAATTCAAAATTTAAGTTCGCTGACACTTCTGGATCCGGAAATATGAGGTCTTGAATATCGTAAAAAAATGTCAAAATTTACAAAGTTGTACTTACTTAATTGTAATTTTCTTAAAAAGTATTAAAGGTTAGTAAATTACCTTTAATTTGATATACAACATGATTCTTTTTTTGAAAATGTCAAAGGTCACATCTTTTGACCTATAATTCGGGAGGCTATATCTTTAAAAATAATATGTTTAAAAATCTGAAAAAAAATATGTTTAAAATTGGTTCCTTCCCTAAAGTTACGAAAAATTTCAGAGTGGAGGTATTCTTGGATCCAGAAATATTAATCACATAGTAAAGGTAGATATTTATCAAGGGAATTAAAACTATGTAGCATAAAGAGCCCTTTAGTAAAAAAAAGAAGAAATGTCTACACTGTGTCAGAGTTTGAGTCCCGGCTGCACTAAAACAATATAATGTTTAATATTTCTGGATCAAAGAATACCTCAACTCTGAAATTTTTTGTAACTTTAGGGAAGGAACCAATCTTAAACATATATTTTTTCAGATTTTGAAAAATGTCGTTTTTAAAGATATAGCCTCCCGAATTATAGGTCAAAAGATGTGACCTTTGACCTTTCCAAAAAAAAAAATCATGTTGTATATCAAATTAAAGATAATTTAATAACCTTTCAAATGAGACCTTGATTAGTTGCCTACCTATAATACTTTTTAAGAAAATTACAATTAAGTAAGTATAACTTTGTAAATTTTGACATTTTTTACGATTTTCAAGACCACATATTTCCGGATCCAGAAGTGACAGTGCATTCAAACTTTTCACTTATTATAGTTCTGTAATAATCTGTCTTCCTCTGAAAAATCATAAAATTTGGAGAAGGTAGTGTACACCCATTGGTTGATTTGACATGGAATTACCCATGTGTTAGTTTTAAAGCAAAGTCTACCTTAATCCTGTACATCACTCCTCTTAATAAAAAACAACTTGAGAAATAAGAGTCACCTAAATTAATTTTAACAGCTGTCTAAAATTTTAGAAAAATCCCATATACTTTTTAAAAAATTTCAAAAATTGTTCACTTTTGCCTTAAATTTAAATAAAACAAGAATTTTTAATGATTTGTTTATTTATGTTTTTTATTAATCTGAACAAAGCTGTTTTCCTTGTGTATGTAAAATATTTGTACTTATTTTACTCATTGTTGACATAATGTAAACTATGTATTTGTTGTACTCTACTTCAAAATCACTGCTGACGTTTTAAAAGCCTTTTCGTTTTTAATTATTCAACAAAATCCATAAACTGAACATCAAACACTTGAAAAATTTCAAGTTAAACATTACATTCATATTCAAAGGTGCTTCAAAATTCAATATGAAAATCATTAAAATTGATACTTTATATGTCGCTTTTCCAAATGCTCTTCAAACAAAAAACACACATCAAATAAACACGCGTCAATGTGAAATTTAATTAAAAAAAAATAAAATAACACACAAATATTGAACATTTTGTATTGTTTTTATTTATTTTATTTTTTTAATTTTCAAAACGTCAACATCAGACACTTGTGATGTTTCTTTTTGTGTGTAATTGTTAATACAATTCAAAGCTCATCATACATGTTACAAAGATTTTTTCAAAATCAACCGCTGAAGTATGTACTTTATGTGTCATGATTGTATATGGTATATACACCAACTGATGTTAGAGTGGCATGAAAAACGTATATGTCATATCTCAAAGTGCCAAATATGTCAACTCTATGCAGGATAAAAAAACTTTATTTTTAATCATCTTTCTTAAATTTATTTTATTGGATTTTAGGTTTTTTTTTATTTTCATATTGTCGCCCCACTCTAATGTTCACGAGTACCTTAGCAAATATTTTGTTTGAAAATTGGTTAGAGCTATTTGGAGGAGATACTTTAACAAAATTTTATGTCATATGTTTATAACAAATGTCTATGTAAATATTAATAATATAACAAGTGTTTTTAACAATCAAGTATTTATTCAAGTTTCAAAAATTTGTTCATATAAAATTCACTTTATTGCTTAAGAGGCAAATATTATTTTGCAAATAGAAACAAATGAAATATTTTTTTTTTTTTTTGTAATAACATTTAATGACAATTTGAAATGTTATGCAAATAGTAATTTAAAAATAGGCAATTTCATTTGAACATACTTAAAAGTTTTTATTTAAGTGCTGTTTTTATGATGATACAGATTTGTAGGGCAATCATACACTTACACATCATACTCTTACACACACATTAGGGCGGGTCGATTTGTAGGGAGGCAAAAAAATCGCTCAACGTACAAGGAAAATCGTATCCTAGGGATCAAAATAAGAAACTTTGCCAAAGGAACCATACCTCTAAAACGAATTCTAATGTCCCGACTTTTGTCAAAATTTTGAAAGAAGCCCACTTTGATATTTCAGAAAGTAGGAGGAATATCTCCAAGATAATGGGAGCTACTTCTTCTCCGGGAGACGCGCTAGCAGATTAATGCATAAATCATCATTCTAGGTGCCCGTTAAGGGGTTAAAATTGAAGTTGAAAAAGGACCTTTTTAGCAGTGTTTTTATAGCAAAATGTACAAATCTCTTGATAGAGATATTTCAGAAAGTAGGAGGAGTCTTTCTTAGATTAGGGTCCTTATTTCTTCTCCGGAAGACGCTCTAGCAGATGTATGTATAAATTATATTCGATTGGGCTGGATTCGATTGGGGCACTCTAAATGGGTCAAAGTGAAATTTTTCAAAATTTGACCCTACGGGTCAAATGTTGGGTCATCAGAATTTGTTTTAGAGGTATGGTTCCTTCGGCAAAGTTTCTTATTTTGATCCCTAGAATACGATTTTCCTTGTACGTTGAGCGATTTTTAAATCGACCCGCCCTAATACACATTCACTCATAAAAATCCATGCTAAAAATACGAAAAAAATGTCAAAGCAACAAAATCTTTTCTAAAATTAACAAATTTTCATTTATTTTACAAATTTTTGGCTATTTTGATATTTATTTGTACTTTTACGCATGGATTATGATCAGTGTTTGCTTGCTTTTTAAATCTTTGAACTCATAGTATGATAAACGCTGTATTTAGCTTGAAACACGCAGAAAATATAAACTGGATAACTTGATTAAGTATTCAAAATCAAGAAATAATGATAATCGAGAAAGAAATTTCAGAATTTAATATGACAAGAAACTATTGTAAAAAATGAACGTAAAATCATAAAACAGTCATTTGGTGTGGTTTGTTTTTTTAAATGAACTGTAAGGTTAGTAAAAAATTTAATTTGATCTACAAATGACTGATATTTACACACAGAAAAAAATTTAGTTATTTGCCAACTGAAACTCGGCTACTACGACTCAAATTCGGTTATAATGCATTTCAGTCGGTGTGTACAACTGTTGTCGCAATGAAGTTCGGTTAATTTAACTGAATTTTAGTTGCTACACACAAAATTTTAAGGAATCTAATGTTAATAACGTTTTACTAACAGAATTCAATGGTTGTGATCATTAAAATACACTTTTCAATTCGGTTGGAACTTTATTTCTCTGTGTGTAGATTAAAAATAATGAAACCGTATTACAAACCAAACAACTACATATTTTTAAAGCAGAAGTTCCCTGTGGTACTATTCGCAGAAACAGGCAGTCACTTTTATTAAATTTTAACTACCATAACTTCTTTCAATTAAAAATTAAAATATATATATTTCGAAGGATAATATCCTTACACATAATAGTATTACTAATTACCTTATTGTTGGTACATACCTGAAAGAAAAAAAAGAGAAAAAAATATTTTAGTATTGTATTAAAATATGATGCGAACAAGATTATTCCAGTTCAAAATCATTTGTTTTTTGTTAAAAAAAAAACCCTGCAATGTTTATTTATTAATTAAAAATGTCTTCATCCGCTAATTTAATGCAGACTTTATCTACTTACAGGTCCTTCCTTACATGTTTCTTTTAACGTCTACGAAAATCCTCAGAGGACCAATGTAGTAGGGGTAGAAGGAGTACCCAAATTATAATTTTTGAAGGAAAAATATCAACAATTTACCCGTATTGTTTTGTTTACTTGATGAGAAGTAAAAAACAAAAATTTGGAAGAATTGAACTAATTCAAATTAATAATAAAACATTTTTAGCTAACTTACATTAAAATTTGAAATAAAAAATATTTTAAATAATAAATCAAATTATTGTTAAAAAATTGTGTTCAAAAAAATTACCAAAAATTTTGCGAAAATTCTCAAATCAATCATACAGGTACCATGCAATGTAAAATCTAAAAACAAAACAATCAACTAGAACCCCAACAAAAAATATTGCTTACCCAGAAACAGTTCTGGAAGGCATTATTTAATTACCGAGCGCTTCCGAAACAATTGCAGAATATCCCACTCTCACGATGTCACACATGGTATGTCTCTTTGAAGCAGATGAAAAGCGCTTCCTTCATGTGCTCTAAGAAGCAATAAATTCATGCCTGCGTATTTTTTATTTTTATTTTTTAAAGTGAAGCAACACTCAGGAAAGTCTTCCTAATAATTAATGTGTTGCTTTCTTTGGAAAGGCGATAGTGGAGAGATGAAAGGTTGTGAAAGATGAAGGGCTTCAAACATGGCAACACTGTAATGAGATGATAATTCTTAGAACAGTTGTTGCTCGCCACCTGATGTAGAGTTGGCGAATTTATTGAAGCTTTTTGTTTCATAGCCCTGATTCATTATTTTACTTCGGTGGGGTTAAGTGCTATAGGAACACCGAAGGTGGGCGCAGCGATACATGTAAGTGATTGAAAACTCATACATATTATTTTTTATAAATTGATGTTGTCGTCACCGGGAATCGAACCCGGGACCATCTGTGTAACAGTCCAACGCGCTAACCATTACACCACAACGCTCCACGCAATTTTTTTTTGTTTGTTGACAACATTAAGGCTTCGTGGTAAGAATTCTTTCCTGCTTCATTGTAACCATTATTCACTGCTTCAAGGAAATCATTAAGGGAATCACAACAGAATGCCTTCCCTAATTGCTTTGTTGCATGCAATGCGGTAAACCGCTATTTTGGAAGCATACAAATGTTGTTACTGCTTACCAAAACGAGTTTATTTTTTTGTTCTAGGATATGTTGTGTTTAAATATTCGTATACATGCTGGATAGCCAATTCGTTCCCAGTAATGGTAACAATAGCTGTTCGACTAGCAACCCTGCCAAATATATAAAGCTTTAAGATTTAAAGCTGTTGGCTAAATTTGTAAGAAAAGACGAATATAACTCATGTTGTTCGGGAATCAATTAACATCACCGATTTCCAGTGGTTCGTTGATATATATACCTGATCAAATCTGGAGTTTCTTGTTGGTAGTCGATTAGAATGAGGCTGAAGATAACCTAGTAGCTTGGGTCCAAAGTTCTGCAATCCCTCTAGCGCTGATGCTCACAAGATTTTTTTCATCTTCTCTTACATTTCTATTTGTAATAGTAACATTTAATTATGATCTCAAGCCTGACCCTTCAAAATGATATAAAAATTTAAACTTAAAAAATTCATCTCTTAAGGCTTGCCGCATCCAAAGGGGATGTGTCTGAAATAAATCCCGACTTAGTTCAGGTAGCTGAATCGTTCCCAAAGTTTTTTAATAAAAATCGGTCAGGTGCTCTAAACTAAAGACATGCAAAATTTTGAAAAGTTTGATTGGCCGCAAAAAATCATAAATCTTATGTGTCATAAGCAAAAAAATTATATGCCTCATAAATTAATAAATCATATCTTATTAGCAAATGGATCCATCCCAGCAAAAAATAACTTGGATTTGGTAAGCAGTAACTGCATTTGTATGCTTCCAAAATTGCGCTTTACCGCATTGCATACAATAATGCAATTAGAGGATGCATTCTGTTGAGCTTCCCAAAATGCCTTCTTTGTTTACAATGAAGCAATAAAGAATACATACCATGAATCAACATACAAAAAAACGCTGTTCTTATTACCTAACAAGGCATGATTGTATTGCTTCTAAAAGCTTTTCGCCTGCTTAAAAGAGACATACCAAGTGGAACATCGCGAACAAAAATCATGCTTTGTGGATGTGCTTTGAAAGCGCTTCATAATTAAAAATTGCCTTTCGGAAGCGCTTTTGGGTAAGCTTTATTTTTTTGCTGGGTTATAAAATATTTTCATCATTGTCAATTATTTCAAACATTAAGAGTGAAGGTCATTGTTTGAACTATTTGAATATTTATGCATTCATCAATATTAAAAATCATTTTTAAAATGCTAGACAAAACAGAGGAAAATCTACTCAAGTTTTCATATTTTTCAAAAAAAAAAAAAAAAATCATTTATGTCATGACATGACAGCAATCATTTTTCGTAGAATATTTCTGATGTATTTTAAGTCATATTTATTTGTTCCATAATATCGTATATTTTTCTGCCAACTAGTTTAATGCCATGATTTCAAAAATGTTAGAAAAGTAGAAATATGACATGTTTTTTTAATTTTTTTTTTTTTTGAAAATTTATTATCGTTATTTATTTATTGTATGCTGTTGTCAGAAAGAAAGAAAGAAAAAAAAAAACAGTTTGTTATATATTTTTTATGTCGTATTATTGTGCTCATCAGTCATAAAATTGTATATTTTTTAGTATATTTATGAAATACTCACACTTGCCAACACTGCAGAGGTTTTCTTTTTTCATGCATATAACAAATTTTCTATATGGTAAATAAATGTACATTATTGTATTTTTTGACAGCCGTACAAAGGCATGTCAACACATCAAGGTTGCCAACTGTCAAAGTGTTATGCTAAAAAGCTTGTGTTTTTTGTGTGTTTATATTTCGTTATATTTTTTTCAAAGAAGGCATTTAAAAAATGTAATGTAATTGTTTTTCGTTTTTGTTGTATATACCCAGGTAGAAATTTGAAACGGTATAAAAAACAAAGCGCTGTCAAATCATTTGTTTTCGATGGTACAAAAAACTCATTTTTCAAACGTTTGTTTTCGATGGTACAAAAAAAAAGCAGTTTCAAGACATTGATTGTCAATGATATGAAAAAAAGCATTACAAAAGCATTATTTTAGAATGCTTTCATAGAACATTTGCAATGATTTACAAAATAAGAATACTGTAAAAACATTGCTTTAAAGCGTTTTTCTAACGTTTGCCAAAGGTACTTTATCAGTACTTCTTTTACAAAATTCGAAAGCATTATTTTGGAATGCTTTTTGAACGTTGGAAAGAAAGTACTTGGGGGGTACTTTTAATACAAAATTTGCAACGGTTTACGAAATAAGAATTCTGTAAAAACATTGCTTTAAAGCGTTTTGCTAACGTTTACCAAAAGTACTTTATCAGTGCTCTGGAAACATTGGTTTACGGAGCTTTCAAAATGTTTTGAAAAAAGTGCTTACCCAGCAGTTTTGTTTTTTTTTTTTGTTGCAAAATTGTCTTGATTAATAAAAACATCGCTGAATCTCCCCAAATAGAAAAATACAATTTTTACCAACTTTTTTTTATCTTCAAATCTAAAGGGCCATCACTAAAATTGGTTTCATCTTCTAGGGGGCAAAAATAATATGATGTTGATTAATCAGGTGTGTTAAATATAGTTAAAAAAAGCATTTTTTTATTTGTAAAAATCTTGAAACCGTGAAAGCAACGGTCTCGAAAATGCGAAAAGTAAAAGAAGTTAGACTTTTAAGAACGCATATCTTTTTAAAAGAGTTTAAAAGTGTTTGATTTTGAACAAACATTTTTGAATCTAGAAATGTTGAGGTTAAGAAGAAGAATAAACGTTTTTCTCTAAAAATTATAAACACTATTAATTTTTAAATCAGACTACACTAGTTTATGCCTTTTTATGGACAGGCTCATCAGTGATTTTCCATTTAAATTATATTATTATTTGAGTCTTATAATTGTCAGATTGTCTCTATATGATACATTTTTCAACAACCTGCGGCTGTAAGAATCAAACCTGCGCTCATCTTACATTACAAACGTAACAATACCATGTCATGACCGTTTAGCGATCACACCCAAGTATGGCCTCGAATCTAATGCAGCAAAATTGCAGTTTTCTTTCCTATTAGCTTTTCTGTTATTGTATATTATACTCAGTTTACAAAAAAATTCCCAGAATTGAAATTGGTTTCATCTTCTAGGGAAGAAAAGTCCTCTGATGTTGATTTATCAGGTGTGTAGCACTCTCCAGGTATTTATTACATAGTTAAATTCGAAAAAAAATATTTTGTTTATTTGTAAAAATGTTGAAAACGTGAAAGCAATGGTCTCGGAATTGCGAAAAGGAAAAGAAGTTAGACTTTAAGAAGGAATATTTTTTTACTGTAGTTTAAGATGCTTTATTTATAAATTATAATTATTTATTTCCAATATTTCGTCTTCGCATTGGGTGACTTCTACAGGGTACAATTTTTTTAATTTAATTGGAATAACTCGATCTGCCAGTTAATTGAATCAATGAAGCAAGAAAAATATCATGATCTACGCTACTCTAGTATGGTCATCATCTGCTCAGTGTCACATCAAAAAATTGCAAATAGCTCAAAACAAGTTATTGAAAATGATTTATAATTTACCATGACACTACTCAACAAATCGTCTCCATGTGCTCGCAAATATCGATCTCGTTAGAGATAAAATTGAAAGATTGACCTCAAGTTTTAACAACCGATGGCTTACATCAGAATATTCACATATTAATGAGTTGATCTCAGCGTAATTTTATCTTTACTAACACCTTTTATCTTTACTAACAGAAATCAGAAAGGTTTTTTTTTCTTTGCAAATTTTTCCTTCATACCAAGTGATATTATAAATTGTTTGAATTAAAATTCCTAAACTCTTTAGATAAATTATGTTTAAGATGATAAATGTACATTATATTAAATAGTAAATAAAGAATTGAATATAATGATCATCAGTTATCAGCTCTACAAAGTGAGAAAAGAGTGTATAAAAATCTTGATCACTCCAAAGGCCTTACATACTGCAATGAAAGATATAACCAGCATGAAATATCCATTGTGGTTAAATGCTGTGGTAAAATGGAAATCTATATAGAAATCAAGAGACTAAAATGTGCTCCCTTTGCAATTTAAACGAAGAATAATCAATAATTCACTTTATAGGAAGGTGCTTGGTATTAAAAGAAATCAGACGCAAGTTCCTACGATACTCGAGGATTTCAGAAAAAAAAGTTTAAGAAATTTTAAATGGTGGTGTTGATGGTAATTGGCATTATTTTTACAATTATTTGAAAAAAGCGTTGAAATATAGTATATTAGGAGTATAATTTTTAATTTTTAAATTTTTAGTTTCCGTTTTCAACTAAAAACTAAAGTTTTATATCAAAAAAGCTAATCAAATTATAATAATAATAAAAAAAAATTTAATGAAATTTAATATTGTATATGTAAATTAACCAAGCTTCCGGCTGACGGTTTTTAAAAAACCCTTTTTTTTTTTTCTTTTTTTTTCAACTTTTATTTATTTATTGGATCTTTCTTATTTCAGAAAATAACAATAAGTATTAAATCTTAAATTAACTAATAATTTCTGGATCTGTTGCCATTGCAATAGAAATCCATTTTTCGTTGCGTGAAAGTTTATCTATTATGTAAATTCACGAGGGCCAATGTGTCGACCCTCTTGAGACGAATATGTCTATTATAGGATAGCAGATCGTGTGCAAGAGGATTTGGATGTGATGCCAGTTTTCGTACATAGTTGGAGCAGAAGATTTTTATTTCGTCGCGAACAAATGCAATATTAAGATCCTTATGAATATTTGCGTTACGAATATACCACGTCTATTTCTTCTTTGTAATTTTTCTATATTAGAAGCCGAAGCTGTTCCCCATAGTTGGATTCCATATGTCCATATTGGCTTAATAATAGCTTTGTAGAGTAGAACCTTGTAGTTAAGATTGAGATCGGAATTAGGACAAAGGAGCCACTGCAACTGTGATGTTTTAAGCTTAAGTTGTATGCATTTAGATTCGATATGTTTAGACCAGGTAAGGCGACGATCGAGATGTATACCAAGATATTTTATATGATTTTGCTCGGGTATATCGATATTATTTATCTTCAGTTTGGGACAGTAAAAGTAAAACCCGGACGTAATTTCTTTATTCTAATGCAATTCATTTTTAAGTATAAATTGTAATATTGAAGAATGAAAAAATTAATGAATGAATAAAGAAGAATTACATACATACATACAATTGACAAAATTTTGTTTTTACAATTAAAAACTTATATATAATAATGTTTTTTTTTTTTTAAATTTAAAAAATTTGTAATTGTTAAAACAAAATTTTATCAATCAAATTATAATAATTGTTCTCTGAAGAAGTCACCCAATGTGTAGACGAAATATTGGAAATAAATAACTGTAATTTATAATTAAAGGATCTTAAGATCGTTTAAAAGCGTTTTAAAAAGTTTGATTTTGAACAAAGATTTTTGAATCAGTTTACAAAATAACCGCCAGAATTTTTTTCACATTCTTAACTTGAATCCGATACCTGAATCTCGCCCAATTCGCACAATGCTTTTAATGTGTCCGAACAAATTTTATACGAACGCTTTTTAACGGTTAAAAAGCATTTTAATGTTTCTTTATACAACGCCTTGAGAACGATATAAAACATGGTTATTAATTGGGTCGTTTTCAAAACACTTTAAACTTGTAAATCAGAATGTTTTGAAAACGCTAGTGCCATCTTTTAAAGTGCTTCTAAAACGCATTAATGGTTGTATTTTTCTACCTGGGTAACTTTAATTTATTTAACACTCTGTTGGCTGGTTTGTTTATGTATCGATCCCTCGATAAACGACTACTAAACTGCAACCATTTTATAACGGTTTTCTCCATATAAAATTTCTTGAACATCTGTAAAATGTTGTTTCATACCTTATTTGTACTATAAACAAGAACCTGTAGTATTGAAAACTTTTAGTTTTTGAAAACTTCTAGCTTTTGATTGAAAATTTCTCTGGAATTTGGCAATTAAATACAAGTAGTTTTGAATAACTACTAGTTTTTGGTTGTACTTTAAAAGAGGTATACATTTTGCGGGGTTACTAGTTTTACGCATACTAAAAGGCCGTTTACCATGTCACAATAGTACTTTTGTAGTTTATTTGGTTGCTATGAATTACTTTTGTTGATTTTTATTTATGACTGCGTGTCTGTATTATTTTTATTTATGACCAAAAAACATGTAACCAACAAAATATAAATAATACGTTGTCATTTATTTCGTTTTTCTGCTACAATTTCATTTTGTCATGATTACTTAAGTTTCATTTATATTTTTTTTTTATTTTTAATATTTAGTTTTTTTTTAAGTGTCAAGTGTCATATATTGTCATAGACATTATAAGATTTATATGGAAATAAGTAGTTAGATTGTAGAAGTATAAATTTACTTGAAATATGATTGACAGTTCAAAAAACATTATTTGAAAATTTTTCATTTGAAGAATTTATAATTTGTTTTGATAATTCAATTAATATCTTAAAATGTAGTTATTCGTGTAGGACACCAGGTGGATGTTAATAAATTTAATAATAATATTAAGTATACGTCTAAATTATTGATTAAATAAAGTATTTATTATTTTTTGAATTATGAGCTATCTGGAAAACTACTTAGTGGTTCTACTCGCAGATTTAAAAATTTTCAAGGACAAAAGCTTACACTACTCAACAAATTTCAAGTTTTAGCTAAACCTGACATTAAAATAAACTTTATTTTAGTTATACTAATCAAAATAAGTTAATACAAAAGTCGGTTAAACGGGTTGCAGTTTTGGTAAAAATTAAATTTTTTGTGAGAGGCGTGGTATGCATACAAATCATAACTACATTGAAAATTCCAAATTGAATCACACTGCAGTTTCTGGCAATTAACCTTCATCAGTGTTTCTGATAATACTATAATTTTTGTTATGTTTTTTTACTGTTGGATTGTGTCTATAGTAAACTTTTGTGCAACCACTTCTTAGGTTTAAATCATTTATTTAACTAAAGTTACTGGTTATCGTATTTCAGCACAAGAACAAATTTCATCAGTATTTGAACTAATTTCAAGCTAATAATTAGTAATTCGTGATTCTCAAATTTGCCAGTTAATTTACACTACAACCGTTTTCTAAAAATATTTTTTTTTGTGTTTTCGCTATCAGTCTCATTTTTGATTTGACGCTATTTTCTCATAATCTATATATATAAAATTGAATGTGTGTTTGTTTATTTGTGTATTTGTTTGTTTGTACCTTATAGGAGACCAAATCTCTGGACCGATCTTCCTGAAATTTTCACAGCATTTAACTAGGACTCTGACATGATTAATAGGGTACTTTGTTCGACCACGCCCACTTTTACGCCCACTTTTTTAAAATTATGTAATTGCTCCCATATAGTTTTTAATAGATTTACTTCAAATTGTATACACAATATACTCCAGGCGAGGTAGAAATAAACATTTCTTACGTCACGCCCCCCTTTCACGCCCCTTTTCACGCCAAATTTTGTTTGAAAGTTTCAAACTTTTTGTTCTCTGTACAAATTTGTTTCTTCCAACGGATTTTTTTTTATTTGGTAGTATATTGCTCTTAATACTGTTAACGTCGCCATATAACTATGAACCACGCCCACTTCACCGCCCCCTTTTTTTTAATTCAGATACTTACTTATACCACTAACAATGGTTGCTATACAAAATACTTTTTTTGTAATATGTATTTACCTAAAGTTTTATACACTTTTTATCTACAGGTAAGGTAGCCATACATTTTTTTATTACCACATCCCCCTTTTTCGCCACATTTTACTTTAAATTATAATTAATCTGCTTTCAATCTATATATATAAAATGAAATGTGTGTTTGTTTGTTCATTTGTTTGTTTGTACCTCATTGGAGACCAGACCTCTGGACCGATCTTCCTGAAATTTTCGTAGCATTTAACTGGGACTCTGGCATGATTAATGGGCTATTTTTTTCGACGATGCCCACTTTTACGCCCACTTTTTTGTATTATGTAATTGCTTCCATATAGTTTTTAACACATTCACTTCAAATTGTATATACATTATATACTCAAACGCCACGACCCCTTTCATGCTCCATTTTGTTTAAAAGTTTTAATCTTTTTGTCCTCTGTACAAATTTATTCCTTTCAACGGTTTTTTTTTTTTGCAAATAATGTTTATGGCAATTAATTTCACTAATTAAGAACTGTTCTGAATGGCTGTCTTAAGAATAAATACTATTTCACCAAACGGGATCTATGTTTGTAGCCATTAAAGTTCCAACTTTGATCGCGTCTATTTGAGTAATTGAAATAACGATTCTGATTGGCAGTTTAAAGAAAAATTATTCTATTTCAGCAAGCGGGAGCTTTGCTTGTATGCCTTGTATTTATTTACTTTCAACACTGCTGGTCACTCAGCTATTTTTAAAAAAGTTATTAGCCTTAAATAAAATTTTAGGCAGAACAACGTCTGCCGGGTCAGCTAATTTATACAAATAAAATTTTAAGGCAAAACAACGTTTGCCGGATCAGCTAGTTTTTTATATAATCATAAAATAGGCTTTACTTCGGAAACTAAGCTAGATAGAGCAAAATGTATAAAAAAAAATCTGTACGCCGTTCCTTTCGAATGTACGTCAATAACCACTTACTCCCGATAATAAATATGAACCTACCTCTGGTCAGATTCGGAGGGACCATTTAAGCAGAAATGTTCTGTTGATTTTGCTTAAAAATTCCTTTGATTTAACTAAATTCTTAGCTAATTTATCTAGAAACGTTAATATATTTAACAGTTTGGTAAAATTTTTTAACTAACTTTTTTAGCTAAAATTTAGTTCACCTAAATTTATTAGAATAGGATTAACAACTACAATGAAAATTCTGCTGCCGCAAATTCAGATACTTTTTTCTTTTCTCGTAGCTTTTTTTTTGAGTGTATATTTATAAAATAATAACGTTACTGACTGACTCAAACACACTCAGGAACTTCTGCTGTAAATAGTTGTAGTTGTTTGAGTAGTAATACAGTATCTTTATTTTTAAGTAAAAAAAAGGAGTCCTTTGTCGAAGAAATTTCAGATTTGACTACTTTTGTAGTTGATTAAAAACACAAACATTAGTTAATTTTTCACTACCTATGTGGTTAATTTTATCAACAGTCAAAAACAAATGACAATGTTAGTTGAATTTAATCAAATGTAATTCGTCCTTTTTTCAAGTGGAATTTCGTTTGTTTTTAACTACATTTGCATTGGTCTGTCCATACATAATATTCTAAGTGCACTCATTTTTTCACCCACTCACTGACTGACTGATATGATGATTATTAGAAATATTTATTACACTATGCATCAAGAAAAAACATCCCGTACTATTCCAACGGAAAATGAAAGTAGACCATTAGTAGACTAAAACCCCAAAGGGTTTTGAAATCTTTGCTCTTGTTTTGTTTTTATAGGCCCTCGAAGTTTACTCTTTTTTAGCACATTTTGTACTATGGATGAAAATAAAATGTTGAAATGGGTAAAAATAAAATGCAATAACGACGAAAGCGAGGATGCTCATTTTCACACAGACTGTTTTTTATCTTCTTTAGAAGTGTGGTATTCAAAATGAGTAAAATCGATCTAGCGCCTCAAAAGTTATGAGTGAAAATGTAAGGCAGCCTCAAAATGTTTCATACAAATTGGCGAATATTACTAAATTTAATATGCATTTTATTTTTACCCATTTCAACCTTTTATTTTCATCCATATTAAAAAAAATACCAAAAATATACTAAAAATTAGTCAACTTCAAAAGCCTATATAAACAAAACAAGAGCAAAGATTTCAAAACCCTTTGGGGGTTTTTGTCCACTAATGGTCTATTTTAATTTTCCGTTGGAATGGTCCGGGATGTCTGCCATTACACGAAATTTGTTACACAGTGTTATTGACCACAAATATTTATTTAACTTTCTTCTCAACCTAGAGACAACACATATATATTTGCATGAACTTAACAATATTTAAATATAAATTATATCCATGAAAAATTAAGTTTAAGTATCAGGATTCTTCCCACTTCTATAAAAAACGATTGTGTTGAATTTTGTAATCGACAATCACTTATCGCCGCACTTAAATGCATTTAAAATGAACATTCATAATGAAAATTATAAATTGCACTTGATATTTATTAAAAACCATTCATTGATCTGCCAAATATCATTGCAAATTACAAATTTTAAGAGACTGCGACTGTTGTTAGTCTGGTTGTGTGTGGGTATATAAACATACATTTGCAAAAAAAAAATTAAAAAAAAAACAACAACAAAAATGCCTTCAAATATTAATGAAATTGCAATTTACGTGTGAATTTAATTGCCATAAGTGTTATAAACAATATAATTTATAGAGGAGTGTTTGCAATAATATATACACCAACAGCAACAACAACGAAACCCCCAAAAAAAAAAAATAAAATTTATGTTTTAAAAATAATTGCGCACACAATAAACAGACAGACATAAATATTTTACAACGGGGCAGCAAACCAATGGATTTCAGCGAAATAAAGAAACAGGTAAATTTTCTGTTAAATTAACAATTTCTCGCGCCCAACATTGGAGTAAAAAACTTTTTTTTTTTCAATTCATATTCCGGAAATTCTGTTTATGAGGATTTTAAAAAAAATTTCGACACTAAAAGGTAAAACATAATTTTTTTTCTATAAGGTGGCGCAAAAGTAATCCTCCTATCAGAAAATGCTATACATAATAAATACATAATAAAAAAAAAAAACATCGGAAGGTTATTTTTGCGCCACCTTATATAACATGAATAGCAATATGCAAAAAAAAATTACTTTTACATTTTCAAGTGTCCCTCACTTGTCCTAAAACGGAAATTTAGGGTGGCCTTTAAAACTTGGATTATTTAAGTTTTTATGAACTTAAGGCATTCTTTATGTTAAAATCTACAAAATCAATGTTTTTATTTGCAGGAAAGTTAGTTTGGGTAGTAGTCTTCCATTTTCGGATATTTTTGCAATAATACACTGCGAAAAAAAAATGGCAACAACTAAACTTGGAAGTAAGCAAATACTACTGCTAACATTTCACGAGGCACAAATTGGTCTGAATATTATGTCTTGAAATTCAACACAGTTGTTAATGACTTCAAAATCGAAAATTCTGTGGTGGTGCGTGACGATCGCATTTTTCGTTCACAAGAAAATTTGTAAAATGTTAAAAAAAGCGAAAAAATTAAAAAAATGCGTTCTTTTCACCTTCATTCACATATAACTTCTGAAGTAGGAATGTAATCTTCAAGCACTACCGTAGAATATTAGATACGAGTATTATAGTTATCAACAACTATATTGACTTTCAAGGTATAATATTCAGCCCAATTTGTGCCGTATAAAAAACATTAAAGTCTATTTTCAGCAAATTTTATTCATTCCGTGTAATATGTACAAACCTTCATATAAGTACGCACAAAACTTTAATAATTAATTTAAGTTACATACATATTTTAATATAAATTTGAAACTACAGGGTGTCTGGTAGCAGATTTATATTTTCAAACTTAAATAAAAAACGCAATAATTGACACAAAGTTTTATTAAGAGCATTGAACGATAGAATGGAAATGCGGATTTTATTTTTTAAAGAGTATGTCATCCAGATGTCTTCCGTCGAATTGAACACACTGTTCAAAACGGAGCCTTGTGTTCTGCGCCACACGCTGCAGTAAAGTTGGTTCAATTGAGCTGATTTCTCGACGAATATTTTTCTTTAAAGCCACCAGAAATGGGGATTGCCATTATAAACCCTCTACTTGAGGCAGCCCAATAAAAAAAAACCATGATATCCACTCGGTCCATCACGTATTTGCCGAATACCGAACTTTGAACAAAATCCACCACTGCGACATCGTGACTGACAAATCCGCACAATCGATAATTTCAACGGCGCCACCCTCCCTGCGCACCGTTTATTACTTTTTGAAATAATCGTATTTAAAAATATAAATTTGCCACCAGACACCCTGTATTTCGTTATCTTGTAGCTCTTTTCTTTCTCATTCGGTTATTTTTCAACTGATTTTCAAAATTTTTTTGTTAGAAAGGTATTCAAATTACCTTCATAATTTGTACAAATTACCTTTCCAATTACTACAAATTATTGCCGCTAGATGGCGCAAAATTAATTTTTATTCAAAAATGTATCAAAACACAATGTATTTGCAAATATTATAAGTTCATATGTTCTGCAAAAATACTCACCAAAGGATTTTGTACAAAGTAGACAAACATCATTTGGTTGAATTCTGGAAATTTAGAGGTCAACATTCTGATTTTCTTCAATAACCTACAAATAATGGTAATTTTGTAAATAACGGAATTATGAAAAGTCGCATAACAAAAGTTGCTGCTGAAGTCCTAAAGAACCATTTTCAACAATAAAAAAGTTCCTTTTTATTTTCGCAAAAAGTCGATTTTGGCATATTGCCAAACATGAATAAAATTTTTTGGAAATGTTAATCGCTAAATCCATTCGCGTTAATCATTTATCAAAAATGATGTCGGTTTTAAGTTTCAAGCAAGTTAAACATATTAAAATTATAGTTTTAGTATGGATTTGATTTAAGTTTCATTAATTTATACATCTTATTGTATTTATTGCATTTGAAAATATATATTACACCACCAAAAAATATAAAAATACACTCAAAATAGTTGTTTGTTGTATATAAGAAATTAAAAAGAAAACCGAAATTGTTTTGAAAAACACGCATTTTTTACCCGTTTAATGATATTAACTTGGGTTTAGGGTTACTTATTTGCAGGAACTCATATTATATACTTTTACTTTTTTTAATTAGCAAAATTAAAAATCTATATATATAAAACAGGATGTGTGTATGTATGTAACGTATGGACTCCAAAACGGCTGTGCCGATTTTGATGAAATTTTCAGGGAATCTTCAGAATATTCAGGCGGGTGACACTGTGAAGTTTGATTTTTGATTTTCGGTCTGCGGGCGGAGGGGCGTGACAAAATCCAATTTTCATATTGTACCACCAATGACATATACATACATATATTTATTTTTTTGCTTTTTTTTTTTTTATTTTATTTTTTTCGAAAGCCGTTGTCATGTTTTTCAAAACGAGATATCAAACTCTTAAATCGATTATGTAGTTCCGAAGATATTTACAAAAAACCTTTGTTCATATATACAAAAAACCTATGTTAATCTTCAAGCTATGTTACACGAACACAACAGCCTCATCCGTCTATTCAAAACAGCCCTAGACCAGATGCCGACAGATGATTATACGGTTGTGATAAGAGCTGACAAGACACCGGCTGGTGAGCATGAGCGGCGCTTCAGTGTACCGGTGATAGCTGACGTCGCAGTTGTTATGGCAGTTGTTTTCAGCTATTCATTTTATATACTTCAGCAAATAAAGGCGATAGAAGGACAAAGAGGCGTTGGGCTTCCCATGAAATTACAAATTTTAAAATGATTTAAGAATGTGAATTTATTCTTTTAATTACTTATTTGCGTAAAAAAAATTGCTTGATTTAAAGAATTAATTACAATTAAAATTTGAAGCAAAACAACGTTTGCCGTGTCAGCTAGTTGTATATACACGAAAAGAAAAAACATGGTTGAGGTAACCATATTCGAGGAGCATCATACGTTTTTGGAATTATGATACCGAAAACTATGTTACTATGGTTGTGGCAACCATACTCTTATCTGTGTCTGTATTGTAATATGCTAATAAGGTTATCATACTATGGTTCCAAATATATACCAATATTATCATTTTATGGTTCTGGAAATTTTTATGAATTATTATAGTATGTGTCCTGCAGTATTCTTCCAGCATTCTGTTAAAACTCGATTTAAAAGTTATGCATGTTTTTTTAAATAGTACAAATCAATATTTATTTAATAACACTACCCTTTGAAAAACATTTCGTGAAGTCGTTTCAGGGTGAAACTTTGCATGTCGTAGTTTTTAAGTATAGTATAATTAACCCTGCCAATTGTTCTTCTCCATTCATAAAACTTTAAAAAATAAGAGACCTTATAAGTCAGTTTCAACAGGTGTCGAACATTTTTGCAGCAGCTCTTATACAGAAATAATGAAATCAGGTAATTTAAAGGGGACATTAGCAATATGTAATTTTTTCGCCCAAAATAGAAATAAAACTCTTTTTTTTCTTATTCGCATTTAGGGAATTATGCATTTTTTCTGAAAATTTTATATCTAAAATTACTAAGACACCCATTTTAATATAGACTTTCAAGATCTCCCCAATTTTTTATTCCTTTAAATTCCTTGACTTCTGACCCATAGTGCACTCACAAAACAAGTACGCCTATAATAAAAATCAATGTATTAAATTGCAAGAAATTTAAAAATTCGCACATTCATACAGACATAAAAATATTCAAAATAAATGTATCATACAAATAACAAACAAATTTTCATTAAACGTGATTACCATGAAATTAATGGTCGGTTGGCTGGCTTAACCAAAAAAACCAAATAAAATATTTCAAAAATTAATACAAAAAAAAAGGCAACAACACAACTCATCACACTCAAAAAAAAAAAAAACGAGGTTAATAAACAATCAACGATCATGATGATGATTTCAATTTGATAGCTGTGCTGTTAATTTGTTGCTGCTGTTGTGAATAATATTTAACCCTACAACGGGTAAAGCTTTATAAAAGTGACCACAAATGCGTTATTTTATTAATTAATAGTCATATCATAACAAATTATATACTATTACCCTAACCGAGCACTAGATACAATAGCCTTCGGCGCCTTGTAGCGAAAACAGACCTGTGACTATGGTGGGAATCGAACCCACGACCCCCGCCACGCTACCAAATAGCCTACCGGGGCGCACGGAAACCTAAATTTATTAAAGTTTTGCGAAGAAAATTTTCATTTGGAAGCTACAAAACCAAAATTTCGTAAATGTAAAAAATTAATTATTTTTGAAAAACTTAATTTTCGAAAATCTTAAAAACACTTGGTAATGAAATCTGAATTAGATTGAAGTTTTAGCATTAATAATGAATTTTTGCTTTGGTCCAAGGGCACACCTGATTTATCAGAATACAACTAGATGACATCGTCTTAACTTATAAACTAATAATCTGATTTTTATGAAATTTTGCCAGAAAAACTATATTAAGTATAAGTAGCAAAGCGTTAAAGTTTGGACAATATACCTTGAAGTTTGTATACTTTTTTGCCCAATTTCAGTGTTACCATAAAGCGAAAATCGCCATATCTTTTTAATTAGAAGCACAAAACCAATTATTTTTAGATTGTGGTTATAACTCTAGTAAGAGCAAACTTTTTTTGCTCAAAAATTCTTTTTAATATGAGTTAGTTTTCGAGGTGTACCCTAACGGATTCATTATTTCATTGGATACGCTTCGTAAACGGACTGTTACTCCATACAATGTGTAAAAATAGTACCGACATACAAATTGGTGTATCTGTTTTAGATACTAAACCAATGGTTACGGATTTGGGAAAAATAAATTCTTTTTAAAATAGAACTAAGTTTCCGCAAAGCCGTCAACATTTGCTAAGTATATGAAACAGAGACAACATATTGTATGTAGGTACTATTTTTACACATTATATGGAGTTATATGTCGTTTATGAAACTTATCCGCTCAAGTAATGAAGCCTTAGACCTATCTTGTGCACATATTGCCTAAAGAAGGCAACGATAAAAATTTTTGTAGAAGAACTTATTTTTTTATATTTCAAGACGATCACTTGGTATGAAGTTCATTGCAAAACAGCGTTTGACCGTTAAAGAGTTAATAATGTTGTTGTGGCTGATGTGACGTTTTGTCTGTTGGGTGTGTGTGTGTGTATATGTGTGTGTGTTATAGTGTTGATTTGTTGTTCTTTGTATGTCTGTCTGTCTGATTGATGCTAATATGCATAAAATGCAGTAGCTTTAGCCATATTTGTTCATTATTTTAATATTAATTATTTTATTTTCTTCAACATTGTCGTTTTCTTAACGCGCTGCTTGTCATTTCATTTCATTTCATTATTATGCCAGTTTCATTTTTAATATAGTATTTTTGACATGTTTGCAACAAAATATATGACTGACACTAATTTGTACAATTAAAAACAAATATTTTACGTTAACATTTATAACACGAATTAAAAAATATTTTTATTGAACAAAATATAAAATATTTTTAAACAAAAAACAAAATATTGAATTTTAATAATATATAAAATTTAAAATGATTTTAATGTTTGCAATGAAAAAAAAAAACAAAATAAATAAATAAATAAATCTTGAGACTTATAAAGAAACCATTTTTCATTTATTATAATCCTTTATCCGCTTAATCTTCGAACCAAAATTCCCCTTACCTTAAAGGTATACAAAAGTAAAAAAAAATGGGCAATTACAACCGAAAGTAATACCGGTTTAGGGTCCAACAAATTATATTATAAAACCTTTTAAATTCCAAGATAATCTGTTGGTTTGTTGAAATTTTAGGGGTTACAGTTACAGTATATAGTTTAAAAATAATACTGTGCTAAAATACATTACAAAATTTGCCCTGCAAAGATCAGTCTTAACATATACACAAGCTGCCTTATCTTGAACGTAAAAGCAAACGTCAACCTGACAGCCTTGTGAAAGTAAGGTGTCTATAGAAAAGTAATTATCTATTATTCATAAAAATTTCAATTTCATTTTCATAAAAACTAGTTAAAAAAAAAAATATTACAAATAATTTTTTTAATTATATAAATATCGTGTGCGCTCGGAGATTCGAACCTGGGGTCTCTGGTTGTTAGGCGATAACTCTACCACATAAAATAATGGTGGTTTAAAATGTAAATTACTTGTTGTGCTGCGAGTTTTCGTTGGTGATGCCAAAAATATATAGCTTACCCTCATGCTTACAAAAAATCACAAAGTAATGTGTCTAAATGTAGATTTTAAAAATAATATTTTAAACATTACTTTACGCTTATATTTCAAACATTATGTAATTGATGATCATAAGTGATGAAAAGACATTATTTTATGTTTTGAAATAATGTAAACGGTAATGATGTATCATGTCCAAATATTGGTAAGTTATTACTTTATGTTTCAAAATAATGTTGAATGTATAAATTACAAAGTAATGCATTACGTAACCTACTAGTGGTAACCCATTACTCTATGTTTCGAAATAATGCTGAACGCAAGGAGTGTTCATTGCAAAGTAATGCATTGTGTAACACATTACTTTTTCTTTGCAAATAATGGCTCATTACTTTTTCCTTGAAAATAATGACTCATTACTTTTTTCTTGAAAATAATGATGCATGTAACGAGTATATATTAAATGGCAATGTATTACTTTATAGCACCCATTACCAAAGCCTTGCTGGGTACAAAAGAAAACTGCGAATTAGTTACATTAAATTCAAGGCTTTTCTTGGGTGTGATCGTTACGCGGTTGCACCTTGTCATTGTTTGTAATGTAGATACAGACTCATGCTCTAATCCTACAGCCGACAGGTTATATAAAATTTATAAAATAGAGACAATCTGATAATTATAACACACAAACTAATACAATTTGAATGCAAAATCGCTAACCAAGGCTGTCCATATAAAGGCAGAAACTTTTCTAGTCTGATTTGAAAATTGATAGTGTTTATAATTTTACCAAGCCTAGATTCCGAGCGAAAAGGGAAATAGGTTGGTATGCTGGTAAGCAATTTCTTTAATTTTTAGTGGCTTAATCGTGCCCTCTAATAGTGGTATGATCAATTAAAATGTAAACTATTGAAGTGTAAATATTTTTTTCTTTTTTTTTAATTTGCAATTTCTTTAACTCATTATGGACGCACTGTTATATTATAAACACAAAACATTTACACGGATTTGCTTTTTAATCCCTAAAGGTAATACTTTGGTTTAAAAATGTAAGATAAAATAGGTTCTTAAATACAATCATAAATAAAATTTTATAAAAAATTGGCAATTAATTATTTGAAAAACAAATAATTGCAATTATCTGATTGGAGCATATTGTGTAGGCTGTGGTTAAATGGTTACCGAGTCAGACTGTTACACAGATGGTCCTGGGTTCGACTCCCGGTGACGACAACTTCAATATAGAAAAATAATATCTATAAGCCCACCTCTGGTGCTCCCATAAGACATCACCCCACCGAAGTAAAATAATGAATCAGGGCTATGAACCAAAAAGCTTCAATGAGTTCGCCAACTTTCCATCAGGTGGCGGGCAAGAACTGTTCTAAGACTTATCATCTCGAGCAATTACAGTGTTGCCATGTCTGAAGCCCTTCATATTTCCCCAATAGGAAAAATTTCATATATAAAAAAATTTCATATATAAACAAAATTAGTCTTATTTTGTGCTATTGAGGTTAACAGTTCTGTAAGAAGGTCTTTAATATAGTAGGAAACATTAACCGCTATTTATGTTGACTTTATAGGTTGTCATGTTAAACAGCTGTTATATTTAATATTATTTACACAATATGTCTGACTTTAACTGACAGTTTTTGTTTTATGTTGGTATTTTTAATTTTTACAATTTAATTTAAAAAACAACTTGATATCACCATAAATAAACAAAAATGGATAAACGGCATTAAAAGTACTTATTTACATATTTTATTCCACATAAAATACAACTTAATACACCTAGCCCTTTCTACACTCTATTTATTTCTCAGCCAATAAAAATGTAACACATAAAAGTTGAGTTTTTATAGAAATTGATATGTCAGCATATTTAAATTTAAAGATTTTATTTTATTAAATATTTTTCAATGAAAATGAAAATTATTCAAGTTCGAGGCCATACTCTACATTTCTTTATTAGGATATTGTGTTGATAGATCTATTTCGGGAAGTTTCTAGGTTTGAAAGAAATAACAATCATATGCAATTTTTATTTTCATTGCACAATTAAAGGTCGAAAAACATAATTTTTATTTTTAATAAAAATTATATCAAACTTGTAAAAAAAGACAAAGTACGGTCTTGTTTACTCCCCCTTTACATCTTGTTTTTTAAACAAAACAAAACAAGTGTGACAATAAAAAGGAGAATAACAACAAAAAGCGTGTATTGTATATATACCAAAGGTATACTCTGCACATAACGAACAAGTTTTTAATTTATTTTTGATCAATGGTGATAATCTTTAAATTCGAATGCATATATTAGTTCTCATTTAGTGGGAAAACTAGGTTATGTGAATGTTTGATGTTTTGCATGGGATTGTCACTTCTAAAAATTTTTATTTTTAATAAAAATTATATCAAACTTGTAAAATATTTTTATATATAAAAACCTATCGAGGATAAGGTGTTTATGCATTTTTTGCCATTATTATTATTTACAATTGGATTTTATATTTCATGAAAGTTGTTAATAAATTAATTGATAGATTTTGCATAACTAGGAAATAATTTTCCATTTTAATTATGATAAATTCTGTAATTAATAGCTGTTACATATGTCACTATTGTCACAAGTGTCTTATTGAAATATTTTACATACAATTTGATGGTTTGTCAATAAAAATTTACATTAAAAAGCTTATTGTATACAATGTGTCAGCAAGTTGTTAGTAGAAATATATTAACAATTAAGAGCATTATTGCATGTAGGTCATATTGTTATTGAATTAATTTGTTAATGCACATTAATATAAACTGTCAATCATAATACTTATTACAGCAGCTGAATATATGCGAATAGATATTTAAGAAATTTAATTGAACTAAAGTGAATGTTCTAATGCTTATAACAGAAATTTTAAACACAGTTCAACAGAGATAAAAGAGACTTTACTGAAGTAAATATTTTGCACAAAAGAAATTTTCGTAATATGATTTTTTCACACTTTTTTAACGTATGAGTAATATTGATTTTACTTACAAAAATATTAATCATAAGCTCCTACTTTAAAATACTTTTTTCTCATAAAAACTATCTCATTGAAATGAAGTCATAGATCCGCTGGAAAATTTTCAACCAAACTTTGCATTAGGAAGTATTTGGATATTTTTGCATAAAAGTACCTTCTATTGGACTCATTTGCAAATTAAGTTCAAAGCAACATAGAATATGATTGCTTGACTTTTGGAAATATTTAAAAATAAATAAATTTTGTATAAATGTTACGGACACAGAAATAAAGCTACAATTTTTTTCATACATTTTCTAATAAAATATAAAATATATGAGGAATTTGAAAAATGTTCTGCTCTTTGAGGTAAAATATTTTCAATTTTTTTTTGTCTCACGTGCATATTTAGGGCGTTTCAGCATTTCTTCGCATTTGGATTTTTGCAACTCTTATGGTCAAAAAATATTCATTCTGACAACGTCAAATTGAAAAAATTTTAAATTTTCCAAATTCAAACTTCAATAATTTCAAAACTAGGCCTCGTAAACTAGGAATTTTCTGGCAGTCAGTTTTTCTTATGTACGACCATTTTATAAAAAAAAACGGTACTTTATGGAAAATATTTGGTGTTGCAGAAATACTTAAAGTTTTTAATAGAAATTTAAAATATATTAAATAACTTTTCGCTTTTTAAAACTGCTATAAAAATTAAAAATTCTGGATTTGAGAATTTTGTATTGTTGATCTTTTAAAATTGCATTTCATTTTAAATTGTCTGGTTTGAGATCACAATTAAATGTTACTACGAGGGCGGATATATAAGCCCGTGGCTTTTTGAATTAAACACAGTTTTTTTGCAAAAAAAAAATTATTTTTCAATATAATCTCCTTTTAGATCAATACACTAAGTCCAACGTTTCTCAAATTTTTGTATCCCTTCCAAAAATAGGAGTTTTCGAGGTCCATAAAATAGGCATTTCTTGGCCATATGGGGTCGTTTTTTTTTTTAAATCCTCGTTAAATCGGTCCAATAAGTTTTCATAATATTCGCCGATTATTGTTTTTTCCTTTTTGAAGGTAATCGATGTGGATTATCCCGCGTGCATCCCAAAAAACTGTTGCCATCACATCATTGGCCACGATCACGTTTGTGATCAATTGAGAGCAAACACGGCACCCATCTTGCAGACAGCTTTCTTAAGTCCAACTGATCATTTAAAATCGAAACCACACTGCCATATGAAATGCCTATGGCATCAACAATCTCAAGCACTTTTACTCTTCGATCGGTCAACACCATATTGTGGGTTTTTTCGACATTTGCGGGTGTATTCACCGTCCAGAACGTTCAGCGTCATTTGTACTTGTGCGACCACAACAAAAGTCAGTAAACCATATGTTTACCATTGAAATCGATTGAGCAGAGTCCCCATAGTATTTATCCAGTTTTTCCTTGGTTTGATTGACCTATTTTTTCGCAATAAATACACACAGAGAAATAAAGTGCCAACCGAATTGAAAAGTGTACTTTAATGGTAACAACTTATAAATTGAGTTAGTACAACGATATTTACATTACATTTCTGAATATTTTTATAGTTGCAACTAAAATTCAGTTGAATTAACGGAACTTTGTTGTGAAAACGAATGTTAAGTTGTGCTAACCGACTGAAATTCGTAATAATCGACTTTGAGTCGTAGTAACCGAATTTCAGTTGGCAAATAGCTAAATTTTTCTCTATGTGTAATGTTTAATGAGCAGTCGAAGTTCAATTTTTTCCATTCTTAAAAAAATCCACGAGGTTGCTGTTAAACGCAAAGTAAATGACGGAATTTGCTAAAAATTTGACAGTAGTCTATTAGCAAGTGGTACTTGATGGGAGCAGTGTTGTATTTCATATAACTAAGAGGGAAGCTCGAAAAGTCGTGGACTTATTGATCCGCCTTCGTATTACAAATAGAAAACACTAACTGATATTAGTAATGCGCTAACATCAACTTGCTATATCTCAAACTGTATGAAATGACGCCAATTTTTTTTAAATACTGTTCTTAAAACTCAATTCCATTAAACGGCGCAAAAATCCTTTGGAAAAATAGCGAAAATTTGAAAATCTGAAAATTTTGGTATGACAACTTTTCACCCAGCAGCGATATGAGCAGATGGATCTACCAAATCTTGTGACTTCATTTTGTATGGGATTGGATCAGAAAGGTAAAAGCTATGAGCAAAAAAATAAATTGAATGAAAAAAGTTTTGAAAATTTTCAATAACTTTTTTAATTTTTCGACATTTAAATGGCCATTAATCCTTTTAGTGAAGACGTTTCAACGTGAAACATTGCATGTCATAGCTTCTAAGTGTAGTCTACCTATCCCAGTCCAACGTTACTATTGATTCATAAAATCATAAAGTCTTAAAAATCATGAGTTAATACAGTCAGTTTAAACAGGTGCCGAAAATTTTTGAGATATTTCATATAAGAGTAAAGTTTCTATATTTATAAATATTTGCGGTAGTAAAATATTTCAAGTACTGTAATAACGAAAATATTTTTGGAACCAGTTTCTTTTTTAATACTTAATGACATATCAATGCGAATGATTAATATTTTTAATTACTAGTTCCGTATTACTCATACGTCAAAAAGGTAACTGCTATTAGATTGTTCCTGTATTAATAATTTTGACACCCGATTCTTTGAAATTTCTTTGCAATATCTTAATACGTGTGATTGATATTTTTAATTAAAATCTTGTGACTCCATTTTGTATTGGATTGGATCAGAAAGGTAAAAGCTATGAGCAAAAAAATAAATTGAATGAAAAAAGTTTTGAAATTTTTTTTAAATGGCCATTAATACTTTTAGTGAAGACGTTTCAACGTGAAACATTGCATGTCGTAGCTTCTAAGTGTAGTCTACCTATCCCAGTCCAACGTTACTATTGATTCATAAAATCATAAAGTCTTAAAAATCATGAGTTAATAAAGTCAGTTTAACCCTAATCTTACCAACATGTGTCTGTGAGACACATTTTGATGTTTGATTCAATAAAACAACGAAACTTTGTTACATATTGACACCAAATTTTATGACTTTTATTTTACATCTGTTTAGTATAATTTCACAAAACAAAGTTGATAAATATTAAATTCCTCTATTTTTTATAAGCCAAAATAAAAAAATGTAACATAAACTACCAACATGTGTCTCATAGACACATACAAAGAATTTAGTAGAATGCGCAAATTTAGAACAAAAGCAACTATCTGTCATATATGTTACAGAATTTATATTTGCTTAGCAGCAACTATCTTTCATATATATTTATACAAATTGCATATTTTCATATCACTATATTAAATTTGGGGAATTCCCTTTTATTGAAATCAATAATCACCTGATACTGAATGTTGAAAAACAACAAATTAGTTGCGGTTAGATTTTGTAGAGTATTGATGTGCAAGTTCATTTTATAAAAAAATATGCCAAAGCGACTTACAGAAGAGGAAATCCGACTAGCCGCGGAAGAAATTGATGAAGATACGGTTGATGATATAGCAGACGAGGATATGTTTTTGCAATCTGATATCGAAGATAGTCAAAATAATGAAAATATTGAAGATGATGCTTCCGAGATGTCTGATACTATTTCGGATATTGAGGAAGATGCAGGTGAGGAATATGGTGAAATATTTGTTGGTAAGGACGGAACTCAGTGGTATTCTATTCCAAAACCTCAAAGGCGTATTCCTGCTCGAAATATAATTCGGTGCCCATTGAACAAAGTTAACTTGCCACCAGGAAAACAAATTGAAGACCCTTTAGAGGCAATCGAGCTATATTTGAATGACGAAATTTTTGATTCAATTGTAAAATTTACCAATTTGTATGCAGTGACTACAAATCAGAATGCCTGGCGTCCAACAAATGTAACAGAAATAAGAGCCTATGTTGGACTTTTGATTACAGCGGGGACAAAAAAAAGAAGCAAACACAGAGATTGCTGAGTTTTGGAGTTCGCGATATGGTTGCCCAATTTTTCGGGCTACTATGAGTCGAAATCGTTTTATGGAAATTTCCAAAAATTTGCGGTTTGACGACAAAAGCACTAGAAGCATTCGACAGCAAAAAGGATAAACTGGCACCTGTAAGGGATTTATTTGAAATTGTCAATAAAAATCTAAAAAAATTTTACACTCCTGGTGACAACCTTACTGTCGATGAGCAGCTTGTTCCGTTTCGTGGAAGCTGTTCTTTCCGCCAATATATGCCTAGTAAACCAGATAAGTATGGACTAAAAATTTGGTGGGTATGTGACAGCAAAACAGCCTACCCACTCAACGCAATACCTTACTTAGGCAAAATAAACAACCAGAGGGGTTTTGGTTTGGGCCAAAGAGTTGTGGAGGAGTTAGTTCAACCCTATGAAAACACAGGCCGAAATATAACATGTGATAATTATTTTACGAGTTTGGAACTTGCGAATAACTTATTGGCTAAAGGTTTGACAATAACGGGCACTCTAAAGAAAAATAAGCGCTGTGTTCCCTCATCATTTTTGCCAAACAGAAAAAGGCAAGTTGAAACAAATTTGTTTGGTTTTACCAATAATAAAACTTTGGTATCTTATGTCCCTAAACCGAATAGAGCAGTTCTTTTACTCTCTACAATGCACTATGACACCCACTGCGACTCACAAAATAAGAACAAATCGGAGGTAAATTTACATTACAATCGAACTAAAGGAGCAGTTGACACTTTGGACCAACTTGCACATAGTTTTACTTGCCGGAGAAAATCAAACAGGTGGCCATTTACGTTCTTTTCCAATTTAATTGATGTTTGTGCAATTGCAGCATATATTATTTGGAAAAATTTACATCCATCATGGAAAGCAACACAAGCAAAAAAAGCTCGAAAACTCTTTTTACGAGAAGTTGCCGAAGGACTTATTGCCCCCCAAATACATCAAAGGTCAAGAAATAAATTACAACGTCCTATAGTTCAATGCATGGAAAAAGTTCTTCAAGAAGGAAATACACCAAGTACAACCACTTCTACAACAAATAAACGTAAAAGATGCTATATGTGCGATCCAAAAATAAGTCGTATAATAAAGCAATGCTGCCAAATATGTAAAAATAATGTCTGCAATGAGCATGCTACAAAAGTTATAAATTGTAAAGAATGTATTCAATAAAAAATTACTTAACATAAACTAATTTGTAATTGTCTTATGCTTTTTTCTTTTAATTTGTATGTATATGTCTTAAAGACACATGTTGGTAGGATTTGTAAGTTTTTATGTCGGTATGATGAGGGTTAAACAGGTGCCGAAAATTTTTGAAATATTTTATATAAGAGTAAAGTTTCTATATTTATAAATATTTGCGGTGGCAAAAAATTTCAAGTACTGTAATAACGAAAATATTTTTGAAACCAGTTTCTTTTTTAATACTTAGTGACATATCAATGCGAATGATTAATATTTTTAACTACTAGTTACGTATTAATTATACGTCAAAAAGGTAACTGCTAATAGATTGTTCCTGTATTAATAATTTTGACACCCGATTCTTTGAAATTTCTTTGCAATATCTTAATACGTGTGATTGATATTTTTAATTAATATCTCTATATTATTCACAAGTCAAAAAAGTACGCATATGAGAGAAAATTCACCATTGCGTACAAATATGTTCATAATTCTTTTGATTTCGAACAAAATATTTTCAAAATATTTTGTAATGGAAATTTCTTAATTTCGCCAACATTATATTAAAATGAGTCCAATTTTTTTACAATAAAGTTTATTTTTAACAGTTATTTCAACATTTAATTAAATTAAATGCTCGCTATATTTTTTATTTGTTTAATATTTAATAAATTTTTGTTATTTTTGAAATATATAAAGACCTTCTTTAATTGTTGTTTCATTTTATTATATTTTTTCGGTATATCCCCACCCACTTGCGGATAATAAAACATATTTAACCATGCGTGTGACAAATGGTATGTTTCACATTGTTTTGTGTTTAAATATATATATATATATATTTTTTTTTTAATTTTATATTTATTAGTGTGGAAATGATGTGACAGTTTTTAAGGCAAAAAATAATAATTCTTCTGTTTGGTTTTTTTTTTTCTCTGTAGTCAGTTGTTTATTTAAACAGCTAACATTAATTTAAATTTATTGCATAAATACTTGTGTTAAATAACAAAATATTTGAAAATTCATAATGAAAAATGTGTTAATTTGCTGTGAGTGCTCTTAAAATTTATGAGACAAATTAAAATGATTGTGAAATTAACAAAATTTTTAAAAACAAAAAAAATAAAATATATGTATATAATATAAAAAATATAATTTAATTGATTTTATTTTATTTTCAAATTATAATTTAATCGTATATATTATAAATTTATTTGAAAATTGCTTTAATTTCAACCAAATTTTTTATTATATACTATAAAAACTTTAATTTAAATTGCGAAAAATAGCCAAAAATTTGGAAAACAAATCAAAAAAAAAAAAAACGCTTAAATTAAAAAAAAAAAAATCGCCATAACTAAAAAAATGTCATAATTGAAAAGAGACAAGATAAAAAAAAAATCTTCTTAATTTAAAAAAATCGTTAATATTAAAAAAAACATAAAAAAAATTAAAAAAAAAATTGTCAAAATTTATAAATAAATATTACAAATAAATACAACTTTGATATAATTTTTATTAAGACTACAAATTATGTTTTTTTTGACCTTTAATTGTGAAAATTATTCAAGTTCGATGACCCAATCAATATTTCTTTATTAGGGTATTGTCCTAACAAATAATCTATAGAGTTTTTGTTTTCAAATTTATTAATTGACCACTTTCAGGAATGTGTTAATAGATCTATTTCGGGAATTTTCTAGGTTCATCAGAACACATTTTAAAAGAAGTGACAATCCCATGCAAAATATCGAACATTCATATAAACTACTTTTCTCACTAAATGACACGTTTTAAATGAAGTGACACTCCCATGCATAACATCAAACATTCATATAAATTAGTTTTCTCACATTTAGCGATAAGTGAAAGCTTTAGTGAAAGGTCGAAAAAACATAATTTTTATTTTTAATAAAATTTATATCAAACTTGTATAGAAGACAAAGAACGGTCTTGTTTACTCCCCTTTTATATTTAGATTTTGTTTTTCAACAAAACAAGTGTGCAAATTAAAAGGAGAAAAAAACAAAAAACGTGTATATCTACCAAAGGTAGACCTTGCCCATACCAAACAATTTTTCAATTTATTTTTGATCAATTGATAATCTTTAACTTCGAGCTCATATATTATATCATATTATATTACACAGGCCTACAAAAAATTTTTGGTTTGGTGCCGCTAATTTTATGTTATAATTTGGTTAATTAGTCCGCAAGACGTCATGGTTAGCTGTCAAAATCGCGAAGCTACGTTCAGGTTTGTATCGATCGGTCATAACCTAAAAATGTATTTTATTATACTTAATGTCATTATAGTCAATTAATTTCTTTGATTAAATGATAATATCGATATGCCGTCGTCGAGAAGGTGTTGTGTAAATAATCCAAATACATTTTGTTATATTTGTGGTGAATATGTAGTAAAAAAGTTTAGAAAACCTATAACAGATGCAGTGAAGAAGACATACGTTGATCCTTGCGAAATTTCGAAAACTACAGGTAGCATTAAAAAAGTGAGTATCAATTTTTTATCAGGGTACCAAACGTACTTGAAATCTGTTTTATTTTTAGCGGCACCAAAATCATTGTAGGCCTGTGTTATCATATTATTCTCGTTTAGTAAGAAAACTTGTTTATATGAATGTTTGATATTTTGCATGGGATTGTCACTTCTTTTAAAACGTGTTCTGATGATGAGAATCTAGAAAATTCCCGAAATAGATCTATCAACACATTCCTGAAAGTGTTCAATTAATAAATTTGAAAACAAAAACTCTATAGATTATTTTTTAGGACAATATCCTAATAAAGAAATATAGAGTATGGCCTTGAACTGGAATAATTTTCATTTTCATTAAAAATAATAAATATTATAGATAATGATACCAAAAAAAAAGGATGAAGTTGCAATACCTGGGAAGTGATACTATTTTTCTGGTAAGTGTTGCCGACTACAATAAGAATCTGTTTTTGAAATTTTGCCAAATACATTCAAAGTCTTGAGTTACGGGTAAATGACCGGTTTTTCGTACCTTTATGCACTTATAAGCCAGTGACTTAGTTGAATATCATGCGATTTTATGTTTCTTAGCGGATTTAGAAAGAAGAAAGTGAAACCTTTCGAATGGTATGTATGTTATTTAAGTTACCTTAAGAAATCTGGGAGAATTTCTTCAGCAAATGCATATTTTTTTTCTAAATTTTTCAAATTTGGAGAAGTATTTTGTAAAGTAACCGTTGCGTTTACACCAAAATAAATTTGTTTTGTTAATAAATTCATATATAGTACGATCCTTTTAAAAAAAACTTTGTAAAAACATCTCCAAATTTTGAAAATGGCGAAAAAATAAAAAACAAAATGTGTTTGTCACACTGATTTCTCATGATAACCTAAATAATATATATACCATTGGAAAGGTCTCAATTTCTTCTTCTTAAATCCGCTTAAAATATATATAATTATATTCAACTAAGTTACTGGATTATAAGTGCATAAAGGTATGAAAAACCTAATTTTTACCCGTAACTCAAGGTTTTGGAGGTGTTGGGCAAATTTCAAAAACAGATTTTTGTTGTACCCGGCAACACTTTCCAGAAAAATAGTATCACTTCCCAGGTATTTTTTTTTCTGTCGCACTGTGTTATTGAACTTTTAATTGATTGTGAATTTTGAAACCAAAGTTTAATTGAACTTTGATTGACTATATTTTCATATTTTAGTAAAATAGTATTACTTCCCAGGTATTTTTTTTCTGTCGCACTGTGTTATTGAACTTTTAATTGAAAATGAATTTTTTTAAACCAAAGTTTAGTTGAAATTTTATTGACTATATTTTCATATTTTAGTAAATTTAAAGTAAGCATTTAACTAGTCTTAAATAAGTTTTTTTAACTTCTTTAAAAGTTTATTAAATTGGTGCAATTCTCATATCACTTAGAAAATCAGTGATTCTGTCATTTTTTATAATTTGTTAACTTAACATTTTAATTTTTATTATAAAGAAATTGTAATAACAAGGCAAAATTATGACTTAAATGCTTTTAATTAATTAACATTTAAATTAATGCACTTCCACAACGCATGTCATATAAATTTTAATAATAATTTGGTTTTTTTTTTTTTTTAACGTGCAAACATAATGTGGTACACTCTTGTATAAACATGCCTTCAATTTTACCTAATTATTTGTACATTTTTATGTGTCGTTATTTTATAAAATTTACTACCACAGCAATTTGTGCCGTTTATATATTCGGTTTTATGACACTGGTTTATTAAGTGGTCATATTAAATTATTAAACATTTTTATAAGGCACTTTTTTAATGTTTTTGTTGCTGTGAAGTTTGTTTTTTTATTGTTAAATGTATCATATATCTTTATATATAAATGTACGGGAATATGTGAGGAGACATAATTATTAAGCAGTTAAGAATAAAATAATAGCGGGGAATATAAAAAATAAGCTTCTTTAATAAATTGTTTAAAATTAAGCAAAACTTGTTGAAAACTTAACTTTTTGGAGAACTAAAATATTAAGTTCTAAAACCAAAAAAAAAAATAATTTCCTTCTTTTTACATAAATTCTACTTTTGAGTCACTAATGTGTTACCTCTAGTCGTATATCAGTAGTAATAATCTGACTGACTGATTTGCAAAGCTTATAACTGACTGACTGATTTGCAAAGCTTCGACTGTCTGATTTGCAAAGCTTATAACATTTTTATTTTTATTCTTATTTAATATTATTTTTTTTTTACAATTTAATAAAATTTTATTTCATATTCAATCAATGGCTATGCAGTGCTCTCACTCTCTGTAAACACCTTGTGCATGCAAACAGGAAACATGACGTTTTTAAACCCAAAGATAAATTGAAAAAGTTTTTGCTCAAATCATAACAAATATTTCGAAAACTATCAGCAGCAACATTAAAATAAGTTAAATTATAAATGTAAAGTCGCGAAAAAATATTAATTTTCCTATTTGCAGCCACGAGTTATTTATTATTGCTCAGTAAGTGAGAGTATTGCAATCTCTTTATTTTCTAAACTCTTTGACTCAATGCAAGAAATAAAAAAATAGTTACATTTCTTATTAATTTTGCTTGCGAGAGAAAATGAGAACTTTTTAAACAATCTTATTATGAGCGATGGAGCACATTTTCATTAAAATGGATATGTTAATAAACAAAAATTTTTTTGTTAAATTGCTTTAATATAAATAAGTCTTCCGACACATATATTTTTTGTTAATTTTGGCTTGCTAAACACGAGTATTTTAAAATTTTTGAAATCAGAATAACGGTTTTAGAGATATAGCGATTTTATTAAAAAAATTGCTTTTTTCCATTCTAGTTTTTTGAAAATTATCCTAATTTTTTTATTTTTCACTAGAATAGCAGACAAAACGACTACAAAAGTCGCAAAAGTAACTGATAAAAGTTGAAAGTTGAAAAAATTATTAACTCAGCCTTTTCCACATTGCATTAAAAATTCCTATTTAATAGTTATCAACTTATGCCCCTCATTATAAAACATTTTAAATTTAAACATTTATGTGTACATTTAAAAGTCGTATCATGCCAGTCAAGTTCAATTTTAAATTAAATTTTATAACATGACTGCTCGTCATACTACTGCCTTTATTTCAGTTGTCGTTGCGTTATTCCTATTACTGTGTTGTTGCTGCCGTTGAATTGTGCTGCAATTGCATATTTTGCGTGGATTTGTATTTAAGTTTATATTTTATTACACATTTTTTTTTTTGTGTGTTCATTTTCATTATACAGATTCATATATGAATGCAGTATGAAGATATTCCAACGAACATACATATTTTGTTATTTACAGTGTGACAAATATTTGATCATACAAGCGTAGATTTGGAATTATTAGCTAAAACTGTCATTTGCTCTTTGACGATTTAACGTTTTCCGATAAAACTATTTTGATTTATTGACGATATTCATGATCTCTACTGAAATGGCTACCATTTGAAGAATATATACGGCTGAAATTATTGTATTTTCTCATTTCTTATATTTAATCATTTCTCCAGCCAAAATTTGATATTTGCCGCATAAATAAAGTTATGTTTAAAAATTCGTTGTATTTTGTCATATATTTAAATATTTATATATGATGTACAATTGTATTTATTTAAGTGACTAGTTTAAGAGAAAAGCGGAAAAACGTTAAAAAACGGCTGATTGTATAACATTTTCAACTTTTTTCTTTTAATACTAGCCATAAGTTGATAATATTTAAAAATACGAGAAATTTAGATTTTGAGTATTTCTTAGTCGGAAATTTTCCTCAAACGCTATTGTTGTTATTAAATTTTTTTAGTTTTTCTTCACAGTTCAAAAAAATCAAACATTTTACAAAAATACAGCAATTAAAGTTTTTGAACATCTTGTGCAAAAACAAATTTATAAATTTGTTAATGACAACAACCTTCTGACTGATCGTCAATCTGGATTCAGGCCTCGACGTAGCTGTGTTTCAGTCTTATCTGATGTAGTAGAGGATATTCTAGGCAAATTGGATAGTGGAAAAATATCGTTTCTGGTCTTATTAGATCATTCAAAAGCATTTGACACGGTGCACCATATTATTCTTTGCCTTAAGCTAGCGAAATTTTTTAACTTCTCTTCGCCCTCTGCTAAATTAATATCGTCCTACCTGTCTAATAGATTTCAATCTGTTGCCAATGATGGATCCATCTCACAACCTTTGTTCGTCTCAAGAGGTGTTCCACAGGGATCCATTCTTGGGCCACTGTTATACTCCTTATATGTCAATGATCTCCCACTTCAGATAAACTTTTCGAATATTCAGATGTACGCTGATGATGTACAGTTGTATCTCAGTAGTTCTAAGGATACCATTGCTTCTAAAGTCCAAGAATTGAACTATGACCTAGGGAAAATTTTTACTTGGGCTTCGGCGAATGGTTTGACACTGAATCCGAGGAAATCAAAGTGCATAATAATTTCGAAAAGGTCAATGGTAATGGGGAATGATATAAATATTTTTCTTGGCGCAAAAATTGATATCGTTGATACGATAAAAAATCTCGGCGTTACTTTTAACAAAAATCTAATCTGGTCGAGTCATATTAACCAATCATGTGGGAGAATATACAGTATGTTACGAAGTCTGTAGGTCACTCAATATCTCACTCCGCCAAGAGTAAAAACATATCTGTTACCGACTCTATTATACGCATCTGAGCTTTTTACCGGATGTAACACGAAGGATTATAGAAAACTGAGCACAACTTTCAATAACATCATACGTTACATTTTCAGCCTTAGGAAATTTGATCATGTGTCTCAGTACTCATGTCGTGTATTCAACATCTCTTTTTGTAATTACCTTAAGTTCAAAAATCTCATATTTTTACACAAGATTATAATGACCAGGGAACCAAATTATCTTTTTGAACGTTTACAGTTTGCAAGATCGACTAGAGGAAACTACATAATACAATTCCGTCACCGTGACCATGCTTCTGAGTGTCAATTTTTTATTTTAACCATTCGTCTCTGGAACCAACTTGCCTGGGATATTCAATGCACTAGCAATGCAATACATTTTAGGAAATTATTGTTTCAGCATTTTTCGTAATTTTTTGTATTAATTTTTTTGTTTTTTTTTTTTTTTTTTTTTAAATACCGACATCTTAAATTAATTTATCATCAAATTTAGTATGTTTTAAAATTGTTTAAAGTTTTGAAATTCTGTTATATGTAATTTAATTTTAAGTATAATTAATTTATTTATATACAATGGCTTGTTTAACTTGTCTGATTCTAATACTGTAATTTATAAGATATTGTATCTTGTTGTATTAGAAATTCAAATCTAATAAATACAAATACAAAATACAAATACAAATTATTTTAAAAATGAGGAGTCTGTGACAAATCTTTTTTTTTTTTTTTTGTTAATTAATAATCATATAATTAGAAATTATATACTATTACCCTAACCGAGCACTAGCTACTATGGGTTTCGGCGCGTTGTAGCGAAAACAGACCAGTGGCTCTGATGGGAATCGAACCCACGACCTCTGCACTGATAAGCCAGCACGCTTCCAACTAGCCTACCGAGGCGCACTGTGGCAAATCTTAATTAATAAAATTCATATAAAAATAGCCAAGCACGTAAAAACTATTTTTATCAAAACCAACACAGTTTTAGTTAATTTAAGTGCAAACTTGTAAAAAATATCGATTTGAAAAGCAACATTTTGAAAAATTTACACTAATATTTCTTCATAGCAAAGTCAGACAAAATTAGTTCTATATAAACTACACGGTAAAATAGTAAAATCCAAATAACGGGTTTCAGAACAATTTATATTGTATTATAACAGGTTCTAATTTATGTTATACAACCGATTCTTTTTATATGGAGTTTGTCCTATATTTGCAATAGGTTCTTTACCTCCAAACTAGAACAGGTTGCTGTAGAACTGGTCCTAGAACCAGTTATAGAACTGGTTCTGGGACAGTGAAGCATTGCATTTTGACTCACAGGAACCTGTTCTAGAAATGGTTCCATGAAACCGGTGGTAAAGAAACTGTTCTAGGGTTGGAATACAATCTGTTCTAAAAAATTTTTGCTGGGTAGTCATAAAGTCTGAATATCAGACTGAATTTTCTGAAAATTTTATTGCAAACTTTTATGAATCATGAGCTTACATTTTGAAAATCCGTTTAAGGTACTTTTTATTATTATTGCAAAGCAAAAAAAGTAATGTCTTCACTTTAATATCCTACGTGCTTTATCAAATCGCTGTGGTTCTTAAAGCTCATGCTTCAAAACCGTAGTAACAACTTTCCGTAGCTTTTTTAGGTATATGAGTTAAAAAAAAAATTAAGAAAAAACTTGATTTCCTATAAAAAAAGATAAATTTTCGAATATTTAAAAAAATTAAGGTAATTTTCTAAATTATTCACATTCGTTATTTAAATAGCAAACTCAATCTGCACCGTATCTCTCGTGTATTTTTAGCTATTCACTATGTAACTGGTTGCGTATAATTCATATCAATTTCATAAATACAATTAATATCACTCATACGTACTATTTGATTGAAATCATTTTTCATTTAATTTGCTTAACAAATTGTGTCTATATTCATGCAGAAATAAATATGTTATGGCCACTGTCTACTACTATGAATTGGCAAAAGAAAAAATGCATTAACACCATGGTTGGCAAACAGTAACATTAAAATACTAATAACGATTATAAAGAACTATCATTAACCTTGAAGTACTACAAGCGAAATAACTTAAAATACAATTAGCCTTCAAATAACCTAATGAAATTATTTAAAACACGTTAATCTTAAAAACCCAACGAAATTAATAAAATATATTATAATATATATATGGGAAATTTTAGAAATTTTCGACATTTTGAGGCAAAATATTAATTTTTGGTTAAAATTGTCCATCCGCGTCAATAATTTATCCTTAAGGGTCGGTTTTAAGTTAATAATAAATAAAAGATCTAAAATTTCAGTTTTTGCTTAGATTATATAAAAGTTACATCAACTTATTGATATCATATATACTACACTCCCAAAAAATTTTTAAATACACCCAAATAATTATATTTTTGTACATTAAAATTAAAAAAAAAACCCCGAGATTCATTTTAATAATACACATTCATAGCTAATTTTAAGATATTAAGTTTCCTATTCACAGCTGTGACTATGCTATGACTGTCATAAGACCATTTTTAATGCTGAAAGTCATCACTTTCACAAAGTCGAAATTTTATTTGTCATTTTATGATGATGTCTGTATTTTTTTAAGGAAAATTGCAAATAAATACAATATTTTGTGGCTCTTACTACACCAAACACATGTGAAATAGGCACCCAAATATTTTTAAATTTGCAAAACTAATTATTTTATATAAGAATGTTTTTTGAGGTTGTAAAAATTTGTATTTGCTAAATGAAATTTTAAGTCCTTAAAATTGCTTGATGCCATTTCGATTCTGGTTTTAAGCTAATTTAAATATTTTATTTGATGTACATTCTGGAGGAACTGAGTCAGTTGTCACGGAATGTGTTCGGAAATAGCGAACCGCTGAATCTGCTAGAAATGCAAAAAAAAAAAAATTTGTTAGCATATTATCAATTTAGTCTGCCGAGAGTATTCACTCTAGATACTTAACACTTATATGCTCAACGGCATCGATTTTAATGAAAATCTGTTTAATGGCGTGAAATGCTAAATAAACAAAAACTGCGTACCCCGATTTTTAAAAAAATGAAGTGACAGGACAAAAAAAAATTCTTTTGAAAGCCTACATTTGCCTATAAATACTTATGGATTTTATGCGAACTTTCTAAAATTATGTTTGCCTTTAATTTTGATGTCATAAAAACAAATATTTTGGGTTTTTAATTAATTTCGCATATATTAATTTTTTTGACTTTCATGAATACTAAAATGCGTAATTCTAAATTTGTTTTAAAAAATGTAATTTATTAAGCAGTGCTTCGGTTTTTTTTGCACACTATTGAAGTTTTCATTTTAGTTAAGCTCAAAATTATGCCATATGGATTTTTTTCAAATTTGTAAATATTGTACCTTAACCATGTGAATCGGATGCAAATCCTGCTTAAAACATGTTTTCTGATTGAAGCGTATACGTTATATTAATTTTACTAGGGCCATAAATAAATATCACTCATACGCCATGTAGTACGATATTTTCATATAAAATTTAATTTTTTGCTTTAAAAAAATTTACCCATTTTCTTTATAGACAACATAAAACACTTATAATCCGATATTATAATATCAAAATGGATTTTGGACTCAAGGTAGAACAATATTCTTACAAAATGTATAAAAATATAGAAAGTCCGAAAAAAGTAATTTATGTGTTTAATAATTTCATATACTATACATTTATTACAATAGAATACATTCGTATTATAAATTACTATAGTCTTCAATGCAATGTAATTTGAAAAACGTGGATATATTTTATTGAAATTTGAAAATTTTTTTCTACTAATATTAGATTGGATATCAAAAATTCAAAACAATTTTGTAGAAAAATTATATTTTACTTAAATTATTTGCTGTAAATCTTAAAAAAATTTTGTAATTCTTTTCAAACCAATTTAGAATGCGTTAGAAAATATAAAAATATTCATACTCCCTAATTGAGGCATGCATTAATTTAATATCGGAAAATATATAAAAATAATTATATATAACATTAACGAAATTATCTTTCAATATCAGTGATTGTCTAAAAATACAACGCTTTTCTTTGCAATAAGAAAAAGGAATCATAAAAAAATTAACTAAGATGTTTGTAATCCCCTTTCGCTTTAGTCAGTCTACCTCAACGTATATTTGTTTGCAGTTTGACCACACTACATTAATAATCACTATAAGGATTTAGTTTACAAATACACATTTAATGTTTATTAAATTTAAATATTTTTTAATTTAATAATTAGACAATTACTTTGGACAAGCCGGTGACAATAGAAAATTAATTTTGTTTTAATCCACATATGTATTCACATTGTTAGCGTAATTTTGTATGAAAATCAGATCCATGCTTGATTTTTTTATATATCTTATAAGAGTTGTACTTTTTAGTATCATTTTCTTCGTCTCTGCGACATCTTAATATGCCGCTACATCTACTTAATGCCGGGTATATCTTTTAATCTGGTTGTCGTCCACACTATTAATGTACTTATCAGCAGAATTTTTCTTAGCAAAACAGATTAGTAAAACTTTTGTAAAATATTAGTAAAACATTTGTTCAAATTAAGTGCTGAGTAAGTATAACTAAAATTAAAGCTTAAAATACAATTTCAGCAACACATTGGCTAAGAAATAGTAAACTTGATCTACAAGACGTTTTACTAACGTTTCTACTAGCATATTTTTTTGGGTGTGTTTTTGAAATTCAATTTGTATGTAAAATAAGCCTACGCTAGTATTTTAGCTGAATTAAATGACGTTTTTAAATTGGTTTTGTGATCTGTTGTTTTAAGTGTAAACATATATTTGTCTCACTGTACTTTTAACTTAATTTTATATCAGATTATTTATTTTATATTCATGCACATATTTATAGCGCTGACATTCAATGAATGTATTTCTCACTTCTTATTACAAGTGGATTTTATTATCATAGTTTTTTTTTTTATTTCGTTTTTGTATTATAATTCTTTTTTGTAAATATCTTTTTAAGCTGACAGTCGACTAAATTAATTTGACAATAATTAGCATTTCAACTTGTCAACGTTAATGAATATTCTGTTGTGTACTATAAAGTTGTACACATACACCTAACTCTTGATTTTCAGCATAAAATTGTGTCAATTCTACTTTATTCTTAAACATACAAAATATCTATTTTTGTATTTTGTTTTTAATTTGCGTAAAATTCCGTACAAATTTTCAATTGAAAACGTGAAAATTAATGAAAATATGAGTTTTTTACTTTATTAATATTTTCATTGAGATTTATCTCGTGTCAATCGAGGGATAATTGTATCTTGTGGTGTGATTTTTTAAATATAATTTTTGTGGTGTTGAGTGCTGCTAATGTCTGACTTTTACTTTTTCATTTTTTTATTCAATTGTGGGTTGACAGAAATATGCAGAATGAACAGATACTGCTTTCAACATACGAAGGTGGCTCAATAAGTCCGTGACTTTTTGAATGAAGCACCAGTCTTTTTTTTGGAAAAAACAAAAAATTATTTTTCAACATAATCTCCTTTTAGCTTAATACATATAGTCCAACGTTTCTCCAATTTTGTATCCCTTCCAAAAATAGGATTTCTCGAGGTCCATAAAAGAGGCATAAAATGGCGTCGTTTTTTTAAATCCTTGTTCAATCGGTCCAATAAGTTGGCATAATATTCGCGTTTAATTGTTTTTCCCTTTTGAAGGTAACCGATATGGATTATCCCGCGTGCATCCCAAAAAACTGTTGCCATCACCTTATTGGCCACGATTATGTTTATGGTCAATTGAGAGCAAACGTGGCACCCATCTTGCAGACAGCTTTCTTAAACCCAACTGATCATTTTAAAATCGAAACCACACTGCCATATGAAATGCCTATGGCATCAACAATCTCACGCACTTTTACTCTTCGATCGGCCAGCACCATATCGTGGATTTTTTTTGACATTTTTCGGGTGTATTGACCCCTATTGGCCGTCCAGAACGTTTAGCGTCATTTGTACTTGTTGCGACCACAACAAAAGTCAGTAAAATACTTTTTTACAATTGAAATCGATGGTGCAGAGTTCCCATAGTATTTATCAAGCTTTTCCTTGGTTTGATTGGCGTTTTTTTTTCGCAAAAATAATGTTTAAGAAGTACTCGAAACTCTCTTTTGTCCATTTTTAAAAAAAATCCACTAGGTTGTATGTTTCGAACGGCTGTTAAACGCAAAGTAAAAGCTCAAAATTTGACAGTAGGCTATTAATAGGTGGTTCTTAATGGGAGCAGTGTTGCATTTTATATAACTACGAGGTAAGTTAGAAAAGTCACGCACTAATTGATCCGCCCTCGTATATTGTGAACAATTTTACTTGTTTTCCATAATCACTCTAAAGAATTTGAAATCTCGATTTTGAATTGCATTTAAAAGTATAAGGTCTTTCCATTGTCTAAATAGATTTATACACATTTTTTTATTCTACATATAAAATTTTTAAGCTTAAAAGAAAATCGAGGTGCAGTAAATTATATCATTACTTAAAGACCCACTGTGCAACAGATATATTACAATACTACTTGCTTCAGATTTAATAGGAATCATGCAGCTAAAAGATCTTGATTTATAATACTCATAATTTTTTTTTTTATTTAACTCTCCTTGAACCCACTGTTCCATTAATGTAATATCATAAATTGTATAGCACTTAATATTTTTCAACACCTTATTATATTTTAGTTTGCTTTCAAATTGCAACAGCACAGTTTCAATTATATACATGAAGCTGTCACAATTACACTTAATTTCATTCAATGTAATTTTTTCACAAAAAATTAAATTAAAAAAAATCTCAACAAATCTGGGGGAACAAAAATAGTGTGATTTTAATAACATACAATTAAGCATATGACACATAAATTATATTTAACATTTCCTTTGCAAAATTGAGTAACAAAAAATTTTTTGAATTAATAAGCAAAATATTAAAATTCATGTCAACGATGTACTGGAAAATAATAAATTGTATGATAAGTTTTAACAAAGTAATTACAGTGAGTAAAAGAAATACTAGTTTACCATTCCGTCAGAATTATTTGATAGATTTGAAATATTGAAATAACATCGATATTCCTTAAAAATGAGAGAAAATTTCGTGATAAACAATTTTAATCAAAAGTCATTATAAAAATGCCTTAGAATGAAAAAAAAAAAAAATCATTTAAAAAAACAATTTTTTTAAAAGAAGAAGTCTTTAAAATCAAATTATTTTTCTACTAAAATAATTATTCAGAAACTAATAATTTTATTACTATTTTTAAACGCTAAGACAGATATTCAAATTTAAAAACTTTTAAATTTTACGATGTCTGAGAGTTTTTTTTTATCCTTATAATTAAAGTACTCAGTGGTGGAGACCGCAAATCGTACATATATTTTAAAGGTAAAAAAAAACTATGGAACCAATTTTTTTTTTAAGATTCACAAAAAACTATGCAAGAAGTTTTTTTTTTTAAGATTCACAATCTCATGTTAATGTGGGTTAAAATCTGACCCCATTTCGGGTATTTTGCGATTTGCCAAATCGGGTTCAGATGACGAAAATTATTTCTGAGATCTTTCCTCTGGAGTAAAAAAATATTAAAATGTCCTCAAACAAAAAAGTTCAAACAAACCTCTTACCCTTTTTTACGCCACAAAAATTGTTATAAAAAAACTCCTGAAACAATAACTTTTTTATTTTTAAATGAGCTTTTATAATTATAAACATATGATTTGATAGATTGAAAAAAGAAATAATTAGCAAACGCTTAACAGCGGGCTTAATTTTTAGCTTTGGAAATCAAATATGTACCATAAATGTTACTTTTAGTAGTGTCCTTACACACAGAGAAAAATTGAGCCATTTAGCAACTGAAATTCAGTTACAGCAACAAAAATCCATTGGTACAAATAAAAATTGGTTTTTCAGAAATACATTTCGTTAATACAACTGATGTTTAGTTTATAAATCTGATTTAAAAATGGTTGTACTGGCCGAACTTATTGGTTATAGCCATCAAAATACACTTTTCAATTCGGTTGGCAATTTATTTTTCTGTACTTATATATCAGCAAAAAAAAAAATCCGGTTGATTGCATTTGAATATTTTTGTATATTAAAAACTGTATAAAGATGCGTCAAATTTGCAACTCAATTTGTGGAAAACCTGTACCATACATCGAAAAATAAAGTGCGCCATTGAAATCAGCGTGTCCGATATAAAGAGAATTCATGGTCAGATCATCATTAATTTTGTTGATGTCAATGCCGTGTATTTAGATCACACAAGAGTCCTTTAGTTCTGAATTTTTAGAAAATATTAGCTGATCATTAAATTCCTTGAGTTGATATAATTGGGCGTATTGGTTCGAAGCAATTGTTAACAGTCGATGCAATTGTTATTTGGACATCGCTTTTACTATACAGATCTTAAAAACTCAGTAGATAAGATGTGTATAAAAATAACACCAAACTTGTATAAAAGACAAAGTACGGTCTTGTTTACTACTCCCTCTGTATATATACAATGAACAAATAAAAGGCAAAAAGACAAAAACGTGTATTGAATATCTACCAACGGTAGACCTTACACAAAAAAAAAAAACTAGTCTTCAATTTATTTTTTGATCAATGGTGACAATCTTTACCTTCGAGCTCATATATTTCTCATTTAGTGAGAAAACTAGTTTATATGAATGCTGGATGTTTTTCATGGGATTGTTACCTCTTTCAAAACGTGTTCTGATGATGGAAACCTAGAAAATTCCCGAAATAGATCTATCAACACATTCCTGAAAGTGGTCAGTTAATAAATTTGATAACAAAAACTCTATAGATTATTTGTTAGGACAATATCCTAATAAAGAAATATAGAGTAAGGCATTGAATTTGAATAATTTTCATTTTCATAACTCAGTTTTTTTTTTTTTAAAAACCGGGCAATATTTCTAATAGCTATAAAATTTTAGCACTTGATTTATTTTACTAAAAAAGTTATTATATTTTAGAACCCTTTATTTATTTTGTAGGTATATATTTTTCTCTTCTGGATCACCGTGGGTATTAATGGGGGTAAACTTCAATTATTTCTGTTACAAAAAATTGTGAATTTCATTAAAGGATTTAGTAAAGCCATATAAACTGCCACAATGTTTTGTAACAAATCCTAGTTCTTAAAGTTGTTTTTTGACACAGATTGATTGACAATCTATGTTGTAATTTTTTTTGTGGCTTAAAAACATTATTAAAAGACCAACAAAGTCTTTAACCTCTTTAATAAGTTTTATCATTTTCAAATTATCTCATAAATCATCATCAACTTGTTGTGCATTCCAGTTTTTTTTCCTCTCTTTTTTTATTTGCAAATATTTCATTATTCTTAATTATTGATATACGCATATGTCAGGCATATTGCACGAAATGTCAACAGGCGAACAAAAAGAATATTACAACAGCAACAACACGTTTTGTATTGTAAATGAACATTAATTAACATACGCATCAACATTAACATTCATTTTTAAAACCAATGTACCAACCATATATCATCTAGAATGAGACACTACGATACACCATCAGATAGATAGACGGACAGACCCAGTCATTTATACAAACTGAGAATTTAAAATAATATTAAAAAAAAAAAAAAGATATGTGATAATCTCGACAACATTTACAATATTTTTAATTAATTTTAATTTCAACAACATTACAGAGATGTGAAAAATTTCATGAATTCACATCAATTAGCATTAATGTCATACTCATGCATTCGTTTATATGCAGTAGCGTCAGTAACATCTGCAACAAAAATCTCTTTGCAGAAGAGCAACAAATTTATAAAATGAAACAGAATGTTCCCTAATGCGGCATGTTCGTTAAAGTTTAACGTACTTTTTTTTCGTGCTTTTGCAGGAAAATGTCAAAACTGTAAACTGTACTCAAGTTTTAAGTTTCGCTATAACTATTTAAAAAAAGTTTTGACATCAATGCACATGTTTATAAACGGGCTTATAAACGCAGCATTGTGTTCCCACACTCACAAGAAATTTTCCTTAAAAGTTGAACAGTTATTTAAAAAGTTAATCAGTAAAGTTATTTCAATGAATGAATGCATGAATATATGATATATTGAAAAATAAATATAACAATAACAGATTATAAAAAATAATGTTAAATAAATTAAAAATAAATCTAATTGGCAAAATATAATAAATAAAATAAAAGCTATTTATTTATAGAATAACAATTGAAGTACATTTAATGAAATTCAGATATAATTAGATCCCTGTATTTTAAACAATTTAATAAAAATTTGTAAAGATGCATAAAATCCTTGCCGTTTAATACTTCATATCCTGCTTCAGGTGATAGAAATCTTTTACCAAGAAAGTTTAAACGCACACTAACAAAATAGGGCAACTGTCTATCAAATGATGAGTATTTTCCTGTTCATTACAATTACAGAGTGTACTAATGTTATCATTGTTTCTACTAAATGCACAAGCGTTTAAATTAAGAAGGCCGCCACTAGCTTTTAGTATCAAGCCAGCGACATGTGCTGCATTACTATCGCAAAAGTATGGGCGAATATCATACTGTAATGTGGGGTACAATCATGAAATCTAGAGTCTCTGGCCCTTACAACGAATTTCTCATATTCAGTGATTCTTAAAGATTCAAGAATACGATTGTGAAAGAATTGAATGTTTGTTCTCCAAACTTCAATATTATGAGTTATACCGATTGTTTTAATGGAATATACGGTTTAAAATACCAAAGAAATATATTTTTTAACTTTCTATCTGCTATTCAATAAGCAAAATAAACAGAAAGGACTTCAAAAATTCTGTTAAAAATGGTAAGTTTTCTTTAATCTTCTCTTATTTAATTCTTCTTACTTTAAACTAGCTTAATATCATTTATTTATTAATTATAATTATTTATTTTCAATATTTCATCTCCACATTGGGTGACTTCTTCAGGGACTAGTTATTATTTTAATTGTAATAATTGTTCCCTGAAGAAGTCACCCAATGTGGACACGAAATATTGGAAATAAATAATTATAATTAATAAATAAATGATCTTAAGCTCGTTTAAAATAAGAAGAGTATTCAGTTCAAATTTTCTTTTTAAACAAAAAGTTGTTATATTGAAATATTCAGTATTGATATAAACGAAAACAATCTATTGTTTTTATCGATTTGTCAATTAAATTTTCAACAGTTGAAAATAACTATAAAATACAATTGTTTTAAACGAAAAGTAAGTAGTCCTTTTTTTAACTGATTTTCAGTTAATTTAATGTGTATATTCAGTAGTCTTTACGGAAAAAATATTGTGAGTGTAGTTTATATGGCGACCCCTGTAGGGCCTCATTCACTACATGATAAAGAAAATATTTGTTCTGTCTGACATTTTACAAAAAAACATTTTGCCAGAAACCGGCCTCGAATTGGAACCTTCCTAGTACAAGCATTTTTTAACAAAGCATCAGCATTTTTATAAAATAAATGCTTTACCATTGGTTAGACTTTTGAGACGTAGGTAATTTTTGAATGGAAAACACTTTTTGCCAACTTTGGCAGTGGTCTCGGCCAATTATTTGGCCAATTATTATTGTGAAACAAACACTGACACAACGCTTTTTGGAAAACGCAGGTGGATCGCCTTAAACAAGTGTTCTGCCAGTAGTTTATTTACAATTATTCGGTTAGCCAGTGGCATATCAGTGTTTGGCTTTTGTAAACTGTCAGTTTTTGACTGAGTGTTTTATGTTAGTTGATATATGAAAATTATATTTAGCCAAAAATGCCCAAAGAGTTGTCATATAAGCTGCTTGTATTTGGGTTTGGAATATCCCACTTGCTTTTTCTTGTAAAGCCCAGAAGCGAGATGTAATGCCATTTTAGCGAACATTCCCTATTGGTTTTTGTTTGTACGTACATACATCCTTGTGTAATTTATCATATGTCAACTGATTGAATTTTATAAATTATTTTGCTTTTTCACTTTTTTTTTTTTTTTAAATCGTTTCCTTTTTTTGGGAAATATTTCTTAAAGGGGAATATAAATTTTAGTTACCAGATTTTATTCATATTTTTAAATCTGTTTAAACTTTGATAGAGTATCTTAAAATAGACAGATCTATAACATTTATTCATTTAGGACACGTCATTGATCCGCTGCACATTTTTCATTCAAACAGAAGAATGCTTCAATTAGATGCTTCTGTTTTTTCCCCCTTAAAGCGCGCTCTTGTGGAAATATTAGCAACCAAAGTTAAAACTTTGACAGTATATGAAGCCTACACGGTTAAATATATTTAAGTAGTTTGAACTTTGTGTTATTTTATAGTGAAATATCCCAACAAAAAATGGTGCTTACCCAGAAGCGATTATTTTTTTTAATACCAAATTTGTAAGGGAAGGTGTTGTTGGTTTAAGTTCAAATTAATATATAATAATGCTTATTTAGTTTCATCGAGAAGGTGTCTGACATTTTTTCAATTAACGTAATCCTTTGGCTTGAACACGACTTTTACGAACTGATTTTATAATACATATTTTAAATATTTCACAAAAGTGTCAACTGCGAACCCACAGCATAGGCAATATGGATAACAAAATTATGGTTTTCTAGAAAAATTTAATACTGCGTACAAAAAAAATCTGAATTTCCTTGTTGTACTTTTTGAACACCATTTTTAACCCCTACTCGTGCCATTTCGCTCTTAAAAAATAAGTGTCTAAGATTTTTGTAATCAACAACATATCCAAGTTTCGTTAATATCTGCGGATTCACCAATGTGTAGCTTGCATGTTAATGGTCCCATTGCAATGAAACTTTAAACAGGCATAAGCGACGTACATTTTTATGTTGAACCCCACAAAGACGAGGGGGACCATAATGTTCTGTCCACTTTTTATTTACAAATAAATTTTACATATTATATTGTCCGACTATATAACAAAAAAATCTAGTTGAACTCAAAAACTGCATTCGTTTAAGGTAAACATAACAAAAACAAATTTGTCCGATTTTTCTGATTTTTTTCCTAGATAAATATATTTTACTATACGCATATAGTGCGCATACTATTCTGCAAAGTTTTTTCATGTAAAATCAAATTGTGCTTAAAAATCTTTGATTTGTATATTCTTTTAATCCAAGCCAAATATCAATTTTAATACAACGTTCCAAAATTTGGACTTCTCCAATTGTGTAGCGAAAGCGATAGTAGAAACTCAAACATATACATAATGTATTGGATAAGTCCATTCCAATCCCCGCTTTAAATGTAAATATGGCAGCAAACTATGTAAAAACTCCCATTTTTTTCGATTTTTCTTTAATATTTTAGGGAATTGTAGGATTGCCTACAGCAAATCTTAAATTATGACATCAATTTCACATTTTTGACTTTAAAGGATATTTAGATCAAAAAATCATTAGATACCCAAATAGCCTATCACGTGAACATATGGTTGCCACTTATTTGAAATGAAATAACAAAATGGTTATGAAAGTTCTTCGGGAAATTCCTCTTAAAGTCGAACGATTACGAAACTTAAAAAAGTTCTGACATCCCCTCGATAAATTAAATAAGCGATATTATATGTTAATTTGACCCAAAAACAATTTTTTAAATACAAACTTTGTATTTGAAAAATATTTTTTTTTGCTTTGAAATTAGTTGGGCCGAAAGTGAAAAATTGTATAAGTAATAGCACTCACCCGATAGGAAATAATCATGGGAAAAATACTAAAAATCCAGGGTACTTACAGCTCGCTACCAGCGTTTGAAGTTTGGGTTCGTGGAGAATTTTTTTGAATTTTCGGACAAACTAGAGCTAAAAAGTTTGGTATTAATGAGCATATTATTGAAAAATATTTATAAATTTCCTTGGAGTATGATTTATTAGGTTTTTGCTTTTCCGAAAAATTGGGACCCCTAAAAATTTGTTTTACATTTTTATGAATTGCAGTATATCAATAAGATAAGAGTCTCCCTAAAAGTCTTTTCCCCTATATTTTAAGTAATTCAAAAATGTGGCAACTCTGTGTCCACTATATAGGCAATATGAGTTTAAAGATTTTTGTTTTCTTGATTACTGTAACCCTGCGTACTAATAAATCCAATTTAGGTAAACTAAAGACAAGTTTTCATACAAAAACAAATGAATTTTTAACTCCACTTTTTAACCCTTAAACGTGAGATTGGGCATCTACAAAAAAATGCGTGTCTATTGTCCCTTTACAACTTATTCAAAGATCATTAAAATCTGAGAGTTCGGGTCGTTATAACTCCATTGTAAGTAGGGTTCTAATAAGATTTTGCATAAATAGTACTACTAGACGTATGAGTGACATTAATACGAATTATAATCGCTCATACGTCTGGTGGCACCCGTATGAGTTAATCAATTCATAAGCGATTTCTAGTTTTAAACGGATTTAGAAACAGAAACAGTTTAGCTTTAGAAAAATTTTGCAAAGGTTTTGTGTGTCTAAAAAACTGAGTAGAGATATTTTCAATTAAATTTTGAAAATAAATTTATTTTTTACATTTTTTTAAATTTAGCTATTTCTAATTGCAACATTTTGCAAGAAACAATATTTTATTCTGAAAGTTCGTTGAATTTAAAGTAAATTAAGGTTTTGTATATTTAATTCTCTTTAAAAGTGTTAAGGTTATAATTTTTAATAAATAAATATGTACACTCAAAAAAAAAAGTAAGTAAAACCAGCAAAAAATGTTGCAGAGTCAGCAAAATTTTAGTCAGTAGGGTGCTTGTAGAAAAATAGCTTAAGTCAGCAAAAGTAGATTCACCAAAAGTTTTGCTATCACTTAGTTGATTAAAAATTAAAAAAATGTTTTTTAAAAGTTAATACAATTTTTGTTAAGTATTAGTATACCGAAAATACTCCAAAATTTTTTGAAAAAATTATATTTTAGTTAATTTATTTGCTCAAAATCTGAAAATCCTTTTGTATAAAAAGTAGACACAATATAAAAATAATATAAAAATAATATATAATATATATAACAAAAGAAATTTGTGTTACATTTGTTCTTGGGAACTTATTCAATCAAACAAAGGCGCAGAAGATAAATTCTTTTCTTAAGCTTCAATATTCAAATCGGTTTAATCAGAATATGTTTTGATAAGCCGACAATATACAATAATAATTTTAGGCTTTCAGTTCAAAAACAATATTCTTCAAAATTCCGATTGTTAAAAAATAGTAAAAAGCTGCATTTTATAGTTATAAAGCTAAAATTAGCCTAAATTTAAAAAGAAAAGTCACAAAAGTTGCTAATTTCTGTCTACAAAACAGGTCAAAATAAGTAAATCCAAAAAGGTAAAAAGCTCTAACAAATACAGCATAAAACTTTCATAATTTCGTGATCAGATCTTGTATTTAGCCTAAAAAGTTCTATCCTTTTAAATATAAAACAAGCTCTACACTAGCACAAAAAGTGATTAAAGTCAGAAAAAAATGTGCCGAGTTAAAAAAAATGTTAGTCAACAGGGTGTTTCCAAAAAATTGTTAATTTCAACAAATTTAGTAAATTCAGTTGAATAAAAATTAAAAAAATAACTGCAGAAATTAATCAAATGTTTGCTGAATATTAGTAGACTGAAAAAAACTAAGAAAATTTTACAAAAATTATAATCATTAAAAAATGTTTGACATTCTTTAAAAAAATTATAATACACTAAAAATATAATAATGTCCATTAGGGTGGGGCGAAGGAAAAAATCTTAATGGGCGCTTCGCGTTTCTGATTCGTGGGATTGTACTGAGCAAAAAAGTCCACTTGACCATATGTCTACGGCAAAAAAAGCCCTATTTTGAAATAAAAAATTAGCCCCTTAAACCCCACCCATAAATATGATTGATACATTAATCTGCTAGAGAATTTCCCAAAGAAGAGATTGATACCATAAGCTCCTCCTACTTCCTGAGATATGTCCATCCCACACATTGTTACTTTCACAAAATACGTCAAAAAAGCCCTATTTTGAAATTAAAAATTAACCCCTTAAACCCCACCCGCAAATATGATTGATGCATTAATCTGCTAGAGAATCCTCCAAAGAAGAGATTGATACCATAATCTTGGATAAGCTCCTCCTATTTTCTGAGATATGTCCATCCCACACATTGTTACTTTCACAAAATACGGCTTAAAAAGTCAAAATCTGGAAGCTCGATTTTCACCGTAGACGTATGGTCTAGTGGACTTTTTTGCTCAGTACAATCCCAAGAATCAGAAACGCGAAGCGCCCATTAAGATGTTCAAATCGCCTAATGTCCATACATTGATGACATTAATAAATTTAATATCTTGAAATATATAGAAATAATTATATATAAAATAAACAAATGTATGTTATTACATCCATGCTTATCTAAATTATGACTATTTTGAATGATGCAAAATGCAGTATTTAATTCTAGAAACAAACCAAAAAATAAAACAAAATATGATAATCACATTTTTTCTGCAAATAGGCAAAGAAACTTACAAATTACTTATGATGGGTGTCGTTGTCGTTCGACTTAGTCTGTCTACCTTAAGGCATAGTTGTTTGCAATTTAACCACATTCCTTAAATTACCACTATAAACATTTAATTTATAAATACATATTTTATTTTTAGTAAATTTAAATACTTTATTTTTTATTTAATTTAATTAATAAACTAATTATTTGACAGTCCAGAATTAATACAATACGAGTTTTATTATCCACAATTTGTATGCACTACATACATTGTTGACGTCTTTTTTTTTATGTATGAAAAACATAAATCAAAAATTTCCCACATTTGATTTTTAATATGTATGTCTTACATTAGTTATACTTGTTAGTACAATTTTGTTGGCATCTTTTTGCTTTATGTATGACAAACATATACAAAAATCTTCCACAGTTGATTTATATGTATGTCTTACAATAGTTGCACTTTTTAGTATAATTTTCCTTGTCTGTACTACATCTTGGCATGCCGCGACATTTACGTCATTCTTTGTACATCCATAAATGTGGTTGTTGTTCATACTAGTAAGGTGCACAATGTTGGTAGCAAAATAAATTAGTAAACATTAGTAAAATATTAGTAAACCACTAGTTCAAAACAGTTAAGTGCTGAATAAGTATAATTAAAATGTTAGCTTAAATCACAATTTCAGCAACAAATTTGCTGATACATTGATTTACAAGTCGTTAACTGATTTTTCTACTAACTTATTTTTTCAAGACTAGATTATTTTTGTTTACCATTGTTTTGTTTAGCATAATAAGCCATTTAGAAAAATACAAAAGAAATGTCAAAATAACAAAAAAATCGTGAAATAAATAAAAATTTGTTAATTTTACTAAACTATTCATTGTTTTGACAATAATTTCGCATTTTTATATATGGGTTATTATGAGTGCAACTTTAGTACAACACTGATCATAAACAAATTATTTCCCCCATTTAATGTTATGAAACTTAAAATACATAGTTGGCAACTTTATTTAAATAGAAAATGTCATCTTTTGTTTTATATTTGCTATTTTTATTGTTATAGTGTTTTTGTACATTTCACATACTGTAACTGACATTTCAATGGTTGCAAATTGTTAACAAAATGAACATATGTCACCCTCAGTATTTAAACTAACTAAAAAAACCATTTAAGTATATTTCTTCGAAAAATATCTACAAAAAAAAAAACAAATAACAAACAAAATAATTTTTGCTGTCAATAAAAGAAAAATACAACATTGAGTACAAGTATAACTGTCAACCGAAAATGACATTAATGTGTCACAATCTACTCTACATACTTGTATTCACACACACTCTACATGATGATCTAGATGTGAGCAATGACAATTGTAAATGCACCAGTGGCTTTAATTAAACAAAAAAAAAAAAAACAATTCACTGGGTAAAATACGACTGATATTTGTTTTTTGCATACAATGTATACATCACCAATAATAGTGCAAGTGTTTTGCTGTATTGTGGCCAAATTGGGTGAAAAAGAATAGTAGCTGCACATTTAGCCACTCAAATTTAATATACTCGTATTTATTGCCCCCTTCTACATCATTGTCACTATCATCGTTGTCATTATCATCATCATTGAGTATTCATGTAATACTTGTACGTTTGTTAATTCACAATTGAACAATTTAAAATTTTGTTGGGAATGCTCCCTATTGTGGCCTGTTCCATAATGTGGACCGTTTGTTTTTTACTGTCACAAAGTTTAATTCCCGCTATCACTATTTTAAAAAACTTTCGACTTGAAATCACACGTTTTTCTGGGTATAATTTTATGGTCTAAAAAAAAAACATAAAAAAGTGAATAACAATCAAGTCTTATAGAATTTTCCAAGTCAGATTTTTGCAAACGGTAAGATACTAATTGCTTTTATAGACAAATATAATAGACAAAACAAAAATATAAGAAATTAAATGTTTTTAAAGTTTCTTAAAGCGAAATATGTAAAAAAATAAAAAAAATTGGCCTGAGAAAGCTCAAATTTAAAAGACCATACAAGTTAAAGTCGAGCTAAGTTTTCAAAACCCTTTGGGGATTTTTATCTACTGATAGTATACTTTCATTTATCTTTGCATTTGAGACACAACTGGAGCCCTAAATTTGTTGCTCAGTGTTACGGAATTTGAACAAAATTTTACTAAATAGATAAAAAATGTAAAATTTTCATATATTTTTTATTTTATAGATTTTTTTCCAAGTTTTAAACTTTCCTAAGTGGTACCACTCTGGTTTTTGTCTAGTTTAGATACTTTTTCAACCAGTTTCACTACAACAAAAATGTTCACAATTAAAAAGCTAGCATTAAATATGGTAACCCCTTAAGTACGCTTAGAATACGATGTTGGTAAAGACCACTGCAAATGTAGTTAAAAACATATGAAATTTCACTTAAAGAAAAGACGACTTACATTTCAGTAAATTCAACTAACATTGTCGTCTGTTTTTTCATGTTTAAAAAAATTAACAACAATTTTTTAAATAACAAAAAACTACTGTAAAAATTTTATGTAAAAGCACAAAACAGTCATTTGATGTGGTTTGTTTTTTTTAAATGAAGGTTAGTAAAAAATTTTATTTGTTCTACAAAAGACTGACATTAACATTAAAAATAAAGAAGCTGTATTACAACAAAAACAACTACATATTTTTAAAGCAGAAGTTCTCTGAGTGTAGCTTTAAACGATACAAACGATTAATAAACAAAACTAAAATACAATTTTTTTATCAATTTTGTTTTGTTTTCTACCAATTTTTTAAGCTTTTATATAGTTTTTTTTTTAATTTAGATCTACTTTAAGGTACATGTTCCCTAAGATGTCCCTTAAAAATATATTTGTCATTACATCCCCCAGTTTATTGCAAATGGTTCCAAACGCAAAAATCAATTTTTTTTTGTAAAATTTAACCCGTACAAAAGTTAGCCCGAAAATGACCAATTTTAGAAAATCCTAATTTGATTTCAGATTTGCTCTTCCACATCAGGCGTTCAAGCTATATTTAGGAAAAAATTTTTCATTTATGTTCAAAATGCTCCGATTTTTCACCTTCCCTTTTTCACCATACCCTTTTTCAGTTTTTGTATTTGTAAGATATCTTATTTTTTCTTGAACTTGATAATAAATTAGAACGGTTGAACTTGATAATAAATTAGAGTTTTTTTAAAATTTTACACTGCACTACTTTAAAATTACAGTTACAACCTGAATTTCTATTTACAGTATTTTCGTAAGGAAAGACGTTATCTTAGAAATTCAAAAACTAAAAAAAATGCTACGAGTAGTGTGTTTAGGTGCCGTTACAAGTATTATGAAAAATACTTTTCCCGTTAATACATCTCGAACGCCTGATGTTCAAGAGTGATTCTGAGACCAGATATGGATTTAGCTTACCTTATACCTTTAGAAACGTATACTTTAGTTTTAGTGTCGAATATTTTTCGGCCTGAATCTTTAGGTGTTATTTTTAGTCATTTATTTCTCTCTGTGCCATTTATAAATGATGTCTGTATTGTTGTTGTAACATTGTTTCAAAATTTTCTATACAATCAAATGTTATGGTTTGACAGCTAAATGATGCTGTCATTTTGTCATTGTGACAAGTGTCATTTTATTAAATCACAAATAAGCTTGACAGTTGAGCAGTGTTTTGGTTTGATAATGATAGCGCGCGAGATGATTATAATGCTGATTGTTATAATGTTTATATGATAAATTTTAATGTAGTGCTTAGAATTGTGTTTAGTGATATAATAAATTTAAATTTATTATGGTTCAAGTTTTCCAAGTTAGATAGATTGATGTGTATTACATGCAGCATTTGAATATTTTATTGAAATTAATGATTGTATTTTGTAAACATCAACATTTTAAAAGTCTTAATTAATGCTCAATGTTTGAGTAAAAATCAAATAATGAATTTATTAATTCATATTGATTAAATTTTGTTTGCTCCTCAAATTTAAAAGTCCTTAAAATTGTTTGATATCTTTTCGATTTCAGTATTAAGTTGATTAAAATCTATCATTTGGTATACGGTTATTTGTCACAAAGCGAAGATGTGTTTGCTAAAATCTGCCTCTGTACTCGCCAGGAATGAACGAATTTATTTTATTTTGGCGAAAAGTTGCACTTTATATACCTCATTTCAAGCCATTTTTTTTTATATAAAAAAATGCAAACAAAATAATTATTTGCGTTTAAAGGTTTTAAAATTCATTTTTGACTCGTAGCTGCTTTTTACTAAGAAACTCAGTTTTCGCAATACGTTAATAAATTGCAAATATAATTGCCAATAGCAAAAGCAAAAAACATAAATTTTAAAAAAAAATTGTCGTTCCTATCCCGTTATTGATGAGCTGACATCAATTTGGTATAGCTCAAACTGTATAAAATTTCACCGATTTTAAATACCTTTCTTAAAACTTAATTCCATCAAACTGCGCAAAAATCCTATAGAAAAAACCGTGATAGTTTAAAAATTGAAAAAGCTAGTGCGAGTGCGAGTGCATGTGGCATTAGAAATCAGTTTATCTATACCACATTGCACTGAAAATTTCATATAGACGCAATCGAACAAATAAAAACATAACAAATATTATTCAAAAAATTCAAAAAACAGGGTCGCTGACGAAGGTTCAATACCAGAAACTGCGCAGTCTGATTCAGATAAAATTGAAAATTTGCAATGTAGTTATGATTTTTAGAAAATACACTCATTCTTCTCTAATACGCCTTTCACAATTAAATTAAATAAAATTGCATATTAATTATAGTATTAATTGCAATTGTCTGAAAAAGACGTAAAAATTCAAACTCAAACAAAAATCCAACTTTGCTCTCTGGTAATTCTTCCCTAACTACGTAACTACGCGCCATCTATCGAATATACAAAGAATATATCATAGATATGGCATCACTTACAACATATGGACATTAGAGTGAGGTAAGTTTCTAAAAATACAACGGTTATGTTGTTGGAGTTGTACTTCTGAGATTATGTATGCAAGAACAAAAAAAAAAAAAAACACCGTGTATTGAATAAAACTAGTTTTAATCACAACAAAACTCGACCTGACGATAGCTCAGAGGGCTAAAGCGCTCTGTCTAACGTGTAGTGCGAGTGCATGTGGCATTAGAAATCAGTTTATCTATACCACGGTCAGTGATTGCACTGAAAATTTCATATAGACGCAATCGAACAAATAAAAACATATGCAAATATTACATTATTAAAAAATTCAAAAAACAGGGTCACTGACGAAGGTTCAATACCAGAAACTGCGCAGTCTGATTCAGAAAAAATTGAAAATTTGCAATGTAGTTATGATTTTTGAAAATACACTCATTCTTCTCTACCACGCCTTTCACAATTAAAAAGCTTGCATTCTCTTTTAAACAACTTTTTACAACTTTTCGTATTGCCTTTAATCTGAAATTTAACAACTGTGAGCTAAAAATAAAATGAGTGCAAAACTCTTGTAGGTTTCGTAAACGAACTTTCATACAATGTGAAAAAATAGTACTAACATAAACTATGTTGTCTCTGTTTTAAATACTAAACAAATGGTGAAGGATTTACGGAAAGTAAATTCTATGTTCAGGAGAATTTACTTTCCGTACATCCGTCACCATTTTTATTTGTTTGTTTTCCTAAAAACAAAACATTTAAATTCAAATTAAGAACTCAACATTTATGAGCGTTTGGGTAGAGCGGCAAATAATAACTCCGAGCTTCCGAGTTCAAATCTAGGAAAAGACAAAGAAATGTTTTTGTTTCTCAATAAAAATAGTCAAATTAGATGTGATTGTGGCGCAATCAGTACGACAGAGGACTATTCTGCCTTACTAAGAAAGAAAGTCACATCTCCATTTTAGTAGTTTTGAGATATTTAGCTTTTACGTTTTTTATGTTTCGCGCCTTTAAATTCAACAGTTTTTTAAAATTTCAAAAATTACTTAAAAATATATTATTTTATTAAATTTTATTATAGTATCAAACAGGGGAAATTTTGATGATAAAGTATATAAAATGGACTTATGACTTTTTTGCCTAGTATAGACATCCAAAAAAATCTTACGAAAACCAAATTGCACAAATAAATTCAAAATTTCTTTGCATTTGTTCGCAATAAAAATAAAAAATTTTTTTCATATTAATAAAAACATAAAAGCATAACAAAAGAAAACAAAAACAAACATAATTCAAACATTAAAGGTAAAAAAAATAAATAAAGCATTAGTAACTAAAACTACACACAGAGAAATAAAGTGCCAACCGAATAGAAAAGTGTATATTAATGATAACAACTTATAAATTTAGTTAGTATAACGACAATAACATTCGATTTCTGAATATTTTGAGTGTTGCAACTAAAATTCTGTTGAATTAACCGAACTTTGTTGTGAAAACTGATGTAAAGTTGTGCCAACTGTCTGAAATTCATAATAACCTAATTTGAGTCGTAGTATCCGAATTTCAGTTGGCAAATAGCTAATTTTTTTTCTGTGTGTATAATAAAAAATAAAGATTTAATCGCTGTCGTAGGTCGGTTCACTTACTATTTCTGGAAGAGATTCCCAAAATTCCATTCTGTGTTTGGGCAAAATATCTTTCAGCTTTTTATAAGGTCTTCTTTTCTTTTAATCAATATACCACAAGGAATCGTTTGGCTTCAGGTTTTAAAATTACAGATTTTATTGATGCAGCTTTTATGAAATTGAAGTCTGTGTAATTTGTATCTGTAAACTTAGTTTTGTATAACAAAAAGCTATTGGTTTTTACAAATTTTACTTCTACCAATTCATTTAAATAAACTCTCGGAACTATTGCTTTGAGTTTTTGTTGAGACGAGTTGTCCTTCCGTTCGTATGTTTTTTTTTCTACTTGCATTTCAATCATTTCAATCACTTCAACCTTTCCCGAATTACTCCTTTGAACTCAATTTTTGAAATCTGTTATGTCATACACTTTTTTATGTTTTTTTTAATGAACTTTCAACTTGGTGATGAAAGGCATCAGCAGACATAAATGTATGTCCCTTCTCAAAATATTTTAAAGTTATATTTTCAACATTATATTCCGAGGAATTAACAATATATACAAAAAAAAAGTAAACAATGCCCAATTTTTGTTTTGCGCGGCACAGCTATCAAGCCAAAAAATAAAATACTGTTTTTTTTCGAACTTTTCTGGTGCGTAATATTGCACACACAAAGAAGAAAAGTTATTCTATCAAAAAAAAAATCGTTAATACTAAGGAAAAAAGTCCTAAAAGCCTACAATTTTGGTCAATGTGACTTTTTATTATAGTAAGTGACAGATAGGACTTTTTTGACTAGTAAACACGCTAGAAGTGGTAAATGTGACCATTTTGCTTAACGTTTTTTAGACATTTACAGTTGAAAATGGGTCTTTTAAAATTAAATCGAAATTCAGAAACTCATTCAAGGTTCCGAATCTGCTCTTATCTCAATTTTCGATTTTTGGCGCTTATGACTTTCTTTCTTAGTAGGGCAGTATTAATCTGAGTACCAATACTGAGTTCAATACTTGAAAAGAAATAAAGGTTTTTTAATTTCAATATAATTTTGTTTAGTATTTAGCATTCACGACCAAAAATACAAAATAATATTATGATAGTTGTTCGATTGGCAACAAATTCGGTGGCTCCAACTGAGACTGTTTTCTGGGTGTAAAACTGTAAATTCAACATTAATGCGACATAATTTTTCCTGTAGCGGGGCAGTTGACTTGCTAAGCATCACATACAGTGAATGATGAAGTTATTAACAAATTCACTATTAAAATTTGAATGTTTTCCAAAAATATTTTCAATATTTATATGTTTTTGATGCAAAATGAGAACAACAATAACTTTTGTCGATATCAGATTACGCTCGATCCATTTGCTCCAATTTTTAAGAACTTTTAATTTTTGCCTACAATATAAAATATCGTCCAAGTATAGCCAGCAAAATATTCATTAATTAGGAATGCCAGCATTATTAGGAAATCCAGCAAAAACTGGACAATTGAATTGAAAAGAGTTTGGTATTGACTGAAATTATTGTTACTCTCATGTGGTAGCAAAAACTCTAAACATATTACAAATAAATTAGAAAAATTTCACAATTTTATTGGTGAATTTCCAAATATTTCGTCCACTGTTTACATAGTCTTAGGAAAAATTAAGATTTAGTACTGTTTTAGTTTTGTTCTCTCAATTTATAAACAATAATTGACACAAGTTCATATTGATCCATTAACCTATATTGTATTCAAATACTCTTGCTTTTTAACCACACACAGAGAATTAATTGGTTGAAATTCCATTGTAGCTGTAGTGTGTGAATACTTATGATCACCACTGTACTCTTATTATAGCATTATTATTATTTGTAAGTATAAGCAAAATTCCATAAAGTGTGTTAACTTTGTTATTGTTAATCAATGTTTAATTGATTTTATGGAATTATGCTAACTAGACATAATATTTGTAATATTTGGATTTTAAATATATTTTTTAGAATTACTTTAACAGACTAAATAATAACGTCTTTTAATTCTCTTATTGAACAGGGCATTTTAATGCTCGTATAAAATCGGCAGGAGTGCTAAGATAATACTCAAACCCCAGAACTTTTATTAAAAACACTCACATAAAAACCCCTACATAGCCAACAAAATTTAATCAAAATTCAATAATTTTAATTGTTAGTACTTAAAAGTCATCATCAGAATAATTAAACTATATTGTAAACAGAAAATATATAAAATTAACCAAAACACAGTCACATCATTCAAAATATTGGTTTTCCTAATCACTATTGAAAAAATATTATCTTCTACATTACCTTTAATACCAACCACTTTTAGGATATTTTATCCCTTGAATGAAATATTTGCAGTTAAAATCGGATATTAGTTTCGAGTACAAAAAAAATAATCACTCTCTCTAAAATATTAGATTTCGTTACCAATTTTAAAATAACATAAAGTTTTTTGATAGTTTTGGTAACATAATGAGATTAGCTACCCAATTTCTGTTGTACATACAAGTCTATTTTTAGACATTCATATCTAAACTTGAGAGAAAAGAAATATTCAAGGTAGAAATTTGAAAATACAAATTCAAATTGATTATGGGCTAAAGGTAAATTAGTTGCCTGACAATCAGAAGGTAACCGGTTCGACTTCAGTTCGCGGCATAAGAATTTTTTCTAATAAAATAATTCTAAAATATTATATTCATTTCTTTTAGTTTTGGTAGCTCTAAAACAATATTGAAACCAGCAACCGAATTTCTGTTGTACATACAAATCTATTTTTAGATAAATATTTAAATTTGAAAATGGAAAATATTCAAGGTTGAAAAAAACATATTTCAATTGGGTTTAGTCTAGAGGTAAAGTACTCGCCTGACAAACGGAAGATCGCCGATCAGTTGGATGCATAAAATTTTTTTTATTAGTAAAATAAATTTTATTGAATGCATGTATATCTATTTATAGAATATTACAGTCCGTAAACATAAAATATTCAATTGTTACAATAAAAACTCGAAATTCGTAAATAAAAGTCGGTTGTTACAATAGTTTTAAAATAAAATAATAGTGATGGTAAGTGGAACCACAAAAATTCGTTTGGCAAAAAATTCGGTTGCAACTACAAAACTGTCTTCTGTGTGCGAACTCTTTTAGAGTATCCCAACTTAAACTTTCTTATTGGTTTTGTTAAATTTTTTTATTTTTAGTTTTAAGTCCTTTTCTCTCTAAGAGGACTAGTGCTCAAAATAATAGCAATGTAAATAAAATCCAATCAAATTTACTAAAATTTGATATCGTTATTGATAGATTTTCAGTTTCAATTAAATATTTGTTTTCATTTATCTTAATTAGTTATCAAAATACGCAAAATATTTCATTTAAAGGAAGTTTGTGGTTTTTAATAACTTTTGTCCGTATTTTACCGGTTTTTATCGATTTCGCTAAAATCATGGCATTGCCTAGTGAAACACGATTCTAAGTCTTAATACAAAAAATTCCTTTTGACCATAACTTAAACGTTTTTTTTTTTTGTGTAAAAACTCTTTAAAAATATCAACATCTGATAATTCCTTTAGAAGATGAATAATTGTAATGTTAACATCTTTATGTGTCAAGCGGCATCTTTATCATATTTGTTGGCGTTTTTGGTGTGTGTACTTTTTGCATTTCAGTTACTTTGCATAATCATTTCCGATGTGGTCCGACATAAACCATAACTGATGAACAAAATAATAAATTTGCAAAACTGAAAAGAAAAAACAGCAACCAGCTACAATTTATTTTTTTTATGCCCATCATGCACACCAAAAATACCTACCATGATGTTTTTCATTTCGTTTAGGGTATAAATGGTTTAAAGGCAGGAGGTTGGTTAGTTGGTTGGTTTCTTTGTTAATATTGTTGTAGAGTTGAGCTTTTTTTTGCGATTGTATTATTTTCGTTTTTATTCATTCATTCATTTTCTTCATTTAGTTCATGCATTTTAAAGCTGTCAAGTTTTGTCGGTTTTAAGTCATGCCACAAAAATGTTCATGCCATGGCTCTTTTTTTAAATACAAAATGTACATGATTTGAAAGTAACAGCAGCAACAAACACAGCTACAACAAATAAACATAAAAAAAGCCGAACGTCTTTAGATTGTCTTGTTGTCTGTCATTTTGCATAATAAAATGCACAAGAGCACATAAAAAAAAGAAAAAAATTGGAATGGCATCAGCAAACTAACCAACAAACGAACAACAACTGCTGCAAACAACAATATTTGCCACAATGTCAGTAGAAGAAAAACACAAAAATAACTGTGCGTGCAAAAAGTAAACGAAATTTTGGTATGAGGCCATTTAAGCATGGGCGCTAAAAAATTTCAACTAAGGAAAAGTTAAAAAACTATGAAAAGTTTTTGAAATAAAGCTGAACCACCTAAATTTAATTTTACTTTAAGGCCATATTACTGAATGTCTAGGTTAAAATTTAACAGTTAAATTCAAAATTTATATGGGAAACTACAACAAATGTGCCAGTTAAAGTCGCAGTTAGTAGCTAATGCGACATTCAGCTATCGGACCTTAATGGGATAATCAATGTTAGTTAAATGTGCCAGAAATATAAATTGGAAATTTAGGTCACCGGAAAAAAGACATTTTGTTACATAAATAACACAACCCGACAATTTAAAAATTTAAATTTTTATATTAAAATTTTAAATTTTTAAATTTTTTAAACTTAAATTTTTTTTGCAGAAATAAACGAAAATTTGTACGTTTTACGAAAGTTTTTGTAGTTTTGACAATAATTTAGTAATTTTATGCATGGATTATGAGAGTATACATATTTTTTAATTAACTTAGATACGCTGATTCCAAATCTGTAAAACTTTTTTTTTCTTATTTGCAGTTTTTTCAATATCGCGGTTTAAATCATATTCATATCATTCACCCCACGTTTGTGATTATTTTGCTTAACTTTCCAAATTTTAACCGCAAATTGATGAAATTTTTTTAAAAAATATAAATCTACAAATAATTGTCTTTTTTAGTAAAATCATGTTGGTGTTTGTTCATATCTTACTGGTATTGCAAGGAAGTTGAAAATTTTGCATGTTTAGTTTTACACTCTGGGAACTTTTGCTTTAAAAATATATAGTTGTTTGCGTTGTAATACAGTTTATTTATTTTAAATGTAAATGACAGTCATTTGCAGAACAAATTTAACTTTTTACTTACCTTGTAGTTCATTTAAAAAAAACAAACCACATCAAATGACGGTTTTATGATTTTACATTCATTTTTTACAGTAGTTTTTTGTTATTTAAAAAAATAAAATAAATATTGCTTAATTTTTACTGCAATTGTTAGTAATTTTTGAACAGTTAAAACAAACGACAAATGTTAGTTGAATTTACTGAAATGTAAATCTTCCTTTCATTTGTTTTTAACTACATTTGCAATGGTCTTTACCTACATAGTATTCTAAGTGTAGCAACAAATTTTAAGAAGCATGCAATTTCTGTATTTTTAGATTTTGAAAAACTCTTTATACTTTTAAACCACACTGTACTTCTTAAAAAATAAACAACCTAAACTTCAACTGTAAATATTTGCAACTATGAAAAAAAAACTACTACAACAAAAATTGCTTCCAAATAAAAGTGTTAAAAGATTTTTTCACTTCGATAGCAAGACTGGCAACAATAATAACAACAACAAAAAATTGCTTAAAATGAATGAATATTTAAAGAGCAAAAAAAAAAATAAATAAAAAATGCTCAACATTCGGTAGAAGACCAGAAAATAAGGCGTTCGAAAAAATCCAACACGACACCTTGCACCAACGTGTTAGATTACTCACTTAAGATAAATGCCACAAAAGGTGCAATGAATAAAATAACAGAAAAACATACATACACACATATCTAAGGCACAACCACTTCACATACAAACAAACACTATGACAGCAGTTTAGATCAACCTTAGGCACTCAGAGGTAATATGACAGGGTGAGACTTAAAACATAACAATGTCTGTAATTTAATACAGAATTCAGTCTTATCAGATTCAATTATTGTTTTAAAATATACACTTATAATACTATGTAGGTAAAGAACACTGCAAATGTAGTTGAAAACAAATGAAATTTCACTTAAAAACAGAACGAATTACATTTTAGTAAATTCCATTAACAATGTCATTTATTTTTTACTGTTCAAAAAACGAGCCATAATTACAGTAAAAACAAACCACATTTGTAGTAAAAAATAAACAAACATTTATTTGTTTTTATTTTTTATAAAAACAAAACTGTTGTATAAATTGAATGTAAAACCATAATACAGTAATTTGATGTGGTTTGTTCTTTAAATGAACTACAATTGTAATCAAAAATTAACTTTCTTCTGCAAATGAGTGCTTTTTCATTTACTGTATAAATTGAATGTAAAGTCATAATACAGTTATTTAATGTGGTTTGTTTTTAAATGAACTACAATTGTTGTCAAAAATTAACTTTCTTCTACAAATGACAGCTTTTTAATTTACTATATTACAACTCAAACAACTGCAAATATTTACAGCAGAAGTTCCCTAATCAAATCTTTGGAAATAGAATGCTAAAACTAAATCGTTTGTAGAATACCCTCTTCTCATGGTTATTTTTGTCCTTATACCAGAGCTGTAAATGAATCATTAATTTTTGAATTAATTCGCACATTGCATGTGACGTCAAATTTTCTTCGCCATCTTCGCACGCAACATGAAAACATATATGCTGAGTACGAGTCGATGATGAAAGCCGACAAAACAGCTACAAGCAAGCAAGCAGCATTTGACTTACTTGGCCTTAAGTTTATTGCTAAAAACAGGCTACCTGTGTCAGTTGTGGAGTCCAGTTCATTTATGGAACTAACGCATTTTGCAAATCCGACGTTTAAAGTTATGTGTAGGCCAACCGCAATAAAGCTCATGGACTTGACTTTTGATACCTTCAAAGCTAAAATCAAGGACGTAATAAAAAGTGGAAGTGGAATATTAAACATGTTTTGTCGTTTAGCGTATGCCAAAACCAAAATAAGTAATACTTGAAGAAACTTTGATTAATTGCAATTACTTTTTCACTTCATTAATATGAATTGCAATTTTTATTTCTAATTCATTTGAATTAATTCAAAATCAATTCAATACAAATGAATTGAAAATGAATTGCAATTAATTTTTCTAATTCATTTAAATTAATTCAAAATCAATTCCATTCATTTCGCCAAACTCATTTGAATTGAAAATGAATTGAAATTCATTTTGCCGAATTCATTTGAATTGGAAATAAATTCCAATTTATTTTGGCCAAATTCATTTGAATTAATTCAAATTTCAGGCTAGAAAGTTAACTCCATTCATGCAGGTGTCAAATAACTTTTTTCTAAGTGTTTTTTTTATTAATTACAGTAAATTATTATAAATAAAATTATAATTTTTCTGTTAGTATGGAAAAAATATTCACGATCTTTAAACGAACTAGCCAACATCTCACAAAAAAAAGTTTGGCTGATTTGTTTCTATGTGTTCGGAAACAGCCCTAAATTTTTTCAAAATTTTATGTTATTTAAGAAATTTTTTTAGGGTGTTCTTTTAAAACAACAAAATCAAATATTGTCAATAAATCTTTGAATGTTGAAGAACTGAATACGTCAAATATACCTAATTTTTTGGAGGTTACTTTAATGCCATTTATGATATCAAAAATGGTAAGTATTGATATCATAAATCACAATAAACTATCATGCAAATTAAAAAAAAATTTTAAAAGGATTTTTGCTTAATTATTAAAAATGCTGTGGTAGACCAAAACTATTCTAAAAAATATATTATATTTTATAATATATGATTTAAATTTATTATTTAAATATGTTCAACCCCAATAAGCTCTGCGCAATAAAGCTTTTGAGCCTCTTTTTGTTTGACATAAAGTAAGAAAACTTTTTTTTAACAAAAATATGACCGTAAAGTACTAAAAAAAAAAAAAAATTTGTAACTTTTTTTTCTAAAGCAGTATTAACTTATTAGTGTGCGCCCGGTAGGCTAGTTGGTAGCGTGCTGGCTTATCAGTGCGGGGGTCGTGGGTTTGATTCCCACCAGAGGCACTAGTCTGTTTTCGCTACAAGGCGCCGAAGGCCATAGTAGCTAGTGCTCGGTTAGGGTAATAGTATATAATTTGTAATTATATGATTATTAATTAATAAAAAAAAAAGATTTATTAGTATTTTCAGTTTGTTTTATTCAGCACATGCCAGAATTTAACTTTTTCACTTACAAGGGAGGTATCCTTCACCCGAAACGGCAGATATAAATGAACTTCGAATATGTTGTAGAGATAAAAATTTAAGGGACTCGTGTTTTTTTTTGGGTCGAAAATTAGCCCATTTTAAGTTTTTTTCGGGTTTATTTCGTTCTAATACAAATAACTATAAACAAATTTGGTATCAAAAGAAAGGTTTTTTGAAGAAAAGATCACTTGTACACAAATTATACCCAAAGACTGTCACGTATTTTTATTATTTAATAAAATGTGTTTTGAGTAATATTAAATCTGGCGTTTTATTAAGGAATTTTAGTTGAATTATGATAAAAATAATATATAGGATTACATGTTTTATATATTCAAGGGGGGTGTCTGATCTTTTTCCAATACTCGAAATCGTTCGATTTTTATGCGACTTTTCCATAAGAGCCTTTTTCCCCTATATTTAAAATGTGGGAACACTGGGTTTCCTATATAGGCAACGTGGATATAAAAATTTTGTTTTTTTTGAGTACTTTAACCGTGCTTGCAAATGAATCTAGTTTTCGTAAATTAAAGACAAAAACAAATAAGCTGTTAAGACTACATTTCAGACATGGGCGACGTCAATTATATTTCACAATCATTCACTAGTGAAATTTGTCATATAACTAATAATTTCACTTGTTGGCCTTAACTCTTTCTGGGAAAATTTTTAATTTTAGCAATACCAGACATGGGACATAATACAAATTACTTTTTTACGTCTAATTACATGTAATTAGCTGGTGGGTGTTGTGGTGTAATGGTTAGCGAGTCGGCCTGTTAAACAGATGGTCCCGGGTTCGATTCCCGGTGACGACAACATCAATTTAGAAAAATGATATGTATGAGTTTTCTATCACGTATATGTATCGCTGCGCCCACCTTCGGTGTTTCCATAGCACTTAACCCCACCGAAGTAAAATAATGAATCAGGGCTATGAAACAAAAAGCTTCAATAAATTCGCCAAATCTACATCAGGTGGCGAGCAACAACTGTTCTAAGACTTATCATCTCGCGAAATTACAGTGTTGCTATGTTTGAAGCCCTTCATCTTTCACCACCTTTCATATCTCCACTATCCCCTTTCCAAAGAAAGCAACACATTAAATAATATAAAGAATTTCCTGAGGTTTGTTTCTCCTTAAAAAAAAAAAATTAAGTAATTGCGCTGTAATTAAATACCCAAATGCTGTTACTAATCCCCATGTTTGGTATTTAAAACTTGATACATTTCATAAAGAAGTGTTTAAGCCTAGAAGTGTCTAAAATTATAAATGATTTTGCAAAATTTCATAAGTCAATGATTGTGAAATGAATTTGACGCCTCCGATGTCTGCTACTTTTTAAACCTTACACGCGTGATTGGGCAGCTTAAAAAAAAAATACGTGTATCTTTTTTGTTTTGATCCTTTATAACATATCCAAAGTTTATTTAAATCTGCAGAATCGGGTCGGGATATCTCCCTTGTTAGTCCAAAAATTCCCGTTGTTATTATTTTTTTTTTCAGAAAGAATAAAGAAAATTATATTTATTAAGTGCTTTATATTTTGTAGTATTCCATATCATGATTTTACGATCTCCCAAACGATCTTCAGTAGAATTTATATATAATTTGTTTTGAAAATAATGTAACTGCTGTTTTGTATGTAGTTTTAAAACTGTAAATTTTTAAATTTCTTAACAAAAGTTTGGCCATATCAGAAAACAAAAAACGGAAAACCATATAAACATTTATAAAAATACTTGAGTACTGATATAATGACGTCTTGTAAAACGTTAATTTAAATTGCAAATGCAGTTGTAAACTGCCAGTAGGAAGAAATACTTCAACCTTAAAATAAAAACCAACAACAAACAAGGCAACAACAAGAAAAAAAAACACAATTTTTTAACAACAAAGTGGCAACTGCATTTAGTACTACAACCCATTAGTCATTATGTTGTTGCTGTCGCTATTGCATTTATATCTAAAGTTGTTGATGTTAAGAGTTTTTTTTTTTTTGCTACGCTTTAAACAATAGAACCATAAGAAAACAACAGAAAACTTTACACAAATTGCTTTTTTTTTTGACAATACTTCAAATTGCCAACTCTTTTATCATGTTGTTTATTGCAGTCATTTTTGTTTGTTGTTGATGCCTTTCGTGTTGTTGTAACTGGGTTTATTCTTATACAGTAGATGTAACAGTGATAAATAGCCAAAGAAGTTTTAAAGTTCTTGTTAGATTTGCTTTTACGTATTTTTTTCGGATTTTTTTTTTTCACTGAGGATTTGTTTTGTAGTAATTTTTTATAGTTTGTTAAATAAATTACTTGTTTTTGTTATAATGTTGCTTGTTTGGAAGGTGAAAAAATGTTGTCAACAGTTTTTAGCTGACATCAGTAAAAGTGTTTAAGATGTCATGATATACATACCTGTAAAGAAATAAAGAAAAAATTTTGGAAATTAGTTAGTCTTGAATAATAAAAATTATTATTTTGGTGAATTTGGACTTAAGACATATAGGTCCTTTGGATATTTTTCAAAAAAGCTTTGCTAGTTATTATAAAATGCTTCATTAAGAATTTTTTTTTTTTAATTTTGTCTTAAAGCACCCTCTGGTGAAAATATTTTTAAGTTCAGTTATAACTTTTAGAGAATATAAACCCTAGATCATGAAAGATATTTGAAATAGATCTATCAACACATTCCGGAAAAAGGCCAAATAATAAATCTTAAAACAATAACTCTATAGATTATTTGTTATGACAATATCCTTATAAATAAATATGGAGTATATCCTCGAACTTGAATAATTTAAATTTTCATTGCGATATTTAAAAAATTTAAACTTTGAATCATTTAATAAAAAAAATTTATAATTTTTAGTTTTTCATAAAAATTTCATACAACTAATGTAAGAGTTTTATTAAAATAGTTTCATTAAATGTAAAGTTTAAAGTTTAAGAAATTCTACATTCATATTGTGAAGAAAACTTCATCATTTCAGTGAAAACATTTCATTAAAACTCGTCCAAGAAATTGTCTCTATGTATAGAAGAATTTAAAAAAAGCTGGCCATTATATAGGGGAAATTGTCCCAAGATGGACATTGCTTATAAAATGTTAGCTTAAGGTAGCGGAACCTCATGCCATCTGTCATTGTTCTGGTTTGTATAGTATCAGTTTTCTATGGATAATCGAAGGTAAAATATCATGTAGTTTTTCTACTACAAAAAATACAAAATTATTTTTTTGTTTAAAAAGTTGTTGAACATATTTTTGTTTAGTTATTTAAATTATCTAAATTTTGCGATTTCACACAGATATATATGTATGCACAGCGCATACTTTAGGGACACGCCCAAATTTTTCCCCTAAGTATGCGGTGTATCGAACCAATTGTCCTCATCTTATACGCTAGATGTATGAAAATGTGTGAAAGCATTTGCGGACTGTTCCCAAAGTAAGCAAATGTCCCTAAACTATGCAGGGGAACGAGTAAATGTCCCGACAGTATGCGCTGTGCATACATATATGTCTATATATATATATATATTAGGGCGGGTCGATTTATTTTTCGACAATTTCCCTATGATTTCCGTATTCTATGGGTTATTCCATGAAAATTTGCCGAAGGAACCATACCTCTATCGTTAAAATCGAGTCCCCTACTTTTTGTTGGGAAAAGTTGGTTTTATGTGTTATTTTGTTTTAGCAATATCGCATGAATTAATCAACCGAATTCGATAAATTTGGGCTTAAACTCTTCGTTTTGAATTGTAAATTGAATTAAATAATGGATTGAACCAAAAAAATGGCCATGAAAGTAATATTCTTTGACAAAATCGTGAAAAAAAATGGAAAAATGCTCCAAAATTTGGACAAAAATGGCCGTAACTTTTGAACCGTTTGACCAATGTATGAGATTTTTTTTGTAAATTGATCATAATGAGCTCACCTTTCCAACGCGATTAAACCCGATACTGGCGATTAAACCCGATAGTTTTTGAGTTATGGATGTGAATGTGTAGGTAATATTTCATACGAACGTCAATTTGGGAAAAAATCTACCAACAAAAAGTAGGGGACTCGATTTTAACGATAGAGGTATGGTTCCTTCGGCAAATTTTCATGGAATAACCCATAGAATACGAAAATCATAGGGAAATTGGTGAATTTTTTCACTCCCTACAAATCGACCCGCTCTAATATATATACATTTTAGCGAATAACGATATTTTAAAAAGATTTTTTGATATTTTGTGTTTGTACCAATTTTTCGTAACTCTCAAAAAATTAGTTCAAATATCCCAAAATAGTAATTTCCATGAACATAAGATGGTAATTTCATGTATTTTACTTCATTGGTGCTGATATTTGAAGTTCAATTGGGATATTATTGAAAATTAAAATTAAATTATTATTATTAAAAAAAAAAAAAAAAAAAACACAACCAACATCGCGAAAGTATTTAGGAAAAATTCAAATCAACAGAAAATCATATCATATCAAAGGAAAATTAATTTTTTTTTTTATAATTTCACTAAATAGCCACATCAGCAAAGTCCAACAAATCCAATTTGATTGCGTGCCACTAGTGTAAGTAGCAAAAACCCTTTAAATGAGCCGGAATCTTCGGTTCCTGGTATACACTCAGGGAACTTCTGCTTTAAAAATATGTAGTTGTTTGGGTTCTAATACAGTTTCATTATTTGTAATGTAAATGTAAGTCATTTGTAGGACAAATAAAATTTTTAACTAACCTCGTAGTTCATTTAAAAAAAAACAACTCACATCAAACGACTGTTTTATGATTTTACATTAATTTTTTACAGTTGTTTTTTGTTATTTAAAAAAATGTATGTTTGTTTATTTTTTACTACCATGTGGTTCATTTTTACTACAATTGTTAGTCGTTTTTTGAACATTAAAAACAAATGACAATGTTAGTTGAATTTAATGAAATGTAAGTCGTCCTTTCTTTAAATAAAATTTCATTTGTTTTTGACTACAATTGCTGTCGTCATTATCAACATAATTTCCTAAGTGTATATGCCCGAAATGTGATTTAGACAATTCTGCATGCAATTTGTATGATATTTCTCTGTATAAATATAATAAATAATAGATAATTGGCTTAAAAATTTGTCCATTGTGTTTATTTTTGATTTTTCACATTTTTAAAGAGTTTTTAAAAAGTGTCCAGCGATTTTTTTTTTTTAAATCAAAATCTTGGACAATTTAAAAATATTAATAAAAAAATGTTTTGTGTCCATAATAAAAATTTATCATTGTGGCCCAAAAGATACCAACATATTGTGCTTTCATATGGTATATAACACTTTAAGATATCTTATTCCGTTTGGGCTGTAGAGCATTATTCCAAAACCATGTCTATCACTGGTCCCCTTCCCCTACATTTTGAGTAAAAAAGGAATAAATGTTGGCATAGTTTCAAGCATATTTTAAAAATTCATGTCCGGATCGGCCAGATTTTCAAAAATTGTATTCTTAATGTTATATCAATGCAGTTTTTCATAAAGTTGTACTAAAAATTTAATTTATTTACTAAAAATTACATGCTCTTAATGAAAAAGTATAATTAAAAATGTTTATGCTTCTGTTGTCTGTCATAGAAATAAGCCTGTAAAACATAGCAAAAAAAAAAAAGCTAATAAAAATAGTTAAAAATGTTCCAGCAGAAAAAACTGCTAAAATTAGCAGACTCTGTTTTACTAAGTATTATTAATATAACAATGGCAAAAATAAATCTGTTGAATTTACAAATATTTATTTATTTTAGAGCTAAATTGCAGCTAAATTAAAGTAGCAAAATAGTCTGCAAAATTCTGAAAAAAATTTTACTAAATATTAGTAGATAACAAAATTAAATGAAATCAGCAACTTACAATTTTATAACAAAAATTTCTGTTGCTTTTAGCCAAATAAACTGTTATTTGCATTCTACTAAATTTGAGGTAAATATAGCAAAAGTGTTGTTAATATTACTTTATTTGTTTGCTATTTTGAGTCTACAAATATTTAGTAAATGTTTTTACTAAATTAACTAAAATTCACATCGAATATAACTGAAATTTTGTAAAGTTAACAGATTTATTTTTGCTGTTCTTATTTTTATTAATATTAAGCAAAAAATCTACTAAATTTAACAGATTTTTTCTGCAATGTAATTTTAAAAAAAATTTATAGTAGCTTTTTTTTTGCTATTTTTACAGGTTTATTTCCATGAGTGTAGCGCAGGGAATTTCATGCGCCTAAAATATACAGAAAATAAACCAAATATGAGCTTAAAATATGCAGTTAACTCGAAATATGCCAAAAAAAAATCAAATAATATGCAGTAAAAATCCAAAAATATGCGCATACAGTTTTTGTATTTTTAAAAATCGATTTATTACTCGAGGTTGTAGCTTTAAAAATAACATTCAATATAAATGTCTAACAAAACTATATGATATGTGCTTATTCCTATAGACATGAGCCTTAACATAGCCCCATAAAAATATTTAAATCGCACTATCTAGGTGGCAAATTGGCCAGCCCTAAACGTTGCAGTTCTTGCATAGGCAGTTCTTGCAATGCTTCTGGCTGCTCTTCACACCAAATACGCCAATTTTGCTTGTTCACTTATTCATTTAACCAGAAGTGAGCTACGTCCCTGAACACAATTTGCACGTTCTTAACCGAGCATTAATTTTAATAATAAAATTTAATAATCTGCAAGCATTGTTCGTTTAGTAAGTCGACTCGTGGTTAAATTATAGACCAAACTGAACATGTTTAACAGTAAGATATTCCACGAAAACAGCTGAGCTGCCAAAACAGTGTTGCCAAAAAGAAAGTTGCTAAAAAAATCACCCTTTACTTACAAATATTAGTTTTTGTTTATTTCTAATTAAAATTTATTTTACAATTTTACAAATATGCAATAAAATTGAAAATATGCGAAATATGTAACAAAAAATTACAAAATATGCCATGAAATATGCATTTACAGAAAAATATGAAAAATATGCATTTATTACAAAATATGCAGCAACAAATCGATTCCATTTTGTTGTAAATTTTTTATTTGGTAAATTATTTGGTCAGAGTCGATTTTGGGCTACTGAGTAAAAGCATGCATTTGCATGAAATTCCTTGCCCTATTGATAATATATAAACATAAAACGTATGATGATGAAGTTAATTTCTACACAAAGAAACTTTAAGTGGACAAAATAGTCCTCCCCCTCCTCGATGAGCCCCTGATTATACAAAATGTCATAATGTATGTTAGATGTCAAAAAACTTGACATCAAAACTATGTTTTGAATTATACAACTTTGCTTTAAGAGAAAAAAAAAAAATATTTAACTGTTATGCTATCAACAACATATTATATTGGAAATATAAAAACTTGTTACTTTCATTTTACAATGACAGTGACAATTTGAACTGCATAACACAAAAAAAAAAGAACATTGCAAGAGTGTGGTAGTAGTGTGTGATAGTCAATGTAGTAGTAGCACAAGTGACATGACATTTGACACATTAACAGACAGCCAACAAAATGCAAAATTTCGATTTAACATGAAAACAAAAAACACTTGTTTTATTTGCTAAACTGGTATGAGTGGTGCAACAAAATGATGAAATGTTAAGGTCTTCTATCAAACGCATAAGTTTGACATTTGACATTATATGTTTAAGTTCAAAAAGAACAATATGGAGGTGGTAACTTATAGTTTTGCAGGTGTTCAATTAACCCCTTTTTTTGAAAAACACAAACACCCACCATTTTTTTTCTTGAGTATTTTTGTAATAATAAATCATAAATTATAGTTTAAAACTTTTATTGATTTTTGTGTTTATATTTATTTAATTATTGCTATATGAAGAAATCAAATAATTTCAAAAACGCAAATAACCCAAAGTATGTCATAAATTATCACATACCACAAATAGCTTTTAGAAATAAAAATTAATTATAGGAAAAAAAAAGCAGAAACAAATTCAACACTTTAACATTCACATTGACTATTTGTAGTTTTATTTTTTTTTTTTTTATAATTTTATAATTCTGTATATGAACCATTCCATGTTGAACAGAATTATATTTTTTACATCACAATTTTTGTTTGACAGACGTATTTTTGTTTGACAGACGTATTGTTGTGTAAAAAATATTTGACAAGTATTTTTTTGGAAAAACGTAAAATTATTTTTTATGAAATTGAAAATTATTCAAGTTCGAGACCATACTCTATATTTCTTTATTAGGATATTGTCCTAACAAATAATCTATAGAGTTTTTTTTTTTCAAATGTATTATTTGACCATTTCAGGAATGTGTTGATAGATCTATTTCGGGAATTTTCTAGGCTCCAATCATCAAAACACGTTTTGAAAGAAGTGACAATCCATGCCAAACATCAAACATTCATATAAACTAGTTTACTCACTACATGAGAACTAATATATATATATGAACTCGAAGATAATCTTTAACTTCGTCTGCCAAATTTCATAGCAAACACAAATCATGATGTAAAAGATTGTTCAGTTTTACATGAAATGACTCATATTTCAAATAGAAAAGAAATAAAACAGTATGTAAGTATGTCTGTATGTTTAGTTTAAGTGTGCTATAAAATGCAATAACGTTGCCATAAATTTAACGATCAATTTCATTAATAAGTGGCAATAAATTAAAACGCGCCCAAGTCAAACAGGCCAACAGCTAACAGCTAACAACACAAAATAACAACATAGCACAGCTAAAAAGCCATTTATCCACAAAAAAAAAAAATAAATACATACAAATATATTTATAAAATTTATATATAAATAAATATAAAATAAGCACAAATATAACACGTTACAAATTATTGATATAAACACACACGCACACTTAATAATCATTCATAATTTTTGTTTTTGCTCATTATTAACACTAGATAAACCGATTAGTGTTGGTGCGCAAATATAATCATAATAGTTAACAAAATTATATGGTACTACACTTTAATTTTGAAACAGTGGTAATGGGGAATGAAGAGTTAATTGACTTTAAGCGAAGTATCCCGTGATCGGTCTCAGAGTAGGTACAAACTGTTTTTTTTGTTGCGTTTACCTCGCAAGCAGAACTTTCTGTTATTAGGCCCTACTGAAACTCACTCAAATTTTTCTGAATTCGTTTTTTTTTCTGGAGATAATCTATTTTTAGACACACCTCCAAGGCACGATATTTCCATATTAAGATGTCCGTTGCTTCCATATAAACGAATAGGTCTAGTCACACACCCATAACACAGTCTCAGTTGTGGCCACCGAATTTGTGACCAATCGAATTCTGGCGTTTACGAAAACTTTCGTATTGTTAAATTATACAGGGTGTCCCCCGGGAAATACTACTTTGTTTTGCCGCCATTTTGGTAAACATTAGTCTTGACAGTTCATATTTGGCAGTCGTGAAGTAGACACGTGGCAAATTTATTATGGAAAAATATTCGATAAACCAACGTGTTTTAACCGTTAAACATTTTATCAAAATCAATCATCGATTACTGTGACGATGAGAAGTTACGTAAAATTTTTGGTAGAAACAACGTGCCAACAAAACGCACTATTTATCGTGTAGTGAATGATTTCGAAGAAAGAGGGTCTGTAGGTGATAGGCCCAAGAATGGAACACAACGTACTGCAAGATCGGCTGAAAACATTACTGCTGCTCAAGAAAGTGTTCAAAACAATTCATCAACCTCAATTCGACGCCGTGTTCAGGAATTTGGTCTTCAAAGAACAACTTTGGCCAAAATTTTGCACAAGGATTTGCATTTGTTTCCATTTAAGATTCAGTTGACACAAGAGCTTCTTCCACAAGACCATTTACGGCGTCGTACATATGCCAATAGGATGTTACAGCTCGCCCATGACAACCCCGATTTTCATGAAAAAATCATAATGATCTATTTTCATTTGAATGGATATGTGAATAAACTGAATAGTTGGTTCTGGATAATAGAAAACCCTCAAATTATTCATCAGTCCCTTTGCATCCATTAAAAGTAACAGTCTGGTGTGCAATTTGGTCAGGAGGAATCATTGGACCTTACTTCTTTGAAAATGAAAACGGGCGTAACGGTAACTGTGAATGGGGAGCGATATCGTGGTATGATTGAAAACTTTTTAACTCTACAACTGCATCCTTTGGGCTTGATTAACATGTGGTATCAACAAAACGGTGCCACATCGCATTCAGCCAGGATTACAATGGAACTACTGCGGGACCTCTTTCCACAACAAGTTATTTCAAGAAATTATGATGTTGGTTTGCCTCCACAGTCGCCTGATTTGACTGCTCCGGACTTCTTTTTGAGGGGATATCTGAAAAGCAAGGTTAATGCAAATAAACCAGAAACGCTTGATCAACTCAAACAAAATATACGTGATGAAATTAATGAAATACCGCCTGAAATGTGTGAGAATGTAAAGAAAAATGTGCTTAAAGGGTTCGCATTTCTGAGGCTAACAGAGGCAGACATTTATCTGATATTGTATTCCATACATAATTGCCGACATTAAATAAAACCTTTATCAATATAAGATCCATTCTGTTTCATTTAATCAAAAATTATAAACAAACAAAGTAGTATATCTTCCCGGCGGACACCCTGTATTTTTAGAAGTGTAAGATAATATTCAGTTGCACAATATTACATTCCACATAAGTAGTATTACGTTCCACAAAATTTTATTCAAATTAAAAAAAATTGATTTTTTTGGTATTGAACCATGACCTTTAGATTGTAACACAATCACTTTAAATTTTCTTTGCCTTATTTGCTATTTAAAAAAAGTTACTCGCAATTAAAAAAATAGCAAAAAACATCTAATTTTTCATGGCTAGATTGCTAAAATTATTCTTTAAATTTGATAATTTTTTTATTTCATTAACTGTCAAAACACATTTTTAAATTCCGTAAAGGAATTTACATAATTTAGGTTTTAAGATGTTTAGATGTTTTAAGATCATCCAAAATTTGTATAAAATTAATAAAGCGAACTTATGATGGTCTAAATTTTCGATAATTTAACAAGTTCCTAAATTGAATTTAAATAAAAAGTTTAAAAAATTCCGGAACTAGTTCCAAATATCAAGTGTAACAGATAACTCAGTTTTTCTAAAAATCGTACATGTTTTAAATTTCTATTAAAAAAAAAAAAGTTCCGACGATTTTCTTTTCATTAAGAGAGTTGATTTTTGAAAAAATATTCGTTTCGTATTATGTATCGCAAATATTCAGTTAAAACAATTAGTTGCATTCCATATACTAGGGACTACATAACGTATGATGAATATGATTTTGTTCATAGGTACTGATGTTCTAATGGGGTACAGATAGAACAAATGTTCGAATTATATTTGACATAGACAATATTGAAACATTTTTTTTTTTCTCCAAAACAAAGACAAGTAACGATTTGAAATTTTTTAAATGGATAAAGAAAAGTATCAAACTTTGTTTAAAAATAAACAAATAAAAAAAAAAATTTGCGCAATTTCTATATAAATTGATCTATTTGTTATACTAAATAGTTCAAAATTTAAATTGATTGTTTAAAAAGTTTGTTGTGTAATAGTCAGCGAGTTGGGCTGTCACACTGAAGGTTGCCGGATCGATCCTCAGTTACGAGTACAAAAATTGCTGCAAGGGTTGTCGCACGATGTCTGATTTTAAATAACGCATAATTTGAAGAAATTTTAACGATTAATCAAATGGAATAAAATAATTTATAAATACTTCTTTCAATAAAAGTTTTTCAAAAATTAACCAATTTTGGGAAAACTTGCATAAAAAAAACTGTAATGAACAAATTAAAACTTATTAAAGATATAACAGAAATTTTAAAACTTTTATTTATTGTTTTCCAGGACATGGAGTCATTAATGGGAAAAGATATACAATTTGACTTTCAAGCAAACAATATTAAGAATTCACAGTTAAAGCGCAATAGCGAAAAAAAAAGCATTATATTCACGATACAAAAAATATTGCTAATTTACAACGACAGCACGTTAGCAACTTAACTGTGAATCCCTTTTATGTAATTTTTATGGATACTAAAACAATCCCCAAATATATATTAAACTTTTAGCGATTTTCAAAACTTTTTAACAATATTGTAATTTTTACAGCACAAAGATAACTGCCATGACTGAAAAATCTTTTGCCGTTCCAACAGTGAAAAAAAAAACCATTTGAAAATCAAGTAGAAACAACTTTAACTTAAATAGAAACAGTTTTAAATTCAAAGTTTGTTGTCTATTTAGTTTAAATATGTTTCCAATTATTTTCAAAATGTGGAAATTACATCTATAGGGTTAAAATATTAATGTTTATTTTAACAGAAATCATGTTTACTTTAATAAAATTCATATTTAATTTAAAAATTTTCTTAAAAAAAAGATATTAATTTAAATAATATTTAATTTAACTATGATTTATATTTTTTTTTGTATAGCCTAATAATGATTGCATTTGCGAGTGGCTATTGTCCCAGTATTCAAATTGGTGACAAAATTCATAATATATTGAAATGATATTGTAAATCAATTCATTAATTTATGAATTTTTAAAATTATTTTTTTTTTCGTTGTTAGTCAAAAATTGTGTGGTCGTTTAATCGATCAAATAAAAACACGAATGAATTATAACCCTAATCGCAGTGCCTTCCTTTGTTGTTTCCATAAACCGACGAAATAAAATAGTGAAATATTCATCAGATGGTGCTGAGCAAATTTTATATATAGCTTATAATTTCGACCAGTTACAAATAAGCCATATTTGAACACCTTCCCCATTCATTTATCCTCTACCCCCTTGCCAAAGAAACCAAGGCATTAATTTATAGATTCATAATAATCCATGACCAAAAAAAAATAGGATCTTATTGTCTCAAGAACAAAAACTTTTGTTAAATGAATAAATTTTATTTTAATAAATAATTTCAATAATCTGGAGGCTCTAGCTTTTCTAAAGCTTCGGGTTTTGATGAGATCTTTAGCAAGATCGAAATACTAGCATCAACCTAGCTAATATAACTGATTTGCTATATTTTTGGTAAATATAAGAACGTTGAAAGGTCGTTACAAATTAAAAGTAATCTCGATTTATATAAAAAAAACTTAAAAAACTGTAAACAATATTACTTGAGCCAGAGTAAAAACTAAAATTTTGTTATATGAAAATGAAAATCATTCAAGTTTGAATAAATACCCTGTATTTCTTTATATGGATATTGGCATAACAAATAATCTATAGAGTTTTTGTTTTCAAATTTATTAATTAACCACTTTCAGGAATGTGTTAATAGATCTATTTCGGGAATTTTCTAGGTTCCCATCATCAGAACACGCTTTGAAAGAAGTGACAATCCCATGCAAAACATCAAACATTCATATAACCTAGCTTTCCCACTAAAGGAGAACTAATATATGAGCATGAAGTTAAAGATTATCACCATTGCTCAAAAATAAATTGAATCTGGTAACATTGTGAAATAGTGTGAAAATCGAAAAATAGAATATTTGTGTTGTTAGTGTTGTCACTTCTGAGTAATATACAATAACAGTAAAGGTAATAGGAAGGAAAACTGCAATTAAGCTGCATTACATTCGAGGCAATACTTGGGTGTGATCGCTAAACGGTCATGACTTGATATTGTTAAGATTGTCTCTCATTTAGAGACAATCTGACAATTATAAATACACAAATAATAATACAATTTAAATGGAAAATCACTGATGACACCTGTCCATAAAAAGAGGCAGAAACTAGTATAGTCTGATTTAAAAATTAATAGTGTTTATAATTTTTAGAGAAAAACGTTAATTCTTCTTCTTAACCTCAACATTTCTGAAAACTTTTTCGTTATGTTCAAGCTCTTCCTTTGGCAGATATAAAATACACGCTTTTTGTTTTTATTCTCCTTTTTATTTTCACACTTGTTTTGCTATTAAATAGAACATTTTTGGTCTTCAAAGTTTAGTAATATCATAATGCTTGTTAGGAAAAGACCCTAGCTACGTGCTTGATTAATAAGAAGATCAGAATGGAGCAGAATTGATGAATAATATGTTTTCTGTTAAAATTTTGCCTAGCTCTAGATTTTCTAAAACTTCGATTTCTGATGAGATCTTTATACAGATCGAAATACTAGTATGAAGCTCGTTAAAAATTAAAAATAATTTATTAGTTTAATTCAATAACCGATGAAAGTCATTGAAAATTAAAATTAAAATCTGAACATGTTGCGAATTGAGGAAAAGATCAATTATGTTCTGGGCCAGCTTTTACAGTGTTAATTCCAAATAGAAAACAACCCACATTTTTGAAATCCTAAGCAAACCAATAATTTTTTTTGATTCACAAAATAATACTCATATACTTGTTTAAAAGCTAACATCAAGTACTACAACGTTAACATTTAAATAAATGATTATGAAATGCATTTAAAAGTCATTAATAATAACTTTATATATCTGTATATAAAAAACAAAAAAATTTCGCGAAAAAAATTTATAAAACTACATTAACAAATGTATAATTTAAATTTAATATTAATGAGTGAAATTTATTAAATTTCACTTAATGCGATTATTTATATGTTAACACTTATAAACATTTTTTATAAATTTTTATAAAAATAAATGGGTTGGGTTTGTTTTTAGTACTTATTATATATATTTAACAAACATGTTATGAAATGTGCTATTAATTTTTATTAAAAAATGTGTGTTATTTATGGGTTAAACAATTATTAATAATACAACTTATTTCTTTTTTTTTTGTATTTTTATTAAATTTTTTATATTATGAGATAAAATAAACGTTTTTAATTGTTATTTATTAATAATTGATAATAATCGTATAAATTTTTAAGATTATTAATTATAAAAAATTTAATAAGTATAAATTAAAAAAAAAAATAAATAATAAGTAAGATATAAATGAAAGATCTAGAGAAAAAATTGGGGTTTATAATGAATTTAATGGATTCAGATTTTAGAAATCCTTTAAAGCAGTTGTCACAGAAAACTAAAATTTACGATTATTCATGTATTACAGTCTATACCGCGACATGTCACAAAATTGTGCTTTTTTGGAAGTGTTAAGTAACCTATCCTAGTTAATTTCTTTGACATGTCAGAAATTGTCAATTTTATCCTTTAACTCGCTAACCGGCAAGCCCGCCTTCAGGCGATGTATTTTTATTTGAACATAAATGCTGCTAAATACTGTTTATAATAGGAAATTAAGCCATTTCAATAAAAAAGCAAAATAACAAAATATTTTGTGAAGTAAATAAAGTGCCAACCGAATTGAAAAGTGTATATTAATGGTAACAACTTATAAAATAAATTCAATTAGTACAACGATAATTACATTCGATTTCTGAAAATTTTATGTGTTACAACTCAAATTCTGTTGAATTAACCAAAGTTTGTTGTGAACGCTAATATAAAGTTGTGCCAACTAACTGAAATTCGTTATAACCGAATTAGAGTCGTAGTAACCGAATTTCAGTTGGAAAATAGCTAAATTTTTTTCTGTGTGTGTGTATTCATGGCACGGTTTGGAAGCGAGAAAGCGTTAAAGTTAGAACTTTGTAAAATTTAAAGAAAAAAGTATTTTGAAATGCATACAATTTTCAAAAGTCTTGAAAACGTATTTATGTTGAATAGCAACAGTTGATAATTATGGAAAAGTAAGACTGAAACTTAAAACTTTTCAAAACAAAAATCTAATTTTGGTCTAAGGACATACAGGATTTCAATAGCATACCTGTAAATGACATTGCCTTAACTTGAAACCGTACACTCACAAGAACTTATCCATAACATTTCAACAGTTTTTTAAAAAGTTAAGGTGTTTTAATGAAATATACAGGTAAATTAACAAAGAAATATATTTTTTAACTTTCTGTCTGTTATTTAATAAACAAAATAAACTGAAAAAGGACTTAGTTAAAAAATTCATTTAAAATTATCTATTTAAAACGAAAATAATCTATTCTTTTTACCTACTTGGCCAATTAATTTGTCAACAGTTGAAAATACACTAAAAATTACAATTGTTTTAAATGAAAAGTAAGTAGTCCTGCTTTTAACTGATTTTCAGTTGACTTAATGTGTATATTCAGTAGTCTTTTCGGAAAAAAGAAAGATTATATTTAGTAGTACATATTAGCAAAGTTTTTAAATGTAGTCAATATATGTTTAAGTTTAAGTGCGTTTTCGCTCAGTTTTGCGTTTTTCAGAAAACGTAAATCGCCATAGCTTCTTAAGTAGAACCACAAAAAGAATATTTTTTTGATTTTAGTTGTATCTTGGTATGTTAATGCCTAAACTTATAAATTTTTATGCATTACACGCAAATATAAAACATTGTTGAGGGAACCATATTCGAAGAGTATCATACATTTTTAGATTTATGATTGCGACAATTATGTTACTATGGTTGTGAAAACCATACTCTTATCCGCTTCTGTTTCATAATATTATAATTAGATTATCATATAATGGTTCCAAATATATCCCAATATTATGGTTCTGAAAATTTGTGTACATTATCGTAATATTAGCCCTACAGTATTCTCCCAGCATTCTGTTGAAGCTGGATTTAAAAGATATGCATGTTTTTTAATAGTATATTTATTTAATAATTCACACATTTAAATGAACTTAGGTTTAAAATAGTTTAAGTAATCAAATTGTCTTTGCGCTGAAGATTAAACTTTGTGAAATATTGTGTCAGCTGTACATGTGATTATAAAATAAAGCACGCATACAAAAATTGTTAAGAATACAGTTTCACAATGCAGTTATAATGATCAAACCATGCTGCAATCATAATAATTGCATTATAACAATATTATAGTACTAGTTATCATATTATGATCATGGACAAGAATTTCGTCATCATTTATTACCATGTTATGATTCTTGCAAACATATTATGAGTATTTCGTACTACAGATTTAAATGCACGTGCATTTTGTTTAAATTTTTCTATCACATTTTTTTTTTTTTTTCTTAAACAATATATTTTTGCGTAATTACAAACAATTCAATTTCAATTCACTTTTAGACCGGGTTGAGACTAAAACATATTCCTTCTTCCACAAAACAAATCACCAATACAATTACCACCACTACGTTGTTTGTGCTTGCCAATTAAACTTTTGTCTAAAATTGCAGGGTAGACCGGGTTGTGTCTACAAACGTATTCCTTCTTCCGCAAAACAGATCACCATTACAATTAACACCACTACGTTGTTTGCCTATTTTTAATGTCTTTTTTGTCTAATACTATTTAATTCGTAGAGGCTGACTGTTTCTCAAAACTTCTTTTCACAAAACCCAAAAAGAATGAAACTTAAAGAAAAAAACCGGATGATCATCTCATAGTTGGCGTAACTTTAATATGGCTGTAGTTAGATAGAGAAATATGATAATAAATACTATATTATGCTTGTAGACAATATAATAATATGATAACTGAAAAAAAGAGAAATTTTTACTAGAACGTGATAAAAGCAGCCATATTATTGTTATAATATGATTCATACAATAATAGTTTAATTGAAACAACCATTTATGGCTGTAGGAAATATAGTATTGTGGCCGCAATCATATTGCAAGCATATTTTTTATCTGCGTGTAGTTTTTGAGATTCGCTCTAAACCTGTTTTAGCCCATATCGCCTCAAATAGGCAACGAAAAAAAAAAATTTGGTAAAATAGCATATAGTTTATTTTTCGTGCCGAACGAATATCATAAATTTCATTGCAATAAAGCTTAGACCGGTTTGAGGGTTTAACACATATTGTACTAATTTTTTTGCTTTATATCGTAACTGATGTAGCGCATCATATATGCCGTCTTAATCGTCTTTAATTTTATCATTTGTTTTATTTAACTGACTTCACAACATGATATTTTAAGATAATGAATACAATTAGGAATCAATATATTTATTTCAAAGCTTTCATAATCATAAATTTACACCTTTAATCGTGACTTAAACATTCATACATACATACGTCATAAAATACTACAGAGAATACGATTTTCAAACAGAAAAATAATTTATGGTTAATCTTAAGTTTTTGTAACATAACAAAATAAAAAAATTAACAATAAAATATATTAGCATACCGCCACCTACTGTGACTTATGACAGCATCAAATTTTTGATTATATTTTATGAGATTTAACGCGAAAAAAAAAATTAAAATATTTAATGATACAAGATACCAGATGATCAAATTATACAAAACTTTTAACATAAAATTGAAAACAAGAGTACCGACCACTGATCCTAAATATTTCGGCCATGCTGATACGGCGTACACAGTTTTTTTAACTTTTGGGCCAGATATTTTGCAAAATTGATATTTTCTGTGTATTTTTTTCGCAATAGTTACTATTTTCTTATTATTTATATACAGTTTATCATCCCATTTCGCAAAGGATCAAAGCATTTTTGTTCAGACGCAAAAACACAAATCTGAACAATTACTTCGTGCAAAAAAAGAGAAAAAAGAAAGTGCAGTTTATGGAAAAAAAAACGCAAATGTGTGCAAAATATAAATGACAGAATAGCGAACAAATATGACCCATGAGTGCATCTTTTAGTATAATATGTAAATAGCTGAAAAATAAGGTGTACCAAGATTCAGCCAAAAAGTTAAAAAAGTTGAGAAAGTTTTCTTAACAAAAACTTTCATTACAGTGAATGTCTACACCCAGAAGACAGACTCAATAGTAGCAACATTATTTGTTGCCAATCATATGATTCGGTTATTGCGACCAAGTCTTTCGATTGTATAGTCATTATAGTGAAACAACAAATATTCTGTCACAATAATAGAATTACCATTGCCTCAACAGAAATTCGGTAATACCTAGCAAAAAATTCGATACCTACAGCCGAACCATACCAAGTCTGTTTTCTAGGTGTACCAAATATTTTTTAAATTTATTTTAAAAAAATATTCACACTTTTATATGACTTTTACAATAAAATTTGAAAATATTTGGTAGACATTCACTGTAATTAAAGTTGTTCTTAATAATCCTTTAACAAATATTAATTTTGTTGGCTGAATTTTGGTACACGTAATTTTTTAAGCTATTTACATATTAAACTAAAAGATAAAATATGGCTGAGCTTTACAATTTGTTCACATTGTTCACCCAATATTGGAATGATCAAAGCATTTTTTACATAAACAAAAATAAAAATCTCGCAAAGTATTTCGTGTAAAACCTAAAAAAAGTGCGGTTCATGCGAAAAACGCAAAATGTGCGTAAAATGTATATGACAGTATAGCGAAAAAGGATGACCTATGAGTTCATCTTTAAGAATAATATGTAAATAGCTTAAAAATTACGTGTAACTAAATTCAGCCAAAAAATTAGTATTTACGAAAGTAAGTGTAACAAAAACTTTCACTGCAGTGCATGTCTAGCAAATATTTTCAAATTTTATTTTAAAAATGTTTACACATTTATATGATTTTTAAAATATAATTTGAAAATATTTGGTAGACATTCAATGTAGCGAAAGTTTTTGTCAAAATAAATTAAGCAAATATAAAGTTTTTGGCAGGATTTTGGTAAACGTAATTTCTGAAGCTGTTTACATATTTTACTAAGATGAACTAATGGGTCATTCTTTTTTGCTATGCTTTCATATAAATTTAAAGCACATTTCACATTTTTAACATGAACCGCATTTGTAATATTTTGCTTATGTAAAAAACTGCTTTGATCTAGTCCGATATTGTATGATAAATTGTAAAAAAAACGTCATTTATGGTGAAAGCTGTAAAAAACAGCTGATTTAATTGTTAATGCTGCACATTTTTTAACGAAATTTGTTAACCGAATGTTGCTGTAAGTCTTATCTGTATTTGTCATAAAAAACTACAATAAAATATTTCAAAATTTTTTTTTAGATTTTGTATTAAAAATACAAAAAATAGTTGGACTTTCTATATTTTCACATATTTAGTTAGAATATTGTTCTACCTCAAGTCCAAAAATCTAATATAATATTGTCATATTAGATTTTATTATTTGCTTTTCAAAAAGCTTGAGCGTTTGCGTGATAGACAATAAAACTGTTTCATTGGCATCACCCAAATCTTCAGTTGTCTGAAATAGAAAATGATAATTTTTTTAACTCAAATCGAGGCATTACATACAACAGACAAAGCAATAAACACTATGAGATTTTTTTTGCGTAACTTATGCCCGTAATTTCAAGCAATATTTACCTACCGGTGCTTAGATACCTACCCGATTTTGTTCGTGTATACGGGTAGATATCTAAGCACCGGTAGGTATCTATTGCTTGAAATTACGGGCATTAGTGTATAAACTGCCTGATCTGGTAAGCCTAATTATGAAATCAAACTATTTGAAAAACAACAATTTTACATGTACATATACTTTTTATGTCAGTACATGTATGTGTGTTTGTTGTATTACAATTTGTAAAAACAACATATTTGAGAAGAGCCGTGGTATGCTAATTGCTTAAAAATGTTTTAGTTTTTGTATTAAATATACAAAAGTTGTTTTTTTCGGACTTTCTATAAAATATCTTTTTTTATAATTTTATTTATAAAAAGCTTCGTTAAAACATGCAATACTTTAATTTGAATTTTTTCTTCTAAACAAAATCAATTGACCTAGTAAATCAATGATTAATGTGGCCTTATGTATCAATTGTACAAGATGGGACGATCCTCTACGGATACGTGCAGGTTTTGTGAATTGGAACCCGAGACCTCAGAACATGTTCTCTGCAAATGTCCGAGGCTCTCCGACAGGAGGGTGCGTTATTTGGTGGTCAAATAGTGACGCCATCGGACGTTTGGAATTGTTTACCTTGTAGGATAGTTGGCTTCGTAGGTAGCCTGAACCTATAGGGTGTATTCGTTGGCCACACAAAATACCAACTTCTGGTCACGGTGCATAGTGCCATTCTAGTCTAATCTAAATCAATGATTTACTAATTGTTTTAGCAATTATCGAATAAAGTTACATCCAGCAATTTGAAAAACTTATTCAATTGGTCAATATATTAAATCAACTTATGTAGCTAACCATAACACAGTTTTTCTTCCTAAATACTTTGTACACAAAAAAAAAAAAAAAAACTTCTACAAATAATCTCAAACAGGAAATTTTAAATAACATTTATGAGCACGTTCATAAATAATAAAAATGTCTGCACCATCAATACAAACTAATATAACTACATGATTCACTACCACTGCCTCCGTTCATCATCATCATCATCACTGCAAAAATGCTTAAGCTTATATTATATGGTTAACAGCTGTTTTATGGTTCATTGTATAAACGAGTAAATTTACTACACTATTGTAAAGGCGTGAAATTTCAAACCATAGCACATATACACAATATACAGTTAGGAGCAAAAGTGTAACAGGGTTAATTTTTATTTTTTTTTCAGATATATTGCTTTACATTTTTATCATGGTGAGGGTCTGTCCAGGTTTTTGCTCAGCGTTAATTTTGCGGATTAGTTGCACACTTTGATTGGTGGTTTGTTCTGGCTTTTGGAAGCGTCCACTTATGTGGACCGGTGACCAGTCCGGAACTATTTGGGGTTCTACTTGTAGTAGGTTTTGGCTACAAAGCTGACCTTAGTCTTTATACGGTACCGAGTATTCCAGGTTTTTGCTCGGTGTTAATGTTGCGGATTAGTTGCACATTTTGATGGGCGGTTTGTTCTGGCTTTTTGGAAGCGTCCAATTATGTGGACCGGTGACCAGTCCGGAACTATTTGGGGTTCTACTGGTAGTAGTTATTGGCTACGAAGCTGACCGGAGTCTTTATTCGGTACCACGGGAACCAGGACGCCCTTTGGATTACAGTCCCAACCTGGTTAACGGTGAGGCCCCTTTTTTGGGAGCAACGTGGAGGCTGTGGTTACTGCCCATATCGCGGGTAGAGCAATTTGTTGCTTAATGTGGAGGTGCATTTCAACCAAATTTTCTCTGTTATTCAAAGAACAGTAGGAGTCTTAGATAGGTTCCGCACCTTATCAAGGTGAAAGAATGTGCCAAATACACTTTTTTTAAATTGGTACCTTTACTCCAAACGCCACGGCTTTCTGGTGGGAGGTTTAAAGGGGGCGTTGGTAAATGCTTTATATTTTCTCTCAGTATTTGAGAACACCGTGAAGTTTAGCCAAACGGCTGGTATTCACGTAAATCAAAACACATTTGCATTTTTATATATGAATGGAAATTCAATAATACTTTTTAGCTGTTGTTTTTTTGTTCATTAGTGTGTCCTTATTCAAATTAAAAAAACTAATTTTAAACTACTTGCTATAACGAAGAAAATAATTTAAGTATTCTATTTTAAGATAAATGTTGCACTTTTGCACCCGGTTAATTTTTGACATTTTTGTTAAGAATTTTTTATTATTAATTTAAAAAACCGCAAAATATTTTGCTGTTTTTATATATAATTGGACAAATTGTTGTAAATTATAGCATTTATCTTATCAAAAATTGGGTTCTAAACAAAATTTTTCCCATTGTTCCGGTCGTAAGCCATATTTGAGGGTTAGTCATATTAATCATGTAGAAATATTAAGTAAATCCAAAAGTATTCATAATTTGCAATAACATTTGGGGCCCACCAATAAACAAAAACAGCTAAAAAGTATAATTGAATTTTCTTTCATACATAAAAATTTTTGTAATATATCTGCACAAGGTGAAATCTGTTACACTTTTGCTCCTAACTGTATTTACAATTGGTTTTTGTTTTTCTTTCTAAAATTATTAATGCAATGTATGGTTGAGATGAAATTTATGATGCGCAAATTTGAATTTATTGTAATATCAAGGCACTCACTCTCTACTGCTAAAAGGCTCATACTTGGAAATTACACTTAAAGAAATATGATAAAATGCAAAAAATCAACAGAAAAATGCAAACAAGAAATAAGGTTGTCCATTTTAGGAAATCCAATTTTGTATTAAAACAAATTATTAAAAAGAGCTTTTTTTCTCAAAATTTTTTTCGCAATATACTTTTTTTCTGTTTTACGCGATTTTTTTTTTCCACAAATTTGGTTTCGTACAAAAAGTTGTATTCGTCTCAAATATTCGGCACAGCAAACTTCAATGTATACTAGGCCTGGTCGATTTGTAGGGAGGCAAAAAAAATCGATCAAAGTACAAGGAAAATCGTATTCTAGGGATCAAAATAAGAAATTTTGCCGAAGGAACCATACCTCTAAAACGAATTTTGATGTCCCGACTTTTCAACACTGCAAATGTAGTGAAAAGAAATAATATTTCACTTAAAGAAAGGACGACTTACATTTCAGTAAATTCAACTAACATTGTCATTTGTTTTTTAATGTTTAAAAAATGAACCAAAATTGTAGTAAAAATGAACCACAGTAAAAAATAAACAAACATTTATTTTTTTAATTTAAAAAAAAAAAAAAAAAAATTAAAACGAATGTAAAATTCAAAAAACAGTCATTTGATGTGGTTTGATTTTTTAAATGAAATTCAAGATAAGTAAAAAAAATTTATAAATAAAGAAACTATGTTACAACCCAAACAACTACATATTTTTTAAGCTCTCAATTTTATCTAGAGGAAGTTAAGCTCTCAATTTTATCTAGAGAAAGTTCTTATAAAATACTAGTTGAATTCCTAACAATTTTGTAGAAAAGTCTTAAAATATTAAGTAAAACATGTTAAGGGGTTAACTCTCTTTAGATTTTTTTTTATGTTGTGATTTTTTTTATTTCGCTTTTCAATAGTTCCACTTTCAATAGTTTTTTCTATACACTGTGGAAATTTTGGCGAAAAATTTTCAGAAATAAAAAAGATACAGCTTGTTAAATAACCCCGCAAAAAAAATAGTGCTTACCCAGAATCAGTTCCGGAAGGCATCCATGCCTTCTGGATTTGCTCTCAAAGCAATACATTCTCATATTTAACACAATTTGCAATCATATATGGTGACATATAAGCTATATAATTAAGGATATAACAGTAATTAATAATATAAAAAATTGTTTTTGTGTATTAGTAAGATATGCTTATATATGGAGTCATATGAATAATCCAGTTCAAGATATAATTATATATTACATTAATATTTAGTTGAGATATGATTATATATTGTTTAAATTCATTAATATTTTTTTTGCGTATAAGACAAAATTATATATTGCTATATATAACCCCATACATAATTATATATGCGCAGATATGCAAATTAATTTTCCTTAATTTTTTTTATGTTTTTATAAAAAATAGTATATGCCATGGGATATAAGTAAATCTAATTTAATCTTAAAATATATCCACCAAATTGTTCTATCCTATCCTAGTATCCACCAAAAATTATTTATTATTGGACGTAATTACATCCGAATGGATCTAAATTAATCTCAGGGGATATTTTGGGATCTACCAGGATCTTAAATTAGATATTTTTTGATACCCCAATTTTGAGATCAATTTTGAACTAACTTAAGCTGGTAATATATTTGAGGGATCTATTATTGCTGAATATCCCAATTTTGAGACAAACTAGGATAAGAATAAATATCGATCTATATCAAATGAGATCTATGTTATTTGATTTAGCTTATCTCCTGCAAAAGTAATAATTTTAACGAATTTTACATTTTAGCTGACGACATCTACTATTCTTCATTCAATCAACATGCCCGCTTGTGGCGTGAATAAAGTTTAACTTCATGTAGAAAATGAAAATGCAAATAAACTTTTTAAAAATTCACACGCATATTAAGAGTGTTATTGAAGTTTTTTATTAAAATTTTAATTAATTTGTTTTGATAACACAAGGCAACAATTTTGAAAAAATTTTAGGGGCTTTGAAAACCACTATACAATTTTGATGTATTGTGGTCCCAGTAGTACAAATATGTTTCAATTTTGAAATTCTATGGAGAGGTTTTTTTTTTTAAAAATTTTTAAGTAAAATTATAAATTTTTTTAGACGTTTCTCCACATAATTAATGATAACTAAAAAAAAATTAGTCCGATATTATTCAAATAAATTTAGAAAAACTGAAATTTACATAGCCTTTAATCCGTTAATATATTGCGTTTCAATCGGCTCAGTAGTTTCGGAGTTATAATAAAAAAATTGAGGGAAAAATTTTTTTTTACGTGAAAATAGCAAATTTTTTGTTTTAAAAAAATCATAAAAAATCGAAAACGGCGAAAATCGTTCAGATTTATTGCTTTATCGCAAAGCCACATGTAATAGGAACAAAATGAGATATCGATCATAAAAATCGATTGATTTTTTTCGAATTTATTCACAATTAAGTGAATTCGCTCATTTTCACCAAATTTTAGTTTTTTGTCTGATATACATAAAATTGAGTAGTTAATGTTCTTCTTTCGATTGATTGAATTTTGAAAACATTTTCCCCATGCTATGTACAAATTTTCACATCAAAAATGCATTACATAGTAACATTCGTGTATTTTTTGGCAAAACCCTACCTAGAATATACTGATTCTATTCTTCGGAAAGACATTTGTGTTGGATGAGCTTAAATGTAAATAAATAAATAAATTAAATAGTAGAAAATTTATATTTTATTATTCACATTTATTATAATAAACAAAACAAGAAAATAAATAAATATATAAATAAATATGTATTATAAACTACAAACTCTGAAATTTTCTTTTAGTCGATTTTCTACTATTGTTGAATAACAAAGTGTTACTCTGAATACTCCAGCAAAAATCAGCCATCATGTGTGCATCCCAGCGACCCTGGTATCGTTCCTCCATTGTCCGGATATCTTGGTGGAATCGTTCGCCCTGTTCTTCACTCAAGTCTCCTAGATTTTCAGGAAAACGATCTAAGTGACTGTGCAGGTAGTGTACTTTGATGCTCATGTTGCATCCAAGATTCTGGAAGTGAGTTAACATCTCTTCAACGTGCGCAACGTAATCATCACCCTTGTTATTTCCTAAGAAATTTTGAATAACCCATACAAACGAATCCCATGCATTCTTCTCAATTTCTGACATTGAACTGCCAAATTCAGTATCGTTCACCAATTTGCGAATTTGTGGGCCATCAAATATGCCTGCTTTCAGTTTTTCCATACTTAGATTGGGAAACTTCCTTGAAATATACTGGAAACATTCACTATCTTTGTTAAGTGCTTTAACATATTGTTTCATCAGACCAAGTTAAATGTGAAGAGGGGGTAATATGATGCGATCTCGGGGCACTAGAGCCACATTTATAACATTTGGCGTTCCTGGAACTAGTGTTTCCCTAGAAGGCCATTGTTTTCTCTTCCAATGTTCTGTTTTAGCTCTGCTGTCCCATAAACATATAAAACAAGGATATTTTCTAAAGCCGCTTTGTTGGCCTAAGAGGAAATTTACCATCTTAAGATCAACACAAATTACCCACTTATGTTCATCATACTTTATCTTCTTCATGACCAATGCAATTACAGAGTATTCTTCTTTTACTTTGGTTGAATGTGCGATCGGCAAGGAGTGAAATTTATTTCCATTATGCAAAAGGACACACTTCAAGCTGCGTTTTGATGAGTCGATAAATAAACGCCATTCGTTTGAATCATATCTCTGTAAGCCCATGGCAGTCATCAAACCAGAAATATCGTGCAGTACACAAAGTCATCCTCTTCAGCAAAATAATGAAGTAAGTCTTTTTCTCGAGTACGGTAATACGAAACTTTAGTTTCTTTAGTTATGATACCTGTTTCTTTCATCCGGGACGCAAGTAATTCAGAAGATCTTTTCGACAATCCAAGGTCTCTAATTACATCATTAAGCTGATCTTGACTCCATGGTCTCGGCGAGAAATGTTTGTGTGGGATGAACTCGTCATTTTCAGCTGTAGATGGTAGTGCTGGATCTGACATATCTGATTGGTAAGACATACTTGAGGTTGAGTGTCCTGGTGAAGATGAAAGCACATGACTACAGCTTGCACCCCGATCTTGTGCATATTCTATTTCTTGTGAATGTAGAACTGCAAGTGTAAACCCATCAGCAGACCTCGTGGGGTAAGACCATCGCATATGTTTTCCAAAACCGCTTTTTGTACTTAAACAAAAATAACACTCGGATGCGTGGTTCGCTGTTTCTCTCCATAGCATAGGCTTCAAAATTTCCAAGTGTCGTCTGTAAAATGAAAAAAAAAATTGAAATCAGGAATATGAAGAATTCAAATTTTAATTAAGAAATATTGTAATTATAAAATATTCCAAATCTATTAATTTATACTTACTTTACGTTAGAAGACTTCATAGATAAATTCAATCGACATGGAATGCATATAGTACTCGGTGTCCAATGGTGGTTCAAATTGTGCGGATAGATATTATAGCAATCTTGATATGACTTTTGCAATGAAGTTAAGAAACACTTCCGTTTTTTCCCGGTGATATATTGGCCGCACACATAACAAAATAAATCTGGATCGTTTTTACATAAAAACGTTCTGGCTCATTTTTATTAATATTTGAAAATTGTTTTTAACTTCTAAGCTGTATGACTCTAATTTTTGTGTAGGTATTAAATGATGTTTGCGTTATCGCAAACACTTCTTGAATGAAATAAAAAGGGTCAAGGAGATCTTATAAATACTGATACTATAATTTGGGATAACCCTTTGTGTGGATAGAGTTTGTGTGTGCTGCAAATTTTTTATTATTCCCAAGAATCCTAAAAAACATTAAGGACTTTTATGAAAAAAAAAATCATCCGTTACAGGTAGCTAACGGAAAATAAGAGCACTTCAGCGTACACGCACATTTATGAGCGTTTTATTACTATCCTACCGCAATCATAAAAATTAAACAATCTTTTGTTTATTACTTATTTTTTTTTAATTATTAGAATCATAAAAATGTCATAGAGGTTTTTCCCAAAGGGGTTTTGCCAAAATGCGTGTCGTAAAATGCACCTGAGTTTTTATGTTCTGCATTTTCATTATATAGTAGGTACAATTTTCTACAGTGCTTGTAAATATGCGATACCTTCAATTAATTGTAAATAAAAATGTAAAGCATGCATCGATTTTTATGATCCATATCTAGTTTAATTCGCATGATATGTAGCTTTACTACAAAAAAATAAAAAGTAATATTTTTTGCAGTTTTCAATTTTTTCCAGATTTTTGTTTTTCAAATTTTTTTTTTTTTTGCATTTTTTTTTTTTTTTTGCTAACAATTTGTTTCATAACTTTGAAACTATTGATCGCATTAAAAAAATTTGTACACGTTCTTTAAAGATATTGTAAACCTTAATTTTTGTAAATTTAATTTGACAAAATCGGACTAGTTGTTTTTGAGTTATGACAACATAAGTGGAGAAATGTCTCAAAATATTGTCAATTTTACTTAAAAAATTTAAAAAAAAAAAATTATCCATAGAATTGAAAAATTTTACCATTTTTGTACTTAGGCAGCCATGATGCATCAAATCTATATAGTGGTTAGTCAAGCCTTTTTTTGCTGTTGACCTGTGTAATTAGACAGAGAATTAATTTTAAAGAAAATAAAAAACGCAATACGTTGAACAAATAATACGTTTTCTAAATTTATTGTTATATCTAAGGTAAAATATCAGATAAAAATATTTTTAAATGGATTATTCATTCCTGCTTATACACACAGAGAAAAATTTAGCTATTTGCCAACTGAAATTCCGTTACTATGACTCAAATTCAGTTATTTCAAATGTCAGACGGTTGACACAACTTAATATTCGTTTTCACAACAAAGTTCGGTTAATTCAACTGAATTTTAGTTGCACCACCTTAAATATTCAGAAATCTAATGTAAATATCGCCTTAATAACTGAATTTATAAGTTGTTACCATTAATATACACTTTTCAATTCGGTTGACACTTTATTTCTCTGTGTGTATTTTTTTTTGAAACAAATAAATTATAATATATAAGTATAGTTAAACAGAATCAGGAAACATGAAAACATCGTTTGAATAAAATACACCTATTACTCGATTTATATAATTTCACTTTTACAAATTTTTTTAATTGTGTGTAAATTGATAGTTTCGTAAAAACGCCGTTTTACTTGGAAACTATAATTCAAGTACAAACAAAAAACGTCTTTAGCAGAAAATATTCGTATTCCTCGATTACATCATTTTATTTTTAACGCGATTTTTTCAAATTTTGTGGAAATCGAGGGATGCGAAAATACATTTACATTTACATGGAAAATTAAATCCAAATTAAAGCTTTCCATTCAAGTTAAATATTACCGATTTTACTTTCCCAAATAAAAAACGTAAAAACCAAACGTCAATTTAAATGGAAAATCACTAGTCTAGTCTGATTTAAAAGTGAATAGTGTTTATAATTTTTAGAGAAAAAAGTTTTATTCTTCTTCTTGTTGAGGTTAACATTTCTAAAATAAAAATCTGTTTGTTCTGAATTTTTATTTTGCTCTTCAAGGTTGAAGTTCATTAATTTAAAAATGTTTATTTAAAAGTTTTGTCATTGAAAAGTGGATTTTTTTAAACATAAACCCCTTCTAAGGTGTTAATCGAGAGTTAAATGTAATAAAATTGTTACCAGTTAAATAAGTACATAAACAAATGGAAAATTTACGATCGAACAAATTGTAAATCATAATATTCTTATGCTGCTCGTACGTTTAACCAAGCCAAACAATAATTTATAATATATGAATGTGCACACAGAGAAAAATCTATCTATTTGCCAACTGAAATTCGGTTTCTTCGACTCAAATCAAATAAATTTTACTTGCAGCACTCAAAATATTCAGAAATCTAATGTAAATATCGTTGTACTAACTGAAGTTATAAGTTGTTAACAATAGAATAAACTTTTCAATTTGGTTGGCACTTTCTTTCTCTGTGTGTATGAATGTATTTAACCAAGGAAACCTCCAGACATGAAAAATAATAAATGTGGAAAAATAAAACAAGAATAATATGGCAATAAAAGAAAAATATGAATTAATGTTTATAATAAAATATGCATACAAAGAAATGAAAAGGAAGTAGCGAAGGATTTTAAAGAAAGTATCAGGAAAAAAAAAATCTGAATTAAAGAAATTATTGACAAAAAGTTATTTATATAAAATGTATGTGGCGTGAGGTTCCGTTTAAAGAATTCCTGTGTAAAGTTAAAAAGAAGGTTACGTTTAAAAGAGCATCATACGTACCCTTCATTGAAAAAGGGTGCGTATGATGAATATTTTTATTACATTGTTAATATAACTCATACGCCAAAAATCGTACAAGGAGCTTATGCTTTTCTCTATCTATTTTCTATGAGATAAAGTCAATACTTTAAATGAAATTTTTTTTTCTAAATAATATTACCCTTTTCTGAAAACTTTGATTTCAAGTTCTTGGTTATATTTGAAACAATCGGATTTACTTCAATTTTCCTTAAATAAACATTCATAATTATTTATTAAAATCATGAAACAAAAAAGATACAGATTTAAAAAAATTATAACTGTAAATAAAATTCTTAATATTTATTTTACAAAAATCTGGCTTGGAATATTCTTTAAAACTCTCTTATTTTTTAACGTTTTTGAAGAGTTTCAATGTTAAAACTATTTTAAACTTTGTATGCCCTAGGAAAATAGAATAATCCAAATAACAGCTTTGCAGAACAACTTAACAGTATTATCATAGTTTCTAATTTATGTTCTACAACCGACTTTTTGTATTTAGTTTGTCCTATTTCCAATAGTTTCTTTACCTACAAACAAGCAGAGGTTGTTTTAGAACCGACTCTAGAAATAGTTATAGAACTGGTTCTGGGAAATTGAAACTTTACATTTTAACTTCCACGAACCCTTTCTAGAATAGGTTACATGCAACCGATGGTAAAATAAGCTGTTCTGTAATAGATCCACTTTACCAAACAATGGTCAATTTTAGCACACAAATAATGCTCTACATTAGCGAACATTGCGACAACATAATTTTTGGTATTTTGGTCATATTTTCTATGAAATCAATTAGTTTTATTACATTTTAAATAACATTCTTACACTCAGGGAACTTCTGTTATACATATTTCTTTTTGTTTTAGAAGTAATACATTACCCAGCAAAACTTTGGTAATGGGTGCGATAAAGTAATGCATTATCTGTAATGTATACTCATTACTAATATCATAATTTTTTCACAAAAATTACCCATAGTGGGTCACATACTGCATTACTTTGTAACGAATACTGCCTAACTTCTGCATTATTTCGAGACATAGAGTAATGAGTTACCATATGCACTATATTGGTTACATAATGCATTATATTGTCATGTATACACCTTACCATCAATATTATTTAGAAACATAAGGTATAATAATCTAAAACTCATGGGTTGCCCTGTCATGATGAATCATTACCTTTTACATTATTTAATATCAAAATTTTACCAATCGTCAATTACGTAATGCATGAAATATAAACGTAAAGTAATAATTAAAATATGTTTCTCAAAATCTATTTATAGACACATTACATTATGATTCCTTGTATATATTTTTAACATCACGAAACGAAAACTCGAAGCACAACAATTCATTTACATTTTAAGCAACCCATTATTGTATGTGACGATAGCTCAGTTTGTAGAGCTCTCGCCTCACAAGCAGAGACCACAGGTACGATTCTCAGCGCCAAAACTTAGTTCATTTCATTACAAAAATATTAGTATCATTTTTTTAATGAAAATCTATATATAGAAATTTAATTAATTTTTTTGTTACATTTTTTGCCTTGGTCTATATAAATGTATATAAAAATCGCATCGGCTAAAACTAGGCGCTGATCAAGTGGGTGGAAAAATGGGACATTTGCTCCCCCAAAATTAAGATTTTCAATACAAAAGTGTTAAAGAAATTAGAAAATTGTATAAAAAACTGTTTTAATTTCCCTCCCCAAAACATTTTTCTGAATCGACTCCTGGCTAAAACTGTGCTGTCGATTATTTGCATTTTTTATGCAAAACGAATTTACAGTCAAGGTTTGCGTCTAGAAAGACAATTTTGTTAAAAGAACAAAGTTCACACAAATTGAGAAATATTAAAAATCGATTCGGCAATAAATATTTGGCCATCAAGTGACTAAACCGTTCTAGAGTTTGTGATGGCAAACATGAAACTGGAATGATAATTCTATAAAATTTTAGTCACAAGCGGAGTGCTAAGTAGTAAACGGATTGATAGGTAGTAAAATCCAAATTAAATTCAGAATTTGAGCATTTAAGTCAATGTAAATATTTTTTTTTCTTCCAAGTCGTATATACTAAAAAAAAATAAAAATAAAAATATTTATCGTAAAAAAATCATTTTTTTTTTTAATTTTAAAGAGTTGTGGCAAAAACAAAGCAATTATAAAGCAAAGTCGAATTACAATTTAAATTCGCCCACTTAATCATCGTATAAAATGTATATTGGAAAGTGCTAAAAACAATCCCTCTTATTTAAAATAATATTCATAATAATTAAAATTCTACACTCAAAATAAAAAGTTAGTATCAAAAAGATACAAACATTGCAAATCTAATATAAAGTTATTCCGTTGATTTTGAATTACAAAATTCGACTATTTTTTAAATACAAAACATTTAAAATACAACTTAAAATTTGATTTATAAAGTGTTTGTTGAGGATGACTCAAAGCATGCATCCTGCGATGTTTAATGAAACATACCTTAGAATCTTGGGGTTTTATTTTGGACTCTAAGGGTTCTGGAAGAACAAATGTTTTTAAAAAACTTGATTTTTGGCAAATTTTTTTAATACTTTTCACCAAACATTCTGTAAAATGTTACATAAAAAATGTTAAATGTATATTTTTTAAAAACATTTCCTTTTAAAGCAATGACAATTTTGAACTTTAAAGTTAATGAAAATGAAAATTATTCAAATTCGAGGCCATACTCAATATTTCTTTATTAGGATATTGTCCGAACAAATAATCTATAGGGTTTTTTTTGTTTCAAATTTATTATTTGACGCTTTCAGGAATGTGTTGATAGATCTATTTTAGGAATTTTCTAGGTTCCCATCATCAGAACACGTTTTGAAAGAGGTAACAATCCCATGCCAAACATCAAACATTCATATAAACTAGTTTACTCACTACATGAGAACTAATATATATATGAGCTCGAAGTAAAAGATTATCACCACTAATCAAAAAATAAATTGAAAACTTGTATGGCCTCGAACTTGAATAATTTTCATTTTCATTGCACAATTAAAGGTCGAAAAAAACACAATTTTTATTTTTAATAAAAATTATATCAAACTTTTAAGTTAATATTAATAATAATACAACAATTTATCAGTTTCACTGTTAATTTCTTCACTATTATTTTCTTTTTATTAAAAATATTAAACAAACACCTTTAAATCAACTGTTATTTGTGGCAATTGTTGAAATTTTCATGCCATTTTTGTGCTAATTTTGCTTTTTTTTTGGACAATTTTTAACTTTTGTGCCATTTTAAACTTATCCTGGTTATCAAATATATTCAGTTGAAATACATCGTTTGATTTACACGGTTTTTCTTTTAAAATACCGAAGAATCTATTTTTAAAATATGCGAGTTCCGAGGAACGGCTTGTAGAACAAATTATTTTTCTTTATAATCCGTTTTACTATCGGTTTTTACACTAATGATTTTTGTTTGAAATTGTTTCGAAGTAGAGCAGGTAATCCGTTTTACTCTCGGTTTTTACACCAAAGATTTTTGTTTGAAACTGTTTCGAAGTAGATCAGGTAAATAAGCTTCTGAAATTGGTTCTATCAGTGGAACGTATTTAAACATTGTAGTGGTGGGGAAATGATTATAAGAAATGATTTTGGGAGATGGGACAGAAATCGGATTCTTACAGAATTTATTTGAAAATTGATTGATAATTGTGTGCCATCGATAAAAAATATGTTTAGCCTTGTCTCCAAATACATATTGGTTAACATTAATTTGAGTTTTTTAAAGAATTAAAACAGAATAAAAAAATGTTTCTATATAATTTCCTACAGCCGATAAAAATATGTTATCAAGAGGCATAAGGATCGCTTTCACATAATTTTAAAAGAATTTTATGATGACATCTAACGTGCTAGTGCTTATTTTGTGAATGGTAACACTTAGCTCATGTCTGATTTGACAGATAATTAGTTTTATCCTTCCGCTAAACGAATATGGTCCGTATGTTCGTTATCTTGTGAAAAAAGTGAAAGAAACTGGCATCTCCATCGATAAACCAAAACGTGGGAAAGCCAAAAACAGTGCGTACACCTGAGAATATTGCTGCTGTGGCAGAAAGTGTGCGTGAAGCGCCATCCACATCAATTCACCGTCGTTCTCAACAATTTAACATTTCGGAGACATCATTGAGACGAATTTTGCATAAAGACATACAAAGTCCAATTGGTTCAGGAGTTCAAAAAAAAAAGTTATTTGGCGGACCCTTTAGCATTTATTTTTTCTAATCCTTTATTTCAATTTGGTAGCCAAAGTTAAGAATATTGACAAGTTTTGGGTAAAAATTATTTTAAAACATTTAACCGGTTAATCGAATTATTTTGGCCGATTTGCGGGTCTAATAATTATTTCAGTTTTAAAGTATTTGTTTCGATACTAACCAAAATAGAGCCGACTAATCGAGCAATCGGTTAATCGATTAATCGAATTGGAAATACTTATATGAAGGCATATTTGAAATTTTTAAAAAAATCACAGTTATATATATTATATCCACACAAATATAGTACCACACTAGGCAATATATATAAGCATTAGGGCGGGTAAATTTAAAAATCGCCCAAGTGACAAGGTAAATCGTATTCTAGGAATCAAAATACGAAACTTTGCCGGAGGAACCATACCTCTAAAACGAATTCTGATGTCCCGATTTTTGATTCGTAGGGTCAAATTTTGAAAAATTCCACTTTGATATTTCAGAAAGTAATAGTAATCTCTCCAAGATTATGGGAGCTACTTCTTCTCCCGGAGACACGCTAGCAGATTAATGCATAAATCATCATTCTATATGCCCGTTAAGGGGTTAAAATTTAAGTTGAAAGATGGCCTTTTTAGCTGTGTTTTTATAGCAAAATGGACAAATCTCGGGATTAAGATATTTCAGAAAGTAGGAGGAGTCTTTCCAAGATTAGGGTCTTTATTTCTTCTCCGAAAGACGCTCTAGCATATGAATGCATAAAATATATTCGATTGGGTTGGACTCGATTGGGGCACTCTAAATGGGTCAAAGTGGGATTTTTCAAAATTTGATTCTACGGGTCAAAAGTTGGGACATTAGAATTCGTTTTAGAGGTATGGTTCCTCCGACAAAGTTTTTTTATTTTTATTTTTTATTTTATTAATTAATAATCATATAATTACAAATTATATACTATTACCCTAACAGAGCACTAGCTACTATGGCCTTCGGCGCGTTGTAGCGAAAACAGACCAGTGCCTCTGGTGGGAATCGAACCCACGACCCCCGCACAGATAAGCCAGCACGCTACCAACTAGCCTACCGGGGCGCACAAATATAGAATACGATTTTCCTTGTCAATTGAGCGATTTTTTTTTGCCTTCCTACAAATCGACCCGCCCTGATAAGCATATTTGTCTATATAAAATTAAATAATTTTCTATATAACTTTTTTTTACACTTAAATATTAAAATTGAAACTTGCTAAAAAAAAAAATTTATTTGTCTCACTTTTTAGTTTGAGTGTACTAACATTTTAATGATTAATGACGTTTGGCCGTAATTAATTTTAATAAAATCAAATAAACTCAACTTGACAGCTGTCAGTGTCATCATTTGTTTGCTCATCGCAAAAACAACAACAACAATAATAATAGCGACATATGAAATGAAAACGAAACGTTCATCAAATATTATACAACTACAAAGGAAAAAAGCCATAAAAAAAATTATTGTTAAAAAGTAACAGGCCCCACTTTGCGCCACCAACACACTGTTGTAGTCTATAATAAGAAAATACTAATAAATACTGTTTATATTTCAAATAGAAATACAACAACCTTTTGTCAACAACAATAACAAATATTGCTGTTGATAATTTGCTGTCAAAAGTAAATATGAAATATTAAACAGACTAAAACCATTTATATTTATTTAATTTTTAATATGTATATATTTTTAACGTTTATTTTATTATTATTTATTTGCGTTAATGTCAAAAGTCTCATATTAAGTCAAAAAATTTATATGAAATATTATGCGAATAAAAAAAAAATTAAAACAATGAACTATAGGACGGCGATTTTTTTTAAATTTTTTGAATATCGTTGACTTTAGAAATTGAGTGGATGACATAAGAAAAGTTTTATGAAAGGCAAATGAAATTTGTAACAGCTATTCTATTTGAGTGTCATAACTTTTTTTACGTCATCATAATTAGGGACTGACTGTTTGATTTGAAAATTTTTTAAATTAAAATAAATTGCACTTAAAACTTTACAATGAATGTGCAGGCTGAGAGCATTTCAAACGATGAAGTTTAGTAAAAATTCCCAGTTTGTTGTAGAAATGTTGAATATATCATGCACACAGAGAAAAATTTTGCTATTTGCTAACTGAAATTCGGTTGGAAAACCTTAACATTAGTTTTCACAACAAAGTTCGGTTAATTCAACTGATCTAATGAAAATATCCTTGTATTAGCTGAATTTATTAGTTGTTACAGTTAACATACAGTTTTCAATTCGGTTGGAACTTTTTTTCTCTGTGCGTGCAAGTCTTCTTGAAAAAACTAATAAAGAAATGTTTTTTTTGTATTTGGAGTGGGAGTTATTTCGTGTCTTGTCATGTGGGAGTTTTTTTCATGTTGCCTAAAACCTACATCTCAGCTTTTAAAAATCAACCCATGATTCCTTTTTATAAAATCTCTGGCCCATAGTGCAGTGCGAATATATAGCAAATTGTGTCTCTTCCATTATGATAGACAGATAGCAAAGCCAGAAAAGTTTTCTTATAATTTTTATTTATACGTTTCTTTATAATGTGTGTCTTTGGCATGAACAAGCTTTATGAAGCGTTGAAATAAGTGCAAATGTCAGCTGACCACAAACATCATCATTATTATGTGTAATTAAAATTGTCAGTTCTTTCGTTTTGCTATCTGTGTGTGTGTGTTTTATTATCTTTTTTAGAATAGACTTTATTAAATGCAAACAAAGCCATAAATTGTAATATGAATGAAAAATAAATGCAAATAAACTAACAAAATACATGTTCTAGAAATGTTTTTAAATTAATTTTGAATAGATCTTTAATCAGTTTAAAATATTATGTTCCATAATGATTTATACAAAGAAATGTTTAATAAAGCTAAAATGTTTCCCTTTCAAAGCTTACTGACAGGTAAATGTTCATAATTTAGGGAACGCTTCTTAATAAGACCTGTTTTCTAAAGTGACCACTTTAAAATATTGTGTTCCATAATGAATATAGCTAAAATGTTTCCCTTTCAAAACTTACAGACACATAAATGTTCATAATTTAGGAAACGATCCCTAATGTGACCTATTTTATAAAGTGAACATTCTCTTGTTGTTTGAAGAGTAAGGCAAAATTATTAATTCTCAAGTTGAATTTCCGCTATCCCTATTTAAAAAATTATAATGCACACGTTTTTCCAGGTTTTATAGTGTCGTTGCAAGAAAACAAAAAACGCAACATAAAGTGCATATAATTTTTCATTAACATAAAAAGTGAATAACAAGCTAGTTTCAAAATATTTTCCAAGTCTTTTTATTTTCAATAAAAATTATATCAAAATTGTAAAAAACACAAAGTACGGTCTTGTTTACTCCCCCTTTACATCTCGTTTTCAAATAAAAAAAAATAAAAAGGAGAATAAAAACAAAAAGCGTGTATTGTGTATCTACCAAAGGAAGAGCTTGCACATAACGAACAAGTTTTCAATAGTGTTCCAACCTAATTGAAAAGAGTATTTTAATGGTAACAACTTATAAATTCAGTTAGTACAACGATATTTAAATTAGATTTCTGAATATTTTGGGTTTTTCAACTAAAATTCAGTTGAATTAACCGAACTTTGTTGTGAAAGCTAATGTTGAATTGTACCAACCGATTGATATTCGTAATAAATGAATTTGAGTTGTAGTAACCGAATTTCAGTTGGCAAAAAACAAAATTTTTCTCTGTGTGTGGTATATTAACTTAGTTAACTTCGAGCTCATATAGTAGTTCTCATTTAGTGAGATAACTAGGTTATATGAATGTTTGATGTTTGCATTGGATTGTCACTTCTTTCAAAGAGTGTTTTGATGATGGGAACCCGAAATAGATCTATCAAAACATTCCTGTAAGTAGTCAATTATTAAATTTGAAAACAAAAACTCTATAGATTATTTGTTAGAACAATATCCTAATATAGAGTGTGGGCTAGAACTTGAATAATTTTCATTTTGATTGCACAATTAAAGGTCGAAAAAATATAATTTGTATTTTTAATAAAAATTATATTAATCTTGTAAACGGTAAGAATTTTATTCACAATTGTAATAAAACGACTTACTTACATAAAATATATAAAAAATAAAAAAATATGAAAAGTTGAATTTTCATAATGTTTCGAAAGTTGAATTTTCATTTTTTTTTTTAAACTGTAATATATCTTTTTTTATATTAGTTGTCACAAGAAAATGATCTATGCCAAAAAAATGGCCAACGAGTTGGCCTATAAGCTGATGTATTTGTATTTGGAATATTCCAATTAACATTTTTTTTTTTGTAAATTCCATTAACCAGATGTAGGTCCCCTTTAGAGAACATTGCCTTATATATAGTTTTTATTTTACAAAAACATTGTCAACTAATTGTTAGATATTTATCTTTTATAGAAGCTATTAAAAAATATGTATAAAATTATTTTCTCTAAACAAATAATTAATATAATTATGATATGAGTAGGCATTGTAGGCAAAAAAAACAGACCAATTAACTGGCGCCAAGGGGTGTAATCATAATGTGTGTTTTGTGAATCATTAATAAGCGACATAGTTTCGAGTAGCACTTTAAGCTTTCAATCGAGCCTTTAACAAACAAAAAATAAAACACCAAATAAAACAACAACATAATAATGAAATTCAATACGTGAGATTAAAACTTATAAAAATAAGCAACAGACAGATAACACAAAAGACAATCCAATACAACATTAAGCTTAACAAACAAATAATCAATCTCAATCACATCAATTACATTGAATTTTTTTCCTCTTCAGATTTTATTTCTGATGTGCTTTTTTTCACCAACTTACACTATGTCTTGATATAATGCTATACTTCCAACGAAATAAGAAATAAAGAATCGCAAAAGCCACATAATATATCAACGTCAGAATTCCAACACTACTTTATGACATTACTTAATCCACCACAAATTTCAAACGATATACTTTATGCGCCTTTTTATAAAACAGATTATCTTCTGGACCAAAACTTTACCACAACGGAAATATGCGAAGTTATTGCAAAAGCAAAGGCGGACAAAGCGCCTGGTATGGACCGAATTCCCTATGAATTCTTCAAAGATGCTCCACATGAGCTAATTGTAGAAATGACAAAAGCTTATAACAAATTATTTAATAACATGAAAATAGATGAAACGTTTGCTACAAGTGTTATTTTTCCCATATTAAAAAAGGGAGATCCAAACCAGCCGAGCAATTATAGAGGTATATCCTTTATAAATTGTATTGCAAAAATTTTAATGGGTGCTATAACGGAAAGGATGTATAACTGGGTATATCAACACAACATACTCTCTGAATATCAAGCAGGGTTTAGAAAGGACTATTCCACCATTGATAACATCTATAATTTGACAGCAATAGTTCATTTGAAGCTTAAAGAAAAACGAAAAGTATACGCTTTCTTTGTTGATTTCAAAGCTGCTTTTGACAAGGTAGCAAGAAAGTCATTAATATTTAAATTACACTCTATCGGAGTATCTACAAAATGGTTTGCTTTATTGAGAGTATATACCAAAATACTTCCTCTACAGTCTGGAATGGATCTGAGCTCTCAGATACATTTGAAACAATGTCTGGAGTCAAGCAGGGGTGCCTATTATCCCCTTTGCTTTTTTTCCTTATACATAAATGACTTACATGATGAACTCGGTGGGGGGCTGTATATCGGAAATTTGAACATCAGATTACTTCTATATGCCGATGATATTGTTGTTATATCGGATGAAGTCAAAACGTTACAGAAGATGATAGATAATCTAGAAACTTACTGTGGCTTATGGAATCTTGAGGTTAAATCTTTTAAAATCAAAGATTATGGTCTTCAGAAATGGTGGTCGTCTGGCCGGAAATGAAAAATGGAAATATAATGGCAGAGAAATAGAGATAGTTTCTGATTATTGTTATCTTGGTATGGTTATAACCCCGCAATGCGTGTTTACCAAACATGTGCAGAAAAGAAACTCATCTGCTAAAAGCTGTATCAATTCAACTTGGAGTACCTTTTTAAGCAAGAAAGATATATCTTTCGAAAGCAAGACTCACCTTTTTAATGCTGTGTGCAGGTCAATTCAGTCGTATGGGGCACAAGTATGGGGCCATTCCCATTTTAAAGAAGTGGATATTTTGCACAAATATTTTATAAAAAGAATTCTTAAACTTCCTAAGTTTACACCAACTTATGCCCTTATGCTTGAGTCGCGAAAGGAGGAGGGTCATCTCTTCACACTTAACCTACATATGAGGTATATTAAACGTACCCTTTTTCAAAACTCAGAAATCCGTCTTCCCAATCAACTAAGTTTGTTGTGTTTAGAACATAATGCATCATGGGTGAGAAAATTAAATGATATCGGACAAGAATTCAACATACAATGGTCACCAAATATTACTGCTGAAGAATGGGATGAAAAACAAACGGCTCTTAATAATTGCTTAAAAATAAAATATTTTCAAGAACGACTGGATAGAGCTGGTCAAACTGATTCTTTTTATAGTAAAGTAGATCCAAGAGTGGCACATTTCTATTTTAATGCAAACAATAACCCAATGACTATTATGTGGATTTTTAAAGCTAGATGTGATCTTATTGAACTAAATGGTTCACATTTCTCGAGAAGATTAGCTAAAAATTGCTCTCTTTGTAACTTAAAAGAGATTGAAAATATTCAACACTTCATAGGAAGATGCCCAATACTGAAAACTTTTAGATTATATTGGTTTAAACAAAACTACAATATCAGAAGTAGAACTGATACGAATTTTAGATGGTGAAGGGGGCTGGAAGAGTCTTGTAAACTATATTATCAATGCTTTGGCTTATCGTAAAACGCTAATACTTGAATATAATTATTAAAAATAATACTACACTGAAATATATAAAAAAAAAAAAAAAAAATTATAGAGTTAAACTCTCTTTTACCGGCTAACGACATAGTCACAGCCGTATATTCTTAAGATTTTATATGTAATTTTGAAAAAAGAAACATTATCAAATAAAGAATTATTACTACTACTATACTTCCAACATCAATCAGTGTTATCTTACACAGCAGGGGCATTGGTTAGAAGAAATGAAAAAATACCACAAACAATCAAGCTAACTAAACAACAACATTTTTCAATTCAAATTGACACATACTTAAAATTGTAAACTAGTGGTTTTTATAAAAAAAAAAAAAACACAATTATTTTTTATTGTGAATTTTCAGTGAAGGTTTCGACTGACCATTTGGCGAACTACATTATCAAAAGTCTGTGGAAGATGTTTAAATTGAACTTTTAAAGTAAATTTTGCTGGCAAATATGTATTCGAATATAAATCCAGTGATTCAAATATGCGCCTATTGTCTGTTTTTAGAAGCCTGAATTTACAAAATAACAAAAGTTGTCTGTGCACTTAGGGAGGCCATTAGTTTCTTTTGTGGATTAACCAGCTGAACTCAAACATCACGTTTTGAAAATTTTAATCGAATAGTTTTGAAAATGATTAAACTTTTTGAAAACCAACAAATAAAATCTAAAATGACAATATCATATTAGATTTTGTACTTGAGGTAGCACAATATTCTAAACGAAATATACTCAAAAACATATATTTAAAAGCAAGTCTACAAATCATGAGGGGCATGAGGGCAACGAGAGGGCAGATTGTCTTGCCAACAGCGGGGCCCGAAAGCACTTTATTGGTTCTGAACCATTCTATGGAATACCTGCGTTGTATGCTGGGGAAAGACTCAGGTCATGGAGATAGTCTGAATTGTCTGGTTACTGGGAAAACTCTCCTGGTCAGCGCCAGGCTAAAAGATTGATCTCTTTTTCCAGTCCAGACTTATGTTTCTAGGTGATCGCTTCATTTCGCCTTCCGACATCGCGAACATTTTGCCTAATAGGATAATTGGCTTTATATGTAGCTTGAATCTGTAGGTAACTTTAGGCAGCACAAAAGACCTACATTGGTCGCGGTGCATAGTGCCTTCTGATCTAATCTAATCTAAGTCTACAAAATTGGCTAATATTACAATTTTTAAATTTAAAAAAAAATCGTAGAAAATAGGCGCGTCAAAAAATATTTTAAGTTTTTTTAAAGCCTTTATTTCAATAAAGAAAACATGGTATATTTAAAAAAATCCATGGATAAATTCTGAAGTTATAGCTATTTAAAATCAAATCTTTTAAATTTGCTAGAACTAAAATTAATTAAATTTTCGAAAAATGTTAGAAAATGAGGTTTGTCAAGAAATGGTTTAAATTTTGGTAATATATGATTTATTCTGATGTAGAAAACAATGTTTATGTTAAGAAAATCCATGGATAAATTCCGAAGTTATGACCATTTATGTTAAACAAGATATGTAGATTTTTCATTAAACTAAGGGCACCTAAGGCGTATGAGTGTTGCTTTCAAGCAATTACCAACAACACTCATACGTCTAGTACGTACAAAAAATTTATAAAAATGGTCAAAAAATGGCAAAAAACGTGTTCAAATCAATAAAAATCGGTTATATACCAAAACTTGTTTCAAATCGATAAAATTCAACAACAAAACAATCACAAATCGATAACTATCGATTAAAATCTATCAAAATCGATAAAATAAAAAATTGATAACTTCGACAAAATAGAAATGCCATATAATCGATACATAAAATCGATAGATATTGATCAAATCAATAAATATCGATATGATTTAATAAATATCGATAAAAATCAATAAATATATATTTTAATTAAGTTATGCGAAACCATGCTAATGGTCTCTAATAAAGCATTCGGTACCCTCCGGTCGATATGGAAATCTTCTGCATTATCCAGGTACATTAAGATAAGCATCTTTAACTTCTGTGTCAAATCTGTGCTGCTTTATGCATGCTAGACGTGAAACACAACAGAACACGAGATAAACTCCCTACAAGTAACACAATATCCAATGCAGAAACTTTGGAGACAAACAAACCAGCGGGCAGTCCATATTGAAATCATGAATCGCAAATGGCGTTGGATTGGTCACACGCTGCGCAGACCTCTAGGTGACGTTGCTAAAAATCGCCATTGAGTGGAACCCACAGGGTAGGACGAGAAGAGTAGGGAGACCGTCTCACACATGGCGCCGTCAACTGAATATAGAAGTCATATCTACTGATCAAACCTGGGGAGAAATGAAGAGAATATCATCCAACCGGTCCGAATGGAATAAATTCGTTGTGGTCCTTTGTTCTCAATAGGAACCACAGGACATAATATATAAGTATATATATGCTAATGTGAGCTATTTGCTAAAGTGGGCCATTCGTTTTTGTGTTTTATAATATTAGATTGTAAAAACTATCAACTGTCATCAAGTTTATCTTTCTCTATTTAAATTTTTTTTTTTGTGGTTTTGCACAATTTAAATAAAAATAGCACAGTTAAACACTAAAAATGCAAAATCCGTAACTGCGACTTTTTTTTATAATTATATTAAGCCTTACCGAAAAATATAACAAAATTATAAGGGTTCTCCTGCCTAAAATTATGCAAGTATGTGTTTTATATATTTTTTTAAAGTGCGCCTCGGTAGGCTAGTTGGTAGCGTGTTGGCTTATCAGTGAGGGGGTCGTGGGTTCGATTCCCACCAGAGGCACTGGCCTGTTTTGGCTACAACGCGCCGAAAGTCAGAGAAGCTAGTGCTCGGTTAGGCTAATAGGATATAATTCGTAATTGATATTTTAGTATGATTACTAACAAAATAAAATACAAACAACAAAAAATATTTTTTTTTAATTTTAAAAGACTACCCATCTATAAGTTTTTATATTTTTCATACAAAAGCTTGGTGAAATTTTCAACATTTTTGTCAAAACAATGCAAATAGAATGCAAATGGAATATACCGAAGATCTTCAAATTTAATTAATGGTTTGTACACACATACTCCAGGGAGTATGTGTCCCCAAACTCAGTTTTTTTTTACAGTTTTATTTATTTTTCACAGTTTTATTTTTCAATAAAAGAAAAAAAAATCGGAAAAGAATGTAAATTTGAAGAAAGTTCTTATCGGATTTCTCTAATTCAAAAAGCAATCGATTTTTATGGTTATTGTTTTTAACTCAGGTTATCGTAAAGTAGCTCGAGATGAGAAACGTCAGTACAGGCTACAAATAGCCTGCCAAACCATACATTTCTAAATACCTTTAGGACACAGATCACAAATATGACCATAGTTTCAAAGTTCGATAAAGAAATATTTCCAAAAAACTTTTTGTAGAAAATTAAAATTTTTTCATAAACTTTTTGCAAAAAACGAAAAAATTTAAATAATACTGCTATTTTTTTGCAACATATTGTTCGCGTTTCGAAAAAATGAGATAGTATTCCCTATACATGTATTTAAATTGGAAAATTTTAATTTTTCAACGTTTCGCTAATAAAAGATCTTTAATAAAAAGAACATTCAAAATTTTAAAATGTGTCTTTAATAAACATAACGGGTTTTTTAATTTTTATCTTTTTTGTTTAAGGAAAAAATTGCTTAAACTCAAAAAAAAAAATAATATATTGTTATGCCTTAAAAAATATGGAGCCTTACTTTTCAGTAAATTCATCCAACATTGTCCTTTGTTTTTTAATGTTCAAAAAATTAACCACAATTGTAGTGAAAATGAGTCACAAATGTTAGTAAAAATAAACAAACATTTATTTTTTTTATTTTTTTAAATAACAAAAATCGAATGTAAGAAATTTATGTAAAATCATAAAACAGTCAATTGATGTGGTTTGTTTTTTTTTAAATGAACTACAAGGTGATGGATCTATTTCGGGAATTTTCTATGTTTCCATCTTCAGAACACGTTTTGAAAGAAGTGACAATGCCATGCAAATCATCTAACATTCATATAAACTAGTTTTCTCACTAAATGAGAACTAATATATGAGCTCGAAGTTAAAGATTATCACCATTAATCGAAAATAAATGGAAAACTTGTTAGTTGTGTGCACCCTCCTACCTTTGGTATGTATATAATACACGCTTTTTGATTTTTTAATCCTTTTTATTTTCACACTTGTTTTGTTTTGTTTAAAAACAAGATGTAAATTGGGCTTAAACAAGACCGTACTTTGTCTTTTATACAAGTTTGATATAATTTTTATTAAAAATAAAAATTATGTTTTTTCAACCATTAATTGTGCAATTATTACTTGTATTAATAAGGAATTTTAATGAAAAATCTTGATTTTTTGGTAAAAGTAAAAATCGCGTATATTTCAAAACGCGAGCTAATATTAAGATTTGGTGTTCACATTCGTGATCTACCTCATAAAATCGATCAAAATTGATAGATCGCACGTCCAATGCATTTTGAGTGTTTAACTGATTAAAATCGGAAAGCAAGTTTTTATTTAATGGACCAAAATGTTAAAGTATCAATTTTGACGTGGACATTCTTTAATTTAAGACGAAAGACCTTGTGCAGAGCTATTTGATAAAAGTCGTTATGAAGTTTGTTTGTGTGTACAAGGAATTTCCAAAATACAAATTACAAAAGCGACTAAAACATATCGTCTTATCAAAAATTGTCAATCTTGCATTTAAAATGACAGAACTATTCACACACAAGAAAAAAAAAAAAAAAAAAAAAAAACCAGACGCCTAAGTGTCAAATTGAAAATATTTTGCGTCAACTGCATACAAATACACCACTTTATAAATTGCAATTTATCGTACTAACACTACACCATATATTTTCAGAGCGTTACTGTAACACATTTTTCACATTTTCCAACGTACTTGAGTATTGGTTTCAGAAAATTTATGTTGTTTTTTAGTTTGTTGTAACATTTAAAGATTTAAATCAATTTTAATTGGAGCCATTTAAGCTTGTAACCGATTAAAGTTTATTAACCATTTGTATGAAGTGTATTTTTTTTTTTTAATTTTATCACTGTTTTTTTTCGCGATGTAATTTAAGTACATATTTATTTAGTGAGTGATAAGTTTTGATTTTTATGATGTTGTTTAATTTGTTGCTGTTACTGTTTGTAGCTGCGGCGACAGAAAAATTACAAACAACAAAGTGAAAGTCCATAATAATCATGTGTCCATCCATTACTGTATTAACATTTTGATATTTTGTTATATGGGGTTTTTTTGCTGTTGTTGTCGCTGTTGTTTAAATGTAAGTCTGACAGCTGTCAAACTAAGTAAAAATTTACTGTTTGTTAAAGTATCTATAATATGACGCCATAATTTCGATATTTTTCGTGTTGGTTGTTTTTTTTTTCTTAAATATTTTTTAAACGGCGCGCCCGTTTAAAAAAATACCAACCGCGGCGGGTATTTTAAATATATTCAGAATTAATTCATTCATTAATTTGTTGTGTTAGTTTTTTAATAAATCTTATCCTTAACTCATTAAGGACAGGTCAACATATTGACCATGTTGCAACTACAACTTGCAGATACATAAAACAGTGCTTCATCAATACATTTATATATTTATTCTAGCTTTGAAACACCCTTTAGTGAAAATATTTACTTTCAAAATTTAAGTTTTGAGATAATATGAAGCATGAAATATTGAAGATACATATTTACTTTTAGGTTCCGACACGCGATTAAAGTATCAAAACTTGTAAGTTTTGTCCAGCAAAAGTTGTCTTACTATTTATCAAAATAGGGCTCAGAAGTTTCGTAACGTAGAGCTTGTTATGAGAAAAATATTTTTAAATTTTTACAACAGTTTTGGTGCAGCGCAGTATTTTTACGATAACTGTAGTTATTTTGAACTTTTTTCTCAAAAAGTCTTAAATGTCACTTAACTAAGATCACCATTCGGGTTATACATTTGATTTTTGTTACCTACACTCAAAAAAAAAAATAAATTAGTAGAAAAGTTAGCAAAACGTCATGTAAATCAAGTATACCATTTCTCAGCAATTGTTTGCTGAAATTTTGTTTTCAGCTATAAGTTTAGTTATACTTATTCAGCACTTAACTGATTTGACCTAATGTTTTACTAATATTTTACTAATTTATTTTGCTAAAAAAATTGTGCTGCGTGGACAACAACCAGATTGAAAGATATACGCAGAATCAAGTAGATGTTGCGGCATGCCAACATGTAGTAAAGACGAGGAAAATTATACTAAAAAGTACAACTCTAGTAAGACATACACAAAATAAATCAACCCTTTAAGATTTTTATATCTGTTTTTCATACAAAAAGACGCTAACAATGTTAATACATATCGCTCATTTACTTCAAGAATGTCATAAGTCAAAAAATGTGATTTTTGAGTTCATGATGCAGATTTATTAGTTATATCATGCTTTATATTGCGTAAAATTTAATGAAAATGAAAATTATTCAAGTTCGAGGCCTTACTCTATATTTCTTTATAAAGATATTGTCCTACCAAATAAACGAACTTGAATACTTTCATTTTCATTGCACAATTACAGGTCGAAAAAAAACATAATTTTTATTTTTAATAAAAATTATATCAAACTTGTAAAAATTTAATATTAATATCATGTATACTTTTCGAGATAGATTGATAATATATTTCATTTGTTTTTAAAGTGGGTGCAAAGAGTATGTACTTCATAGAGAAACTGTGCTACTCACGGGTCTCTCGATAAAAATGTGACAAAATAAATAGAAAAAGATTCGAGCGAGGCAGATATTGATTGAAAACTTTTAAGTCGTTTTCTGCAAAATCGTGTTTTTTGAGTTATATCAGTCTTGCAGTAAATGAGCGATATGTGGATTAAAAAGACTTTTATTTTGTGTTGTCACTGGCTTTCCAGAGTAATTGTCTATAATTACATTAAAGACAAAATGAAATATTTAAATTTAATAAACATTAAATGTGCAAACAAATATACGTTCAGATAGACTTACTAAAGTGATTATTATTTATGTTATAATTATTTCTATATTAAATTTTCAGATATTAAACAAATTCATGTCGTCAATGTGGGAGTATGAATCTTTTTATATTTTTTGTAAACGTATTGTTAATTATTTTTAAAGGAAACACAACATTTCCTTCTAAGATTTCCAGCAAAAAATTTAACTAAAATATATTTTTTCTACAAATTTTTTGAATTTTTTCCAGTCTACTAAAATTCAGTAAAAATTTGATTAACTTTTAGCAAAGAGTTTTTAATTTTTAATCAACTAAGTGTTAGCAAAACTTTTACTAACTCTAGTACTAAGCGAGCTGATTTTTAGCAAACGAGTTTGCTGACATTAGCAATTTTTTTTTGCAGGCACCCTCCTGACTAAAATTTTGATGAATCGGCAAAATTTTTTGTTGACTTTTCTAACTTTTTTTTTTTAGTGTCTACTTTTTTTATTTATTAATAGACATAACCAAATGATGTTTCACAAATTTTCCAAAGAAAATTGCTAAAAATATCAGTAAATTATTTGCTCAAACCTAACAACATCGCTTTTATATTAGCGAATGATTCTAAGATTCAGGTTGTGTCCTAAACATAGTAACATCTAGTCCTTAAAATATCTATTAAGGAGTTTGAGTAAATCAAATTAAATTCAACTTACCGCATTTGTTGCCGCCAAATAATCCGGCCTCAAATATTGATTGCTGGATTGCAGCATTTTATTATAATTTGTTAAATCCACTTTGAAGGCTGTTTCTTTATCCACCTGGCGTAAACTACAAATTTTTAATCCTTATGATGCGGCTGTATTAAATAACGTTGGCAACTCTAAGCTATGCAAACAAATGCACATTAAACTCTATGCAAGGGAGTTTTTTTGTTTTTTTTTTTATTTATGATTTTTTTTTGCTGTATGTTTTTGAATTTGAATTTTACTCTCTAATCCACAAAGTGAGAGTAAAAATGCAAAAACAAAGAGATGTGATATAAACAAAAACTATGGAATTATTTTAGGATTTCCTTTGGTAGAGAGTTGGAAAAAGAGATGAAGAGAGATAATTAAACGCAAGCGCAGGAGTGCAATTAATTATTATGCAGTTGTTATAAATGACACAAATTGTAATTATATTGTTGTTACTGTTTTTATAGTTGTGTTTTTAATAATATTAATTAATACACTGCTAATTGTTTAAAGCTAAATAATAAATTCATACTTGTAATAATACAATTTGTTTTTTACTGTTGGTTTTTAATGCTTGTTTTTTTTTAAATTTTTTCAAGAGAACATTTGCGAATATTTTTTCAGGGTTAAATAGATTCTTTTTTTATTATTTGCAGTAAATTTTATTAATTTTAATCATTACTTTATAATTTTTTTTTGTTGTTTTTGTTGTTTTTTTTACGTTTATTGTTGTTTGTAATTTGTTTATAAATTATTAACTGAGCAATAATTTTTATTAATATGAATTTATTAATATTTAAAAAAAAAAAATATTAATATTTTTTATTACACACTTAATTTACTATTTTTAATTGTTTTAAAATGCATTTTAGTTTTTTTTTATAATAATTATTTTTTCATTTGGTACATTTGCTTTTAATTAAGTAATAAATTTTACATTTTATTTATTTAATTTGCTGATTTTTTTGTTTGTTTCTATTTCACATTCATTTCATATAAATTATTTAGCTGTAATTTAATTTTAACGACTTCTATACATTAATATGGTTTGTTTGGTTGGTTTTTAATTTTTTTTTTGCGTTTTTTTTATTATTTTTTTTTTTTTTCTTAAAATTTTTGGTTGTGCTTGGCTGGTTAAACATGCGGTTTTGCGGTTGCTATTTTATCCTCATATATACGTTGAGCACTGCAAGTAGAGAAAGAGAGTGTTGGTAGAGGATGAGAGAGTGCGAGGTTGTACTTGTGTTGTAAAATAAAATTATTATAAAAAATTAACATTAGTAATGCAATTTGGTAATAAATCTTTTTTTTTTTTTTTTTTGTTTTGTTTTCAACGTTGCCTGTTTCTGTTGTATATGCTTAAACATTAATTTATTACTTTATTTACGAGCTGTACAAATATTAGTATTTTTGTTTTAAATCATAATTTGTTTGTTCAGAAAGGTGGGTGTTTTATTTAATATTCGCGTTTTTTTTATGGTTTCATTTATTAATTTAGTTTTAAGTATAGTTGGGTATAAAGGGGAGCACAAATAAAAAAATGTTTATATACTAAATGAAATTTCGCAACTTAGCTTTCCAATTTTGTAGTTATAAAGTTAAACTCCTCTGAGGAAAATTATTGCCGTTTTTTGTTTTCTCATTAAAAAGAAATCTTTTTTGATTGAATATTAAGTTGTGTCCTCGATTTAGTTGTAAACTTCTCATTAAACAAATTTTTAAACAAAAATTCTAGATCATTGCGTATAAGTTATATGAAATTAAATAAATATTAATCATACGTCTCGTATACCAGCAATAAATTTGTAATTGGCATTACTCTCTAATTGTGCTAAATTTGCTATGTGATGAAAGCAACAAAAAACAATACGAGCATTCGGATTTTATATTAACCCAATCTTATGTCTGCGGATTTAAAAAGAGCAAAACCAACAACAACTTTCCATACAAAGGTAATATTCAAAAAATATAATTTGTTTTTATTACAAACTCAGTTCCCGGATAAAAATAGTTGTATCAAGTTATATATAACATGATTCAGTCATATCTGACTTTAAATGAAGTCACATTACGGCTAATATCCTTACATACAAATATATCTGATAATTTTTATTGAGAGATTTTTTTATATGGTACTTGATATTGTTATATATCTCCAAATCTTACTCCATATATAACTACATAAGCTATATAATAATAATCCAAATATATGTAGTGATCGGTATGAGCAAAAACGTGTTCTGATGATGGGAACCTAGAAAATTCCCGAAATAGATCTATCAACACATTCCTGAAATTGTCAGATAATAAATTTGGAAACAAAAAAAACTCTATAGATTATTGTTAGTACAATATCCTAATAAAGAAATATTGAGTATGGCCCTCGAACTTGATTAATTTTCATTTTCATTGATACAGTAAAATTTCTATCCTTTGACAAATTCAGTTTAAACGATATACTAAAAATGAGCTCTAAATTTTTCAATATATAACCACTTCGTCCATTTTTTTTTTGAAAATTTATAAAGTTGTTCCATTTTTTTTGTCTCTTATAGGAGAAAAGATACTGTTAGTTGGGCACTGTTGCGATAAAATTTTTTATCTTTGCACACAACTGAAGTTGTGGGTGATGTCAATAAAACAATTGCATTGTATAACATGAAAATTATCAAATTTTTTGAATAGCAACAAATAAAATCTAATATCAGAATATAATATTAGATTTTTGTACTTAAGGTAAACTAGCCTATGGGGAATGGGACCGGTTCTGTGTGTACCCACAGGATCGGTCCCTTCGTGCCAGAGACCGGTCCCTCTGCTAAGCCCTACCCTATGGAAACAACTGGCAACTTAACATTAGCTTGTCATAGGAGGGGGGTCATTTGTCCTGTTTTAAACTACATAGTGGCATGCCAAAGGACTAACCAAGATGGGCATACCACAAGACTGTCGCAAAAGGGCCATGTCGTATAAAATAAACGAAAACTAAGCAGCTAAACAGGGAACATTTCTGGCCAACTGGCTTTTTCGTGTTAATAAGCATTCTAGTTAAGTGGTATGTCCTCCCTTTACCAGTCACAGGATTGGTAATTTTAGGACAATTGACACTGCTTAACCCACTGCAGTATTAAATTTTTTTTTTTTTTTTTTAAAGAGAGGCAACACTCAGGAAATACTTCCTATATTTAGTGTGTTGCTTTCTTTGGAAAGGGATATTATAGAGATGAAAGGTTGGGAAAGATGAAGGGCTTCAGACATGGCAACACTGTAATTGCGCGAGATGATAAGTCTTAGAACAGTTGTTGCTCGCCACCTGATGGAGAGTTGGCGAACTTATTGAAGCTTTTTTTTTTTTTTTTTTTGGTTCATAGCCCTGATTCATTATTTTACTTCGGTGGGGTTAATTGCTATGGGAACACCGAAGGTGGACATTCCGATACGTATGAGGAATCGAAAAAACTCATACATATTATTTTGATGTTGCCGGCACCGGGGATCGAACCCGGGACCTTCTGTGTAAAAGTCCAACGCGCTAACCATTACACCACAATACCCACAAAATTATACCAGTCCTGTGATAAGTCGTTCTTTAACTAGTCACTTTTAGGTCAATTGACTCCTCATTCCCCATAGGGTTCTTTCTTATCATGAGAGTGTGTTTTTCGATTTTTGTCGGTCTTCATAATTTGCGCAAGTTTTTTTAAAGAAAACATTTAGACTATTGAAAAATATTTCATTTTTGTTTCGGATTCACTGATTTGAAATATCGCTTTTGGAAAAATGTGTTTCCCTCAAACAAGGAAGTTATATTAGCAAATAAGTTTTTTTTAATAGAGTAGTTTTTGAGCTAAAATTACTCAGATTCTAAGAACTAATGTTTATAGAAACATTATTAGACTCTAAAGATTGCTTTCTTTAAAAAGCGATATTTCAAACCCGAGACCAGCAGCCTTCTCGGAGTGAAAGGTTTTAGAAGTGTCTAAATGTTTTTCTTAAACATAAACTTCCGCAAATTATGAAGACTGGAAAAAGTCAAAAAAACACGCTCTCATGATAAGAAATAATTGTTTAAAATATTTTAGTTTTTGTATTGAAAATACAAAAACTGTTTTTTCGGACAGTTAGAATATACCCTATGGGGAATGAGGAGTCAATTGACCTTAAAGTGACTGAGATAGGGGATTGTGAAAAAATTATTTAATTTTTGTATTAAAAATAAAAAAAAAATTACTTTTTCGGACCTTCTTTATTTTCATATATTTAGTTAGAATAAAGTTCTACCTCAAGTCCAAAAATCTAATATGATATTGTCATATTGGGTTTTAGTTGTTGCTTTTCAAAATACAATTGTTTCATTGACATCACCCAAATCTTCAGTTGTCTGCACTAGAAAAAGATAATTATTTTATTAGCTCTATAGAGATCGTTTGAACATATTAAATAATATATTCAAGTTTTTTAATATATTTCATTAAAGTTAATATCTCAAAACAGTTGTTTGTATAAACTAGTTATTATTTAGGCCACCTAGAATTCCTACAACCCTGCGCTATATTTTACATACAACTGTTTAAATATGGGCCACTTTTATATACTTTTTTTTCTTTAGTGGGCTTGTTTAGTGCTTGTTTTTCTTTGTCAAGTTAATAATTTGTAATATTTTTCATTTTATTTTTTGTTAAACACTTGTGTGTAATTAATTTTTTTTTGTCGTTATTGTTATAGCTGTATATATAATTGTTTTTCATTCTTAATGTTTCTTTTATTATTTATGTTGTTAATTATTTGTAGTTGTTCATTTTTTCATAAATTATAAGGTAAAATATAATTATACTTAATTATAGTGTTAAGCATTCAAGTGGGCTTGTTTTCTTTAAAAATAAATGATTAATTAATTTAATTATTTTTATTGTTATTTTCAACAATTTTTTTTTCCAAATCAGGGTTAAACAAAAACGGCTTAAATATGGCACAATTTTTTTAAAAACTTTATTTTTCAATTAAACTTAAAATGCTTTAGAAAAAATGTTTAAATATGAAATAAAGATTGATTGATTTAGGGTTTTTAGACGTACTCATAAAGATTGTTTTCTTTTTTAAATGGTGTGAAAATCAAAACATTATTAACTAATGTAAAAGATAGGTTTTTTCAAAATCTGTGGACTTTGTATCACTATCTAAAAAATCCTTAATTCCATGAAACTTTTTTTATATAAAAAAATCTCAGATTCAGAGAATATAAGATTTTATTATAAATAAAAATTAAAACTTTTTTGGCTTATTTTAAGATAAATTGAGTTAAAAATGTTAAGTTTTCTTTGATCTTCTTTTATTTTCAATTCTTTATGATTTTAAACGAGCTTAATATCCTTTATTTATTGAAAAATTTGTTATGTATAAGTTTTTAATTTTTGAAATAAAATTTTTTCAATCAAATTATAATAATTGTTCCCTGAAGAAGTCACCCCATGTTGGGCGAAATATTGGGAATAAATAATATATAATTTATAAAAAAAAAAAACATATGAAAAAAATATAAAGCAGGAGATAAATCTGATCATAAATAAAGTGTCCGCCATCTAACTTTTTTTTTCAATAGTGCTTATTTCGTGAATGGTAACACTTAGCTCATGCCTGATTTGACAGATAATTAGTTTTATCCTTCCGCTGAACGAATATTTGTGTATACGCTTGAACAACGCTGGGAAATATTGCGACATTACTTTGAAAATCGGTCAATGGCGATCGTTATCGGGCCATGTTGAACGAATTTTGGTTCACAAAAAATTGAAGAGAAGGATATTGGCACATTTGTTTCAACAGGACGGCGCTACGTGCCACACATCCGAAGCTACACTCGATTTTTGCGCCCTGTTTTTGAAGATCGCATTATCAGCCGCAGAGCTGATGTCGTTTGGCCACCTCGGAGCTGCGATTTGACACCGTGGGACTATTATTTGAGGGGTGCCGTCGAAGATAAGTGTTACGCCAACAAGCCGAGACAATTGACGCTTTAAAGGACAATATTCGTGAAGCTTTTGGTGAAATACAGCAGCACACAATCGATAATGTGCTTAAAAATAGGACCGATCGTGTAGGCTACTGCATGGCCAGCCGATTCAGCCATTTAAATGAATTATTTTCAATTATTAACGGGGAGGATTGTTCTTTCAAATAAAAAAAGAAATTTTGAGAAATATTCAGTAAATTTTTTTTATAGCATTTTCAAAAAAAAAGAAGTTGTTTGGCGGACCCTTTACAATAAAACTACTTCTACACAGAAACTGCATTATCATTATACTGCAATCGTTTTAGTCATTATACTGATTTTGATAATACTCGTACAATTTTCAACACAAAAAATAATTACAAATGCAAAATATGTTAAAAATGTTACAAATTATGAAAGTACCATGTACAAAACGCATTAACTATAAGACGGATTACCAAATGTCTACCAAATTAAAGACATTTAGTTAATAAGAACTAGGATAAATATTATGATGTTTAATAATATATGTATTTTTATATTCTATTCAAATTATAAATAATGTTACCTGAAGAAGTCAGCCAATGTGTAAACGAAATATTGGATATAAATAATTATAATTTATAAATAAATGGTCTTAAGCTCGTTTAAAAGAAAAGAAACCAAATTGAGTTATCTATAAAACTAAATATTCAAAGAAGATCTAATTTTTTAAAAATTGTGTTTGTTTTTAAATTGTCGAAATAAACTTATTGACGTAATCAAATTTAGCGCAATTTCAAAATTTCGTTAAATTTTTATGAATTAATATATTATTTCATTATAGTACTGGGTTTACTTTTTAACGGTTAGATTTTTACTGAACAAACTAACTAATTATACAGTGCGACAGTAGTTTCCATACACGAAGAAATCAATATATATGGAAACTAGAGACTATTTTTTTTTAGAACTGCCTTTTCGGGTTTTCACCATCACGTCAAAAAAATTAGTTAAAAATGCCGTTGAAAA
>CM037854.1:211082006-211132665 GCA_021234595.1 Delia radicum
TGAAAAATCGGTAACTTTGTATCATATCTTAAAAAAATCTTTATTCCATAAAACTTTTTTTTATACTTATATAAAAAAACCTCGGATTCAGAGAGTATAAGATGACGTGCTCATGACAAGCTCAACAATCGTCATTTATACTACAAAGGTCTTAAATTTTTAAAATAATTCTTTAAACTTTTAGAAAAACGGAAAATTGTTGGTTCTATATATTAAAAAGCAAGCCACTAGATTTAATTAAAACAAACAGATATTTTCTTCAAAAAGAAGCTGAAACTTTCTGAGTTGCCCAGCAAAATCACACATTACCCAATCATGGGTAAAGTAATATATCGCCATAGGGCATCATGCATTACTTTACACGTTACTCCGCTGATGAATTTTACAGGCGATGAGCCTCAAAGTAACTCATTACCTTGTAGAGGGTAAAGTAACTGGTTACTTATATGGTTACATGGTCGGAAAAAGTAATGTGTCTATAAGATTTTCATAAAAAAAGAAAAAAATGTATAAAATTTTTTTTTTACAGATATTTTTTTTTAAATTAAATAAATAACTTTTTTTTTATTAAATAAATAACTTGGTCATGCTGGGATTCGAATCTGGGGTCTCTGGTATTTAACAATTAGTTAGGCGAGAACTCTACCAATTGAGCTATCGATACATACAACATTTTATTGCTTAAAATGTAGATGAGTTGTTGTGCTTCGTGTTTTCGTTCGTGATATCAAAAATATACACCTTACCATTATGCTTACAAAAAAATTACAAAGTAATGTGTCTATAAATATTTATTTATTTATTTATTTATTTATTATTAATTATATAATACAATTAAAATAATTAATTTAAAGGACTAAGAGTACTAGCTGCTGTGGCTTTCGACTCAAATGGTGTAAAATACTTAAGGCTAAATTAGATTTTCTAGTCTGTTTTCTGTTATAAATTTACAAATTAGTTTTTAAGTTGATTTCATTGACATTTATTAAGAGATCAGATGGTTTTTGAGATCCAAATAAATTTCTTCTGGATGTATGGAGTGAGGTGCATTCATCAAGTACATGGGAAATACTGAGGATTGAATTGCAGGTGGTACACATCGGTTGGACAGATTTTTCTAAAATATGCTTATGGGAGAATTTGCAATGGCCGATTCTAAGGCGAACTATAAGATTGCTATATCTTCTGGAAAATGCTTTAAAATAAATAATAGAATATGGTCTGAATATCAGCACTCCTACAAAAATATGAATCCGTTAGGGATAAAACCCACCTATAAATATATTTTCAAAATATATATTAATAATTACTTTACGTTATAATTCATGCATTATGTAATTGATGATCGGTAAGTCATTATTTTATGTTTTGAAGTAATGTAAAAGGTAATAAGGACTCACTACAAGGTAATCCATGAGTGTTCAACTATCGGTAACTCATTAATTCTTGTTGGAAAATAATGATACAGGTAAGGAGTACACATTACAAGGTAATGCATTACTTTATCGCACCCATTACCAAAGTTTTTCTGGGTGCTATAAAAACATCTTAACTATCTATTAGAAATAAAAAATAAAAACATTATTGGCCTATTTAAGACAAATTGAGTTAAAAATGTTAAGTTTTCTTTGATCTTTTATTCAATTCTTTTTGCTTTTAAACGAGCTTAAGATCCTTTATTTATTGAAAAATTTGTCATGTATAAGTTTTTAATTGTTGAAACTAAATTTTTTCAATCAAATTATAATAATTGTTCCCTAAAGAAGTCACCCAATGTTGGGCGAAATATTGGGAATAAATAATATATAATTTATAAAAAAAAACATATGCTAAAAATATAAGCTGGAGATAAATCTGATCAGAAATACAATAAAACTACTTCTACACAGAAAACTGCATTATCATTATACTGCAATCGTTTTAGCCATTATACTGATTTTTGATAATACTCGTACCAATTTTCAACACAAAAAATAATTACAAAAGCAGAAATATGTTAATAATGTTACAAATTATGAAAGTACCATGTACAAAACGCATTAACTATAAGACGGATCTACCAAATGTCTACCAAATTAAAGTCATTTAGTTAATAAGAACTAGGATAAATATTATGATGTTTAATAAAATATGTATTTTAATATTCTATTCAAATTATAATAATTGTTACCTGAAGAAGTCAGCAAATGTATAAACGAAATATTGGATATAAATAATTATAATTTATAAATAAAGGGTCTTAAGCTCGTTTAAAAGAAAAAGAAACAAATTGAGTTATCTATAAAACTAAATATTCAAAAGAAGATCTAATTTTTTAAAAATTGTGTTTGTTTTTAAATTGTCGAAAATAAACATTATTGACGTAATCAAATTTAGCGCAATTTCAAAATTTCGTTAAATTTTTATAAATTAATATATTATTTCATTATAGTACTGGGTTGTACTTTTTAACGGTTAGATTTTTTACTGAACAAACTACTAATTATACAGTGCGACAGTAGTTTTCATACACGAGGAAATCAATATATATGGGAAACTAGAGACTATTTTTTTTTTAGAACTGCCATTTCGGGTTTTCACCATCACGTCAAAAAAATTAGTTAAAATGCCGTTGAAAAATCAGATAAAATTTAACAGATTTTATTGCTAAATATAAATAAAATAAGAAAAGTTTGTTATAATTATTATTTAAAAATAAATAAAATTATGTTTTTCGACCTATAATGAAAATGAAAATTTAAGGAAATATAGAGTATGACCTTGAACTTGAATATTCATTTTGATAAAATAAGAAAAGTTGAATTTTAGTTAAATTTGAATTTAAGTTGATATAATACAGCTTATTACTCTGCTGCAATTAGCAAATACTTTTACTAAATATTTTTGGACGAAAACAGCAAAAAAAAAACTGTAATATTAACCAAAATGTTTGCTATGTTTACTTTAAATTTAGTGAAATGCGAATAACAGTATATTTTGCTGAAATAAACAGAAATTTTTGCCAAAAAAGAAAAAGAAAATGTAAAAGTTTTATAAGATTTGTTTGTGTACTAATATTTAGCAATTTTTTTTTGCTGATTTCAGCAGATTGACTTGTTGCATTCAATTATCTAAAATTTAGCTTAAACTTAACTATATATTTGTAGACGAAACAGATTTTGTTTGCTATTATTATCTTATTAATATTTAGCAAATATAATCTGAAAAGAAAATTCAAAAAATTTTTATGATCTTGTTTGTTTACTATTATTTATCAAATTTTTTTTTGCTGATTTTAATAGATTGATTTGTTGCTTTCAGTTAACTAAAATTGAACATAACTATAGATTTGTAGATTAAACATATTTATTTTTGCTATTGTTATCTTACTAATATTTAGCAAAAATAGTCTGCTTAGATCAACACTTTTTTCTGCAACGTCATTTTTAACTAATTTTTAGAAGGTTTAGCAAAAAATTTTACTAGTTATCAAAAAAATCAATTTATATTATCATATATGATTATATATAGAGCTATATTATAAAATTTCGTAAAATAAGTATGAGCTGTAAATACATACCGCTACATAAAGCAACATATATAATTATATATAATCATATCAAACTCTATATGACTATATATAAACTTTTTTCGTCGGGTGACAAAACAGTGATGCCTCGCTTTTTCATAATGTAGAATTTTTTTGAAAACTCTTAAATATAATTTTTAAAAATATGTTGCCAGGAAAAATATTATTCTACACCCAGAGAAAAACAGGAGTATGTTTCATCAAATTTCGTCCAATGTAACAATTTCATTAATATTTATGAAACATTTCACAATAATTATAGTGACCATTATATGGTCTATATGAACTTTTTTATACACAAAAATAATGAAATCCTAACTAATAAAAAATATTCTTTATATATATAGTAAAAAAATTTCAATGATATGATGACATTGATTTTGTTTTTTATGAAATGTTTGATAAAAACTATGAAATGTTAAATTGGACGAAAATCTATGACACATTTCATAAATACGATGAAGCTTTTCCTTTGGGTGTACTTAATAAAATAAACTATATAAAATTAAGGATTTATTAGTAAAATCTGTTCCCACTTTCAAACAATACAAAAACAAAACTTCTAAAGCACTAGCAAAATGTTATTCCAAGAAAAAAAGTTACACTTTTCCATTTTAAAGAGTTGTTTATTTAAAATTAATTCTTTGCCATGCTTTAGAAACCGTTCCTACTTCTGAAGCCTTATAGCATTAATAAAATGAAGTTCTAAACATTTAACTTTACTCTTCTTTGCCGAAAGAGCATCGCGAATAGGTGTTTAATAAAAATCTGTTAGCAATCGAAAATTGTATCTGAAATTAAAACTAATAAGAAGAACGTATTTTTTTAAAAGTGTTCCCATACAAACATTTGTTTCTTGTTAAGCAACTATTCTTACTTTAGTAATTTCTTAATTTTCATGTGTTATGCGGGAACTCTTCGTATAATTAAGAAATGTAAAATATATTCTCACTTTTGGAAAATATTCCAAAACATCTATAATGTGTTTCAGTCAATGTAAAACTCAATAAAAAATATAATATTTAATAGATTTTCAAACCTTTTCCTACCGCTCAATAAAAAAAAAAACGCTTTCCTTCACTGTATTCATTAAAATATCAACTTTTATTCCACATATAAGTGGACAGTTTACAAAAATTAACTGTTCCTACTAAAAGTATTAACTTACACTGTGTGTAATTTTTTAAGTCATGGCAAAATAACCATATACGGACACCACTACGTGATAAAAGACTAAAAAAACAGACCCGTGTCTCCCAATTTTTCCCAAAGTTAATATGTTCTAGAAATTTGTTTATTGAGATCTTAGGTAAATTTTTGTAGTTGATTGAATTTTGAACGGTTTGCTACCTATGGACCTGAACACGGGAAAAAGGGAAAAAAAATCGAATTTTTTTAAGTGTTTTGCGATTTTGATCTGGAAGGTGAAGTGTTTTTGATTTTGTATGTTCGCAATTTTTGTTCTTTATGGCAAGAGCTACAACTTTGCCATAGAGAGTAAATCGAAATTCTGAACGGTTTGCAAGATATGAGGACCCAAATCTTTGGCGGCCCATAAACAAAAGAGGATATGACTTTGGGAAAAATTGGGAGACACGGGTCTTTTTTTTTAGTCTTTTATCACGTAGTGGTGTCCGTATATGGTTATTTTTTTTCGTGTTGCACTGTGTTATACAAATAAATGTGTAGTTTCCAGTTCTAAAAACTAAAACGATTCCACTTAAACCATGAAACTATAAATCAAATTTTTTCCAAAAACAAATTGATGTGTCAATTTTATAATTTTTAAATTAACATTTTCAGTATTTTTTCTCAATATCGCAATTTTAATATTTCAACGAAAGTATTATCATTATTTTATTTGGATATCTTCTATAAACCTTAAATATAAGTCAAAACCAAATCTTAAAATATCCAATATTTTGTTAATTTGTAAATTAAATAAATAAATTGTAGTAGTCCGTTCATTGCGTTTTCCTTTTTTGATATATTTAAATGATTGCAATATATTTAGCACAAAGTATTAACATAAAACTGTATCTGTTTTTTTTAACATTTTTTTAATATTTCAAAAAATTCTTAAATTTTAGAACAAAAAAATTAACTATATTTTGGTTTAAATTTTAAAAATTTATTTTTGTTGTTAATATTTAGCTTTTTTCTTGCTTAAAATTAGCATTTTTTTTTTAATATTTCCAAAAAAAAGTTTAATATTCACCTTCAATTTTGTTTTGCGTATAATTATGACAATTTAAATATTAAATTATTTTATTTAAATTTAAAACTATCCTCACTTTTTTGTTACTTTTGTTTTTATTGTTTACCGCGCGTACTATTTACGTGTAATAATCAACATCGACTAAAAAATAACTCTATAGTAGAAAAAAAACAACATTTGGCATACGCATGCATGCATTTTCGCATACGTAACAGTAGACTACGAAGAAAACACACCACAACAAATTTCAAATAAAATGTAAACTGTAAAAAAAATTGATTGTATTGTGTGAAGCGACAATGACAACAGTAAAAATACTACTAAAATAGTGTAGTGTTGCCATTTTTTGTTTTGCCCCCCTTTCAAATAAAATATATTGCACTTTTTCATTTGGTGCTCCAAAGAAATAAAAATAACGAGAGGCCAAGAGAGCGAGAGCAAGTTGTAGCATATTATATGTTAAATTTTCAACAAGTATTGTTCATAAGCTCTCTATTATAAGCCCTCTAGAGTTTAAGATACTTTACTTTATTATTTGTTTATAATAAGTTGGTTTTTTGTACTCTTTTGTGTATAAAAGTTCTCTCGTGTGAGGGAAAACACCACATTTTATGAGCGTTGTCTTGTGTTAACGTGTTATTAAATGCTATTAATTTGTTTTCATTGAATGTGTTTATAAAGTATTTTCATGTTGTTTTTTTCTGTTAAATTCTGTTTTTAAATAATATGATACTCATTTGTGAGAGTCAGTTATTAAATGAGGGATTGAAGAGAATGTCATTTAAATTGATACGAAAAAAGTATTTTTTTTTGTATTTAAAAAAAAGTAGTAAATTAATATTTAATCTTTGTATTTATTGTTATTTACAAGATATATAAATAACGGATATATTAAACAGAAAACAAAAAAAAAATAAAAAATTAAGCGTACTCACGGTGCGATACATAAGTGGGCTGAAACGAAAAAGTTACCAAAAATTTAGTCCGAAAAAGATCTGCTTGTACTGCAACAATTTTTTTAAAATCAAAGTTTTCAAAATCGCTTTTCCTAAAACCCCCATAAGGTTTCAGTTTTGAAATGAACTCTGAAAATTTGTAAAACTTTTATTATATCCTACGATACATCTTATTGTGCAAATATGGCAGCCCTTGGTATAATGAAAATCGATTTTATTCTTCACAACTCCAAAAATTCAAAAAAAAAAATATTAAATTTATTATAAAGGGTGATTTTTTAAGAGCTTTCGGATTTGATTAAAAAAAAAAACACATAAGATTTAGAGAAATGTATGAAATCTTTATTTGAGTCGATAGAACGATCTATATAATTCAATGTTTAAGGATGATTTCATGTAAAGAATGACCGCGATTACGCCTCAAATGGTTCACAGGGTGGGTCAAATTTTGGCATACTCTCTCCGACATATCCGCCGGTATCTCACAATTAAATTCTTCAATATTGGCTTCCAGTGCGTCAACCGTTGCGGGCTTGTCCCTATAGACATGAGTCTTAACAAAGCCCCACAAAAAATAGTCTAAAGGCGCTAAATCGCACGATCTAGGCGGGCAATTGATCGGCCTCAAATGTGAAATAAACTATTCACCGAACTCGCCTCTCAATTGGGTCATTGTTTCGCGAGTCTTGTGGAAACTACATGTCACCCAAGTCCAGCTCTTCCATTTTGGGCAAAAAAATTTGTAACCACCGCTCGGTAGCGCTCGCCATTCACAGTAACGTTCCTGCATTTACCTTTGAAAAAGTACGGTCCAATGAAAAAGTACGGTCCAATGAAGCCACCGGCCCACAATCCACACCAAACAGTGCATTTTTCAGGATGCATTGGCAGTTCTTACAATGCTTCTGTCAGCTTTTCACACCAAATACGGCAATTTTGCTTGTTCACGTATCCATTCAACCAGAAATGAGCTTGGTCGCTGAGCTTGTCCGATAAAAAAGTGGATCTTCATCGAACTTTGCCAACGCCCATTCACCAAAAGTTAGCAGTTGTGGTAGGTCGTGCGGCTTCAATTCTAGCACCAGCTGCCTTTTAAAAGGTTTTACACCCACGTAGTGGAGTAACAGGGCCCCAATTGCTGCGAACGGCACCGAAATGATAATTCACGGTCATCAACAACACTGGCGGACACAGCTGCAATATTTTCCTCTGTCCGCACTCATGGCATGCGTGTTGGTGGTTTAACGTCCAATAATGTAAATTTGGTGCGAAATTCAATAATCTGCAAGCGTTGTTCGTTTGCAAGCCGAATTATGTTTAAATTATAGACCAAACTGAACATGTTTACCGGTAACATGTTACACGAAAACAGCTGAGCTGCCAAAAACAGTGTTAAAAAAAGGAAGTTGCTAAAAAATCACCCATTATTAACCTCATATTCCTGAATATTATGGGAGCTTAATAACAGTTTTATTAATATTTTATTTTTTTTTACCCCAAAGAAGTGAGACAAACTAATTAACCTCTCTGTTGCGTAGGACGTATTCGTATGTCCACTCTACATAAGTGTAACATGTATTATTTTTTTGTTTCGATGCAGCCCACGAAGGTTTTTCTTATTTTGAATACACGCTGAAATAAACTATGGGAATATTATCGAAGTGCTTAGTAATTATACAACTACATAAGTTTAAAGGTAATTTTACAAAGTTCTAGTAAAATATTTAAAAAATTTTGTAAAATATATGCAAGCCTAGTAAAAAATTTCTAAAAAATGCATTATATTTTATAAGAAATTTGTAAAACTAACTTGAAAATTTGCTCAGCAGAAACTCTATCTCTTACATACACTTGGTATTCAACTAATGAATGTGAATAACGCGTATCATAAACAGATAATTACTTGTAAGAAAGAGATAACAATATGATTAAGAGATAACAAGCATTCTAGTTGAAAAATAAATTGTTTATAGCGATTAGTTAACTCTGTATCTTATGATTAAAACAATATATTGTGAATTCTGTGATTGACAAAACTCTACTGAGCTACTCTCATCGCTGTTTTGACCGTGGCTAGGCTTACTAAGATGTGATGCTAAAAGGCATATCCTGATGTATGGCTGTGGTTTTGAAACTCACTACGACACAGAGTAGTTTTTCATAGAGATAAATATAACAATACAAAATACTGTAGTATACTGTAGAGCTCCCTATCCATTGCTTAATAAAAAATCACAGCTTAACCCGAACAATAAGATAATTATATACAAAACAGTCATTTGACCTATATTGCTCTATGGGTGTTATGTATGGGGTATATCCTCAAAAACGCATATTAAGAGAATTCAAGTGGTACAGAACAATGCTTTCAAGATAATTCACAAACTATCACGTTTGTATCGTATAGGAATTCTGAGTATGATTTAATAAGAGCTTTATCAGAAGATACTTGAAAGTTTATTCCTGTAAACTAGCAAAGTGTCAATGATAAGGACAACCGATATAATGTTTCCCTGATAAAGCTCAGTTCCATATCATATATAAAGGTTTTTATATAACTTTTCCTTTAAAAACATTTCAATAATATATTCATTTTTATTCATGATAAATGATAACTAAATAAATAAAATAAATAAAAAATATATATAAAATACTTTGTTCAATTGACACATAAATTAACTACTGACGAGTCCTTGGAGCTGACGAAATTGCGGCAGCATGGTATATCCCTTAAACCCTTAACTGGCAGCTAGAAATATGATTTATGCATTTATTTGCTAGCGCGTATTTCGGAGAAGAGATAGCTACCATAATCTTGGAAATATTTCTCCTACTTTTTGCAATATCGCAAATTGCGACAATCGTCCATTCGAAAAAAGTCAGCAAAATCAACTGCAATTTTAACCACTAAACTGGCATCTAGAAATAAAATTGATGCATTAATCTGCTGGAGCGTCTTCCGGAGAAGAGGTAGAGATCTTAATCTTGGAAAGACACCTCCTACTTTTTGAAATATCTCAATTCCGAGATTTTGCCATTTTGCACTAAAAAACGGCTAAAACGGCCCTCTTTCAATTTCAATTTTAACCCCTTAACTGGCAGCTAGAAGTATAATTGATGCTTTAATCTGCTAGCGCGTCTTCCGAGTGGTAAAAAAATAAAATAAAAACCTCCCCTTCCTAAATTTGAACAAAAACAAAAATAAAATAAAAACCTCTCGTTAAATTCTTCAATGTAAATGATCACCTCTTCTACCTGTAAAAATCTAAAAAAAGACACCTATGAAGTTGTAGAATTACTAAACACTTCAATAATTTCCCCCGGCTTTTCTGCATATAGGCAGTTAAGTAGTTAAAAACTCTAATTAATATTATGGGTTTGACAATTAATGTTTTAGACTCATTCTTATTACTAACAAAATTTTTTTAGAACTGGTTACATCAGAATCTATTTCGGAACAGCTTCTTTTACCATTGGTTGCATAGAACCGGTTCTACAACAGATTCCTGGTAGACAACATGTAAGGCTTCACTGTCCCAGAACCAGTTCTACAACTAGTTCTAGAACCGGTGCTTGCAACCTGTTCTTTTTTGGAGGTAAAGAACCTGTTGTAAATAGGACAAACTTAATCTTTAGTTTTTTTCGAATAGTTGTCCTCCAAGACCACAATTTTCGTCGGATTACATTGAATTTTTGAATAGGAAATCTGTTAATGTAGGCAACTCCAAACTGTAGAAGTATGTGCCAAGATTTTCTTTAAAAATTTGTTTAAAATGACTTTAAATGTGTAAGATCTTCATATTTCACACATTTGTATGTAAGTAATCGAGTTTTTTGAAGTAGTTGTTCTTCGACTGCGCAATTTTGATCGGAACACTTTAAAATTTCAAATGAGCTATCTATGAATATAATCAATGCATAATAGTGATACATTTTCAAAAAATTATTTTATGGAAATTATTTTCAGAACTGATTGAGTTTTTTTTCGAGAAGTTGGCCCAGGATACACTGTTCTGCTTTAAAAATATGTATTGTCAGTCATTTGTAGAACAAATTTAATTTTTTACTAACCTTATAGTTCATTTGAAAAAACAAACCACATTAAATGACTGTTTTATGATTTTACATTTATTTTTTACAGTTGATGTTTTTATTTAAAAAAATAATAAAAGCAAATTTTTGTTTATTTTTTACTTGCATATGTCGTTAATTTTAACTACAATTGTGGTTCATTTTTTGAACACTAAAAAACAAATGGAAATGTTACTTGAATTTACTGAAATTTAAGTCGTCCTTTCTTTAAGTCCTTTCTTTAAGTGAAATACATTTGCAGTGGAGTTTACATACATATTCTATACACTAGGTACTCGACGAGTAGTTCGAACTCGTGAACTACTCGAGTACCGAGTTTCAATGTGTACTCGAGCTACTCAAATTTTATGGTATGCACTGGCTATTTAAAATTATATCCTCTTGTGTAGCTACAATTCAACCCTATTAAATATGCAAGTTGTTGTTAATTTTTTTTTATTATTATTTTTTCATTGGTTTTCATTCATAAACATGATTTTCTACTCTCTAAGGTAATATTTCTTTAAGTACGTATACTAAGGATTATTTCACAACAGTTACAAGTACAAAAAAAACACAAATGTGGTAAAAGTATAATTTTCATAAAATTACACTCATACAAACAAGTCTGTAAAACTAGCAGACAAATTAATTTAACACTAGCTAAAAATTACGTTGCAGAAACAAACTGTGAAATTAGCAGAAACTTTACACTAAATATTAGTAAAATAAAAACAACAAAAAAACTGTAAAATCTACTAAATTTAAGTTCAATTGTTGTTTGCATGAAAACTAAGCACCATCTATTCCTGAAAAAGTATTATTATAAATAATAATAGTACTGAAATACAGCTCTGTATTTACACGATAAATACAATTCAGAGTTGTATCTGCCTTTAGTATTTTCGTTGCTGCTTTTGTATGTACTTTAGAACGCTATATGTAAAAGACTGAATCGTCATCAAAAAAAGTAAAAATTAAATTTTTCCAACGCTTTCAATATCTATTTATTGTTAAAAGAAGAATATTTTTTAAATTTTTTTAAACATTATCAATTATTGTATAAACAGAAAAACCGCTTACAGTTTTATTAGTTTTTTGTTTTTATATACATCGAGATTATTTTTATGTTACCTCAGTATATCTACAAATTTACAAAAGCAAATCAAGCATATTAGCTAGGTTGATACTAGTATTTCGATCTGGCTAAAGATCTCATCAGATCCCGAAGTTTTAGAAAAGCTAGAGCCTCCATAATAGGCAGAACTTAAACGAAAAACCTATTAGTCGTCAATTTTGCTCCATTTCTGTTCATCACTCCATCACTCATAGCTTCATCACTTATTAGTATTTCAATTCAGAAAAAAATATTTCACTTTTTTCCCAAACTTAATTGCATTTGACGCGGAAACTTTTTTAACGACAGCGAAAATCTAAAGATGCAGTTCTTATTGTTTTTTTATGCACTACATTGTATGGATAGGGCCATTTTGATATTTTCAAAAATTGTAAAAAAGTTGTATCCTTAGTACACAAATACGGAAACGCAAACATCGCATTTCAATGACATGTGCTTTTTTTTGATTATCAAAACAAAGTTTTTAGACTTTAGAAAAGTCAGCCGAAAAAAATTTGTTAAAAATTTAGTATCTCATCAAGGCAAAATGACAAAATTTGAACTAAAAATTAGTGTAAAACTTGCAAATTTGGATTACTAACGGCTTTACAAATTTTTCTACTAACTTTTTTCTATGATTGTATGATTTTATAAACCGACATTAGGTGTTGTTTATACATATTTAAGTTATTTTGGTTGAGTTTAGATTTTTTTATTAAATTTTGTAATTATTTTAAGTAATATGTATTTTGATTAAATTGTACGATTTTATTATGATTATTATGGTTTTGTACAGTTTTTATTACGCATATACTTAAATTCGGGAGCGAAAGGATTTAAGATATTTAAAAAGTTGGTCGTATGTATTAGAAAGCAAATTCTCGAAAAAACAGCTTTATGAAAATTGAACTCCAAAACCGCGTTTATTATCGACACAGTTGTTTACGTTGCGTATGAGTAATATTAATTATAATGAATCAACATGATGTATGATTAACATTTTATCGTATTAGCCAACAGAACTTAAGCTTAATGTTGCAATTAAAATCACAGTCTTTACAAACAAATCAGTATCAATAAAGTTTTTAAATTTTTATGAGGTGATTTAGAATTCAATAAGGGAACGATGGCTAATGTGAGCCTATACCTAGTTTTTGGAATGTATTACAAGCCAAAGTGGAATGTTTCCTTGTGTCAATTACTATAAAGAATTGATATAACAACTTTCCAAATAGCACAATTGGCTCGTCTTAGCAAACATAATTGCTAAATTGAGCCATTAGTAATAAGTTTTTTTAAATAAGTTGCCAGCAAATGATGTAAACTTGAAGAAAATGTGTTAATTAAAAGGTTTCAAGTGTTATTTAAGCCCTCAATTAAGTTCCGTTTTTCTAAAGTTAAACTTCTGTAAATTTGTTGCTTACTTTACAAAATGCATCGCATAAGCAACTTTAGATTCTTTATCATTTTATCTTTAGATTCATAAGTAAAATAATATGATTGATAAAAATATCCAAATTTAAAAAATACAATTTATCAATTAATTTCAGAATTCGTGTGATTAGTAAAATTAAAAAATATTTTAATACTTTGTAAAACTATAGAAAATATAGGGTTTTCAAAAAGCTTAGCTAGCTCGGAACCGGCAACATGTCAAGATTTTAGTTCCAAATAACTTCGCTGGGTCGTGCTGCATAACCTCAGCATTGATAATGAAAATTTTATAAAGATTTACCCACAAAAAATAAATATTGTGTTTTTTTTTGTTTCAGGGACGGTTATTACACCCAGAAAACAGTATTAGTAGCCAATTGAACGGTTTGGTTGTAGCTATCGCATTTTTTGGTAGTTATCACTAAATTTCTGTTGACGGAATCGAAATTATATTGTCGAGTCAGAATTTATGTTCTATAAATCAATTAATTGTTAGCATAACCGAAAAATTCGGCAGCAACAACCGAACAATTCGATTGTCAACAATACGGTAGCCACGGCCGAATCTGTTTTATAAATTTTTTTAAAAAAGATTTGCTTATAGCATTCTTTTACTTAAAAAACAAATTGCCGAATTTTGGAGGGGACAACTCCAAGCTAGATTAAGATTTATGAAAAAATTCTCTAATTTTTTCCGAATTTTGGAAAAAAAAATTTATGGGTCGCTACCAGACTGGGAAAATTTTTGGGATTTTCACAAACAACATATTTTTATAAAAATAATTTACTTTGCAATAAGAAAAGAAAACATAATATACATTTTTGTTGAATTACATCTAACGCCGGTAACTCAGGAAAAAGTATTTAATTTTTATTAGATTGTTAACCCTTAACCACACCAGGTCAAACAAATCTAAAGTATTGCATTATTTTTAAAGCTGCAATTGTGAATAAAAAAGATAAAGACTGAAAATGTTAAAAGAATTTTTAGCGCTTTTCTTTAAACACGCCATGGAATTAAAAAAAAATAATACATAAGGGAATACTAATACTATCCACTTAGCGTGTGAACCGATTTTTGATAAAAAAAATTTCAAAAATATAATTTTGGTGAAAAAAACTAATTGTATATTGTTAATTGTTGAATTAGATCAGCATTACTAATATTGAGGACTGTAACTGAATTTTCTTGAAAGCGCTTCATTTATGTGCTCTAAAAAGCCTTCACACGAAATGAAAAGCGCCTTTTTGTGTATTGACAGAATTAACGTTTCGTTCTATGCATTCTTTACAGCTTTATTGTGTGCATTCTTTACTGCTTCACAAGAATGCATTTACGAAAGCACAAAAAAATGTCTTTCCAACTTGCTTTATTGCATGCATGACGGTTAAGCGCTATTATGGAAGCATAAAAATGGAGTTACTGCTTACCAAATCGAGGTAATTTTTTGCCGGTATGTTTAAGCTTTACTAAGTGGGTTCAAAAATTACCCTATTTTACGAGGGACTGACCTTTTTCCGTTCATTCGTTTTTTATTCGACTTATCCTGAATATCCTTTTTCCCTTTAATTTCAAACAATTCAAAAAATGTGGCAACTCTCGTTCCACTATATAGGCAATATGGGTGTCAGAATTTTTATTTATTTTTAACTTTATAAATCTAGTCTACAAATAAAATAAATAAATAAATAAATAAATAAAGAATGGAGCAAAATTGATTATTAATAGGTTTTTTGTTAAAGTTCTGCCTATTATGGAGGCTCTAACTTTTCTAAAACTTCGGGTTCTGATGAGATCTTTAGCCAGATCGAAATAATAGTATCAACCTAGTTTTAATAAATTAAAGATATGTTTTCATACTTAAACTAATGACCTTCCAACGCCTCTTTTTAACCCATAAACGTGAGATTGGGCAGGTAAAAAAACGCGTCTCTTCTTTTTCTCATCCTTTAAAACATATCTAAAGTGCATTAAAATCAGCGAGTTTGGGATGGAATACCTTTTCCCTTGTAAGTAATTTTGATGAAATAAAATAATTTACAATGTAAAATTAGTTTCATTCACCAAAAATAAATTTAAAAAATAGTGTTTTTATCAAAAATAATGACTTTTCCCCAAATCCGCATTACTATTAATTTTTTTTAATACTCTTGTATTTAAATATTTGCAATATTTGCAATATTTAATATTTTTTTTTTAGTTTGCTATTCATAATTGGTGCTTTGAAAATAATTGCAAATTTAAGACACTTTTTGAGTCTAGTGTGTTTAAGGGTTAATAAATAAATATTCTTTTTAATAAGTTGTCGGGATTAAATACAATACAAAAAAAATTAATATTAATTTTTTTGTGGAATGTTTTAAAATAAACTTTTTATATGCAAATATGTCCTTTTAAAAATCGGGATAGTTTTCAAAATCTGATAGCGATCTCCAAAATGTTGAAATTTTTTTTTTCATGAATCTTAATCTAACCCAGAGTTGTCCCGTCAACAATTTATCGTTGATCTATAAATTTATATGTGAGATTTTATTTGTTCGGTTTTAGATCATGACAAATTTTTCCCCAAATTAACAGAAAAATTATAATTTTATATGATAATTTACTTTGACTATTAGAAAAAAAAAACACAGAAAAAGTTATTAGACACTAGCATGAATGGAATGCATTTTCTGACCCACTACGGTCTTCATCAACATTCTTCGTGCCATTTAGTGTTAATCGTAAATATCTTCTATTTAACTCACACGTTAAAGAAATTGGGTAACGTTAAATCCCACATTACTCTGTGTGTTGAGTTAGAATGAAATTTACCACGAACGATTTCTATTTATAGTGTGTTTGTTTTTTTCTCTAGTCATTATCATAGCTGCCAGTTTAACTTTCAGTTAAAACTTTTAAATGGCAGTTCTTTTCTCTAATGTCATCATATACTATCCTTCTACATAAGCAAAGCATATCAACAAATATTAAAGATTTTTTTGTTAATATATATGTCGAGCATATACATTAAACGATTTTTACACTGTACCTGGTGAGTGGTTTAATAGTGAATTTTATCGTTGATCTATAAACTTATGTGTGAGATTTTATTTGTTCGGTTTTAGATCATGACAAATTTTTCTCTAAATTAACAGAAAAATTATAATTTTTATATTATAATTTACTTTTTTTTTTTGAAAAAAAACTAAAACAATTTAAAAATTTTAATATTTATTTTTTATCGTACTATTTATTGTTTTTTGCTGTTGGGTTAGTTGACTAACCTAGTCACGGACCACTCATCGAACTAGGTCCTTTTAATCGTGTAACTCGGGTTAGTTTGGGAGGAAATATTCATTGAATATTGTCCTTCATAAATATTCCAACATTTCTGTTTTACGACGAAGGCGTATGAGCAATATATAATACATACACTAAAATTGCTTACACGTCATAAAGTTTAAACGTAGAAACTTCCATTAAAGACTAATCCGAGTTACACGATAAAACTTTCTGGATCTATTTATAAACACCCAACCTCACTCACATACAAAATTCGGTTGTCTCAAAAGAATTTCATCCAATCGAATTGATCTTTAGTTATTCCTAAAATAAACGACATTTCTTTTATGTCACTTTGCTAATATTAACAAATGACATCATATCAAAATATGAGTTTATGGTGTTTTAATTAATTATATTAATTTATTTAAATTGTTATAAAAGTCAATATTTGTTTTAAAATGTATAATTTAAGAATGAACATTTCAACGTAATTCACACTAAAATAACAAAATACACAAATAATCGTAAAATGAATGACAAAATTTTTTAAAATGACAAAACTATAAAAATATCGTAAAAACTCATAATTATGAAATTATACAAAAGAGTCATAAAAATATAACAATCAAATCAAATTATATTTTTGTGTATAGCGTTTGTTTCTTTTAATGACCAGATCTATATCTCAACAGTATAATTAACAAGTTTTTAAATAAGGAATTTTTGGTAGACTCATTAAAATAGGTGTAGTATAAAAAAAAAAATAAAATGATAGCGAAAATTTTGGGTTTTATGTCTTTTAAAATGTGGCCAGTTGAGAAAGTCATTAAACATATTGGTATTAAGATCTAAGACAGGTTAACGTATTGTTGCAAGACAGGTGGTGGATGATTATACAAAATAAGGTTTCAGTTTTTAAAGATTTTGGAAATAATTTGTTACTAACGGGTGATTACTATTAAATGAAAATTGCTTTGTACTGCTGCCAGTTAAGTATTTCGCAATGAATTGAGTTCGCCTATATCTTAAAAATAATGCCTAGAATCTCTACTTTCAATATATTATACCTATTGAGACTTTGTGTAAAAATAACGTTCAAAAACTAGTTGCAGAATAGAATCTTCGCAAATTTCTCTTTGTAAGTTTCAATATAAAAACTAAAGCAATAGATATTACATTACTGTGCATATCCATGTAAAACAGCACAGAAATTATCATATAGAATTATATATGAGAAGTCAGATCCGTTATTTGAGTCTATATGGCATATATGAAAATTCTCTAATTAAATATTCCATTATTAAAATTAACTTTGTTAATATATAAATTTAAGCAGTTGGCATCTCACATTTAGGTGAAAATGACGCGGAATTATTTTGAACAGGATCTTACTTCGGTCATTCGAACTCAGGGAGAAAAAACGTTTTGTCTACATAACCCTTTATCCGGCGAGCAGTAGACGAGTTTCAATAAAATAATGATTTCGCAGACACGAAATACAAACTTCGTTGCTTGACTTCGAATCTTGTGCATTTTATTTAATTCATAGTCCTGGAAAAAAAATATTGCTGTTAAATTAAATTTCTCAACAATATATTTATTTTACCTTCTTCTTACGATTTTTTTTTTTTTTTGCAAAAAACTGCATATTACAAGATTTCATGAATATTTTATACTATAAAAAATAAATTTAATATTTTGAGGTTTCAAAATTTCTAGAATACATAAAATAGTAAATAAAAACAATAAAGGAAAATTTTCAAAATAAATGAAATTTATAATAAAATCAAAAACAGACACCAAATAAAAATTGTTAAAATATTTTTTAACCGTAAAATTGTAGATTCATTATAAGAGCACTAATTGCTGGATAAAACAAAATTACCGTATCAAGTATATATTATGTCATATATGCCATTATATATAAATAGATATTCTGTCATATATGATCATATCAAATCAACCCGTTTTCATAATAATCATATATAACCATATCTGGATCGAGGTATGATCAGATATAGCCATGTATGGATCAATATATAATCATATATGCTCATATCTCGGTCCATATAGTTTCTGCTATAATTATATATAATAAGACATAATTATATATAATAAGATATAATTATATATAATCATTTTTACACAGGCCATTTAATGATGCAATTAGTTCCGATTTGTTTATGAGAAGGAATAACTAAGTCATACAAAATATATTTTTGAAAGAATATTTGCATTAACCCATTAATTCCCATTGGCAACTTAAGTAAGAGTTGTAACAATTTAGCATGCTCTGAAACAAAGTGAGAGTGCTCTAAAATGTTGTCTCAAAAATAAAAAAATACGTCTGGGAATTAATGGGTTAATACCAATATCGCGGATACCGGCTCAAATTATTTGAGCTATATGGTTAAAGCTATCCACAATTTTAAAAAGTTGTAAAATCACTTAAAAAGATTTAAAAGAAGAAAACAAATCACAAATAATTGTAAAAGGTTTGGTGAAAATTAAAAAAAATTGTGATATTCCTGCAAGTCGTCATTTATTTAAAAAAAATATTAATTTTGAAACGTTGATTGTTTCTAGTATATGGAAAATTTACTAAACCGTACGATCCGATGTCACTCAGGACAATTTTATGGTATCAGTTTTGATGGTATCAGTATTTTTGAGGCAACAAATTTAACCAGACAAACCATTATTAATTTAAACATTTATACAGATAATGAGCTTTACTCAATTACTAACTAGCCTAATTTACTCTAACATTGCGTGTCACTTTTAACTCTTTTGGGTATAACTTTTTCAACATAAAAGGAAGTCGCCTGAAGTCTTTGGTGGATGCACTTAGAAAACTATGTAAGTAGAGACCACTGCAAATGTAGTTAAAAACAATGAAATTTCACTTAAAGAAAGGACGGCTTACATTTCAGTAAATTCAACTAACATTGTCGTTTGTTTTTTAATGTTTTAAAAATGAAAAACAATTGTAGAAAAAATTAACCACATATATATGTAAAAAATAAACAAATATTTATGTTTTTTAAATAAAAAAAAAACAACTGCAAAAAATGAATGTAAAATCATAAAACAGCCATTTGATGTGGTTTGTTTTTTTAAATGAACTACAATGTTAGTAAAACATTTAATTTGTTATACAAATGACTGACATTACATTAAAAATAAATAAACCATTGCAAATGAAGTTAAAAACTAATGAAATTTTACTTGAAAAATTCAACTAATACTGTCATTTGTTTTTTAATGTTCAAAAAATGGACCACATATGTAGTTAAAATGAACCACACATGCAGTAAAAAATAATCAAAGACTTATTTGTTTTATTTTAACTAACTTTATAAAATTAATGTAAAATCATAATACAGTAATTTCATGTAGTTTGTTTTTTTTAAATGAACTACAATTGTAGTCAAAACTGAAATTTCTTCTACAATTACTGCTTTTTTACTTAAACTTATGATACTGAGTGACAACTCAAACAACTTCAAATATTTACAGCAGAAGTTCGCTGAGTGTATTCACATTTCAATATTAAAGCTTTTTCAAATTTAGAATAAAATTTCAATGTGTATTTTAAATATTTTGTATGGCACGAATTTTGAAAAAGGCGATAGTATACAGAGAGAATTTGTGGTTGAGTTTTAAATGAAATATTTTCACTAAACTGAATGAAAAATTTCTTAAACTTTGTGAAAAAACTTCACAGATTTAATGAAACATTTTTTAACGTAAATTTTTCATTAGTCGTATGCAATTTTTAATCAATTTAATTTACATTAAATTTTATGAAAAAACTACATTATTTCAATGAAAAATTTTCAATGGACGGGTTCCATTGGGGTCTTATCAACTTTTATATCTTTTAAAATTGCGGTTAAATATGTCCGGATGCCTAATTTTTCGTACAACTTGAACATTAATTTCGCCTTTTGCAAAAAAGGCTCAAATTTGCGTTTTTGATTTCATTAGGATATTTACCGCATAGCGTTTTGTTGGAAAATGAAAAGGGAAATTAATTTCGAAATTTAGAATTTGGTTTCGAAACTTCGATTAGAATATGTAGTAACGATTCAAATCGAAGTGCGGCTATAGTTATGAAACACTTAGAAATAAATTTGTAGGCCGTGTTTCGTTCATTTTAAAAATTGATCGCTCCAATTTGCAAAAACTAAACCTCTATAGCATTTTAAGAAACCGCTATAAGTTTCATTAAATTATTTAATAAACTTTAAATACAATGAAAAATGCATTGCTGCTATTGTTATGATACGTTCTGTACACACAGAGAAAAATTAGCTATTTGGCAACTGAAATTCGGATACTATGACTCGAATTCCGTTATTATGAATTTCAGATGGTGGACACAATTTCACATAAGTTTTTGCAACAAACTTCGGTTGGTTTAACTTAATTTTAGTTGCGGAACCCAAAATATTCTCTGTGTGTATTTATTTTCCTAATGGCATATTTTAAATGTTGTGGAGCTGGTGAATTCCAATTTTTTTTTTTTTAGAAACCTTAATCTAAATATTTATAGATTTCTGAAATCTATTATTACTATTCAGCGCAATATACTAAAAAGTTTAAATACCCTTGTAGAACTTTTTAATCTTAAATTTCGCGCTTTTCTAAAACTAAGTTCAATGTCTTATTTTTAACAGCACTAACGTTTTACAAACATGTTAAATATACTATTATTTTACTTGACATTTCTGTTGACATTTGTCTAAATTCTTCCTACTGCAATATGTTTCATTTGGTATCATGGTGGTATTGCTTTTCTGCAATGGCATGAAAAAAATTAAAAATGCATGAATTTATTATAGAGTTTTATTTTTTGTTGCTTCTCCTGGCAGCTCACACACAAACTTACAAAAAGGGCAACAACAGCTGTCATATAATAAAATTTCGCGCTTTACACATAACTGCAACATTTCATAAATGCAGATGAATGTATCCATATATGTATAAAATATAGCTTGCATACATAACTATGAACAAATATGAATATGCATGCATGAATTCATTGAATATATGTTTGTTGCACGGTGTACGCAGCACTCTGTGAACATGAATGAGTCTAAATTGTTGCATAGTTTCACACACTTACATTTGGGTATTTATACAATAAATATTTGTAAGAGTACTAAAAAAAATGGTTGCCACCATCATAATCGTCGTCATGATCATCATCATCCCCATCTAATGTTAAAAGACATGTGACAGCAGCAACAAAAACAGCAACAACGAAATACATTTGCAACAACATCATATACATAAATATATTACAGAAGCTAACAGTAGCTGCAACAAACAGCAAAACAAAAAATAATTTTTAACATTTTTGTGCTGTGACAACAGTTGCTGTTGTCACATACAACTGAATTCATATGTGTATTTATTGTTGTTGTAAACACACACATGCAACTGAATTCATATGTGTATTTATTGTTGTTGTAAACACACACACAGTTTTGCACTCTATTCAATACTTACACAACTAGGAAAGAATATAATTTTTACAAAAGCACCATTTTGGTACAATAATACAATAGTACAATAGAAATATAGTATGAAAAGTACCATGCAGAAAAGTCATAATGAACCGCTGGTGCATATAAAGTGTGATTTTTTAAGAGACTTCGGATTTCATAAAAAAAAACACAGAAAATTTAGCGAAATGTATAAATCTTTATTTGAGTCGATAAAACGATCTATAAAATTCAATGTTTTAAAGACGATTTTATGAAAATGATTACCGCTGCTACGGCTCAAATGGTTCATATGCTGGGTCCAATTTTGGCATACTCTCTCCAACATATCGGCCGGTATCTCACGAATAAATTCTTCAATATTGGCTTCCAGTGCGTCAACCATTGCGGGCTTGTCCCTATAGACATGAGTCTTAACATATCACAACAAAAAAATAATCTTATAGGCATTAAATTGCACGATCTAGGCGGGCAATTGACCGGCCTCAAACGTTAAATAAACTGTTCACCGAACTCACCTCTCAATTGGGCCATTGTTTCGCGTTATGTGTGGCATGTGGCACCGCCTTATTGAAACCACATGTCACTCAAGTCCAGCTCTTCAATTTTGGGCAAAAAAAAAAAAATTGGTAATCATCGCACGGTAGCGCTCGCCATTTACAGTAACGTTCCTGACTACGTCGTCTTTGAAAAAGTACGGTACAATAATGCTACCAGTCCATAATCCACAACAAACAGTGCATTTTTCGGGTTGCATTGACAGTTCTTGCAATGCTTCTTCTTGCAATGCGTCCATAATCCACACCAAACTGTGCATTTTTCGGGATGCATTGGCAGTTCTTGCAACGCTTCTATTGCAATTTAGCTTGTTCACGTACGTATCCATTCAACCAGAAATAAGCTCCGTCGCTGACCACAATTTTCGGATAAGAAGATGTATCCTCATTAAATATTGTCAGCGCCCATTCACCAAAAGTTAGCCGTTGTGGTAGGTCGCAGTGGAGTAACAGAGGCCCAATTGCTGCGAACGGAGCCGAATCGATTATTGACGATATTTTCCTCTGGCCGCACTCTACGTATGCGTGTTGGTGGTTTAATGTCCGATAATGACAATTTGGTGCGAAATTTAGTCACAAGATTCCGAATAGCCGCCTCAGAAGGTCGCCCAAACTGAAAATAAATTGAAAGAAGTGCACGATGCACTTTCTTAACCCAGCATGAATTTTGATAATAAAATTCATTAATCTGCAAGCGTTGTTCGTTTGTAAGTCGATTCATGGTTAAGTTATAGACCAAACTGAACATGTTAAACAGTAACATGTTAGAATACAGCTAAGCTGCCAAAACAGTGTTGCCAAAAAGAACGTTGCTATAAAATCACCCTTTAATACATATTCAGTGGGGGGGGGGGGGGGGGGGTAAACTTGTAAAAAAAGAATTAGAAGCAGTTCAACTGACGATAATTTCAAGAAAAAAGAAGTTATATACATACATACACATATATGACTGAATTTTTTTTGCAGAATAGATAATATTTCAGTCATGTGATTAAGTTGAATATAGATCTAAGTGAAAAAAAAAGAGTAAATGGCCCAATCAATGCCGCAACTTAAATTCGAATCTTGCAATTTTATAGATTTGCAATTGTTGCGATTTTTTATTTGTTGTTGTTTATGTAGAGATTCAAAATTTTGCTTAAGTTCTGAAAATTTTACCTGTGGTCTTAGATTCTTCTTAATAGTTTCGTATCTACATAAATTAACGCATTATTTTAGTACAATTATGTGTGTGATTGCTTAATGATACTTTTAAAATATCTTAGAAATTGCTAAAAATGTAATATTTTAGACATTGGTCTCGGTGCGGAATGTATTTTTTTCCAAAATGAAGAAAAAAGAAAACAAAAAAAAATTTTTGTCAGCATAGTACAGCCCTTATCGTGGTGCCGCTTAAGCAAGTAATGTCCCTATTAAACAAGTATAATATGCCAACTAAAACGGCAACTAATATATTGCATTAAGCCCAAATTACTTAAGCGGAAACGTAACGAAACACATTTATGAAACATTATATGCGTTAAAAGAAAATAAAAGATAATGTTGTTGTTTTGTCCCTATCTAACTATGAAACAAAAAAAAACGAAGAAAAAATCTATTTTCAACAGAATTTACTTTCTGCAAAATCCGTCAACATTTGCTTAATGTGTAACAGACAACATATTTGATCTATGTGCCATTTTTACACATTATTGGGAGTTACAATACGTTTACGCAACATATTAAAAATAAAGACTTCATATACGAGTAATGAAGTCTTCATAATTGTCCATTTTAATTTACTCGAACAATTGTTTGATTAAAATTCATCAGTTAATACACACAGAAAAAAATTTAGTTATTTGCCAACTGAAATTCGGTTACAAAGATTCAAATTCGGTTATTTACGAATTTCAGTCGGTTGGTACAACTGAACATAAGTTTTCACAACAAAGTTCGGTTAATTCAACTGAATCTTTGTTGTAACTCCCAACATATTCAGAAATCTAATGCAAATATCATTGTACTATCTGAATTTATAAGTTGTTACCATTAAAATACACTTTTAAATTCGGTTGGCACTTATTTCTCTGTGTGTAGAATAACTGTTAACACTAGTAAATTCCCTATTAACAATTGCGAGGCACTCATTTCAAAATTTAGTCAATTTCTTCAAAACAAAAAGTTTTTGAAAAATGTTTTTTTTTTTTGTTCTTTATTTAAACAATATTATAAAAGTAATACAGTTTAAGGTTGTACTACTACTAGTCTATATAGACTAACTAGTAGTTTATTTCTAATTGCTAAATTAACAATAATCAGGTTCAGAAAAAGTACAGATGTAAAAGTTTAGTTATTAAACTTAATCTGGTGCAAATCGACCAATTAGGTCATGTGATTTATAGCGATTAAGCCTTCTAGGTAATACCGAGATGTTTAATATATTCGGAATTCCTTCTTTGGGATGACTCAATAATCGAAGATTATGAGCCTCAGCGTTACGACTTACCTCTTCATTTATTGTACTTATTTTTAAGTCACGATGAATGTCGGCATTTCGAACATACCATGGGGCATTAACAATATTTATAAGTACTTTATTTTGGAATTTTTGAATTTGTTGTATTGCAGAATTTTTTGCGCATCCACAGACTTGGATTCCACACTGTTTTTAAAAGCTGTTTGTACAGCATAAGTTTGTTTTGTATAGAGAGTTTGGCTCTTCTTCCTAATAGCCAACTCATTTTTCTGTATTTTATTTCTAGTTCATTTTTTAATTTTGACGTGTTCTTTCCAATGAAGTTTGTATCCAGCGTCATACCTAATTATTTAGCCGAGTTTGCAAATGGCACTTCAATGCTGTTGATAAAAATTGGTAAATTAATTGTTTTTTTTGTAAGTAAAGTTGATAAGGATGGATTTGGAACTATTTAATTGTATGCCCCATTTTTTTGTCCACAGTTGTACATCATCAAGAGCTTTCTGTAGTTTTTCGGTTGCAATTATGTTGTTCGGCCTGTTGACAATATTACCGTGTCATCCGCAAAAGTACCGACTACACAATTTCTGTTTACTGGCATATCATAGGTATACAAAAGATACAAAATTGGGCCCAGTATACTACCCTGTGGTACGCCTGATCTAAAAGGATAAAGATTTGAGTACTCGTCTTCTAGCTTTACTCGGAAAACTCTTTCTTCTAAATATGATTTTAATAATTCGCAGTAGTGCTTGGGTAAAAGTAAATTTAGCTTGTAAATCAGTCCGTCATGCCATACACCATGGAACGCCTTTGCAACATCTAAGAGTACGGCTGAAGAAAAAAAAAAAATGTTGATATATATGAAAATTTGTGTTGAAAACCGCCCATCGGATCTATGATGTAATATACATTTGAGATTATTTTGACTGCAAACTTGTAAATTTCATTATTTTATTTTGAATTTGTGTTTTTAACAAATTCTTAATATTTTTTTTCCAATTCTTTTACCAATTTTCACCATATCCCGGTAGCTACTAACTGGGTCCTTAATTTACACATTTGTTGTTGTTTCCCATATAAATTTTCAATTTAAATGTTTAATTTTAATTGGACATTTAGTATTCGGACCTATATATTTTAATTGTTTTACTTTTAAATTTTAAAAAATTAAAACCAAAATTTTATTTTTCGATCTTTTATCATAAATTATGATGTGAGCAAGATTATTCAAGTTCAAGATAATTTGTTTTTGTTAAACAAAAAACCGTGCAATGTTTATTTATTAATCAAAAAAGTTTTCTGTCCGCTAACTTAAAGCAGACTTTATCTACTGACACTTGAAAAATGTGAGGACCTGTCAGTAGATAAAGTCTGCTTTAAGTTAGCGGACAGAAAACTTTTTTGATTAATAAATAAACATTGCACGGTTTTTTGTTTAACAAAAACAAATGATCTTGAACTTGAATAATAATTGCTCACATCATAATATATGTTTTAATTTTATAACAACCTCTAAAAATGTTATATCAACCTCCACATCTTCTGCTATAAATATTTGTAGTTATTTGAGTTGCAACAGAGTATCTTTATTTTTAAGTGAAAAAACAGTCATCTGTAAAATAAATTTCACTTTTGACTACAATTGCAGTTCATTTAAAAAAACAAACCACATCAAATTACTGTATTATGATTTTACATTAATTTTATACAGTAGTTTTTTTTTATTAAAAAAAACAAATAAATGTTTGTTTATTTTCACTGCATCGGTTTTTAATTAATAATAAATCAATTAATTTAAATAATAATAATACAAATGACAATGTTAGTTTGAATTTACTAAAATGTAAGCCTTCCTTTCTTCAAGTTTTTTTTTTTTTTTTTATTTATTTATTTTTTTTTTCAATTTTATTCATAAAAAAAATATAAATATTTTACACTTAAGTCTAACCCGCGAAACCGTCAGGCTTGTCTGCAGGAAAAAGCTAAATTTAAAAAATTTCATTTTATACATTCATTGCGAATTCAAAAAGTGTTCTTTAATTAATATTTTTCTCTTAATGATGGTGTTTACTATATGTACTGGCAGCGTAAAGTGAAATTTCATTTGTTTTTAACTACATTTGCAGTGGTCTTTACCTACATTCTAAGTGTAATGTAAATATTGTAAAAATTTTTAAACAAACAAGTTTGATGCAATTTTATACCCTTTTTTTAGCTTCTAAAAATGAGATAAATTCTAAAGTACAATCACATTGAAATCTGATTTCCGAATATTTTGGGTGTTGCAACTACTATTTAGTTGTATTATACAAATTTTTTAGTAACAACGAATATTCAGTTGTACCAATCGCTTTCAGTCGTAGCAACCGAATTTCAGCAGGAAAATAGATTTTTTTTTTTTTTTTTTTGTGCACCTCTTTCAAACAATAAAATTTTGCCAAATCTGGGAGTTGTCTTAAAGTAGCTGTATTGTCAGTAGACAATTAAAATGTCCCATTTGTAAGTTATCTCATCTCTGTTGCAAACATATTTTATTTTCTTTGTAAAGGCATGCATGTGAAATTTTTATGCAAATGAATTACAATTATGATAAACGTCACCAGTTGTCCGGAAGTTGCAACTAGTGAATTGACAGTACCACTAGTATGACAGCATGGGAGACAGTGTTATGCATAAATAACAAAAAACTCTGTACGCTCACATATTTTTTGTTTCAGCTTCATTTTTTTTAGTTTTTTTTTCCATATTTTTGTTAAACATTATTTTTTTTGTCTTTCAGTATTTGCTACTTTAACACTGTCATGTGAAGTGCAAACATACAACTTTTTGTTGCTGTTGTCGTCATATGTAAAAAGACAAATTAAATGCATTTTTCGTTAAAACAAACTGCGAAAAATAATAAAAAACAGAACCCGTGGTAATTACATGTTACTTTATTTCTGCACTTAATATAATTAATGATCTTGTTTTTGCTGTTGTTTAATTAAATAAAATTGTCAACTTAACAGCAAACAACAATAATAAATTGATTACTTTGACAAACGGAAATTGATAATTTATATTTAATATTTAATGTCATTATGCTGTGAAATATTTGTGTGGAGATATTTCTAGTATAATTACAGGTCTTTAGAGCAGTATAACTTAAATGAAATGGAAATAACACCTCTTGTCTATAAAGATGAAAATAAATAATAAATAAAAACCTGCAAATATGTGGCCAATCAACCATATATGGTAACACTGTCATTGCATGATTTCATATTTTTATTACAATGTTGCAGCGCCAACTATTATTAAATAGCACAGTTAACTGAATTGGAAAAGAAATAACTGATAGAGTGAACGAAATTGACATAAAATGTGGTTGCACTTTTGTTGTTAGCATGAAGACATTTTTAGTTATACATTTTGATATGACAGCAGTATATGATATTTCTTGTAGAAACAAGCGCTTTTCCAAGCACACTAAACAATGTTTTTAAATTTACTAAAAAATAGGTAATTTTTTAAGTATCATTACTCAGATTCAGTAATTATAAAAAAAAAATATGATATTTTTGAACTAACTGTGTAAAAAAGATTAAATCTGATCAGATCTAATTAGATATGATTGAATTAAATTATATATGGTTAAATGTTATTAGATATTGTGCCAGATTTTTACATATATGATTAGATATGTCATTTGGATAACAATTTATGGTCAGATCTAGTACCAGATATGTGCATATCAGCATGGTTAAGGAAATTGGATAATTTTCATGTCCAGTTATGGTCAGATCTAGTCATATAAGAGCATATCTGGTGCCAGATCTAGTCATATAAGAGCATATCGGGGTCCAGATCTGTTCGTATATAAAAAGACTACATGATCTATTTGTCCAGATCTGCTACCACACCTAAGCCATCTGAGCCGTTTTCAAAAGCACGAAAATAAAAAAAATAATCTCGTTTTATTTATCTAATGAAAATTGTCACTGTAATTCGTCCATTGAAACTCTTCATAGCATCTATGAAACTGGTTGCATTAAAGTAATTTTTATTAAATATTTGTAAAATTAATGAAAGTCTTCATAATACTAATGAACCCTTCCTGCAATGAAGTGTTTATAGAATTTATGAAATAGTTTTTACTATTAAGAAGTTCTTTGAATTCATAAACTCTTCATGAATGTCTTGAAAAATGTATTGGAACTTAGCCAATGAACCGCTTCATATGATTTTCAAAACAAATTCACAGAAGTTCAAATTAATGGCAAGGCTACATTAAACACTAAAGCACTTTACAAAATATGTTGAACATTTGAAAATTAAATCTTTAAAACTAAAGTTTGATATGTATGAAATTAATGAAATTATGAAATTTTATGAAAAAATAAAAATAAAATTAAGCCTTTAAAATAATTTCATAGCTTTAAAGAAAAATTTCATTAAATTTATGAAGAGATACTTTGGGGAAATGGAATGACTTTTTTTATGAAACCATGAAATTTTAGGAAACAAAGTTTATGTAAAATTTCTTAAAATTTAAAAAATTTTGTTTTATTAATATCATGAACGATAATTTTGTCAGTGCTCGCGGTAACGGAAACACATTTTAACAAGCTCTAGCATTGTAGACGACATCAAAAAAACAGAAGTTCTGTTACGTTAGTGTTTGATCGATCGGTCGAGCGCATAACGCAATGCATATTTTCTTTTTAAGTTCATGTATTGATCTAACATGTGTACGACCTGATGCTTGAATGTTGTGGTGACATTGTCGTGTTTTGAAATATGTGGAAGTAAATTTGTATGTGTGGCTTTATGAAACAGAGAGCTAAGCGACAATATTGTAACATGCATACAAGTACATTTCTTAAAATCAAGAAAAGACGTGACAAATAATAACTGTTTATAATATTTTTATATTACATATGTGAATGTTACGGTGTCCCATAAAAATAGATTTATAAGTACAACCCCCAGTTTTATTACAAACTAGCTGAAGTGCCCGGTGTTCCCCGGGTCAACTGTGATTTTTGAATGCAGAAAAAATTTTAAGCTAGGAAATAGACAACTTAATTCTGTTGTGTTTTGCAGAATCAGTTAGGATTTTAACGTTAAACTTGAAATTAAAGATTCCATTTGAAATTTATGAAATAAGGTTGCAAAATTAAAAATTATTTTATCTTTAAAGATGTTGAACACAAAATTATGCTTTCAGCAGCAATTCACGACTATAAATCAATGTGCTTTATCACTAAAGATGTCTCATATTGATTTTAGTGTATGGTTTCGAAAAAGTTTATCCTTAAAGAAATTTTTTTTTGTTTTTTTTTTAATGGACTTGTTATTGCTAAAAACGGTAAGGAACAATAAAATTTAAAAACAAATAAATCATAAAGACATTGCCAAAAAATCAGTAGGTATATTATGCGGGTTAAAAAATGGTTTTTCCTTAAATGTTTTGATTTTATTTAATATTTTCAAATTAAAAAAATGAGCTTTATTAAAAATAGTGGAATTTTTTTATTTTGACGTTTTGATCGAAAGTCGGTATTGAAGTGGACTATGTTAATGAAACTTCTACTGAGGGCTTCGTCGGGAAACGAAGAATATATGTGCATAATTTCAAAGAAATCCGTCACAACTTTCTTAGAAGTTTGTATTAAAAAAAACGAAAAAAGTTGAAAAAGGTGAACAAAAATTTAATTTTAGATTTTTTGTCAAAAGGAGTCATAGAAGTGGGCGTGGTCGATAAAACTATACTGCGATCTAAGTTGAAGTTCGAGGACTATTCATGCCAAATTTGAGAAAATCCGTTGAGAATTGCAAATTTGTTTAGAGAACAAACAAACAAGAAATAAAAATATTTTTTTTTGGTAAACGATAACCCGTGTCGCAAGACGGCCGAAAATGGTCCATTTTGGATAAAGATGCATTATTTTTAAAAATGCTCAACATTTCATTTATGCATTTAAATATACTGAAAATTAATCACATATGTTCTTTAGTTCGTTTTTTTCCTGCAAAATGTATTCACATACACATATACACAAAATTGTGTAAACTTTTCAATTTCCGGTAATTTGAATTGAAATAATTTTGTATATAAACAAACTATTTGAATATAAAAAAGAGACACGAATTTTTTGAATATTTTTCTAAGGAAGAAAAAATTTAAATCTATAATAACAGTAACGGAAGCAAATAAACGAAATATTCCGTTTTTGTGGTTACATTTTCTATGAAACTTTTAATAAATGTAAATATTAAGGAAACTAAAAACGTGTTCTGAAGATAGGAACCTAGAAAAATTCCCGAAATATATCTATCAACACATTCCTGAAAGTGGTCAATTAATAAATTTGAAAACGAAAACTCTATAGATTATTTGTAAGGACAATATCCTAATAAAAAAATATAGAGTATATCCTCGAACTTGAATAATTTTCATTTTCATTGCACAATTAAAGGTCGAAAAAACATAATTTTTATTTTTAATAAAATTATGTCAAACTTGGAAACTAAAAACCATAAAAAAGTTGAAATAATTATTTATTGCAAAATAAATGTATGTTCCTTTATTTTCATTCACTCAACTGAAAAACTTTTTTTATTAAGCTACTAAAAGTAAACTACATAAAATTCTGAGTGTAGAATAACAAATACTGTAAGTTTGGCATTGCTGTGGTGTAGTTTTTTTGTGTGACAAGTTGGCTTAGAAAAATATGTGCTTAGAAATTTATCTAAAAACACAATTAATGCTTAACCGAATCGAAACTAAGTGAACAATTGAGTCCTTATTCACAGAACTTTTTTTTAACAAATTCTTCAACAATAACATCGCTGTAATAGAAAAGTATTTAAGTATTTAAAAGATTGATATTAATTTTAATAATGGACAGCTATACCAAGTATTTAAATATTTTTAATTTTTTTTTATTTTATATTTTTAAAATACTTTCTCTAGATTATTTCTTGTTATGCTCAAATTTATTAACATCCTTTTGGGAACATTATAAATAACACTGTGCTACACAGAAAAATTACTTGTCAAAATCACTTGTAAATCTAGCTGAGTATATTACAAAACCGGTTTTTGCAATAGCCCTTAACATTTTCGAGATAACGTTAAAAAGTATTTTTTGCGAATGGTGCTTTTAAACATCTGTTATTCAGTCATTTTTTAATCCGATTTAAAATTAGTAAAAAGAAAATTACATGTTCCTTTGAAACTTCCCTATGGGGAATGAGGAGTCAATTGACCTAAAAGTGACTGGTTAAAGAAGGACTTATCACATGACTGATATAATTTAATACTGAAGTGGGTTAAGCAGTGTCAATTGTCCTAAAATTACCAATCCTGTGACTGGTAAAGGGAGGACATACCACTGAACCAGAATGCTTATTAACAAGAAAAAGCCAGTTGGCCAGAATTTTATTGGAAGCGGTTAGTTTTCGTGTATTTTATACGACATGGCCCTTTTGCAACAGTTTTGTGGTATGCCCATCTTGGTTAGTCCTGTGGCATGCCACTATGTGGTTTAAACCAGGACAAATGACCTCCTCCTATGACAAGCCAATGTTGAAGTTGCCAGTTGTTTACATAGAGTAGGGTTTAGCAGAGGACCGGTCTCTGGCACGAAGGGACTGATCCTGTGGCACACGCAGAACCGTCCCATTCCCCATAGGGTATATACTTTCATTCATTTTTTTAATTCGGCTTAAGGTCATGTAACAAAATTAAAAACCAGTGTTTACATTTTTTTTTTTTTTTTTTTTTATTAATTATTAATCATATAATTACAAATTATATACTATTACCCTAACCGAGCACTAGCTACTATGACCTTCGGAGCGTTGTAGCGAAAACAGACCAGTGCCTCTGGTGGGAATCGAACCCACGACCCCCGCACTGATAAGCCAGCCCGCTACCAACTAGCCTACCGGGGCGTACCACATTTTTATTATATATCTATTTATCCTCTTCAATATTTCGACCTACTTCGGAGGTCGTTTTCAGTAATCTATTAAAAAATATAAAAATACAATTAACATTAATAAATTAATTATCACAAAACAAATTTTTTTAAAAATTAAAAATATAGTTTTAAATAATTAATTATTAGGTATACAATTTTTTAGAAAACTTTTTCAACTTCTACGTTGGTTTTGTCGAATCTTCCCCAAAACAACAATATTCCTAAAGCTAGTGCTTTCTTAAAAAAATTGTGAACAAAAACTGAAAATTTTAATTATTCTTTATTTTTTAAAACGGGTGCGGCAAAATTTCAGAAAATGGCATAACAAATGCAATTCTTTTCGAGCTGGAAAAAAATTTTAATCCGCAGTATAAAAGAAGAGAATTGTACCATAAGAATTAAAGTTAAATGATGAATGATTCGATAATATTAAAGAAAATACGAATATACAAACTTACAACACACTTTTTGCATATTTGCTAATTTAAAAAAAAAAGAAGCTAATTCGCGCATAAAAACTGTCGATGTTTCGAAATTTGAAAAACTAAAAACGCCAATATTTAAGCGGCTCCATAAAATTTCTGAATACAAAACTAAATTGAAATCGGAAGACTAAAGGTCAGATTTTGGACGATCTATCTTGTAATGGCCGATATATATATTTAAAAAAAACCAGGGTAATTTTCTTTTAAAATGTCTTTTAATAATTCAAAATCGGTGAAACAATGATTGAGTTAGAAATTTTTAAATGCGACTTTCGCAAAAAATACTCTTTTACAGTTATCTCGAAAATTTGAGGGTACATTGAAACTGGTTCTGGAATACACTCAGCTAGAGTCTTTATAACCTACACTAGGTCACAAAAGTGATTGCAATTTTTTTGTGTTTTTTGTAGCACCGTGTAATTAATGTGGCTTTTCATTATTATTATGTTTTTGTTACACAAAAAATGTACTTTATTTAAATTAACCACAATTGTGGCATGTTAATGTAAAAAAAAGTTATGTTGGTAGTAACTTGATTAGATTTTTTCAACTAACAAGGGAAGTATCCTAACCCGGTCTGGCAGATCTTAATGACTTCGGATAGGTTATAGAGAATAAAAATTTAAGGGACCTGTGTGTTTATTAGCTGCCCAATCTCATGCTTAGGCATTACTATGTGGGGTCAAAAATTGCCCCATTTTACTTTTTTTTGGTTTATTTCTTTCTACTCAAAGTAACTAGAGTCCTCGTATTTTTATTATTCAAAAAAATGTGTTTTGAGTAACATTAAATCTGGCATTCTATTAAGGAATTTAGTTGTATATTAGTGTCTGAGCTTTTCCAATATTCGCAATGGTTTTTATGCGACTTTTACCAAACAGCCCTTTTCCCCTATATTTCAAATATTTCAAAAAGCTGACAACTCTTGGTCCAATATATAATCAATATGGGTATAAACTTTTGTTTCTTGAGTACTTTAATATTGAGTACAAATAAAATCTATTTTTCGTAAATTAAAGACACATTTTTATACAAAAACAAATGAATTTTTAACCCTACTTTTTCAACCCTTAAAATTGGGCAGCTAAAAAAGAAATACGTGTCTCTTTTTTTTTGCTACCTGACAACATATCCAAGTTCATTAAAATATGCGAGTTTGGGTTGGGATACGTCCCTTGTAAGTGATATGTAACAAATCCCCCCAACATACAAAAATATCAATTAACTTAAACCTCAATTGTAAAATACACATGTAACTAATTTTATAAAGTTTAAACAAAATGTTTAAAATAAACAGCACCACAAAATTATGTTTGAAAGAGTATTGGAAAACATATGTACTAATTTGTATGAGTGTATGTTACAATTTGGACGTAACCTTCGAAGGTGGTTTGATAAATATTGAGACTTATCAACATTTTTCATTGTGCAATCATCCATTTAAAGACAATCTGCGGAAATGTAATATAATTATAACAAAAGTTCAACATTATAAAAACATCGAAATAAATTTTATTTATTATGTGAGAGAGGAATTAAGATACTTCAAAAAATCATAACTGCATGGTCAACCTTTAACCCTCTAACCGGCAATATGCTTTTTTGGACTGAAATTTATTCCACTTGTTCGGCACGAGAAATAAATAATATTTTGTTTTAACGAAATATTTTTGTTGCCTATTTTAGGCGATATGGGTCAAAACAGGTGTCAGAGGCTATCTCAAAAACTAACCTATAAAATTTAAAAAGTTAAGGCATAAATTATTCTTCTTACAAAGATATAACAACAGTCCAAAAATTAGTCGTTTTAAAGCTTTTAGATAAAAAGCTATGGCGATTTTCGTTTTTCGGAAAACGCGAAATCGAGCGAAAACTAACCTTAACTTTAATATATACTGACAAAACTTTGAAGCTTTGGATAGTGTTACCAAATATAATATTTCTGCCAAATTTTATAAAAATCCGTCCACTCGTTTTCAAGATAAGATGATGTCCTTTATATGTATCCTTGTAAAGTCCTGTATGTCCTTGGAACAAACTTAGAGGTACTTTCCAAAAGTTTAAGCTTTAATCCGTCCTTTGTGTGAAATATGAATGGTTTCATGTTAACAGAAATGTGGTTTTAAGGACTTTTGAAAATTGTGGTTGTTTCAAAAATATTTATTTTTTGAAATTAACTGAAAATTTTAACTATAACGCTTTCTCGCTTCGAAACAAAACAAAACATTACTTCGCAAAATATGTGGCTAACTTCGTTCTCTATCGATATAGCTTACATTTTTTAATAAAGCACTTTTTTGGCGAACTTATGGCCAATTTAAAAATACCCCGCCTAGAGGCGGGCTTGCCGGTAGAGGTTAACAAAAATTTAACATTTTAAGAACTCATAATTAATTTTTTTTTTTTTTTTTTTGTGAGGGGTGTGTTAGAGAAGAATAAACATACTTCTAGAAATCATAACTGCATGTCAACTTCAATTGAAAATCAGACTGCAGTTTCTGGTAATTAACATTCATCAGAGATTCTGATAATACTGTAGTATTTGTTATGTTTTTTCTTGTTTCATTGAAGGTATACAATCTTTTTTTTGTGCTACGCAGTACTTGTTACTTAAGAAAATGACTTTCATTTTGAATTTTTAATAATAATACTTATAATAGAAGTTTGATTGACATGCATTGGTGATAAAAAGACATGCCTACTTAGTAGTAATTTATATTTGAAATTTATCTATTTACTAAGTTGGCATAGTTTAGTGTAAAAAACAAATAGTAAAAAAAAAAACAATAGTAAAATTTTCAATCAAAATCGGTTCAGTTGACTCTGCGTACGAGTTTAAAAACGTGGTTTCGAAAAAAAACGGTTTAAGGTTTAAATTAAGTTTTCCGGCACACTATGAATGCTTCATTTAGGCAAAAAATATGGGTAACAGCAAAAATGGCTGTATCTACCAAAACTATTTCGAATTCTGAAAATGAAAATGAATTGTTTGTGGCCATACTCTATATTTCTTTATTAGGATATTGGTCCCTAAGAAATAATCTACGAGTTTTTGTTTTCAAATTTATTAATTGACCACTTTAGGGAATGCGTTGATTGATGATGATAGAAAACGTGTTTGAAAGAATTGACAATTTCATGCAAAACATCAAACAGTCATATAAACTAGTTTTCTTCTCACCAAATGAGAACTAATTATGAGCTCGAGTTAAAGATTATCAACCATTCTATTAAGAATAATATTTCGAATAGCAATAACTTGTTAATATTTTTCGAAATCAAGCGTTATTCCAATTTTCACACTAGTTCAAGTTGTCAAAACCGCCCTCCAATATATAAAACCCCAAAAGTACAAAACATGTTTCATATGATATTGCAAAAAATTTAAAAAAAAAGTAATAAACCATATATACAAAGTAAAACCACAAAAATGAAGTGGCAAGCACCAACACTTGTATGAACCCATGTTAATACAGTAGCAATAGCACAACAACAAATTAAATAAGTTTTAAGTCCAATACCCCAAAAAACTCACAACATACACAATGACAGTCTCCTAGCCAGACAGAAACATAATTATAGACAAAGGTCAAATGTGTATACAAAATGTGCTATAAAGGCAAAAATATATAACCAGCCCTGACAGACCAAACAGACTAAAAACTTTTCAAAATGAAACGCATATCCTTCAATCCCTAAAATTTTTTTTATATATCCTTATTTCCTGTTGTATCAATAAAAAAGGAAAACATCCAGCTATAAACTTGTATCATATATAGGCCATTTCACGATAGATCGGCAAAATCCTGAAGTTAACGTCTTTCGATTTGAATTATATTTGCACACAATAAACTCTATGGAACCACTTAGGACGAGTTTTTAGATGTTAGATTATCATTAAACTTAGATTACAAGTTTTACATGGAATACTGCATCTGAAATGTGGTTTTATTTGTTTTATTTAATATAGCGAAAATTCTAAACAAGATGTAGTGGGTTTTCATTAATTTTCGTTAATAAACTTGGAAATGACAGACAAAATTCGTAACCGGTTTAACTAAACTAAGTTTAACTGACATCTCAAAAACTTGGCCTTAAAGATTGTCGTTTTTATTTTTTCGAAATTCGGAATTTTTTGAAAATTAAATATGCCAAAAGTGTGTTAGTTTCAACTTTGGTTTTTACTTTAAAATTAATACACACAGAGAAATAAAGTGCCAACCGGATTCAAAAGTGTGTTTTAATGGTAACAACTTATAATTCAGTTAGTACAACGATATTAACATAAGATGTCTTAAAATTTGGGTGTAGCAAATAAAATTCAGTTGACTTAACCGAACTTTGTCGTGAAAACTAATGATCAGTTGTACAAACCGTCAGAAATTCATTATAACCAAATTTTAGTCGTAGTAACCGAGTTTCAGTTGGCAAATAGCTAAAGTTTTTTCTATGTGTTGTATCATTACAATTTAAACTAAATTGGAATGGTACACACTCGTGGAATACTATTTTTGTTTAGCATTAAAAATATATGCATTTTTTATGGAATTTATTTTTAAAATGCGTTTTTGTAAAATTTATAAACTTATATATATATTGCATATTTTTAATTTTTACAAAATAAGAAAATCGAAAAAATAATCTCAGCTATTTTAAGCAGCTTTATAGAGATTCTGCATGCAAAATAAAACTAAAATTGGAAGACCCATGGTAAAAAATTCGTATTTTGACAGATCTTTAGTGGAATGTCAGATATAGAAAATTAACTTCAGTAGCTTTGTGGAGTTTTCATCAGTGAATTATATACAAATTTTTGAAAGTTTATAACTTTTGAAATGTGTAGAAAAACCTAAAAAACTGTACAAAAACTTGAGCCCATATGTGTAATTGTGTATTTATGTAAAAGGAACACATTCCAAAAATCCTTCCAGGATGTTAGTAAGATTTCATGTAAATTTTGTGGTCATTTAATGTGGTAAACATTGATTCGTATTTAAAAACACATATAACATTTTTTATACGTAGATTATATTACTTTATTTATAAAAGAGAGATACTTTAGAAGAAACACAAATCTGGTTATGAAAATTGCCTTGGCAGGACCGGCAGCTTACAAAAACTTTTGCAATCGATATGTTGAGAGAGTGTTTTTTCAGAATATGTCATATAAATTGAATCCTCTAATAGACTTATACTAAGACAAAAATTAAAATGTTATCACAATTTCATATACTATGTTCTTCATTAGAAATGTTGCATAATAATTAACTTTAGTATATATTCCTCGGATAAGAGGAGTAGCAAAGTAAAAAAACAAGCGTTAAATTTATTTTTAGCCTTAGGTCAAGTCTTCAAAAAGTCCGTAAAAAATTTGAAGCGATTTAAGTTCGGTCGTCAAAGAGTTTAATTATATCGTTCAGATTGAAGAAGACTTTTATCCAAGTGGCTTTTAAAATTACATTTCAAATAGTTTTCCTAAAAAACTCTTTCCTTATGAGTTTTTAGAACAATTTGAAGAGTTTCAAAAATTTTTAAGGCAAAATATTTTCAAAAAAATGTTTTGTACGACATAATAACCTTTTGTGTATATATAAGCCGATGTTTTAAGACTGATAAATCCATCAGGCGTGTATAACCGTGCTAATCCATAGGGAAAGTGATGGCTACTTTAATACTGCAGCGAATTTCAACAGTAGTTTAACAAATTTTGAGAAAAGGAACAAGCTGTTTTAAACCTGGCCGATCGTGTGTGATCACATCAACAGAATACAACACACACCGTTTACTTACTGTTCATAGATTTTTGAACGAGCTTTGACACAATATCTCGAAACTTTATGTGGTCTGCACTAGTTGGCAGAGGGCATTCCAGAATAATAGTCGACCTATCAAGAGTTGTACAATAACGTACAGTGTAAGGTCAGATTTAATGGAAAAGAAAGCAGACCTTTTACCACTACTACAGGCTACTACTACTTTATTTTTGCTTCTTATGGATTGTGTAATGGAAGAAACAAACGGGAGGCTTCCCACCGGCATTCGGTGGAATTCTGTCGGCCACACCTAAACGGACATAAATTACGCAGATGACATATGTCTAATGGCCCATCGATTTGTGGATATCAGAGAAAATGAGAAAAGGCTCTCCGAAAACTCCAAAAAAGTAGATTGAGAATAAATTTCAAGAAAACAATGCTGATGCGTATTGACACTCCAGTTACGACACCATTAATAATAGATGGAACGAAAATAGAAGATGTAGAATCTTTCACCTACCTCGGATGCAAATTACAAATAGATAGAGGATCTGTAGCAGACATAAGCGAACGTATTAATAAGGCACGCGTTGCGTTTTGAAGTTACATAAAGTCTGGCGCGCAAACAAACATTTCGCAGAAGACAAAAATATGCATATTCAACTGCAGCGTAAAAATCTGGTGCTTCTATATGGCTCCACTACATGGAGCCAAAAAAAAAATTAACTGTGTGTAATACACAAACGTTTGTAAATACGGTGTCCTGAGACAAATATTATATATGTTGGCCAAATTGGAGATCCAATGAAGCTCTTTGAAAGAAGGCAGGTTGCTGTCCTATTCGAGACCGAAATACGTAAACGAAAATGAACTTGGATTGATTATATTCTCAGGCGACCATCAACTGATATTGCCAGAGGTGACACTTGAATGGGAACCCCCAAGGGCCACGCCGTCCCAGGTAGAACCACGAAATACATGGATTCGATGTATTAGAACATGAAAAAGCTGAAACAACATGGAGCAAAATCAAACTACTTGCCAGAGACAGAAATTAGATTGGAGAGAATTTGTTAACGCCCTATTGTTCCTTCGTGAACTTTTTATTTAAAGTATTTTAAAATCACAACATTGTAATTATATTTAAATAAATAACGGACATATATATAAAATCCATCTGCGTTAATCATTTACCTTAATGGATCAAAAGTTATAGTGGGTTTAAAGTTTAATGCAAATTAAAAAATATTAAAATTACAATTTTGTTCGAATTTAATTAAAATTACATCAAATTTATAGATCTTATTGTTTTTGTCACTTTTCCAATATATATGTACATTTATAAAAGTACACCATCAAAAAACTAAACAAACAATCAATAAATTTAAAATTATTAAAACTTAAACCTTCAACGCACGATATCTAACGTAGTTTTACCTTAAATAACATAAAAGCGCAAATCGTGTTTCGCAGCCATACGTCATCTAGTTAGGGTCATAAAGCAAACCTCGATTATTTTGTAAAAGAACGCATTTTAGTTGAGTTTACTTATTTTCAGGAACTTACATTAAACACCTTTATAATTCGTAAAATTAAAACTTTTATATAAGGACGCTTTTTGAGGTTAAGCAATTTTTTTTGCTCCTTAAAATTTAAAGTACTTAAAACTTTTTTATGCCTGTTCGATTTTAGTATTAAGCTTAAGCTTGCCATTCCCGTACACGCTAGGAATGGCAAAAATTAATCTTTTTAATCAGTCGTGAAGATTCACTCTAGATGTCTAACAAATTTCTAAAGATATGTCTTTTATAAAAAAATTAGGAAAAATTACAAAATTTCGGCAAATTTTTAAAAAGTTCTTAAAAGTTTTGAGTTTAAATTTTTAAAATGCCTTTATGACTTTAAGGTGCTGTTACTAAGGAACTCAGTTTGCTAACCCAAATTCAAATATAGCTGTAAAATGTCAGATGGAAGTTAATGTTCAAGTAATTTTTGTAATTTTTCGACTTTTAAGTGGACCATCAATTCTTTGGGGGCAGACTCTTCGACGTGAACTTTTGTATGTCCAAGTTTTTAACTATATTCAACGTAATCCTGTATATGTTGCTCTAATTTAAAGTAACATAGAGAAATAAGACGCATTTAAAATTAGTTCCATCAGGTGTCAAAAGTTTTTGAAATTTCTCTTATATAGTACATAATATGATAGAAAACTTCATTTGCAATTTAACATTGATTGGCGCAATTATTTTTCGGAGATTCTTCCAAAATATCTGCATTTTGAGATATTGAGAGAATTTTTATTTATTTACATTATTTTGAGGCCAAATTTAACGCTTTCATTTAAACAAATCGATAAAATTTTATAAAGCAATTCGAATTTTGCTATGACTTTCTAAATAACACGTTAAACCCCTTATATTAAAATATGATTTTCTTTTTAACGAAAGTTTAGAAACACGAAACTATGTTGTCCTCTACGATTTTACAAAAATTTTCTACGTCTGAAAACGACAAAAGAAATTTATATTTTAACTTATACCTATGCCGACTTATTTCTATTTTTTAACCCCATGAATTCTTAATTAAAATAAAAATATGTTTTTTCTTCTGGTTTCGAAACAAATTTTATTGTTAATTAATTTTAAATTTTTTTAATTATGTTTTAAATTACTTAATAAACATTTCAATTAAAGCTTTATAATTAATAAATCAAATATTTTTTTTGCTGAAGATTTCGCCACACATTAAAATAGTATTTCAAAAAACTGAGCTCTCTGTTTTCGGTGGAATAAACCCCGACTGCGCGTATGAGTAATTAGTAATATTAATTATTATATATCACTAATACGCCTGCTTATCTTATATCTCAGGTCCATTTACAAAAGCAATGCATACTGGAAATTTTGTTGTACAGGGTGGGACAAACTTCGACTGACTGATTTGAAATGTTTATAAGCTTTTTATTTTGACAGTTCTGAATTTATTTTTTTGCGGGTAATAAACAATTTAAGAAAATTTTATAAATGTCATCATACTCAATGTAAGAACGTGTAAAAATTGTTAATTTTATTATGTATCTGGACGATCAATTGCTACAGACACAAGGAAAATAGCGTCAATATTTAATACTGCAACAGCGCCCAGTCTACAACATGTTAAGAAAGCTGATTATAATAAAACTGACGATTTGGGTACCCAGTGCAATCAATTACAATCCTCACAGATGCCCGGTTTGCGTGTTGTATTGTGGCTGATAGGGTAATCGGTCCACATTTTTTTTCGAAACCAGAAAGCCGTCTCGTCTCCGGGTGGTACACACAAGAAAAAAATTTAGCTATTTGGCCAACTTAAAACTCGGGTTACTACGACTCAAATTCGGTTATAAATGAATTGCAATCGGTTGGTACAACTAAACATTAGGTGTAGTTGATACAGCCCACCATTTCAGAAATCTAATGTTAAATATCGTTGTACTAACTGAATGTTATAAGTTGTTACCATTAAAAATAGACACTTTTCAATTAGGTTGGCCACTTTATTTCTCTTGTGTTATAATGGCACCAATGGTGTAAAATATTTTATGTCCGATAGTTCTCAATAATCCTGACATATGGTTCCAGCAAGATGGAGCTACGCTCATGCCCAGGAAGACACAATGACGATTCTTGTGAGAACATTTTGATACCGAATAATTAAAAAAAATGCTTAATTTGCGTGGCCACCTCGTTCACCAATTTGATGCACCTAGTTTTTTTTGTGGGGTTTCTAGAAGGGACGGGTTACGTCAACAAACCATAACGAAGTTCATTTTCATGCTTAGCTAAAAAAATTTTACGAGTCATAGCCAATTGTATGGTTGTGGGTTTGAAACTCACTATGACTCGAAGTAAAAATTTTTTATATGATAAATTTAACAATTTAAATACTTTGTTCAATTGACACATAAATTAATCACTAACGAGTCTTGCAGGGGAAGCGAAACTGCGGCAGCAATCTAATATTCACTGTGTCCGTTAAATTTTTCCATAAAATATTTTCTTCTTCTTCTTCCCTGTAAAATCTAACTAAAAAAAATCTTCAGTAAATAATTGCAATAAAATGGATTGCGATTGCCAGTTTATGACGGTTACAAACACTTTAATCCAAGAAAGTCATACGTTTTCATTAAAATAGAAAAAGTTAAAATCAGACAGTTGTGAAGTTGCAGAGTGGCTGTAGTTGGGAAATTATTCAAAAGATTTTATTAAATTGCTTCATTAAGTCTATGACATTTTGTATAAATGTAGCTAATGAAGTTTTAATAAATCGATAAAATTTTATAAAATTTAATTTAGGAAAACATTTAGTACCTAAACAACAACTATCGTAAGATTTTGTTAATTTTGAGGAGGAAAAATTCATTAATTTAATTTAAAATTTCTTAGTTAAAATTTTTTTATATATCGCACACCTAGTTCAAAAGTGACTCAACTCAAAATTTTTAATTTTTCAGAAATCGAAAAAAATATTTGCAATTTTATACCAATTCGAACATAAAGATAGACATAAACTGCTAACAACAACAAAATACACTGATATTTTTTTTATAGATAAACAATTATATTGTGCATACTGTTAAGCACAAAGCCCGAAAAAATTAAAATTTTGAATTGAGTCAGTTTTGAACTAGGATGCGATATTATCTTTGTGTATAGGTTTAGTTTAAAAGATTTTAGTATTTTGAGAATTCTTTTTTTTTTTTTTTTTTGTTACCAAATATCAACTTTACATTAAGGTGGGTCGTTTCAGAAAAATAAATTTAGTGGCCTCTAAAAATAAACTTTCACATTTTTAAGAATATACCCGAAATATTTCGTGTTTTTCGATAACCATTAGTAAGCTGGACCATTTTGAAAAATGTCTACTTTGAAGTTTTTTTCAACATATTTTCTTTCGTTCCAAGAAACTATATAGAAATGGAGTATCAAGTGAAATATCTTTGAAGAGGCATATAAAAAAAATTTAATAAAAAAAATAAGAAATATATATGGTACACTTCTGTCAAAATGGTTCAGCTTACTAATGGTTGTTGTAAAAAAATAAATATTTTAGCAATCTTCATAAAAAATATCAAAATTTATTTATAGGGGGGCCACGAAAAAATCGTTGTGTATGGCAAAGTAGATCGAAACAATTTACTATACACAAACGCATAAAAACTTTTGTATCTTCTTTAGCTATATAAATATATTCTTAACCCTCTGACTGGCAAACGATGTTTTGCAACGAAATTCATACCATGTGCTCAACTCGAAAACAAATAACAAGTTCTTCAAACACAAATTGTTTATCGTTGCCTAATTAAGGCGATATGAGCCAAAATATTGTTAGGATGCATTTTGGAAACTAAGCATACAAATAGCAGTTTTTGGACAATAAATATTTCTCTTACAAATATATAATCACGCTCGAACAAACCCATTTTTTCTGCTTCCTATTTTAAGAAGATATCGCGATTCTCACTGTATTAGATAAATCGAAATTAGGCTAAAAAGTATCTAAACTTCAATTTATATTGTTCAAAACCTCAATGCTTTGCTATTAATACTTAATAGTTTTCGTTCGCAAAATTTGATAACAATTCCGTCAATTAGTTTATAAGTTAAGGACGATGTCTTTAGAGGAATCCTGATAAAATCCTGTGTGTTCTTGGATTAAAGTAAGGACTTATTATTAAAGATAAAGCTTCAATATTACTTATATTTTATTATAAAACTTTTTAGTCAACTGAAATTGGTTTTTTTGGTTTTTGAAAACTAATTTTCTTTTTAAATAATTAGTTTTTGAAATTTTACGAATTTTGATTTTTAAGCTTTCTCGCTTCCAAACCGTGGACGGCATACGAAAATTTTCTTTGCAAAATATTTAGCAAATTTAGTTTTCTATGGGAATATATTAATGTCTAAGTATAAACTCTATTGTGACGCATTTGTGGTAAGTTTTATGAAGACTGCCCTGAGGCAGCCTTACCCGTTTGAGGGTTAAGAGATGTTCAAACCCTAATAAGTATGTCCAGTTAAAACTAACTATGACTAACCCATACACACTCACGTAATAATCTTACCCAAATCATATGGGATTTAACTAAAAATAATACTATATCTACAAATCTTTATATGAATTTGAGTGTGTGTGTAACATTAAAAAAAAAAAAAATTAAAATCTTCTATAAAAAAATCTACCCAGAGTCCATTATAAACTATTATTTTGGTGTAGTTTTTATATCCTCTTTGGATTATTTTTTTTATCACTTGTGTAAATATGAAATTTTTTATAACAAGGAACACACTAACACACTAACACATTCATACATGCATTTATATTATGTTTATCCTAAACCAAAGTTTATTATTATGACCGACCAACCGGGAGTTATAATAAATATACAAACAAACCAATACATACGTATGTTTATCCTTAAGCTAGACGAAGACCGATATAAACACACTTTATGTTTTTGTTTGCATGGTTATTAGTGTTATAACTTTTCTTGCAATCCCCTAGTGGTATTCAATACCATATTTATATTTAAATTCGTTTTTCGATCAATTTTAAAATAATGCATGAAGTGCGATTTCTTAAGGGGGGGCATTACATTCGCGGAAGAGAAAACAGACCTTTTTTAAAAATTCATAACTCAGCCAAAAACAAACATTTTTCCATCTAGAGAATTGAACAAATTACACTAAAAAAATTCAAAAAATATATTTTTCACTCCAACATGGTTTTATAGAGCTCCAAACTGGCGGCAGAGAAAAAACCGGGCCTCGTGGTGCAGCGCTGGAAGTCGCAAAAACTGTCGGATCTGGAAAAAAATTACTTATTTAAATCTTAACAAAATTGGGTATCGTATGACACCAGCATTTTTTTGATTTTTTTTTTCAATTTTTGGTGATGTTCAAAATTTAAAAGTGTGTTTTTTCGAAAAAAATATTGACTTTAAAAATTCATAAAAAATCGAAAAAAATTTAAAAAAGCTCGTGTCATACGATAGCGAATCAAGTTAAAAAAATAAAAAATTTCGTCAAAAAATGAACCCGCTAGTGCCGCAACCAGTACGAAAAACATGGTTTCGAGATAAACGCGTTCAAAGTTCAAAACACGACTTCACGCTGCAAAAGATGCCAAATAACTGAGCATATAAAATAAAAATTCCACTATATGAGGTATAAAGACGCATTTTTTCAAGAAATTCGAAAACACAAAAAAAACCCACCCTTCAAGTAGGTACGAAATAGCAACCAAAAGTCAGGTAGCAAGTAAAACAAGTATATACCAGCTGCCGTACGTAGGTAGCGCGAAAATAAAAATGCGCTCCCACTAATCCGGCTGTAACTTTCGAACCCGTAGGAATTTTTGAAGAAATTTTTTTCTTAGAATCTGAAGAATATTTACTAAAATACAAAATTATAAAAAAAAATTTGATTTCAAAAAACGGCCAATGTCATGTCCCCCCTTAAAATGCATTTTTTGTTTAGGTGAAGCAACACTCAGGAAAATTTTCCTACTTATTTATGTGTTGCTTTCTTTGGAACGAGGATGGTGGAGAGATAAAAGTTGGGGAAAGATAAAGGGCTTCAAACATGGCAACACTGTAATTGAGCGAGATGATAAGTCTTAGAACAGTTGTGGCTCGCCACCTGATGGAGATTTGGCGATTTTAGTGAAGCTTTTTTTGGGTTCATGGCCCTGATTCATTACTTTACTTCGGTGGGGTTAATTGCTATGGGAATACCGAAGGTGGGCCTGCAATACATATGAGGGATAGAAAACTCATAAATATAATTTTTTTCTAAATTAATATTGTCGTCACCGAGAATTGAACCCGGAACCGTCTGTGTAACAGTCTAACGTGCTAACAATTACATCACAGCGCCTACAACATTTTTATTTTTAGTTCAGTTAAAAGTCGAACTTTTTTGAAAACCACGAAAAAGTATGATTGTTTACATTTTTTATTGACTAGATTTTAAGTTTTCCAAAAAAAAAAAGTTATAACCCTCATGGATATATAAGCTTTACATACTTAACATGATAAACTGTGTGTTCACACTCTGACCCTTAGGAGTTAAAAATGTTATCATGGCATAACACAATCCCAATAAGTATACACTTACAATTTTTTGTACTTACTCATATCCATGAATGTACACATAAAAGTTTTACTACTTCCTTATGTGTGAGTGTGTGTGAGAGAGTATTTGTTTGTGTTGTGTATGTGTAGTACTGGTGCCCTATGGGACATATAACTAAAGTGCTCTTACTACATGTCAGGTTAAGATGATACACATGTTTTTCTAGATGGCAGATTTTTCTAGTGATTTTTTTTTTTTTTTTTTTGATTAGTTTTTAAATCGGAAGTTAATAATTTTTAGTCGAGAAATACATGATAATTGACTAGCAAAAAAAAGTATTTAAATAATTTGCTAAACTTCGGAAATTGGATTTTTTAAAAATTTGTTTTAATAGTACCACCCGCAAAATTCTTTGCCAATATTGTTCTTACCAATATTACAACCAATTAAATATAAGCATTTTTTTAAAGTGTTCATTATATTTCAAACATTAAAATATGATGTATAAGACTAACACTGAACTGTATTGCTGCTTTTTAAATGGTTTTATTATACACATTTCTCAAAATTTACTTAATTTAATTTAAGTAATTTTAAAAGCACAAAATTTTTTGTATTGCCAATGGTGGAAGTTTGCTAAAACCAACGGGTTACAGGACAATACTGCCAATATTGTAAACCTCACGTTCTGCCAACGCATAACCTATTATCGCTTTGCCAATACTGTGCCGATTATATTTTTCTGCCTGGGTGCCTTAACTCAAATAAAAAAGTTATTAAAGTCAGCAACAAATTTTGCTGAGTCAGCAAAATTTTAGTCAGGAGGGTGCTTGCAAAAAAATTGCTAATGTCAGCAAAATCTTTTGCTGGAAATCAGCGAGCTGATTTTTAGCAACAAAATTAGTAGATTCAGCAAAATTTTTGCTAACACTTTATAGATTACAAATTAAAAAAACCGCTGCTAAAAATTAATAAAATTGTAGACTGAAAAAACTCAAAAAATTTGAAGAAAAAATTATACTTTAGTAAATTTATTTGCTAAAATCATAAAAACATTTAACAAAATATAACATATACAACTCTTTTTGTTTGCAAAAATATATTGTTTGCAATTTGACCACACAAGATTATTAATATATATAAACAAGTTTATTAAATTTAAATATTTTATTTTGTCTTTTATTTAAGCAGGTGATGACGGAAAATTTAAATTGTTTTAATCCACAATTTTGTTTTATGTATGAAAAACAGATACAAAAATCTTCCATGGTTGATTGTTTTATATTATATTTTACTAGAGTTGTACTTTTTAGTATAATTTTACTCGTCACTACTACATCGTGACATGCCGCGACATCTAATTCATTCTGAATATATCTTTCAGTGTGGTTGTCGTTCATACTATTCATGTGCTAATCAACACAATTTTTTTTAGCAAAATAAATTAGTAAAACATTAGTAAAATATTAGTAAAACATTAGCTCAAAACAGTTAAGTGCTGAATAAGTATAACTAAAATTGTAGTTTAAAACATAATTTTAGCAAAAAAATTGCTGAAAAATAGTACACCTGTTTACAAGATGTTTTACTAACTTTTCTACTAACTTATTTTTTTGAGTGTACACAAACCTTTTGGACTAAAGAATAAAATTTAAAGTATATGTTTCTTAAGCTAATCTTGTTTAACTCAATGAATATACTTTTTAGATTATTATAAAACCTTGTTACATGCTGCCCAGGTAGAAATTGACAACCGTTACAAAAAAAAAAAAAAATTAGGCTAACCACCATGTTAAAAACTACTGTACAACTAATACCGAAACTCTCAAAAAACTATTTGGTTTGCCAGTACTACCCGTACAATTCATGGCCAATATTATATTTACCAATATTACAACCAATTAGAAGCATTTTCTTTTAAGTATTTCTTAATATTTCGCACATTTCAAAAAGATGTATAAGTCCAAACTGTATTTCTGTTTTTTGAACGTATTTTAGTATACATATTTTTGGAAATTAATTTAATTAAAGCAACCCAGAAAAACCATACATTACCAATGGGTAAAGTAATGTATCGCCATAGGGCTCCATGCATTACAATACACCTTACTTCACTGATGAATTTTACAGGCGATGAGAATAAAAATAATGGATGGACTCAGTACCTAGTAGGAGGTAAAGTAACTGATTACTTTTATTGTTTCCGGGTTTGGAAAAGTAATATATTATAAATAGCTTTTCATAAAAACTATTTAAAAAAAAAAATATTACAAATATTTTTTTTAATTACTTAAATAACGTGTTCGATCAGAGATTTGAACCTGGGGTATGTGGTAGGTGAGCAATCTACCATCTGAGCTATCGTCACATAATAATGGGTTGCTTAAAAATGTAAATGAATTGTTGTGCTTCGAGTTTTCGTTTGTGATGTTAAAAGTATATAGAAATTACCCTCACTGCTTACAAAAATCACAAAGTAATGTGTCTAAATATAGATTTTCAAAATAATATATAAACATTACTTTATGCTTATATTTCATGCATTATGTAATTGAGGATTGTTAAGTCATTATTTTATGTTTTGAAATAATGTAAAAGGTAATTTGGTATTATGACATGGTAACCCATGAGTGTCCAATTATTGACAATTCATTACTCTATGGTTCAAAATAATGTTGAATGTAAGGAGTATACACAACAAAGCAATAATGCATTATGTACACAATTTTTTAAATTACCAACGTTATGCCAATGGTTACAAGTTCGTTCAAACCAACGGTTGGCCACTGTTATCAGTCGGGTAATAGGTCGATACAGTCAATATTCTTAGATCACTTTCTGCAAACGACCGTCACCGACGCTTGGCCAACACTGTCCTGATTGTATTTTCTGCCTGGGTGACTTTAAAAGACTGTTGTGTCTCCTCTAATGATACTATCAAGGCCTTTAAGGTATAATCTGAAATTTCGAATTAAAAAACAAGCCACTACAAGAGTTTAAACAAATTTATTAAAAGCGGAAATTATTAAAAAAAAAAAATGTTTATTTTTTTATATTCTAGAATATAAAACTTCCGATAACGAAGTATCGGGCTTCTAAGCTCTTTCCTTAATAATGCGCCAGGGTTGGGATAACTCCCTTGTACATTACAAGTTCTTATGTTCGCAA
>CM037854.1:211132765-211149933 GCA_021234595.1 Delia radicum
CCAGGGTTGGGATACCTCCCTTGTACATTACAATCTCTTATGTTCGCAAAGTCATCTGTACAAATTGGAAACAAGTTTTAGTTTTATTTGTTTGGAATATATAAATGTAATTTCTCATAAATTAATAAAACTACTAGTTAATAATTTCCGTTAAGATTCACATCATTCATGTCATTTCATATTTTTAATAAGAAGCATCCTGATATATAGACAATTATTATAATTTTCTACTCCTCTAAATTCTTCACAAATAAATAGTTAATTTTCAATATAATTTTTTTTCTTGTTAACAATTCCAGCTATTAAAGCTAAATGTAAGTCTTAATTATAACCTTTCAATAAACATAAATACAATTAACCAGAAAACTGCTTACATATAACTAAATGTGTATAATTGTAAATGGCATTTTGCCACTTCAAGAGAGTTAAAAAGCGACATTTCAACATTCTAAACATACTAGGCGATACAAAGAAATAAACATAAATGTCTAAGACATAAAGTAATGTCGACTAAATTATGGCAACTAAATAATGGTTAACTATCAAAATAATTATAGATGATCAACAACAGATACATTGAGATACGGATGTATGGGAGATATATCGTAAAGAAAAAACTAAACCGGAGCATAAGTAGAAAGAAAAATGTACTTGTGTAAAACATGTTAATGCAGTGGTAAAGTTGCATGGCTTACAACTCTGCTTACAAGGACACTATGATCGAAAATTATGAAATAAACAATTTTGAATTAGTTTCATCAATATCAACAGTTTTGAAAAATGCTCATATATATAATTTATTATTGTTTGCCTGTGTGTTATTCTTTCAAGAGGTTTCTGAAGTCCCCTGATGACATAGAAAGCATAATTATGGTACCAACCTCCAGAAATAACCTAACGAATTCGGATTTTTTATCTTCGATCTGAGGGCGGAAGGGCGGGACAGTGTTAATTGTTTGCATTTTTTTGGTTTTTATTCTTTCTAGAGCTTTAAAAAGCTGCTCCCCACCAGAGAACGGTTTGAGTGCCTTATTTCATGCTTTTGAATGCAATCACAAAAAATGAGTACATTCCCAGCAAAAATTTCCAAAAAGGTAAGCGGGTTTGTAAACAAGCATTTTGGGCAGAACGCATTCCTTACTAGATTACCTACTCGATTCTTTTAACAGGGCGTGAGACTAAAATAATTGATTCTTTAGAAGTGATTATTATTTTTTACCGAAGCACCATTTACTTTATATTTTTAAGAACTACTTACATTTTTTAATAAAGAAATAGTTCCATTGTAAAAGTACGAAGTACTTACACAAAAAAAATAAATAAATAGTTCCCTAGAAAAAATAAGAAGTACTTACATTTAAAAAAAAAGAAGTAGTTCCATAAGTAAATTCAACTTTTACTCACACGTGATTCTCCTAGGTCACTCAAATATAACGATCAAAACTCATACGGAAATAAAATCCTAAAAAGTGAAACATCGAATTGTTATGATAACATGGGATTGTCATAATTTTGGAGCTATAAACCACGAAAATATAAATTTTTCAAAAAAAAGAACCATTCAAAATTGAAAAACAAAAATACGACTCACGCACAATCACCGTCGAAAATTTTTTTTTGCACTCACTAACGTCAGTAATTTCAACTTCCACTCACAATTTTCTGCTCGCGTGTGCTTCCCTAATTTATACCTAACCACAGTTTAACAAAATTTAGGTAACATGTTCTGTTTTTAGTATTATTTCCCTGCTAATAAAAATTTGTTTGAAAAAATATATGAGATAAATTCTTTAAAATTGTATAACTTCTTTTTTCAAAATTAGGAACTACTTCCAATAGCGTCCTTTTATTAAGAAAATGTATATGATTACTTCTTGAGTACAAAAAGTTAGACATATAAGTTAATAACATTGTTATTTTCGTTTAAGTAAATAATTACTTTATTATTGAGTTCATGCTTTCTGGTCTAAATTTAAAGAATTGATTACAATACTACTTGCTTTTTGACTTTATCGTTGGAATGAGTTTGGTATTGCAGTTACTAAATTTGGCAATGAGATATGTAAGCAAGTGTGGGCATCACCTTCTTTTTGGAATGTGTAATTTTTTCCTGGGTTGTTGTCAACTCACATCATTTCAATAATGCAACAATCGACAGAATTGAGAAAAGTAAAATAATGAATCAGGGCTATGAAACAAAAAAGCTTCAATAAATTCGCCAACTCTCCATCAGGTGGCGAGCAACAACTGTTCTAAGACTTCTCTACTCGCGCAATTACAGTGTTGCCATGTTTGAAGCCCTTCATCTTTCACCACCTTTCATCTCTCCACTATCCCCTTTCCAAAGAAAGCAACACATTAATTAATAGGAAGAATTTCCTGAGTGTTGCTTCTCTTTTAAAAAAAAAAAAAAAAAAAAAAAGTGAGTCTAACGAAAACCATGTATTGCATTGCTTGTCTAGTGGAAACCTCACTTAACACTCATAAAAACAACGAATACACAACGATTAGTATGAATGGTCTCAATGTTAAATGAACTAATTTAACAAATTTTTTTGTGAAACATATTAAGAAAATTAAAAAATGGTATACATATTTCATGTTTAATAAAATTAAAAAAAAAATTATACATATTTCATGTTTAATAAAAAAATTAAAAATTAAATTAAAACGTTCATAAAAACATTTTAAATCCATAAAAATTAAACAAAATAAAAACTAAATTCATATTTAATTTAAACAAAAAAATATTGAAAATAAAATTAGCTTCTAGAAAGGCTATCTGAGATTTGTTAAAAAATATACATAATTAAACAATAAGCATCTAAGGCAAGGTAAATAACAAGTATTATATTAAGTTTGTTCATATTTATAAACTGAATTTAAAAAAAGAATATTATTTACTGATTTCGGACCCAATCGGTTTTTTTTTTCAGTAATTAAGTTGCCTGCAGCAGAAAAAACTCTCTCCGAGGCAGCACTACTGGCAGGGATAGCTAAAATTTTTTTCGCAAACTTAGACAACCTGGGGTATTCCGTAACGTGATGGTCCCACCATTCTAAAGCATTAAAGTTTATATCAATGTTAATATGGCAAAAAGAATACCGATTTACTTCATCTGAGACACTTTCATCTATTGTAAGGCTAGGATTATCATAGATGAAATCAGAAAAAAATAATTCATAATCACTTAAAGCTGAATTGTTATTTGCAGTTTGATTTTGTGTTCCAATGGTTGGAGATGGTAGACAGTCTTGACTGCTTAAAATTTGTGAAACACAAAAATTTTTTACATCGTTCAGAACTCCTTCTTCCAAAGAACGATTTGTTGGGGGATACAAGAAGCAAGCAGAGTATTGATAAATAATGATATTGGGGATCCATTTGTTGTCTATCTCTCGTATAATATTTGTCTTTAAATTCAGTATAGCCGGAGAATCAGTAGCTTTAATCGCACATATATTTTTTAGACTCTTGATTGACAAGAAAATATAGTTACTTGTGACATAATTAACGCCTTGTAGTTTTCTGCTTATCTTGTCGAAGTTTTCAAAAAGATCGCCATGAGCGTAGAAAAATGAATTTCATCCGTTCTATTCATTTCGGCGTTTTTATTAAGTATTTCTTGTATCCCAACCTAGTTGTTCAAAATTGATTTAAACAAATTATAAAACGAGTACCAGCGAGTTACGCAATAGTTTTTTAAAGTAGTAGCCAAGATATGCTGTAAATTAGCTTTTTTGAAATATTTTACAAGTTTTTTACACGATTCTATCATTGGCTGTAACTCCGTAGAGTTTTCAATAGGAGAAATTTAACACATTATTAAACAAGTGATTTGCACAGTTAAGGCGTGTGTTATTTTGCAGAGCTTTTAAAATGTTTGATCCTCTGTCTGTAACGAATTTAACTTTATCGAAGTTACTTACTTCAAAATCATTTAAAACACTTTTTAATTTAGTTAATACATGTTCTCCTGTGCAACTTTGAAAATCCATTGACTTTACACATAACACAATATTTTTTAGCTCCGATTCCTTCAGAAAATGAAATGTAACACACAAAAAATTCCTTTTTACAAAGTCGTCCGTCCACAAGTCGGTTGTTATTGACGCCGTTTCATTGATCACTGCTTCGTTAACCTCCTTTCTGATTTCATTTCTTTTTTTCCTCAGCCTTTATTTGTATACGGTATTAAATCTGATATATCCGTATGAGTTCCATATTTTGCTCCGATATTTACTAAAGCTTGAGTTGGTTTTTTAAATCCGTCGCCACTAACGGCAGAAAATGGGCGACAGTCCTCTACAATCCATTGGGAGCATACATTTATGAAATCTTCCTTATCCGAACTGCTGACTTTTTTAAATTCAACATTAGAAGTTTGCTCTACGTAGCATCTATGCCGAATTAAATTTGAAGTCTGTTTTCCATTATATTTAAATAAACGATAACACTTGTCACAATAAACGAAACCATTAATTAATTCGTTATTTTCATTTTGAATTTGAGAAAAAATTGTCCATATTTTACTTTTAGTGTTTTTCTTAATTGTATGAAAAACACCGGTGTTTATTTTTTGTAAAATATCTTCACTTTGCATGTTGTATTGCTACAGGTCAACGAATACTACGCGAATGTTGTGATTGATTTCATGTTAGTCATGTGTCATCATTTCATTTCATTGCTTGACATGTAACGGCATTATAAAAATGAATGGTAGAAAGGCATTCAACAAAAACTATAAATGGAATAAACAGCATAAGCTGTTGTTGTAGAATAAAAGCAATGCAAAAGCAATGATTGTATGAATGGACAACAAAAACGAATGGTCTCATTCTGTTCTCTGGTACCAACCTCCAGAAAGAACCTAACGAAGTCGGATTTTTTATCTTCGACCTGAGAGCGGAAGGGCGGGACAATTTTAATTTTTGCATTTTTTTGGTTTTTATTCTTTCTAGAGCTTTAAAAGCTTCTTGATGAACTAAAAAGCTGAGAATTAGCATAATAACAGTGCTCCCCACCAGAGAACGGTTTGAGTGCCTTATTTCATGCTTTTGAATGCAATCACAAAAAATGAGTACATTGTTGTCAACTCACATCATTTCAATAAAGCAACAATCGACAGAATTGAGAAAAGTGAGTCTAACGAAAACCATGCATTGCATTTCTTGTCTAGTGTTAACCTCACTTAACACTCACGAAAAAAAAAACGAATACAAAACGATTGGTATGAATGGTCTCAATGTTAAATGAATAAAACGTTAACAAATTTTTTTGTGAAACATATTACTGTATTAAGAAAATTAAAAAATTTTATACAGATTTGATGTTTAATAAAATTAAACAAAAATTTATACATATTTCATGTTTAATAAAACTAAAATGAATGCTAGAAAGGCATTCAACAAAATATATGGAATAAACAGCAACAGCATAAGCTGTTGTTGTTGAATGAAAGCAATGCAAAAGCAATGAATGTATGAATGGACAACAAAAACGAATGGTCTCATTCTGTTCTCTGCTCCCCACAACATTTTGTATAATGAATCCCGATTTTTTATTTTTTATATATCTATAATTTCATGTCGTTTGAAGTTGAAATTTGGTATATATTTCGTAGTAACTATGTAATAGTGCATAGTGGAATCCAAGTTTTAATTTTCGGTTTGTGGGCGGAAAATAGAGGCAAAAGTACTTTTAAAAGATTTTGTGGTATCTTCTATATCTATATGATAAGCTACGAAGTTGAAAACTGGAGTGGGCTGAAAGACGTGAACAAATAGATTTTTAACACTTAAAAAAAAATTGTTTTATTATTGAATGTATCACTATGTTTTAATATTGTTTGGCTTTGTGCTTCTGAAGCTTCGAAATTTGGCATTCATATTATGCTAACTACGCTACAAATTTAATGAAATTGAAATTTAAGTTTCGGTTTTTGCTCTACAGATATAAATTCCTAACATTTTAAAACATTTAAATTCCTAACATTTCATAACATTTCCACAATTGAAAAACTTTTTACCCTAATGGTGTGTCTTACTCTTTAGATAGCTAATAAAGCTGCTTTGAACATTTCGACCTATGGTAATGTTGTATATCTATAGCTTCTGCTTTCTGTCTTTCATTAGCCAGAATGAAAAAATTTTACATAATAATTGCACTTATGTGAGCAAAATTATACAAACTTAACGATTTCAAGTGTCCGATTTGGATAGACTAGATTTGGAAAGATTAAATTTTTTTCAAAATCATATTTTTGAAAGTTGTTAAAAAGAACTTCTTAAAAATCGGAAAATCGGGAATGCATTTGGAATCAATGACAAATTAAATATTTAAGATTCGCTTCCATTTTTTTTTGCTGGCTTATTATATAGAACCCACAAGACCATACTTTTAAGCAGTTATGGCTTTTTGGCACTTGTTTAATAAGTCTGATTAAAGTTGCGTAGATATGTATACACTAAGGATATTATGCTGGTAAAGACGACAGCAAATGTAGTCAAAAACAAATGAAATTTCACTTGAAGAAATTACGACATTCCACGTTCCAATAAATTCAGGTGTCATTTGCTTTTAATATATAAAAAAATACTAACAATTGTTGTAAAAATTACCAATAATTGTTAGTGAAAAAAAACAAACATTTACTTTTTTTAGTTTTTTAAATAACAAAAAACTACTCTAGAAAAATTATTGTGAAATAATAAAACAGTCATTTGAAGTGGTTTGTTTTTTTTCAAATGAGCCACAAGTTAAGTAAAAATTAAATTTGTTCTACAAATGACTGAAATTTACATTAAAAATAAATAAACTGTATTGCTATCCAAACAAATACATATTTTCAAAGCAGAAGTTCCCGGAGTGTATATTCATAATAATAAATGCTAAAAATACGAAAAAAAATGTCAAAAATGAACAAATTTTCGTATATTTTACGAAAGATTTTGTTCTTTTGACATTTTTTCGTATTTTTATGATTTGATGCCTTTTTTGTTAAGATCCAATTGAAGCCAATTATCTTCTTTTTTTTAAGGATCCAATTGAAGTCAATTATCTCCTTTTTTGTTAAGGAGTCCATTTAAGGGAAAATGATTTTTGGTACACGTTTACTGACATATTTTTGAAAGCTATTTAGCTTGATTACAGACACTCATAATAGTCCAAACTGAAAATATAAAAAAATACGTCAAAACAACGAAATTTTTGGTAAAATAAGCAAATTTTCGTGTATTTTACAAAAGGTTTTGTTATTTTGACATTTTTTTTTCGGATTTTTTGGCATGGATTATTATCAGTGTACAATAGTAAATTCTTACATACGAGAAAACTTACAAAAGAAAAACCATGTTATACTTATTTTGATAAAGTTCGTTGTAATCTAAATCAACGCATACTTTTTGATCATAGTTTTCATATGTAAAGATGATACACCGTGCATCTTATTCATGTACTAAAAAATAAGTATTTACAGTATGTTTTATGTTTATAGAATAGTGGTTATTTTAAATTATAGCCACTATATAAAATACGACGATTATGTATGTTATTTCAACATTATAAACTTGGAAGTTAACGTTTTTTTTTTTTTTTTTGCTGCAGTTACTGATTGTGGTGTGTTGTTTTGGCTGTTCAAAACATGACATTAAATGTGCGTGACTCGATTTTCATAAAAGACGTAAATTGTTTTTATATGATCATATCGTAGCCGATCATCATCACTGCCGTCATCATCACAAAGGAATAAATTATATTGCACTATATGATGAGCATGCTTTTAAATTGATATTATAACAAGGGGTCAGTTTCGCAGTGTAAAGTTAAATAAAGTAAAACACATATTTTGTTTTAAACTTATTAACTCTAAACAGAAAGCTAAAGAAAAAGGTGACTATTTTTTGAAGGATTTAATATAATATGAATAATATTTATAGTAGTATCAATTGAACAATAGCAAATGAAACTTAAAACGACTCTATCTGAAATTACCCTAAGATAACATTTTATTCAAAGGAGAAATAAATAATATATCAAAGCTATTTAAAATTCGCAAGTTGATTCATTATATTTGGGTTTATGCTATACGATGTTGTTATTCTAACATTAACCTGGTTAATAATTTTAAAAACTAAAAAATTTACAAAAATGTTTCTCTACACACAAAGAATTTTGTTGGACGAAAACTTAACAAATTTTTCCTTAAAACAATAAAACTTTTTTACATAAAATAAACAAACAATTTTTTTAAAGTTGATGAGAAGCTTTGAAATAAATTTTATTAAGAATAAAAATTATTTTTTTTCGACCTTTAATTGTGCAATGAAAATAAAAATTATTCAAGTTCGAGGCCATACTCTATATTTCTTTATTAGGATATTGTATTAATAAATAATCTATAGAGTTTTTGTTTTCAAATTTATTAATTGACCACTTTCAGGAATGTGCTGATAGATATATTTCTGAAATTTTCTAGGTTCCCATCATCAGAACTCGTTTTGAAAAAGTGACAATCCCATGCAAAACATCAAACATTCATATAAAATAGTTTTCCCACTAAATCATAACTAATATATGAGCTCGAATTTAAAGAGCTCATATATATATGATGAAAAATAAATTGAAAACTTGTTCGTTATGTGCAAGCTCTACCTTTGGTAGATATACAATACAATAAATTAATAAATATGAAAACAAAAACTCTATAGATTAATTCTTAGGACAATATCCTAATAAAGAAATATAGGGTATGGCCTCAAGCTTGAATAATTTTCATTTTCGTTAATGGAAAGCTTCATGAAACCATTAACTTTCTATAAAGTTTCAATGCTGTGCAATTTCATTGTTTTAATGCAAAAATTTATTAATATAATTAAGAAAATTCGACCAGTGTTTTTTGGATTGTTTTAAGTTATGATAAATGCAATAACTAAATATAAACTGATTTTGAAAAACCAACCCTTGTATAAAGCAAGGACTAGCAGAATTATAAAAACGCTTTTTCCTTAAACATAATGACAATGCACTTTGGCATTCATATGCATCATTAGCATCATAATCTTCGGAAATGTGTATATAGTAAACAAATTTAAATCAGTCTAACTAGACTAAACAATACCCTAAGCAAGAGAATACCCTAAGCATGAGAATTATGGCCACTTCGTAAGCGGTCAGAGCCCCCATTCTTTTTATGGAGATTAAGTCTGGAAAATTATCGGTCAAAATCGACAGATCTAGTTAAGTGAATATGTCAGTGCACATAGGTAAGATGTTTTTTAAATTTAAATGCCAGGGGATATTTTTAAAATTTTTTATTTTCGATCTCAAACATGTTTTTAAACAAGCCACTGGAGTTTAAATCTCAATTTTTGCGATTTTGTTGAAGAATTTTTTTTAAAATTTGAAATGGGAGATTTGAAAAACACCCCAAAAATTTTGTCCGTTTTTGACATCACATTAGGACAGGTTAACGCTATCCAAAAAAAAAAAACTTCTTCTACATCCCACAAATTTGAGTCCTTTAAGTAAAAAAAAAAAATATTTCAGTAATCAATTTAAAAAAATTTTATAATGTGTGCTCGAATTTCTCGGTCAAGTAATAATTGCCACCTTGGTGGTCTGGGGCATTATTTATTACTGGGCTAGTTTTTAACCGATTTTGTGTTTTTATACCTTTTTAAAAACATAATTATATCTTCATTTTGATATATTTACCTTCTTGAGTAAAAACTTTTACGACATTTAAAAAATTTTACAAAAACTAAAAAACAAGTGACTTTTTCGCCTTGTATACCGTTTTCTAAACTTTGGGCCCAACTAGGCACGACTAGGCACCGTCGGATTGAGCTGAAAAAATAGGACATGATTTCTTACACCAAACCTCATATTTTAAGCAGCGCAAGCAAAAAAAAATCCCATACAAGATGCGACCAGTCTATTCCTATTTTTGAACAAAACATTTCTTCATGTCAGACCTTTAAAACAAAAATTCATCAAAAGCGATCCATGTACTAAGAAAATATAGTTATAGAAGTGAAAATTTTTGGTATTTTTTTAAAGACTACCGTATTAAGATGATCGTATAATAATCATTCCAAGGTGAAAATCTTGCGATTAGTTTAAAAATGCAACTAACTTTTGCAAAATAAAAAATGTGGCAACTCTAGAAAAAAATCTGGCAATCCGCCAAAAGTTTTAGTTTCTTTTTCGAAATCAGCAAAACGACTTATTATTTTATTTGCATGTTGGTATGAATACCCTATTAGTAAACATAGAAGTTCTGTTCGCGAGTGCGTATGAGTGTTATTAATTCAATGACTAAACATAAAATCAAGTATACGACACGTGGGATGGGGTATTTGAATAAAAAAATAATGGCAACAAATAGAGAATTTCTAAACTACTCTTCCGATCGGTAGAATCAAATCGAAAATTGTTAAGGAATACATCCATATTCAGAAATTTTTTTGATTTCTATTTATGGCCGTTATGTTTTTAATCTATGTTATAAATATCTTGACATACGCCTTAAAACTAAATTCCTAAAAGAGACTTTTTTTTATTACAATCTTTTAGAAGACTTTTCTGTGATATTACAAATTACATTTTTTTTAATACTTTTGATTTGCTGTCATTTTCAGGTATTAAACTATTAAGAGCTGAGCTTCGACAAACATTTTTATAAAATTGTTGCAGGTTTACTTATATCTCAAATTTTTAATATTTTTTTTATAAGAAGACTTGTTTTCCTGTCAATCGATATAAAACATGAATATAAAGTTGTCCCGAATTTTGAAAATTTGCGAGTTTCGTGACATAGTTGCACTCAAACAATAGGGATTATGAAGCGATGGGGAGGCGAAAATGCGCTCACAGATTGAGGATGACAAATCGCTGAAGCGGAAAAAGGTCTACCAGATTTTACAACCAATACTAATAGAACGTGGAATTTACTATCTTGACAGTATTGTCCTGTTACCCAGTTGATAACAGCGGCCAACCGTTGCACAGTGGCGCGATTTGAGGTTATCGTTGCAAAAATCATAACTTTTGAACCAAATGAGATGAACAAAAATTTAAAAGGCATATGATAGATAATTGATCAATCTATGAAAAGAGTTTTTGAAAAGGGTTCTATGCCATTTAGGTGCCCACTTATGGGTTAGCTAAGTTGAAATTTGTTTGAAAATTCATTTTATGGAAGTAAAAATTTTTTTTTTAAATTTTTGATTTTTTATGTTTCTGTTTAAAGGCTTTTTTTAAATAAAATTTTACCTCTAACAAAAAATGGGGCAAGGACGGGCAGCTGGAAATTTCTGCACTAGGTAAAGGATTAATCAAAGAACTTATTTTGAAAATATGGCAAATATAGAAATGTAAAGCTTTTTTTACTTTCCATCAAAGTTGAGAAATATTGAAAAAATGGACGGTTGGTAAATATCGATTTACCTGCGCAAACACAAAGCAAACAGTAAAATATTTTTTTTATTCTTCTCTTAGTAAATAGATCTATTAATAGAATCAAAAAGAATAACGATCCGCTACCTAGTTTTCGAGATATTGTGTCTGAAAGCGGTTCAAATTACCTGAAAATGGTCTATTTTTTTTTGAACACTGAAAATCAGTCAACTTCGACGGGCTATATCTTCTGAACCAAAAATCGGATTGTAATAAGAGTAACATAAATCGTTGGATAACTTCCTGTAAAATAGGTTTATTCAATGTTTTTTAGGGGTGCATGGAATTTTTGATTTTTGTAACGTCACTTGTTCTTCCGCCACTGTGCGTTGGTTGCCACAGTTGGCACAATGTATGGAATTCAAAAAAATATCTGGAATCGCTATATCGAAGGTTTATTCAATATTGTTAAACTTGTTTTATAAAAAAACACCCCTATTAAATTGTTGTAGTTAAATAAAAACTAAGTTTTGAGAATCAATGTTTACCACAATATTTTAGAATAGGAAATTAAGCTCTGTCGATAGAAAACAAAATTTACAAAGTATTTTTTTAAAGTAGTTGCTTGTGTTCCGTGTACTGTTTGGAAACGAGAATGTGGTAAATTTAAAATTAAATTAAGTAAAAATGTACAAAAATAAATATTGTGAAATGAATACAATTGAAGAGCCTATTGTAAAAACTTGATAAGCCACATATCAAATTTTCTAGTTTTCGCTGTTTTCTAGACATCCGTTAAATAGATATTGAATGAATTCTTACTCAAACACTTGTCACAAGTATATAAAGTATAAAAGTCCTGCAGTAGTCTTATTTCCTAAAATTTATTCACCTTTTTAAATGCAGAAGCTAACAAAAAAATAAATGTGGCTTATCAAGTTTTTACAATAAGCCCTTTAATTGTCAAAAATCTTAAACCATTTTTATGTTGGCTTCTAATCGTTGACAGTAAACAAAATTAAGATTGAAGCTTAATTTCTTATTTCGTCCAAGGATATACAGGATCTCAATAGGATAGTTCTAAAGGGCATCGTCTTAACTCGAAAACGTGTGAAGCGATTTTTATGAAATTTGAAAGAAAGATTATATTTAGTAGTACGAACAAAGAATTTTAGTTTCATCGATATATTGGAGCAAAAAACGAAAATCGCCGAAAAGTTTATTTTTTGGATTGTATTTTTTATTGGCTCATATCGTCTTAAGTAGGCCAACATTTTCATAAATAACACTGAACCTTTAAGCATCGCATTATTGAGTTGTGGCAAACCACCTTTAAGGATGTAGGGTACTAAATTTAGATCCAGGCTTATGTTACTTTTAAACATAAGAAAATGTTGTTTATTACACGTGTTTAATATTGATTTTCATCATCATAATCATATTTTATCATTTTTGATGCTGCACTGATGATGTTTGGGTGATTTTAATATTGTGTTGGACCTGATGCGCCCTTCAAGTCATGTCATACTGGCCTCTTTTTAGCCAAACCATTTACAGTTTATGTCTTACAACTTACAAGGGCGTGTCAATAAATTATAAGGTTTGTTACTTTTCAAAAAAAAAAAAAATAAATAATAATAAATGCTTAAAACAAAAACTTTAACAACAAGCATGGCTCTAAGTAAATTACAGTGCGTGCAAATGTTCTTGTGAACATAAAATTATAGTTTCATATTTTGTTGTCGTTGTTTAACTTTTGTAATCACGATTATGTTGCTGTTGCTGTTGTTGTTTTAAATGTTTTCGATGTTCCCCTTTTTTAATATATTCTTACATTTTTATGACTGATGTTGAGTTAAAATTATCACCATTGCATTAATCTTTTTTTTTTTTTGCTTGCAACAGGATCATTTATACTAATTAAATTTTTTTTTTTAATAAATTTACTTGCAATTTTTATTGTAAGTTGTTTGGTTACTATTTAAAATATGCAACTTTAGTGTTGTAAACATTTTTTTTTTTTTTGCTTCAATTTCTATGGCGTAAATTGTTTTATAATTATACAAATTATTTTTTAATTAAAAAACTTGCACATTTTCAAAAAGATAACAAAAATTCTGACGTAAAGTTTTAATATTCGTTAAAAAAGAGTTTATAAAAAAATCCAAATGATTTTTATTGTTGCACAACAGTGAGGTTGGGGCAGACTGGTTGCACTCTGGAACGGAAGGGGAAGCTTGAAAAAATCCAAAAAAAGAAATAAAACACACGGTTGGTTGTTGTATGGTTGGGTATGTTGAAGTATAAAATACTTTCCTTTCCAATTTACTTTCCAATTTAAGTTCACAATTTCAAAAAAGGAGAAAAGTTAGACTTTTAACTCGTCCAAGGCTTTTACAAAGAGTGAGTATAGAAAAAAAAAAAAAAAATATTCGTTAAATTTAGGATGAACGAAACAAAAGGAACGCATCTAATGGCACCAGCGCCATCTGGGTGACAATATCCAGCATGCAGATATGGCAGCACCGTCAGCAAATATCTCCGCAATAGAGTTGCCATCAGAACGTGTTCAGACATTAACAGTTTATATGATGATATTTTGTTTCATACATTTGTATGAGACAGAATACATTTTTATTTGTCACCATATTAAATTGTATATGACATTTTGGTTTCCTGCAACGTATATTCCCGCGAAAAAACGATTAGGTCAAACAAATGCTATACGATTAAATTATATGTGTTTAAATTTTGAAGCGAATACTATCGTATAAGATAAGATATTATTATATATGGAATTATGATTTTATTTTTTTATATTCGGTGCCAAATATTATAATTTCCATAAATATATTTTCTTTTATATGATTTGCTTTTAAATTTAAAAAAATTAAATACAAAAGTTTCTTTTTTATTATGTTATGTGCCATATATAAGGTGGCGCAAAAATAAACCTTCCGATGTTTTTTTTTTATTATGTATTTATTATGTATAGCATTTTCTGATAGGAAGATTACTTTTGCGCCACCTTATACAATCTGATATCCTTGACTAAAATATATTTTGTTGCAAATAAATTTATAAATATTTTTACCACAAGGCATACAAAATTTAATGTTTCTACATATCCATATAAAATTTTGTGTAATAGATTTTGCATCTTCGTTATAAACTTTGCACCTTTAGCTATTTTAAAATTATTACTCATATACCTCATTTACACTTGGTTCAGCAAACACTGCGTTATTGCGCTTATCCGTGCAGAAGTACAATTAGAATACTATGTAGGTAAAGACCACTGCAAATTTAGTTAAAAACAAATGAAATTTTACTTAGGCCCGATTCACACACGGCAATTTTACTTGCGCAAATCTTGAGTTTATAGAAGAGGGAGGAAAAGAGAACGAAAGGGGGTAAAGACTTAGCCGTACTCCAATTCCGTTTTGTTTTGTCATCCGCAATTTCAGCACGCAGTTTCAAAATGAAAAATTGCTGAAACAATTATTTCCTGTGTGAACACAAAAGCAAGTTTAAATAGAATTGAAGAAACTTGAGCAAGTAAAATTGTCGCGTGTGAATCGGGACTTAAAGAAAGAACGACTTACATTTCAGTAAATTCAACTGCCATTGTCATTGGGTTTTTAATGGTCAAAAAATTAACCACAACTGTAACAAAAATTTACCACATATGTTAGTAAAAATAAACAACATTTAATATTTTAGTTTTTAAATAACAAAAACCAACTGTAAAAAATTAATGTAAAATCTTAAAACAGTCATTTGATGTGGTTTGTTTTTTTAAATGAACTACAAGGTTAGTAAAAAATGTAATTTGTTCTACAAATGTCTGACATTTACATTAAAATAAAGAAAGTGTATTACAACCCAAACAACTACATATTTTAAAGCAGAGGTTCTCTGAGTGTAGAATAGAAGTGTTACGTAGATTTCAATCGGAGTTTAAGGCACTTCATCGCTATAATGCAGAAATATGGAGGGGATGGCAACCTGTCAGCACTTTCATCCTGACAGCCTACACACTATTTATTTTTATCATTACTTTAAATAGAATGTAATAATCTAAACATTTTTTGAAACTATATTTTTATACGGCTTATTTTTTTCCCTTGTAGTAAGAACACATATACATACTTATTTTTATTTTTTTGTAAGCTGAAAAGTAATGGCATTTTGTGCAATCAAGTCATTCATGTTTTTTATATATCAAGTATAACATGTTCAGAGATCTCAGATGGTAGAGCGGTTGATTGACAATATTATTTTCTACACTGGGGCCGATAGATTTAGCATGGTTAAACATCGTCTAAAAAAAAGTAAAAAAGTCAAATGAAATATTTTATTTATTTTTTAAAATTATATGTACAAAAATGGGCGTTAAAATGTGCAAAATTGTAATACAATTTTGGGAAAATCTGGCCAATAACTGAAAAAAACTTTGTAATCCGTTAAAGTCAATGGTCGGTGCTCTTGTTTTCGATTTTAAGGGACAATTTTGTAGCGTTGTGTAACAAAAAAAAAATTATTTTAAACTTTACAAAAATTAATACGAAAGTTATGGTAGCTACAAAAATTATGCCGAGTAAATTATGGTTGCGATAGCAAATATTTTGAGAAGTTTCTGCAACCGAATCACTCGATTAGCAAAACATACAGTTTCAATCACGGATCTGTGGAGTAAAATATTGATGTCTAGTAAGTTTTCATATTAAAGCAATTATTTATTTTCGAAAAAAAGTATAAAATTAAATGATATATTTGGTATTAACACGAAATATTTATATTATGAGTTCCCTTAACAAATTATTTTAAATTACAAAGTTGTACGCATTCATTAAAAAAAAAAAAAAACTGACATGTTTCCGCACATTAAATTTAATATACAATATAGTCTGCACTTTAAAGGAGTGCCTTATAAAATGAATTAATAAGCCATTATATACAATGTCTGTAAAATTATGATACAGTCTGCGAATAGCCAAAGCATTCAAACCGAATGCATTGACATATTATCGAAATGCCATATAAATGCATTTTAATGATGAGTGAAATAACTGATATATGTTATACGTGCATTTATTCTTCGTAAAACGAAATCACCGCAGCATACAATTTAAAAATTTGTTGAAATAATGACAATTAATGAAATATCATTTAGGAATGTGTAATTTATGTTTTGTTACATCTGCCTTCTTCATAACTGAAGATTATATTTACCACCTTCGCGGAAAAAGTTCTCGGTCATAGCGCTTTACCCTTCCTAATCCAACACATCCTACTTCTTACGAATTTTGCTTGACGGAAACTGCATATGGCTTTAATAAATCCTTTAAAACGGAGGCCTACTATATTTTCCGAAGTTGGTTGATACTAGAAATATTTATAAAACAAACATTTTTCTATTTAAAAATTAATGTTTTAAAAATATTATGAGGCCCCTCGTGTTATCCATGAACATATCCTTATAAATTTACAACTAATATCCAAAATGAAACTGAGACTATCCTATTAAAGGATACGTACCCTTGCGTCTTAATTTTTAATTTATTATAACAAATTCTTTCACTTAAATTCAGCATATAAAGGGTGATTTTTTAAGAGTTTTCGGATTTGATTTCAAAAAAAAGCACATAAAATTTGGAGAAGAGAAGTGTACGAAATCTTTATTTGAATCAATAGAACGATTTATATAGTTCAATGTTTAACGATGATTTCATACAAATGATGACCGCGGCAACGCCTCAAATTGTTC
>CM037854.1:211150033-211189081 GCA_021234595.1 Delia radicum
AACAATAAGCATCTAAGGCAAGGTAAATAACAAGTATTATATTAATTTTGTTCATATTTAAAACTGAATTTAAAAAAAAGAATATTATTTATTGATTTCGGACCCAATCGGTTCTTTTTTCAGTAATTAAGTTGCCTGCAGCAGAAAAAAACTCTCCTCCGAGGCAGCACTACTGGCAGGGATAGCTAAAATTTTTTTCGCAAACTTAGACACCCTGGGGTATTTCCGTAACGTGATGGTCCCACCATTCTAAAGCAATTAAGTTTATATATCAATGTTAATATGGGCAAAAAGAATAACCGATTTACTTCATCTGAGACACTTTCATCTATTGTAAGGCTAGGATTATCATAGATGAAATCAGAAAAAAATAATTCATAATCACTTAAAGCTGAATTGTTATTTGCAGTTTGATTTTGTGTTCCAATGGTTGGAGATGGTAGACAGTCTTGACTGCTTAAAATTTGTGAAAACACAAAAATTTTTACATCGTTCAGAACTCCTTCTTCCAAAGAACGATTTGTTGGGGGATACAAGAAGCAAGCAGAGTATTGATAATAATGATATTGGGGATCCATTTGTTGTCTATCTCTCGTATAATATTTGTCTTTAAAATTCAGTATAGCCGGAGAATCAGTAGCTTTAATCGCACATATATTTTTTGACTCTTAATTGACAAGAAAATATAGTTACTTGTGACATAATTAACGCCTTGTAGTTTTCTGCTTATCTGTCGAAGTTTTCAAAAAGATCGCTATGAGCGTAGAAAAATCAATTTCATCCGTTCTATTCATTTCGACGTTTTTAGTAAGTATTTCTTGTATCCCAACCCAGTTGTTCAAAATTGATTTAAAAACAAATTATAAAACGAGTACCAGCGTGTTACGCAATAGTTTTTTAAAGTAGAAGCCAAGATATGCTGTAAATTAGCTTTTTTGAAATATTTTACAAGTTTTTTACACGATTCTATCATTGGCTGTAACTCCGTAGTGTTTTCAATAGCAGAATGTAACACATTATTAAACAAGTGATTTGCACAGTTAAGGCGTGTGTTATTTTGCAGAGCTTTTAAAAATGTTTGATCCTCTGTCTGTAACTAATTTAACTTATCGAAGTTACTTACTTCAAAATCATTCAAAACACTTTTTAATTTAGTTAATACATGTTCTCCCTGTGCACTTTGAAAATCCATTGACTTTACACATAACACAATATTTTTTAGCTCCGATTCCTTCAGAAAATGAAATGTAACACACAAAAAATTCCTTTTTACAAGTCGTCCGTCCACAAGTCGGTTGTTATTGGACGCCGTTTCATTGATCACTGCTTCGTTAACCTCCTTTCTGATTTCATTTCTTTTTTCCTCAGCCTTTATTGTATACGATTTGATGTTGTTGTAGGATCTGGTATTAAATCTGATATATCCGTATGAGTTCCATATTTTGCTCCGATATTTACTAAAGCTTGAGCTAGTTTTTTAAATCCGTCGCCACTAACGGCAGAAAATGGGCGACAGTCCTCTACATCCATTGGAGCATACATTTATGAAATCTTCTTTATCAGAACTGCTGACTTTTTTAATTCAACATTAGAAGTTTGCTCTTCGTAGCATCTATGCCGAATTAAATTTGAAGTCTGTTTTCCATTATATTTAAATAAACGATAACACTTGTCACAATAAACGAAACCAGTAATTAATTCGTTATTTTCATTTTGAATATGAGAAAAAATTGTCCATATTTTACTTTTAGTGTTTTTCTTAATTGTATGAAAAAACACCGGTGTTTATTTTTGTAAAATATCTTCACTTTGCATGTTGTATTGCTACAGGTCAACGAATACTACGCGAATGTTGTGATTGATTTCATGTTAGTCATGTGTCATCATTTCATTTCATTGCTTGACATGTAACGGCATTATAAAAATGAATGATAGAAAGGCATTCAACAAAAACTATAAATGGAATAAACAGCAACAGCATAAGCTGTTGTTGTAGAATAAAAGCAATGCAAAAGCAATGATTGTATGAATGGACAACAAAAACGAATGGTCTCATTCTGTTCTCTGGTACCAATTTCCAGAAAGAACCCAACGAAGTCGGATTTTTTATCTTCGACCTGAGGGCGGAAGGGCGGGACAATTTTAATTTTTGCATTTTTTTGGTTTTTATTCTTCCTAGAGCTTTAAAAAGCTTCTTGATGAACTAAAAAGCTGAGCATTAGCATAATTATAGTGCTCCCCACCAGAGAACGGTTTGAGTGCCTTATTTCATGCTTTTGAATGCAATCACAAAAAATGAGTACATTGTTGTCAACTCACATTATTTCAATAAAGCAACAATCGACAGAATTGAGAAAAGTGAGTCTAACGAAAACCATGCATTGCATTTCTTGTCTAGTGTTAACCTCACTTAACACTCACGAAAACAACGAATACACAACGATTGGTATGAATGGTCTCAATGTTAAATGAATAAAACGTTAACAAATTTTTTTGTGAAACATATTACTGTATTAAGAAAATTAAAAAATTTTATACAGATTTGATGTTAATAAAATTAAACAAAAAATTTATACATATTTCATGTTAATAAAACTAAAATGAATGCTAGAAAGGCATTCAACAAAATATATGGAATAAACAGCAACAGCATAAGCTGTTTTTGTTGAATGAAAGCAATGCAAAAGCATGAATGTATGAATGGACAACAAAAACGAATGGTCTCATTCTGTTCTCTGCTCCCCACAACATTTTATATAATGAATCCCGATTTTTTATTTTTATATATCTATAATTTCATGTCGTTTGAAGTTGAAATTGGTATATATTTCGTAGTAACTATGCAATAGTGCATAGTGGAATCCAAGTTTTAATTTCGGTTTGTGGGCGGAAAAAAGTGGCAAAAGTACTTTTAAAGATTTTGTGGTATCTTCTATATCTATATGATAAGCTACGAAGTTGAAAACTGGAGTGGGCTGAAAGACGTGAACAAATAGATTTTTAACACTTAAAAAAAAAAAATTGTTTTATTATTGAATGTATCACTATGTTTTAATATTGTTTGGCTTTGTGCTTCTGAAGCTTCGAAATTTGGCATTCATATTATGCTAACTACGCTACAAATTTAATGAAATTGAAATTTAAGTTTCGGTTTTGCTCTACAGATATAAATTCCTAACATTTTAAAACATTTAAATTCCTAACATTTCATAACATTTCCACAATTGAAAAACTTTTTACCCTAATGGTGTGTCTTTACTCTTTAGATAGCTAATAAAGCTGCTTTGAACATTTCGACCTATGGTAATATTGTATATCTATAGCTTTTGCTTTCTGTCTTTCATTAGCCAGAATGAAAAAATTTTACATAATAATTGCACATATGTGAGAAAAATTATACAAACTTAACGATTCCAAGTGTCCGATTTGGATAGACTAGATTTAGAAAGATTAAATTTTTTCAAAATCATATTTTGAAAGTTGTTAAAAAGAACTTCTTAAGAATCGGAAAATCGGGAATGCATTTGGAATCAATGACAAATTAAATATTTAAGATTCGCTTCCATTTTTTCTGCTGGCTTATTATATAGAACCCACAAGACCATACTTTTAAGCAGTTATGGCTTTTTGGCACTTGTTTAATAAGTCTGATTAAAGTTGCGTATATATGTATACACTAAGGATATAATGCTGGTAAAGACGACAGCAAATGTAGTCAAAAACAAATGAAATTTCACTTGAAGAAATTACGACATTCCACATTCCAATAAATTCAGGTGTCATTTGCTTTTAATATATAAAAAAATACTAACAATTGTTGTAAAAATTACCAATAATTATTAGTGAAAAAAAACAAACATTTACTTTTTTAGTTTTTTAAATAACAAAAAACTACTCTAGAAAAATATTGTGAAATAATAAAACAGTCATTTGAAAGTGGTTTGTTTTTTCAAATGAGCCACAAGTTAAGTAAAAAATTAAATTTGTTCTACAAATGACTGAAATTTACATTAAAAATAAATAAACTGTATTGCTATCCAAACAAATACATATTTTCAAAGCAGAAGTTCCCGGAGTGTATATTCATAATAATAAATGCTAAAATACGAAAAAAAATGTCAAAAATGAACAAATTTTCGTATATTTACGAAAGATTTTGTTCTTTTGACATTTTTCGTATTTTTATGATTTGATTGCCTTTTTTGTTAAGATCCAATTGAAGCCAATTAATCTTCTTTTTTTAAGGATCCAATTGAAGTCAATTATCTCCTTTTTTGTTAAGGAGTCCATTTAAGGGAAAATGATTTTTGGTACACGTTTACTGACATATTTTTGAAAGCTATTTAACTTGATTACAAACACTCATAATAGTCCAAACTGAAAATATAAAAAAATACGTCAAAACAACGAAATTTTGGTAATATAAGCAAATTTTCGTGTATTTTACAAAAGGTTTGTTATTTTGACATTTTTTTTCGTATTTTTAGGCATGGATTATTATCAGTGTACAATAGTAAATTCTTACATACGAGAAAACTTACAAAAGAAAAACCATGTTATACTTATTTTGATAAAGTTCGTTGTAATCTAAATCAACGCATACTTTTGATCATAGTTTTCATATGTAAAGATAATACAACCGTGCATCTTATTCATGTACTAAAAAATAAGTATTTACAGTAGGTTTTATGTTTATAGAATAGTGGTTATTTTAAATTATAGCCACTATATAAAATACGACGATTATGTATGTTATTTCAACATTATAAACTTGGAAGTAAACGTTTTTTTTTTTTTTGCTGCAGTTACTGATTGTGGTGTGTTGTTTTGGCTGTTCAAAACATGACATTAAATGTGCGTGACTCGATTTTCATAAAAGACGTAAATTGTTTTTATATGATCATATCGTAGCCAATCATCATCACTGCCGTCATCATCACAAAGGAATAAATTATATTGCACTATATGATGAGCATGCTTTTAAATTGATATTATAACAAGGGGTCAGTTTCGCAGTGTAAAGTTAAATAAAGTAAAACACATATTTTATTTTAAACTTATTAACTCTAAACAGAAAGCTAAAGAAAAAGGTGACTATTTTTGAAGGATTTAATATAATATGAATAATATTTATAGTAGTATCAATTGAACAATAGCAAATGAAACTTAAACGACTCTATCTGAAATTAACCCTAAGATAACATTTTATTCAAAGGAGAAATAAATAATATATCAAAGCTATTTAAATTCGCAAGTTGATTCATTATATTTGGGTTTATGCTATACGATGTTGTTATTCTAACATTAACCTGGTTAATAATTTTAAAAACTAAAAAATTTACAAAAATGTTTCTCTACAAACACAAAGAATTTTGTTGGACGAAAACTTAACAAATTTTTCCTTAAAACAATAAAACTTTTTACATAAAATAACAAACAATTTTTTAAAGTTGATGAGAAGCTTGAAATAAATTTTATTAAGAATAAAAATTATTTTTTTTCGACCTTTAATTGTGCAATGAAAATAAAAATTATTCAAGTTCGAGGCCATACTCTATATTTCTTTATTAGGATATTGTATTAATAATAATCTATAGAGTTTTTGTTTTCAAATTTATTAATTGACCACTTTCAGGAATGTGCTGATAGATATATTTCTGAAATTTTCTAGGTTCCCATCATCAGAACTCGTTTGAAAAAGTGACAATCCCATGCAAAACATCAAACATTCATATAAAATAGTTTTCCCACTAAATAATAACTAATATATGAGCTCGAATTTAAAGAGCTCATATATATATGATGAAAAATCAATTGAAAACTTGTTCGTTATGTGCAAGCTCTACCTTTGGTAGATATACAATACAATAAATTAATAAATATGAAAACAAAAACTCTATAGATTAATTCTTAGGACAATATCCTAATAAAGAAATATAGGGTATGGCCTCAAGCTTGAATAATTTTCATTTTCGTTAATGGAAAGCTTCATGAAACCATTAACTTTCTATAAAGTTTCAATACTGTGGCAATTTCATTGTTTTAATGCAAAAATTTATTAATATAATTAAGAAAATTCGACCAGTGTTTTTTGGATTGTTTTAAAGTTATGATAAATGCAATAACTACATATAAACTGATTTTGAAAAACCAACCCTTGTATAAAGCAAGGACTAGCAGAATTATAAAAACGCTTTTTCCTTAAACATAATGACAATGCACTTTGGCATTCATATGCATCATTAGCATCATAATCTTCGGAAATGTGTATATAGTAAACAAATTTAAATCAGTCTAAACTAGACTAAACAATACCCTAAGCAAGAGAATACATGTGAATTATGGCCACTTCGTAGGCGGTCAGAGCCCCCATTCTTTTATGGAGATTAAGTCTGGAAAATTATCGGTCAAAATCGACAGATCTAGTTAAGTGAATATGTCAGTGCACATAGGTAAGATGTTTTTTAAATTTAAAATGCCAGGGGATATTTTTAAAAATTTTTTATTTTCGATCTCAAACATGTTTTAAAAACAAGCCACTGGAGTTTAAATCTCAATTTTTGCGATTTTGTTGAAGAATTTTTTTAAATTTGAAATGGGAGATTTGAAAAACACCCCAAAATTTTGTCCGTTTTTGACATCACATTAGGACAGGTTAACGCTATCCAAAAAAAAAAAAAACTTCTTCTACATCCCACAAATTTGAGTCCTTAAGTAAAAAAAAAAAAATATTTCAGTATCAATTTAAAAAAATTTTATAATGTGTGCTCGAATTTCTCGGTCAAGTAAATAATTGCCACCTTGGTGGTCTGGGGCATTATTTATTACTGGGCTAGTTTTTAAACCGATTTTGTGTTTTTATACCTTTTTAAAAACATAATTATATCTTCATTTTGATATATTTACCTTCTTGAGTAAAAACTTTTTACGACATTTAAAAAATTTTACAAAAACTAAAAAACAGTGACTTTTTCGCCTTGTATAACCGTTTTCTAAACTTTGGGCCCAACTAGGCACGACTAGGGCACTGTCGGATTGAGCTGAAAAAATAGGACATGATTTCTTACACCAAACCTCATATTTTAAGCAGCGCAAGCAAAAAAAAAATCCCATACAGATGCGACCAGTCTATTCCTATTTTGAACAAAACATTTCTTCATGTCAGACCTTTAAAACAAAAATTCATCAAAAGCGATCCATGTACTAAGAAAATATAGTTATAGAAGTGAAAATTTTTGGTATTTTTTAAAGACTACCGTATTAAGATGATCGTATTAATAATCATTCCAAGGTGAAAATCTTGCGATTAGTTTAAAAATGCAACTAACTTTTGCAAAATAAAAAATGTGGCAACTCTAGAAAAAAATCTGGCAATCCGCCAAAAGTTTTAGTTTCTTTTTCGAAATCAGCAAAACGACTTATTATTTTATTTGCATGTTGGTATGAATACCCTATTAGTAAACATAGAAGTTCTGTTCGCGAGTGCGTATGAGTGTTATTAATTCAATGACTAAACATAAAATCAAGTATACGACACGTGGGATGGGGTATTTGAATAAAAAAATAATGGCAACAAATAGAGAATTTCTAAACTACTCTTCCGATCGGTAGAATCAAATCGAAAATTGTTAAGGAATACATCCATATTCAGAATTTTTTTGATTTCTATTTATGGCCGTTATGTTTTTAATCTATGTTATAAATATCATGACATACGCCTTAAAACTAAATTCTGAAGAGACTTTTTTTTATTACAATCTTTTAGAAGACTTTTCTGTGATATTACAAATTACATTTTTTTTTAATACTTTTGATTTGCTGTCATTTTCAGGTATTAAACTATTAAGAGCTGAGCTTCGACAAACATTTTTATAAAATTGTTGCAGGTTTGCTTATATCTCAAATTTTAATATTTTTTTATAAAGAAGACTTGTTTTCCAGTCATCGATATAAAACATGAATATAAAGTTGTCCCGAATTTTGAAAATTTGCGAGTTTCGTGACATAGTTGCACTCAAATAATAGGGATTATGAAGCGATGGGGAGGCGAAAATGCGCTCACAGATTGAGGATGACAAATCGCTGAAGCGGAAAAAGGTCTACCAGATTTTACAACCAATACTAATAGAACGTGGAATTTACTATCTTGACAGTATTGTCCTGTTACCCAGTTGATAACAGCGGCCAACCGTTGCACAGTGGCGCGATTTGAGGTTTCGTTGCAAAAATCATAACTTTTGAACCAAATGAGATGAACAAAAAATTTAAAAGGCATATGATAACACAGTAAAAAGTCGTGGTTTAATTTTAAAACTTAGCAGTGTTAATTCTTAACTACTTTGGAATTAAATTTTAAATTAATTCCGAAAGAGTTTATATCTAACACCATGTGGTATAAATTGTAATACTTGTGGGAATTGTTTTAACACCCAGAGAAATTTAAAAGTTTTTAATGACTATTTGGAATAAAAATAACACCAAAATTGCAATGAAATATTTCAAGAGAAAAAAAAAACAATTCCTTTTAATTTACAAATAACACCGACGCAGGCATTGTTTTTAGTTTTTTTTTTTTGTTTTAGAACTTTCGGTTTTATTTTAATGCCAAAAAATACTTAAATTTCTCTCTTAAAACAAGTTTATTCTTTAAAGTTTAAAAACAACACCTAATAAGGTATTAAAAACAGCTGTAAAAATGTGCCTCTCTCATGAAACTGCTTGTTTTGGTTTAAAAATAATACCAGAAAAAGTATTAAATCTCTCTCTTTGTTACAATTAATGAAGTTAAAGTTATATTTTTTAACACCACGCGGTTTAAAACAAGCGAAGTCATTGGACAAAGCTTCGGAGGTCCATCTGAGTGGCCCATTGACGTATTACCATATTAAAATCTTTTAAAATTGCTTCCTTCTACTGCTGCCGGGCGAGATACAAAAAAAACATCGCTTTTACTATATCTTATCTATCTTATTTTATATTTTATTGCAGCTACACACACCGATCGAAAAGTACAAAGTAGGATCTCAGCAGCCAACTATTATAGCTGTTGGAGAAAAGAAAACGTCTATTTCACAGTACTTCATAAGTTTGGATAATAAATGCATCAACTTACCTCTCGAATATAGCTTCGCGCAGGTATTTGATCTTTATTTTAAATCATTTTACATTTTCAATATTGAGTTTGATATCTCATTGGCAAACTTTTTGCGTTATTTTGCAAAGTACATATATTGCATATCCCTTAATTTTAGAATATTAATATTATTAAATGAAATTATACCATAATTTTTAAACGACAATACAAACAAGAAAAACGTTTGCTCTATTTATGTGATTATAATACTAAGAAATCAAATATTTCATTTTAAGAAAAACAAGAAAAATTTTTGCTTATTTGTATGATTATCTTTCATTTTAATTAAATTTATTGTATGATTAAAATTATACTATAACTTTTTAAACGACAATACATAACAACAAACCTAGGCCTTTAGTTCCATATACATAATTATTTAATATTTACACAATATTTATAGAAAAATAAGAATTATATTTTTGTTTATTATGATTATATAAAATATTAATTAAAATATTATAATTACTTACATACAATTATTTATACTAAAAATCCTCAATATCTATATGCCAACTTACGCTTTGCCAGATCACCCAGGGGTAAAAAACTTATACTCCCAAACCATCGAAATCTTGTGTCTGAATGGCAGTTCTATCTAAATGCTACGCGTCTTTGGAATACTCTCCCACAAAACCAACAACTAAACAGCAATGCAAAAAACTTTAAAACAATTTTTATTTAATTTTTTTTCGTAATTTAATATTTTTGTGAACGCTATTATATTGATCCGTGCAATTGATTGTAATTTTTATAATTTGTATATTTTATAATTATATTTAAAATTAATGTTTGATTTAATAATTTAATATTTTGTTTTGCCAAACTTTAATATTTAACATTTTGCATTCCTATACTATAAATATAAGATTAAATCTTGTTGTATAGGAAATAAACAAGTAAATAAATAAATAAATAAATAAATAAATATAAAATATAAATTAAAAATAACTAAACATAAAACTAAAGTTGTTTAATTTATTTTCAATGAAATTTTATAAAAAAAGGTTGTTAATTTTAGCCCTTCCTAAGTTAAAAGCAACACCCGTTCAGTGTACCATATATTCCATTAGGTATTGAAAATAACACCTATTTAAGAATACAATATATTCTTAATGGTATTATTCTAAATCTTGGTCAGGTGTAAAACGTATTCCATTGGGTATTATATTAATGCCAAGTTACTTATTGAATATAAACAATTTGGTTTTATTTTAACACCAAACAATAATAAACCGTAATACATTATGGTGTTATTTTATGCTCTCAAAAACGAAACTCTCTCTCACTCTCCGTTTTTCAATCTCTTTATAAGTATACCATAATGGAATACATTTAACACTTTTTAGGGATTGTTATATATATACAACCGGCTCGGTGTTAAAATTAAACTAAAACTTTTTGCTGTGAAATAATTGATCAATCTATGAAAAGAGTTTTTGAAAAGGGTTCTATGCCAGTTAGGTGCCCACTGATGGGTTAGCTAAGTTGAAATTTGTTTAAAAATTCATTTTATGGGAAGTAAAAAATTTTTTTTAAGTTTTTGATTTTTATGTTTCTGTTTAAAGGCTTTTTTTTAAATAAAATTTTACCTCTAACAAAAAATGGGGCAAGGACGGGCAGCTGGAAATTTCTGCACTAGGTAAAGGATTAATCAAAGAACTTATTTTGAAAATATGGCAAATATAGAAATGTAAAGCTTTTTTTACTTTCCATCAAAGTTGAGAAATATTGAAAAAAATGGACGGTTGGTAAATATCGATTTACCCTGCGCAAACACAAAGCAAACAGTAAAATATTTTTTTTATTCTTCTCTTAGTAAATAGATCTATTAATAGAATCAAAAAGAATAACGATCCGCTACCTAGTTTTCGAGATATTGTGTCTGAAAGCGGTTCAAATTACCTGAAAATGGTCTATTTTTTTTTGAACACTGAAAATCAGTCAACTTCAACGGGCTATATCTTCTGAACCAAAAATCGGATTGTAATAAGAGTAACATAAATCGTTGGATAACTTCCTGTAAAATAGGTTTATTCAATGTTTTTTAGGGGTGCATGGAATTTTTGATTTTTGTAACGTCACTTGTTCTTCCGCCACTGTGCGTTGGTTGCCACAGTTGGCACAATGTATGGAATTCAAAAAAATATCTGGAATCGCTATATCGAAGGTTTATTCAACATTGTTAAACTTGTTTTATAAAAAAACACCCCTATTAAATTGTTGTAGTTAAATAAAAACTAAGTTTTGAGAATCAATGTTTACCACAATATTTTAGAGTAGGAAATTAAGCTCTGTCGATAGAAAACAAAATTTACAAAGTATTTTTTAAAGTAGTTGCTTGTGTTCCGTGTACTGTTTGGAAACGAGAATGTGGTAAATTTAAAATTAAATTAAGTAAAAATGTACAAAAATAAATATTGTGAAATGAATACACCTCTTCACCTATTGTAAAAACTTGATAAGCCACATATCAAATTTTCTAGTTTTCGCTGTTTTCTAGACATCCATTGAATAGATATTGAATGAATTCTTACTCAAACACTTGTCACTAGTATATAAAGTATAAAAGTCCTGCAGTAGTCTTATTTCCTAAAATTTATTCACCTTTTTAAATGCAGAAGCTAACAAAAAAATAAATGTGGCTTATCAAGTTTTTACAATAAGCCCTTTAATTGTCAAAAATCTTAAAACCATTTTTATGTTGGCTTCTAATCGTTGACAGTAAACAAAATTAAGATTGAAGCTTAATTTCTTATTTCGTCCAAGGATATACAGGATCTCAATAGGATAGTTCTAAAGGGCATCGTCTTAGCTCGAAAACGTGTGAAACGATTTTTATGAAATTTGAAAGAAAGATTATATTTAGTAGTACGAACAAAGAATTTTAGTTTCATCGATATATTGGAGCAAAAAACGAAAATCGCCGAAAAGTTTATTTTTTGGATTGTATTTTTTATTGGCTCATATCGTCTTAAGTAGGCCAACATTTTCATAAATAACACTGAACCTTTTAGTATCTCGTTGCAAACCACCTTTAAGGATGTAGGGTACTATATTTAGATCCAGGCTTATGTTACTTTTAAACATAAGAAAATGTTGTTTATTACAAGTGTTTAATATTGATTTTATCATCATAATCATATTTTAGCATTTCTGATGCCGTACTGATGATCTTTGGGTGATTTTAATATTGTGTTGGACCTGATGCGCCCTTCAAGTCATGTCATACTTGCCTCTTTTTAGCCAAACCATTTACAGTTTATGTCTTACAACTTACAAGGGCGTGTCAATAAATTATAAGGTTTGTTACTTTTCAAAAAAAAAATAATAAATGCTTAAAACAAAAACTTTAACAACAAGCATGGCTCTGAGTAAATTACAGTGCGTGCAAATGTTCTTGTGAACATAAAATTATAGTTTCATATTTTGTTGTCGTTGTTTAGCTTTTGTAATCACGATTATGTTGCTGTTGTTGTTTTAAATGTTTTCGATGTTCACCTTTTTTAATATATTCTTACATTTTTATGACTGATGTTGAGTTAAAATTATCACCATTGCATTAATCTTTTTTTTTTTTGCTTGCAACAGGATCATTTATAATAATTAAATTTTTTTTTAATAAATTTACTTGCAATTTTTATTGTAAGTTGTTTGGTTACTATTTAAAATATGCAACTTTAGTGCTGTAAACATTTTTTTTTTTGCTTCAATTTCTATGGCGTAAATTGTTTTATAATTATACAAATTATTTTTAATTAAAAAACTTGCACATTTTCAAAAAGATAACAAAAAATTCTGACGTAAAGTTTAAATATTCCGATTAAAAAAGAGTTTCTAAAAAAAATCCAAATGATTTTTATTGTAGCGCAACAGTGAGGTTGGGGCAGACTGGTTGCACTCTGGAACAGAAGGGGAAGCTTGAAAAATCCAAAAATAAAAAATAAAAACACACGGTTGGTTGTTGTATGGTTGCGTATGTTGAAGTATAAAATACTTTCCTTTTATTTTACAAAGTACTTCAATTTAAGTTCACAATTTCAAAAAAGGAGAAAAGTTAAACTTTTAACTCGTCCAAGGCTATTTTTTTTTTTTTTTTTTTTTTATTTATTTAATTGTTAATTCATATAAAGGTTTACAAATTATATAATGGTCTCAGCGCCGCTAGGGCATTATAGAGACAACGTTGGCAACTTTACCTAATTAACATTATTTCATTAATTTCTATTACATTTTTTGTATATAGATTATAAATAAATTATAAAATAAAATAGATGGGAGAAGAAAAAAAAAGTTAAAAATTTTACAAATTATTATTTATATTAGAAGCATATCAATATTGTGTAAATATTAATCTTTAAGTTGATTTTTGAACGAAGAAACTGACGAACAGTCTTTTAAAAATTGAAGCAAATTATTGTATTCAAAACTACCACTATACTCAATTCTTTGCTTGGTGAGTTCAAGACGACATCTAACAAGCCTTAAATTGGAATTATATCTTGTATTATACAAAGTTTGATTTGTAGAAAAACTGATTGTATGATGCCCAATTCCATGTATTACCTTAAAAACATATGTCAATAATTGAAGTTTGTATATACCATAAATTGGTAAAACTTTTTAGCAACATTTTCATAAAGCGACAAAGTCGGATATAATTGGGGGAGATTAAAAATAGCTTTTAACGATTTGTTTTGAATAATCTGCAAAGATTTCAAATCTACATTTCTTTTAAATCCATATAAGAGTGTAAGATAGTTCAGGTGACTTTGAATGAGAGCTTGAAAAATTATAAATTTTGATTTTTCGTCTAGTTTATACTTAAGTTTAAACAATATACCAAGTGCTGGAGATATTTTTGAACGTACATATTGAATATGATTTTGCCATGATAAATTATTTTGCAGAACAACTCCTAAATACTTTATTGAATCAACTTCAACGATTTCATTTCCATTTATACATATGGTACCTTCCGAAATATTTCGTCTAAACTGGGGTCTAAAACGCACGAGTTTTGTTTTGCCTGGATTTAATACCAATTTATTAATCCTTGCAAACTCTGAGATGAGGGGCAGCATCCCGCTCTGCAAATGTTTTAAAAACTAAATTTTCTTTATAAGGATATAGTAAACATAAATCGTCTGCATACATAAACATTTGTCCTGTTAACCCCAAGTTATTTATGTCATTTAGATAAATATTAAAAAATAAAGGACCCAACACACTTCCTTGAGGGACTCCATACGCCACATTAAGCATTGAACTCTTACAGTTATTAATATGTACAAATTGTTTACGATTTTCCAAATAGCTTTTGAAAAGATTCGATTCTCTACTACCTCTCACTCCATAAAATTTTAATTTTTGAACCATAATTGAATGATTTACAAGATCAAACGCTTTGGTAAAATCATAAAATATTGCACCTACCGCAATGAAACTCTATCTCTATCTATCACAGATATAATTGACTACGTTTACAATAGCTTCATCCGTACCACAACCCTTACGGAAGCCATATTGGTTTGGATATATTAACTTTTCATTCTCTAAAAACGTTGAAGTTGGCTATGTAATATCGTTTCAAAAATTTTATCTACAATAGGTAAAACTGCAACAGGCCTAAATTTATCAACTGTATTACAATGAATTTCCTTTGGTATTGGAATAATTTTATGAATTTTTAGTACATCAGGATAAATTGCCTGACTTATTGAGGAGTTTAAAATTTTAGCTAAGAAAGGTGCAAGAATCTCTTTACATTCAAATACACACTTCGAGGTTATACCATCATTTCTAGGGCTCTTATTCAAATTTAATTTGGTAATCAAATCAAAGACTTCATTTTCAGTGGTATGATGCAAACAAAATTCATTCCGAGTGTATCTTAAAGTTCGGAAAGCATTACAATGATCGCTGGAATTGTATTCGATTCCATTAATCAAATTTTCAAACCGATTTTAAAAAATATTGATTAAAAATTTCGACTTTTTCATTATCATTTACAAAGAGTGAATATAGAAAAAGAAAATATTCGTTAAATTTAGGAAGAACGAAACAAAAGGAACGCATCTAATGGCACCAGCGCTTTCTGGGTGACAATATTGGCACCACCGTCAGCATATATCTCCGCAATAGAGTTGCCATCAGAACGTGTTTAGACATGAACAGTTTATATGATGATATTTTGTTTGATATTTTTATATGAGACGGAATATATTTTTATTTGTCTCCATATTAAATGATATATGACATTTTGGTTTCCTGCAACGTATATTCCCGCGAAAAAAACGATTAGAGTCAAACAAATGCTATACGATTAAATTATATGTGTTTAAATTTTGAAGCGGATACTATCGTATAAGATAAGATATTATTATATATGGAATTATGATTTTATTTTTTATATTCGGTGCCAAATATTATCATTTCCATAAATATATTTTCTTTATATGATTTGCTTTTAAATTTAAAAAAAATTAAAAACAAAAGTTTCTTTTATATTATGTTATGTGCCATATACAATCTGATATTCTTGACTAAAATATATTTTGTTGCAAATAAATTTATAAATATTTTTACCACAAGGCATACAAAATTTAATGTTTCTTCATATCCATATAAAATTTTGTGTAATAGATTTTTCTTCTTCATTATAAACTTTTCACCTTTAGCTATTTCTAAATTATTACTCATTTTTTGGCAAAAAATATTGCTCCCATGAATTGATTTTCCAAAGTGCTATTGTGCGATTCAAAAGTAAAGGCTGATGTTGCGTGCAACTTTCGCGAGTGCTCAACACATAAAATGACGAGAAAAAAAACACAATTTGTGTATTTCAATTGTTAAGAAACATAATTTACACTTTGTTCAGCAAACACTGCGTTATTGCGCTTATCCGTGCATAAGTACACTTAGAATACTATGTAGGTAAAGACCACTGCAAATTTAGTTAAAAACAAATGAAATTTTACTTAGGCCCGGTTCACACACGGCAATTTTACTTGCGCAAGTCTTGAGTTTATAGAAGAGGTAGGAAAAGAGAATTAAAGAGGGTAAAGACTTACCCGTACTCCAATTCGTTTTGTTTTTTCATCCGCAATTTTCAACACGCAGTTGTAAGGAGCAAGTTTAAAGGAGAATTGAAGCAAGTTTAAAGGAGAATTGAAGAAAACTTGAGCAAGTAAAATTGTCGCGTGTGAATCGGGACTTAAAGAAAGAACGACTTACATTTTAGTAAATTCAACTGACATTGTCATTGGGTTTTTAATGGTCAAAAAATTAACCACAACTTTAACAAAAATTTACCAAATATGTTAGTAAAAAATAAACAAACATTTAATATTTTTAGTTTTTTAAATAAAAAAACCAACTGTAATGTAAAATCATAAAACAGTCATTTGATGTGGTTTGTTTTTTTAAATGAACTACAAGGTTAGTAATTAATGTAATTTTTCTACAAATGTCTGACATTTACATTACAAATAAAGAAACTGTATTACAACCCAAACAACTACATATTTTAAGGCACTTCATCGCTATAATGCAGAAATATGGAGGGGATGGCAACCTGTAAGCACTGGCATCCTGAAAGCATACACACTATTTATTTTTATCATTACTTTAAATAGAATGTAATAATCTAAACATTTTTTGAAACTATATTTTTATACGGTTTATTTTTACTTCTAGTAAGAACACATATACATACTTATTTTTATTTTTTTGTAAGCTGAAAAGTAATGGCATTTTGTGCAATCAAGTCATTCATGTTTTTATATATCAAGTATAACATGTTCAGAGAGCTCAGATGGTAGAGCGGTTGATTGACAATATTATTTTCTACACTGGGGCCGATAGATTTAGCATGGTTAAACATCGTCTAAAAAAAAGTAAAAAAGTCAAATGAAATATTTTATTTATTTTTAAAATTATATGTACAAAAAAGGGCGTTAAAACATGCAAAATTGTAATACAATTTTGGGAAAATCTGAAAGAACTTTGTAATCCGTTAAAGTCAATAGTCGGTGCTCTTGTTTTCGATTTTAAGGGACAATTTTGTGGTGTTGTGTAACAAAAAAAATTTATTTTGAACTTTACAAAAATTAATACGAAAGTTATGGTAGCTACAAAAATTATGGCGAATAAATTATGGTTGCGATAGCAAAAATTTTGAGAAGTTTTAACTAAAAAATTTGGTATCTGCAACCGAATCACTCGATTATCAAAACATGCAGTTTCAATCACGGATCTGTTGAGTAAAATATTGATGTCAAGTAAGTTTTCATATTAAAGCAATTATTTATTTTCGAAAAAAACGTATAAAATTAAATGATATATTTGGTATTAACACGAAATATTTATATTGTGAGTTCCCTTAACAAATTATTTTAAATTACAAAGTTGTACGCATTCATTAAAAAAAAAACTGACATGTTTCAGCACATAAAATTTAATATACAAATATAGTCTGCACTTTAAAGGAGTGCATTATAAAATTAATTAATAAGCCATTAAATGTATACAATGTGTGTAAAATTATGATTTTAAATTACAAAGTTGTACGCATTCATTAAAAAAAAAAAACCTGACATGTTTCAGCACATTAAATTTAATATACAAATATAGTCTGCACTTTAAAGGAGTGCATTATAAAATGAATTAATAAGCCATTAAATGTATACAATGCCTGTAAAATTATGATACAGTCTGCGAAATAGCCAAAGCATTCAAACCGAATGCATTGACATATTATCGAAATGCCATATAAATGCATTTTAATGATGAGTGAAATAATTGTTATATGTTATACGTGCATTTATTCTTCGTAAAACGAAATCACCACAGCATACAGTTCAAAAATTTGTTGAAATAACGACAATTAGTGAAAATATCGCTTAAGTACGGGTATTTTATGGTTTGTTACATCCGCGTTCTCCATAACTGAAGATTATATTTACCACCTTCGTGGAAAAATTCGAGGTCATAGCTTTACCCTTCCTAATCCAACACATCCTACTTCTGACGAATTTTGCTTGATGAAATTGAATATGGCTTTAATAAATCCTTTAAAACGAGGCCTACTTTATTTTCCGACGTTGGTTGGTACTGAAATATTTTAAAACAAATATTTTTCTATTTAAAAATTAATGTTTTAAAAATATTATTGAGCCCCTCGGTGTTTTCCAGTGAACATATCCTTATAAATTTACAAGTAATATCCCAAAATGAAACTGGGACTATCTCTGACAAAAGATATGTACCCCTTCGTCTTAATTTTTAAGTTAATGTAATAAATTAGTAACAAATTCTTTCACTTAAATTCAGCATATAAAGGGTGATTTTTTAAGAGTTTTCGGATTTGATTTCAAAAAAAGCACATAAAATTTGGAGAAGTGTACGAAATCTTTATTTGAATCAATAGAACGATTTATATAGTTCAATGTTTAACGATGATTTCATACAAATGATGACCGCGGCAACGCCTCAAATTGTTCATACGCTGGGTCTAATTTTGGCATACTCTCTCTAACATATCAGCCGGTATCTCACGAATAAATTCTTCAATATTTGCTTCCAGTGCGTCAAACCGTTGCGGGCTTTTCCCTATAGACATGACCCTTAACTTAGCCCCACAATTGGGGCATTGTTTCGCGTGAGGTGTGGCATGTGGTAACGTCTTGTTGAAACCACATGTCACCCTAGTCCAGCTCTTCCATTTTGGGCAAATTCTCGCCATTCTCAGTAATGTTCCTGACTTCGTCGTCTTTGAAAAAGTACGGTCCAATGATGCCACCGGTCCATAATCCACACCAAACAGTGTATTTTTCGGGAAACATTGACAGTTCTTGCAATGCTTCTGGCTGCTCTTCGCACCAAATACGGCAATTTTGCTTGTTCGCGTATCCATTCAACCAGAAATGAGCTTCGTCACTGAACGCAATTTTTCGATAAAGTGGTGCACGACGCAATTTCTTAACCGAGCATGAATTTTGATAATAAAATTCAATAATCTGCAAGCGTTGTTCGTTTTTAAGTTGATTCATGGTTAAGTTATAAACCAAACTGAACATATTTAACAGTAACATGTTACACGAAAACAGCTGAGCTGTCAACAGTGCTGCCAAAAAGAAAGTTGCTAAAAAATCACCCTTTACAAAAAGAGAAAATTTTAAAAAAGTGGTTACACTGTTAAAAATCGACATATATGGATACGTACATGAACACAGATGCTTCATACATATTCACATGCATACATGCATCCATTCGTTCATGTTGATATTATGATTACTCATAAATGTTCATATGTATGCATTAACGAAAATTGAGGTAATATTTACATATATAATCATGCATATCTATACATAATCATGCATATTTATACATTTGAGGTAATTTTTATAAATATGATCACTTATGAACTCTGATGAACATTAATGAATCTTATATGGTTGTATTTTGTTATGTATGACCTCGAATCACGTCATATATGAGCATGAATGAGGTCATACATGTTCGTTAATGAATAGACACTTTTTTTGCGATTGTTATCAATTTTCGATTTTTTGCTCACGAAACTTTTATGATACTCCAACTAAAGCTTATGTATGCAAAAAATTATAATTTTAAACCAATTTTAAATCAAAAAAAAAAAAAAAAAAATAGAAAAAGCCCATCTTGGATATAATATGCTAAATGTAATGATTTAATGGTAAAATGTACTGGAATCGTTGCAAACACTTTGGCAGGTCTTAAATATTTATATACAACATGAAAACATATGATTTTACTGGATATATATTTTATTTTTATGGCTTTTCTCACAGTTAGGTATTTAACTCTTTGAAATCTAATGTCCTTTCTATACCCTTTAGTTTTTTTTTCTTACACAGAAGAGCTGTTTTGTTATTTTGCATAATTAGCCTGCATTTACTGCATGATGAATTATTTCTTTTAGCTTCAGAACTTAAAAAGTATGCAAAGTGCATTTTTGTATATTCAACTTTGTACTGACGATTTTCAAAAATGTATACAAATAGTTTTTATTAAGGAGTATGATTCCAGCAGACTCTATTTTGGTTTACTTTTTGCTTGTTTGACACATAAAGCAAAGTTTTTGGCCTGTATGCTTTAGTTTTTTCGTTTTATAGAGAAAGTTTTTTGAAAAATTACTGCTAACAATTTTACCATTCATCATATAAAACTTATTTATGTTGCGTTTGAATCTTACAGCATTACAGTAAAATCATAAAATATAAGCAAAATTATAATAATAACGAGAAAGGAGAAAAATGTATTTTGATTTTGTATGCTTTGGTTATTGCGCAGACTGTATATTATATATAATATATATTGCAACTTTGGACTTTAACTTTGTTCAATACATATTTCTCATTTCAACACAAAATAACTTAATTTTATGATAAGTTTATTAAACATAAAACAAAAGCTGCTGTTTTGTAGCATATCATGTATTAAAATATTTTTTAATAAATAATATTAAACAACCTATAAGGCAACGAAGCGAGCGAACCGATCAGTGAAACAACAAAATGCGTGTTGTTTACAATTAATTTATATTGACGGAAATTAAAATAATCAGTGGCTAGCAACTGCCAATTTCGATGTTAATTCAATTTTGTTGTTAATATAATAATCATTTTTTTTTTTATTATTTCCACATAAAGCTATTATTGCATTAAATGTGATGTTTAAGTATTTTTTTGTATTCATACGAGCAACAATATTTCATATATAAATATTATTATAGGCTGCTATTATGATTAATTTCCTTTAATAATGAACAAACAACAATGTTATATAAGTTGCAGCAACCGATACTTCAATATTTACCTGACCTGTTCATTATTTTCAAAATGTATTAAATTTGTATTACTAAAAGGTGTTCAATAATTGCTCTATTCGTTAACATATTATTTTTACATATTTTTTAATTTTAATTTAAAAAATTGAAAAAAATGTAGTCTCTTTATTATAAAAATCAGCTGGAAACACTAAACATTGTATTTATCTACATAACTTAGTTCACCCTCTAACGGCTAAGGCTGCCTCAGGACAGTCTTCATAAAATTTATCACAAATGCGTCAAATGAGCGTTTTATACTTAGAAATTATTATATTCCACGGTTTGGAAGCGAGAAAGCTTCAACATCAAAATTTCGTATACTTTTAAAAAATATTTTTTTTTTGAAAAAACATAGTTTTCAAATAAAGGGTCCGCCATCTAACGTTTTTTTTTTTCAACTAGTGCTTATTTCGTGAATGGTAACACTTAGCTCCCGTCTGATTTGACAGATAATTAGTTTTATTCTTCCGCTGAACGAATATGGTCCGTACATTCGTTATCTTGTGAAAAAAGTGAAAGAAACTGGCATCCTCATCTATAAACCAAAGCGTGAAAAGCCAAAAACAGTGCGTACACCCGAGAATATTGCTGCTGTGGCAGAAAGTGTGCGTGAAGCGCCATCAACATCAATTCACCGTCGTTCTCAACAATTGAACATTTCGGAGACATCATTGAGACGAATTTTGCCTAAAGACCTTGGTATGACGCCATACAAAGTCCAATTGGTTCAGGAGTTCAAAAAAAAAAAGTTATTTGGCGGACCCTTTATCAAAAAAAACCAATTTGAAGTGACTAAAAACTGTTTATAATAAACTATAAGTAAGATTGAAGATTTATCTTTAATAATAAGTCCTTACTTTGGTCCAAGGACTCACAGGGTTTATCAGGATTCCTCCAAAGGACATAATCTTAACTTATAAACTAATAGACGGATTTTTATGAAATTTGGCAGAAGGAAGACATTTAGTATTAGTAGCAAAGCGTTAGAGTTAAAACAATATGAATTGAAGTTTAAATACTTTTCCGCCTAATTTCACTTTTTCCAAAAAGCGAAAATCGTGATATCTTCTTAAATAGGAACAGAAAAAAAAATAGTGTGGCTATAGCTTGGTAAAAGAAATAATTTTTGTTCAAAACTTCCTTTTTATATGCTTTAGTTTTCAAAATGCACCCTACAATATTTTATCTCAAATCGCTCAAATTAGGCAACGATAAACAATTTTGTTGAAGGACTTATTATTATTTTTCTAGTTTAGCACATATTATGAATTTCGTTGCAAAACATCGTTTGCCAGTTAGAGGGTTAAAGGAACAAAATATAATTTTAAGCCCAGGAAAACTTTGTTTCTGAGTGCGATAAAGTAATGTATTACCTTGTAATATATACGCCTTATGTGTATCAGCATTTTCCAACAAAAAGTAATGGGTTTACCGATAATGGGTTATACAAGGCATTTTTTTGTAATGAATACTCCATGAGGATTATTTCAAAACATAGAGTAATGAGTTTCCAATAGTTTGTTAATTATATTTAAATGAATATTCAACATTATTTTGAAACATATAAAGGGTGTTTTTTATACAGGTATAGAACTTTAAGTTGGCAACATTTTTTTGATTGGTGGCCACTTGGTCAGCTGTCAAGTGTTTTATATTTAGTTTGGTTTGGCATATCTACATGAATAGATTGACGCCTGAACATGAATAGAGGTATAGAACTTTGAAATGGAACAAAACAAAGATGAATTTTTTAAATTGACATAAAATTTACTTTATTCGAAAATACCTTCTGGCATTATAATATAAATATGACTTCTGGCATATAACCGCCATGGCTGGCTCGGACGTTGTCTAATCTGGAGGTCCAATTATGGATGACTTTTTCCAACCTTTGTGGACGTATATTGGCTATAACGAGGGCGAATGTTGTCCTCCAACTGGTCAATCGTTCGGTCTTATCGGCGTAGACTAGCAACTTCACATATCCCCACAGAAATTGTCCAGCGGCGTTGAATATCACGATCTTGGAGGCCAATGCTCAGGTGCAACTCGTGGAACTATGCGTTTACCAAACGTTGCCTTCAATAAACAATTGTGGTGCAAGCTGTGTGAAGTTCCCTAAGTGTGATTTTGATATTCCATTAGTGGTGCGCTGACATAAACTTTTGTATACCTCAATCAGTATAACATTACCCCGTTTTATATACAACATTCTATTCCATTCAACTGCACTAAAATGAATAAAAAATACTTGTAATTTTTAAGTACTTTTTTATATTAATATTTCTTCAAGTTTGATATATTTTTTATTAAAAATGGAAATTATGATTTTGCGACCTTTAATTGTGCAATGAAAATTAAAATTATTCAAGTTCGAGCCCATACTCTATATTTCTTTATTAGGATATTATCCTAACAAATAATCTATAGAGTTTTTGTTTTCAAATTTATTAATTGACCACTTTTGGGAATGTGTTGATCGATCTTTTCGGGAGTTTCTAGGCTCCCATCATTAGAATACGTTTTAAAAGAAGTGACAATCCCATGCAAAACATCAAACATTCATATAACCTAGTTTTCCCACTAAATGAGAACAAATATAAGAGCTCGAAGTTAAAGAGTATCACCATTGATCAAAATAAATTGAAAACTTGGCTTGTTTTAAATAAAACAAAATAAGTGTAAAAATAAAAAGGAGAATAAAAAAAAACGTGTATTGTATATCTACCAAAGGTAGGGCTTGCACATAACGAACAAGTTTTTAATTTGTTTTTGATCAATGCTGATAATCTTTAACTTCGAACTCATATATTAGTTCTCATTTAGTGGGATAACTAGGTTACATGAATGTTTGATGTTTTGCATGCGATTGTCACTTCTTTCAAAACGTGTTCTGATGATGGGAACTTAGATAATTCTCGAAATAGATCTATCAACACATTGCTGAAAGTGGTCAATTAATAAATTTGAAAACTATAACTCTATAGATTATTTGTTAGGACAATATCCTAATAAAGAAATATAGAGAATGGCCCTCGAACTTGAATAGTTTTCATTTTCATTAATATTTCTTCTTTTTTATGGGAAAAATTTCTTTAGCTGCACTTTGCAACGGGAAACTTTGCATGCACCAGCTTATAGTCTACCTAACCCAGTCCATTGTTACTTTCAATTCCAAAAAACCTTGAGAAATACAAAGCATCTGAAATCAATTTCAGCAGGTGTCGACAATTTTTGAAATTACTTGTATATTATTTGCTGTAATATATATTTTTTATTTGGATTACAAATATTATATTATAATGATATGGATTTATTAAAATCCTTCTATTATATCCTATGCGAAATTATAATCCACAAGTGGCAATTTATATTCAAGCAAGTTTTAATTGAGCTGTGAATCAATTACTAGTTGTTTTAAATTAAATAAATTGTTTTACAGTTGCACCGTGGAGCCTTCAATATAAATGCAAATAGTTCAGTTTCAAATAAATTTTTTCGCATTTGTCATAAAATGTAATTCCTACAACCAAAAGATCCTAAAAAGGTCTTAAGGATGTTGATTGAAAACATTTTTTGGGAGTTTAACCAAGATGCACTGAATAATATGATTTACTTTTTTTAGTTAGAATTTAACAGGAAGAAGAACAATAAATTATTTTTATTGAACAATTTAAGGGACACACTGGATATGCCAGACTGCCGCAGTTTCGTCGTGTCCAAGGACTCGTCAATGGTTAGTTTATGTGTCAATTGAACAAAGTATGTTATATTATTGAATTGCTCTACATGAAAAACTTTTAACTTTGAGTCGCAGTGAGCTTCAAACCCACAGCCATACATCGGGCTATGACTCGTAGCATCACCTCTTATGTTATATTATTAAATTGCTCTACATGAAAAACTTTTAACTTTGAGTCGCAGTGAGTTTCAAACCCACAGCCATACATCGGGCTATGACTCGTAGCATCACCTCTTAGCGCGATGAGCTACGGTCGACACAGCGATGAGTGTGGCTAAGTGGAATTTTGTCAATTAATTAATTATTAATTAGAAGAGACAGAATTAACTAATACATTTGAACAATTTATTTTTCAACTAGAATGCTTCCTCTTTTGAATACTATAGTTATCTCTTATTCACAAGTAATTTATTGACTGACATTTGGTTATCTTAAATCGAGATACACTGAATTGTTCCTTATTTATTCTCTGTTTAATAAAACGCAAGAAATAGTTTTAAATTCCACAAAAAGCATGATAATTTCATTTTCATGTACAACATTTATCAAACCCAGTGTAATTTGCTAATAATCATGTTGCAATAATTTTGTTTCTGAATTTTTATTTTTTTTTTTTCAATTTAACAACCTAAATAAAAAATTATTATATTATATTAAATTTAACATGCACGATTCACAATTAACTTTAATATTAAATGACTTAAAAAGTGTTTGAAACACGTTTTAATAAATTACTAACTACACACATCAAATACATAATAATAACAACAACGGGCTAATACAATGAATTAATGAATATGTGCTATTATAATTTGCTGTAGTTGCCATTGTCGTTGTTGATGTTTAGTGAAAATTTCATATAATTTTGTGATTTGTGGAAATTCAACCTGCTTATTTGTATAAAAACACTATGGCTAAAAAGTAAACGGAAACCAAATTGGTAATGAAAATAAAGCGGTTCACAGGTTTCATCAAATTTTATCACATTAATCCTAATTTAATTAGTCTTTTGAACAACATTAGATTACAAATTTATTATTTTTATGCAAAAGTAACAAATTTAATTAAAATATTTATCATACGCTCTGTAGTGCAGCTTGATTGCAAAATAACTTGTGTATATTTTTAGAACGCTTGATGAATAAGTGAATTAAACTGAATAAAATAGATTTTATAACTGCAAAAACAGAAAAATAGAATAGGCACAGTTTTGTCAAAACAATATTGACAGTATTGTCCTGTTACCCGATTGATAACAGTGCCCGATTGATAACAGTGGTAAGTATAATAATACACTCAAATAAAAAAGTTAGTAAAGACAGCAAAAAAATTTTGCTGAGTCAGCAAAATTTTAGTCAGGAGGGTGCTTGCTAATGTCAGCAAAATCTTTGCTGAATATTAGCGAGCTGATTTTTAGCAACAAAATCAGTAATATCAGCAAAAGTTTTGCTAACACTTAGTGGATTAGAAATTTAAAAACCTTGCCAAAAATTAATAAAATGTTTGCTGAATTAGTAGACTGAAAAAAACTCAAAAAATTTGTAGAAAAATTATACTTTAGTTAATTTATTTGCTGAAAATCATAAAACATAATCATAAAACATAATCATAAAACATATTATTGTTTAAAATAATTTACAATACATTGTAATATATAAAAATGTTCATACTCCCAAATTGACGACATAAATTAATTTAATATCTAAAAGCAATAGAAATATTTATGGCATCTTTTAAAGGAACGCAAATGCCGCAGAGAATTATACAATGTTCCATTGAAAAGTTGAAATATTAAAAAAAAATATTTAAAACTTTGAAGAGTTTTACATTCATTTTATTTTTTTGCTCATAGCATTTAACTTTCTAATCCAAAACCAATACAAATGGTGTCACTAGACTGAGGAGAATCATTCACTGAAAAGGTGATTTCCGTAGAAGAAGGTTGTATTGTGATTTACAAGTGGAACCAAAATTTCTCAATTTTTAAAACTCACAACGACATTTGAAACTTAAGAAATATGTGAACTTTTTAAAAATTTAGCGAAAATGATGTAATTGTATTCGCAGTTTTTTTTTTAAAGATGACTTAAAATCATATTAAGGTATCTAGAGTGACTCTTCGCGAGGAAATTAATTAATAAACTGCAAAATAAATTTCTTTCATATCTAGCGTGTAAAATGACAGTTTTTGCCAAATACATTTCGCTGTGTGACAACTCCGCCAACCACGGGCAAAGCGTACAGCAAATGAAAGATTTAATAAACTTAATACTAAAAGCGAAAAGGCAACTTAAAATATTGAGAATATTAAATTTTTTGTATAGCAAACCTCAGCCTTTTATAAAATTCTTACACACAGACACTTTTTTATAGTTGCAACCGAATTTTTATGGTTCAACGTCCTATCGCAATTATTAAATTGTATCACTATTGTAACAACCGATATTTATTTACAAATTTCGAATTTGTATTGTAACAGTTGAATATTTAATGTTTATGGACTATTATATTCTATAAATAGATTCACATGCGTCCAACAAAATTTATTTTATTATTAAAGAAATTTTATATCTCGCTCTGGACTCAAACCGGTGATCTTCCGTTTGTGAGGCAAGTACTTTACCTCTAGCCTTAACATAATTTGAAATTGTATTTTCTAATTTCAACCTTGAATGTTGCTTTGTTTCAAATTTAAATTTGTATGTCTAAAAATAGATTTGTTTGTACATCAAAAATTCGGTGACTGATGTCAATATTTTATAAGAGATACCAAAACTATAAACAAATTAATATATTTCTTTAAAATTATTTTATTAAAAAAAATCTTATGCAGCGGACTGGACTAGAACTGGTGACCCTTCTGCTTGTCAGGCAATTGCTTTACCTCTAGCCTAAACTCAATTTGCATTTGTATTTTCCTATTTCTAACTTGAATATTTTTATTTCTTTCAAGTTTAAATATTAATGTCTAAAAATAGATTGTATGTACAAATATTCCAAATCATATTAAATAAGTATTATCAAAAAAGTCCGGCGCAATTGTCCCAGTTCTGCGTTTTTGTAATACGTATAGTTTTGCCACATCACGTCGTCTTTATTAATTGCTTATGCATTGAAACCATGCAGTTCTGTTGCTGTTTAAATTTTACTTAATATAGAGTTTCTTACGTTCTACACAAAATGTAAAGAAGTAAAATCAAATTTATGTTTTTTCTATTTTTCACTTCAATGAACCGTACGACTGTAATGATATTTTGAACTTTAACGTGTGAAAGAAGCGTTTACGTATCATTCACAGACATTAAATTTTAAAATCTCAACTGACACAAAAAAGTTATATTTTTTAAAAAATTGTTCAACGTTTATTTTTGATTTAAACATTTTTATAATTTTTGTTGAAAGAAGGCAAATATTATTATCTGTCAGTATAAAATATGTATATATTGTATGCTAAAATAGGTAAATTCTTTAAAATTTTTAAATTGCACACATGGTTTACTAGATATTGCGACTTGAATTTTGCTCAAAATTGCTTTTTTTTTAATTTGTACGGTTTTTTTTTGTTTTATAGCTCAGACTGTCGACTTTTATAGAATATTAGGCAAGTTCTTGTAAAACTACACTGATATAGTTTTGTGCGTTGTGTTAATGTGATGCATCATTAACAAAATATTTTTTCATTAAATCAGTCCGCCAAGAAAGTTTTATTGAATTAATGAAATATTTTCATTAAATCAATAATGGATATATTTATTTATTAAACTTTTCTGTTTTTTTTTGACGTTTCCCTAAAGGCGACTTGAACCCGCAACCATGGTTGGTGCACCAACATATACCGCGTTACCGACTGAGCTAGATAACCGAAACAAAATGATGTTTTTATTTAGACTTTTGTATTAAAATAGCTTTTTGTATTAGTTAAAACACCTCCTGTTGAAATCTAATGGAACAAAATGTTTAGGGCATAAAAAATATATTTATTAAAATGATTGCATATTTTGTTAGGATCAAACAAAAATATTTTATAAAAATTTCATTTACTTAATGAATTTTCATCAATTTAATGAAAATTATTCATTAAATCAATAAATCCAACTTAATGAAAGACATTTTTTAATAGTATGCAGGAAAATTCTATCAGTGTAAGTAGAAAGATTATCTATCAAATCGAATAATGCTGTTGCGATCCGCGACCAAATTATTCACTTTAAATATTTTTTAAAAATTAAGGACTTGGTAGCAGGTCGCAACAGGTTTCCTACCCCTATAAGCATTCTTTTTTGTTATGTTACAACATACGGCAAAAATTTTAGAAATCGGTTCACATTTGCAAAAGTTACACGTCCCCAAAAAAATCTATACACAACAAGGTAGTCAACTTTGACAATCCGTAAGTACACCCTGTAGTAAAACAGGATGACTCAATCACAGTTCTAGAGCTTAACATTGTCTTTACAATTCCGAATTTGATTCATACCATCGGATCAGTAGTTTAGAAGTTCTGTATTTATTACCATTTTTTCAAATACTCCATTGTGCGTATGAGTAATATATTTAATTACTATAATAGTCATACGCACCGTAGGGCAACATGATAATAAAATATTTTTTTATAGTTTTTGAATGCTTGAAACGTAAGTGACTAAAGCTGAATAAAATAGATTTTTGAACTGTATATTTAAACCGTTTGACTACCAATAGTTAATATTTATATGTCCTGTTTTTAGTTTTTTTTTGTATATGTATTTTTGTTATATTACGAGTACACTCAAATAAAAAAAGTTAGCAAAGTCAGCAAAAAATTTGCTGAGTCAGCAAAATTTTAGTCAGGAAGGTGCTTGCAAAAAAATTGCTAATGTCAGCAAAAACAAAATTTGTAGATTCGGCAAAAGTTTTGCTAACACTTAGTAGATTACAAATTAAAAAACGCCCGCTAAAATTAATAAAATAGTAGACTGAATAAAACTTTGTAGAAAAATTGTACTTTAGTTAACTTATTTGCTGAAAATCATAAAACATTTTTTTGTGATTCTTTTTAAAATAATTTACAATACGATACAAAATATAAAAATGTTCATACTCCCAAATTGACGATATAATTAATGTAAACAATAGAAGTAATTTTATATAACATAACTTACTACTTACATCAATTATTGTCAAAATGATGCTATCTTTTAAAGGAACTCAAATGCCGCAGAGAATTATAAAAACGAAACGAAAAAATAACACAATATAAACATATACAACCCTTTTTGTTTGCAAAAAATATGTATATAAAAATGTATATCTTTCAGTCTGGTTGTCGTTCACACTATTGATGTGCTAATCAACACAATTTTTTTTAGCAAAATAAATTAGTAATACATTAGTAAAATATTAGTAAAATATTAGTTAAAAACAGTTAAGTGCTGAATAAGTATAACTAAAATTTTAGTTTAAAACATAATTTTAGCAAAAAATTTGCTGAAAAATTGTATACCTTATTTACAAGATGTTTTACTAACTTTTCTACTAATTCATTTTTTTGAGTATAGCTACACTTTCCAACCTATTTTTTCAAGTGTAATTTTTATTGACATGAAAAAGTTGTAGCTTTTAGTTCGTACCAACCACTTGGCAAAGTTCATAATATGACTGCAAATTTCATAATATCGTTTTTTTTTATCATATTTGTTACATATTTTCTCGAACACCATTGGATTTAGGGGATCAATATATATTTTGAGATATTTGGAAGTGAGTGATTATATAAATTTCGTAAACTCTTTGACCAGAATATTAACGTATTTGTAGTATTCATAAAATTATAATTCATTTTAGTTTTGTTTGCATGATTATTAAACTGTATTTAATGTACCGCAACTGACAAATTAACAACCATAGGTAAAATTGTTATTTTGTTATTACTGCTACCGCTACTGCTGTTGTTGCACGTTGATGTTGTTTAAATAAATACAGTGTTGTAGTTCGTTATGTCGACAAGAGTCTTACAAACAACAACGAACTAAAAAAAAAAACTCTTAAATTATATACATTATGCTTAAAGCAGTAGCTGCAACAATAGCAACAACAACAACAACAACAACAACAACATCAACAATATATTAGCAACAACACTGTTTAAGGAGGCCACAAGCAATATTTTTTAGTTGGCAAAGTAAAAAAAAAAAAAAACACTGAACATGTAATTGAATGCATTCATGTGACGCCATTCATAACATGCCACAATTAATAGTTGAACGAACTTGTTGCAATGTTGTTTAATGTTGCTTGTATAAATTTTTCATTATATGTTTATTTTTTTTTATATTTTTTTTTTCTTCATTTAGTAATTTTTTAAGTGCATGCTTTTGAAGTATTAAATAACATAAATTCCACTTAAATGAAATTATTTCTTTAGTTTATTTTCTTTAACAAATATTGTTGTTGCAACAATGCTAATATTGTACATATTTTTTTTTTCTTTGTTAAAAGGTGCTACTTAAAAATGCAACATTGTATTTAAAATTAATGATTTTGTTGTTAATGATGCGCTATTTCAGGGTTGCACAAATGCGTTACAATTACTGAAGTTTTATGTATTTTATAAAGATTAACTTAGTATTCCTGAGAAATTAAATGCACTGGGCCATTAATAGTTGTTATTAAATTATTTTGTCCATGAATTATTCACAAGTTTTTAATAACAATGTTTCTATTTTGACGGCAGAAATTTATTTACTTGAAGTAGACGTGAACAATGCGTTAGTTGAATTTATATAGATGTATAACTCTCATAAATCATTGGAGATTCTACTTATCATGTACCTTGACCTTTTATATATCTTTCAAAAATTTCTTTTATGCAAGGGAATGTTCGCTAATGTGGTCAACACTTTTGGATTTTTTTTTTGTTATATATGTATTTTTTAAGTGGCAACTAGTAAACAGTTAAATAAAAATATTCTAAACAACTTAAATTAAAATAATTTCTTAAATCAACAGAAATTCGGTGATAGCAGCCAAAAAAATACGATAGCTACAACCGAACCATTCGATTGGCTACAAATACGGTTGCTACTAACCAGTCTGTTTCTGGGTGAACAAAACTATTAAAAAATATGGCTATTTTACAACGAAATCACCTAAACTTTAAATTCCATTTATGTAATTTCTACGTTAACTAAAATAAGATCTTAACAGTTCCATATACTAAAACTATTGCCGTTATATATTTAACTTTTGAACGATTTTTAAACCTGTTTTTTTTACACGAGATAACAATCCTAAAGGGTGAATGATTAAGAAATATTTTGGCATTATTACACTCAGGTAACTTCTGCTGTAAATATTTGTGGTTGTTTGAGTTGTACTACAGTAATCTCTTTTGTTTTAAGGGAAAAAACAGTCAAAAAAAAACCACATCAAATTACTGTATTTTGATTTTACATTCAATTTATACAGTAATTTTTTTTTTATTTAATAAAATAAAATAAATAAATGTTTTTTTTTATTATTTTTACAACATTTGTGGTTAATTTTTACTACATTTGTGTGGTTCATTTCGTGAACAGTAAAAAACAAATGACAATTTTAGTTGAATGTAATAAAATGTATGTCGCACTTTCTTTAAATGAAATTACATTTGCTTTTAACTGCATTTGCAGTGGTCGTTACCTACATAGTATTCTAAGTGTACACAGAAAAAACTAAAAACGGGTTTCAATTAAAAAATTGATTGAATCAATTTATATTTTAATTGATTTTGCACCTATCACGGCAATGATATTATCAATTAAACTTTTTTATTAAAATTAAGAATGAAAAAAAGTTATAAATAACTTCTACAAAAAAAAAAATATATATTATACTCACAAAAAAGTGTGTGATCTATACGTTGGTATGTGTGTTTGTTGCAATGTTGAGTCTGTTTGTCTGGTGTGCTTGTTTGTTTGTTAACTTCAAATGTATTTGGTATTTTACACTGAACATTTTCTATTTATGCATACAGTGTATGAAAATATATATGATAATTGCGTCCTAAAATAAAATATGTATTATATATTTAAAAGTCAATTAAAATATTTATTGATCCAATTATAAAATTAAATTCAAATCAAATCTTTAATTAGATATTTTAGATTGATAATTCTTTCTGGTATAGTCTAAAATTACTGCATTTGAGAATTGGTAATTGTTGTAGTATTCAAATTGATGCCAAAATTCATAAAATTTTTATATAATATGGTAAGATACATTAATTATTTACGTCTTTTGTAAAATTATTTTTATTCGTTCGATTAATCGAATAATTTTTAAAAATTATTCATTTGTAATGTATTCGTGACAGTTCAGTCATAATAATCCATGCAAAAAAAAAAAAAAATACGAAATTATTGTCAAAATATAATTTTTTTTTTTTTTTTAAATTAGTGTTTTAATAAAATTTATTTTAATTGCATTTAATTTTAAATTGTCAGGTTTGAGAACATAATTAAAAATGTTACTATTACAAACAGAACACACTAATATTTAATAAATGTAAAAGATGAGAAAAATGTGTTGTGGATTATCGCTAGAGGTTGAGGATTAGCGCACTTTCGATCTAAGCGACTAGGGTATCTCAGCATCCTTCTAGTCCACCACCCACAAGAAACTCAAGGTACTGATAACAACCAAAAGCAGAAAATCGGTGATTGATTACCCTAACAACATAAGTTATTATCGTCTTTTCATACAAGTTTATGCAACAGCTTTCAATCTTAAAGCTTCCTTTCCTCAGGGTTGCCAGTCCTAACTGCTAATGTTGCCATTACTGGGAACGAATTGGGAATCCGGCATGTATACTAATATTTACACAAACGCATTCTGGTTGATTGTTTTCTCATTACCTGTACATGCATGTTTAGTTTGAGAATTTTGTATGTATTGTTGATCTTTTAAAATTGCATTTCATTTTAAATTGTCATGCTTGAGATCATAATTAAATGTTTCTATTACAACAAAAAAAAAAAAACTAATTGTTAATAAATGTAGAGAAAGTGATAAAATAATAATTATGTCCAGTGCGCCTCGGTAGGCTAGTTGGTAGCGGGCTTATCAGTGCAAGGGTTGTGGGTTCGATTCCGACCAGAGGCTCTAGTCCGTTTTCGCTACAATGCGCCTAAAGGCCATATAAGCTATACTTAGGGTAAAAAATTTATAAAATATAAAAATAAAAATTCTTTATTAAAGCCTTATGTGTATCGTTTAAAAGCTGGTCTAGGGGTTTTCATATGTAATGTTAACTTTTTAAATTGCGCTGACAAATGAAAATCTTTTTGTTGTAAAACATGTTGAATATATTAGCAAAAGTAATGCTTTAACCATTTAAAAATTAATGCTCGCAAACAAAAATAAAATATATCAACGATCCAACTTTAGCGAACATTATGAAAACTTTTGTTTGATATTTTATTTATTTAAAAAATTAGCTTTATTAAAATTGTAAATAAAATTCTTAACGTTTGCAAAAATCCCTCTAAGACAATTCTTTAAAACTTGTAAATTACACGGTGCGGAACAGTCCAAACAACCTGGGACCGGATATTATTTTTTCTTGTAGGGCTTGTCGAATAAAACAAGATTCCAATAGTGAAATAAATTACACTCCATGTTGCGTTTTCTAGCTACGACACATAAAACCAGGAAAAAGTATGCAGTCATGCCGAAAATTCTCCAAAAGAGAGATAGCGGAATCTAAAATTTGATAACAATTGACAGTTTTGATATATTTAGGACACATTAACGAACTTTGGCTGATGTCACTTAGAACAGGTTTTGTTTTCAAATTTATAAATTGACCATTTTCAGAAATGTGTCGATAGATCTATTTCGGGAATTTTCTAGGTTCCATCATCAGAACACGTTTTGAAATAAATGACAATTTCATGCAAACATCAAACATTCATAGTTTATCCCACTAAATGAGAATTAATATATGAGCTCAAAATTAATGATTATCACCATTGAACAAAAATAAATTGAAAACTTGTTATTATGTGCAAGCACTACCTTTGGTAGATATACAATACACGCTTTATGTTTTTATTCTCCTTTTTATTTTTACACTTGTTCTGTTTTATTTAAAAACAAAATGTCTTTCAAAACGTGTTCTGAATGATGGGGATCTGGAAAATTCCCGAAATAGATTTATCAACACATTCTGAAAGTGTTCAAGTAATATATTTGAAAACAAAAACTCTATAGATTATTTGTTAGGACAAAATCCTAATAAAGAATATAGAGTATGGCGTCGAACTTGAATAATTTTAATTTCATTAAAAAATTTTTTTTTTTTAATATTTAAGCTCACCAAAATCATTTCTATTTTAGCCTATTTTGATTTCAAATCATTTTCCTAGAAAAAGTTATTGGATATAGAAACATATTTGAAATTACCAAATTTTCTAAACATTTTTCTGTAAATAAATCACAATTTTGGGAGACTTCTTTAATTGCAGTTGGGGTTTCCCTTTTATAGAAATTAGTTAATTGGTATCTACTTTTTATTTCCATTTATTTTTTTATGAAAACTCAATTGATTACAGTAAATATTCTCTTTTAATTTACTCTAGTAAATCACCACATTTGAAGCACTTGCAATCGGTAGGCTCGCGTAGTAAACGACATATCCATAGTGGCCATATCTTGACGAAGTTAAGCGAGTACCATCAGGATCATAGCAGTGTGTGAAGAGTAATGATTTTTTCCTTCAGAAAACTTTCGCGACAACAATAGCACTCCTTAAAAAAAAACAACAATATTATAATTTTCAAAATTTTTTAAAACGATTTCATTTATACTCACTTTCAGAAACCCGTTTGGTGTTATAACCGATGGCTGTACTGACTATTACACAACCCTCACATTTATTAACAATAACATCAGCATTACAGGTACTTTGCATACGACCCAATTCATCAAATTCTTCTTTGATAAGATGTATCTCTGATTTTATAGTTTCACAGTTTTCATCTCGCCAGTACCTTGATGATTATAACGTAAGGCTTGTATGATATTATCCATTGATAATATTATATAAATTAAAGAAAATTTAATAGAAATTTTAACAAATTTAACCATTAATGGAATATTATAATGCAGTATATGTGATTAGTTTCTCTGCGTTAGAACTACGACTCCTGTTTGTTTTACAGGAAATGAGCTTTTATACCATTTGGAAGGAGAGTAATGGTTATTGGATTACAATGATGATGATTTAAAGGGATTTGTTGTTTGTATGAAAATCATACATTTATATTATGAGTATATTGATTGAATGAGTGTGTTCAACACAGCATGTTTAACGAGTTGTTATAATGAATTATAGTTTAAAAAACTCAATTTTTCTTACAAGAAGGAATAAGGGCGTCCTTAAAGTAAATAGTTCTGATAAAGTGAGGTCACAATAAGTTTAAAAAAAAAATATCACTAGAAAATAATAAATTTTTAGAATTGTGTTTAATAGTACATATCATTCATTTACATTTATTGAACTAGTTCGTTCTTTTAGTTCATAGTTTGTTCGATTTTTATTTCATAACACAGTGCTACAAAATTTAATTCTAAATCGAAAACAGGAGCAACGACCATTGACAGGAGCAACGACCATTGACAGGATTCAGTAATATCAACTATCTAATATTTATCTTAGTTTAATTTGGTACATACATAAAGACCTTTATTAACATGTAAATCAGAATTTTTTTCTCAGTTTTACTATATTTTCATTATTTTTGGACATTTATCATCCTATTTCGCATTGATAAAAGCAGTTTTGTGCATAAGCAACAGACAAATCTGACAAATTACTTCGTGTAAAAAAGAAAATAGAAAGAATGTGCGGCTTATGGAAAAACGAGAATTGTGCACAAAAAAAATTTATATGGTAGCATAGCTAAAAGGACTACCTATGAGTTCATAGTTTAGTATAATACACATATCCCTTGATTTACACGATAGATACGTTTCAGAAAAAATCGTGTAAACGAATTCAAAAAAGTTTGTATAGAAAATCGTATAAATCGAAAAAAGGACAAATGCTGTGTGTCTAAAATCGATTTATTTTAGACAAAAAATAAGTCATGTAAATTTTATACACAACAAATTTATATTTGTACAACTTTAATTTTAACTTTGAATTTAAAACGAATTTGTAAAATGAATTATTACGTAAAACTATGTAAAATAACGTAACTAATTAACATAACGGATAAACATTGCTTATTGTGAATTATTATGTTTTCCTTATTTTAGCTATAGATGTATCTATGCTGTAAATATAGTTAAAGTAACGTTTTCTTTATACCAAAACTTAACAAAATAATTAACTTTTCTTAACTGGCAAACGGTGAGCACAATAAAGAACTCCAATTTGTACTTTGAACTCTAACCACAAATCATTTCTTTTCATTTCTATTTTACACATTGCATAATTTTTTATAATTACTCCACACACGGAGAAATTATAAAATATTGCCGCAAAGGCTTAACACAACTACTCAATATTTAGGTGGCTAATATTGCGCAAATTTCAGTTGGCAATCTACACACAATATACAGTCCCACTTATTTCTATTATCCTCCTAAATATCCCCAACTTCAAGGAAGCCTTTTCACTGTGTATAAAGTAATGTTTTAATATACACCTATTCCTCGATTTACCAATATATACTGGTATGTTCCTGAGAAGTTGAGTAAATCGAATTGAGAAAATGTTGTATGACAAATCGTATAAATCGAAAAAGCCTCAGGCCTAATTATCGTTTTTTAAATATTCTGATTATTTTATGGAAACATTTTTAGCTAACGAAGAAACACAGAATAATAGATGCAAATTTACTCATAAAATACTAAGATAATTTTTTGTACTTCGAACTTATTTCTATTTCTAAAGTTTCAACCACATTGACTTACTGTTTGTAAATTTGGTTCAAAATGTTGGAGAGTTTTTCTGTGAATTAAAGAAACACCATATTACACTTTTGCGAATAAGTTCTGTATTTTTTTTTTTTATTTGTTATTTATTAAATATGTTTTGCTTGTTTGAAATGTGTTTGATTTGTTTAAGGTGGGTTCGATTACGAATTTACCAAATTAATTATAGATGGAACTTTACGAAAGTTGACTTAAGCTAAATGTGGGTGCTTCAATATATTTTCATACAATCGCTCAGTCCCTTAATTCAATTTCTTTAAATATAAATAGCTCTCATTTCGTAATAGTATTTGCATGGATTTCTGTTCTTTAAATCTGCAAATATTTTTAAGTTAAATTATTAAAATTTTGTTTTACAATTTTATTTTTTTTTTAAAGAGAAGCAACACTCAGGAAATTCTTCCTATTACTTACTGTGTTGCTTTCTTTGGAAGGGGATAGCGGAGAGATGAAATGTGGTTTAAGATGAAGGGCTTCAAACATAGCCACACTGTAAATTTTTTTTTTTTTTACGTTGAACCAACACTCAGGAGATGCCCCTACTAATGCATTGCATTGTTTGATATCAGGAAAATAGGTTATGGGGAGGAGGAAGAGGGAGTAGTGTTTGTGGACATTTGACTTGAATTTTTCTAAATTGTAATTTGCAGGGAAGACTTTCGCAGGGAGACAATTAAACATACGGCTAGTGCGACTGAAAAACGAATTTTTCTCTGTAATGCGTTGTGCGATATGCCGGGCTATAGACAACAAACGGATGAAATATACTTGACCCACATTCCGACGATGCTCCAACGAATCAATATAGTTCCAAACCCCTACTGCGCGAGATGATAAGTCTTAGAACAGTTGTTGCTCGCCACCTGATGTAGAGTTGGCGAATTTTTTGAAGCTTTTTGTTTCATAGCCCTGATTCATTATTTTACTATGATGGGGTTAACTGCTATGGGAACACCAAAGGTGGGCGCAGCGGTACATATAAGTGATAGAAAACGCATACATATTATTTTTCTAAATATGTTGTCGTCACCGGGAATCGAACCCGGAACCATCCGTGTAACAGTCCAACGCGCTAACCATTAATTTTAAACAATAATAAACATTTTCGAAATACTATACACCGTATTTCTGTGTTTTCATTGTGGTAGTTTTATGTACATTTACGCCTTAAGTATTGAAGCAATTGTTGGTTAGAATTCATTACAAGAACAGAGCATTTTTTTCTAGGTATTGAAACAATATTTGAAAAATTCTTTTTTTTTGAATTTGATTTACATGATTTTTTTCTGAAACTTAGCTGTAGTGTAAATCAAGGGCTATGTGTGCGTGCATAAACGGGGA
>CM037854.1:211189181-211226548 GCA_021234595.1 Delia radicum
AACATATGATTTTACTGGATATATATTTTATTTTGATGGCTTTTCTCACAGTTAGGTATTTAACTCTTTGAAATCTAATGTCCTTTCTTTACCCTTTAGTTTTTTTTTTCGTACACAGAAGAGCTGTTTTGTATTTTGCATAATTAGCCTGCATTTACTGCATGATGAATTATTTCTTTTAGCTTCAGAACTTAAAAAGTATGCAAGTGCATTTTTTGTATATTCAACTTTGTACTGACGATTTCAAAATGTATACAAATAGTTTTTATAAGGAATATGATTCCCACAGACTCTATTTGGCTCATTTTTTGTTTGTTTGACACATAAAGCAAAGTTCTTTGACCTGTATGCTTTAATATTTCCGTTTTATAGAGAAAGTTTTTTGAAAATTCACGGCTTACAATTTACCATTCATCATATATAAAACTTATTTATGTTGCGTTGAATCTTACAGCATTACAGTAAAATCATAAAATATAGTAAGCAAAATTATAATAATAGCGAGAAAGGAGAAATGTATTTTGATTTTGTATGCTTTCGTTATTTCGCAGTCTGTATGTTATGTTTAATATATATATTGCAACTTTGGACTTTAACTTTGTTCAATACATATTTCTCATTTCAACACAACAATAACTTAATTTTATGATAAGTGTATTAAACATAAAACAAAAGCTGCTGTTTTGTAGCATATCAAGTATTAAATATTTTTAATAAATAATATTAAACAACCTATAAGGCAACGAAGCGCGAGCGAACCGCTCAGTGAAACAACAAATGCGTGTTGTTTACAATTAATTTATATTGACGGAATTAAAAATAATCAGTGGCTGCAACTGCCAATTTCGATGTTAATTCAATTTGTTGTTAATATAATAATCATTTTTTTTTTTTTTTATATTTCCACATAAAGCTATTATTGCATTAAATGTGATGTTAAGTATTTTTTGTATCATACGAGCAACAATATTTCATATAAAAATGTTATTATAGGCTGCTATTATAACTAATTTCCTTTAATAATGAACAAACACAATGTTATATAAGTTGCAGCAACCGATACTTCAATATTTACCTGACTGTTCATTATTTTCAAAATGTATTAAATTTGTATTACTAAAAGGTGTTCAATAATTGCTCTATTCGTTAACATATTATTTTTACATATTTTTTAATTTTAATTTAAAAAATTGAAAAAAAAATAAAAAAAAAATGTAGTCTCTTTATTAAAAAATCAGCTGGAAACACTAAACATGGTATTTCTCTACATAATTTAGTTCACCCTCTAACGGGTAAGGCTGCTTCAGGGCAGTCTTCATAAAAATATCACAAATGCGTCAAATGAGCGTCTTATACTTAGAAATTAATATATTGCATGGTTTGGAAGCGAGAAAGCTTCAACATCAAAATTTCGTATTACAACATAGTTTTCAAACAAAGGGTCCGCCATCTAACGTTTTTTTTCAACTAGTGCTTATTTCGTGAATGGTAACACTTAGTTCTGATTGATAGATAATTAGTTTTATCCTTCCGCTGAACGAATATGGTCCGTATGTTCGTTATCTTTGTGAAAAAAGTGAAGAAACTGGCATCCTCATTTATAACCAAAGCGTTGAAAAGCCAAAACCAGTGCGTACACCCGAGAATATTGCTGCTGTGGCAGAAAGTGTACGTGAGGCGCCATCAACATCAATTCGCCGTCGTTCTCAACAATTGAACATTTCGGAGACATCATTGAGACGAATTTTGCCTAAAGACCTTGGTATGACGCCATACAAAGTCCAATTGGTTCAGGAGTTCAAACAAAAAAAAGTTATTTGGCGGGACCCTTTATCAAAAAAACCAGTTTGAAGTGACTAAAAACTGTTTATAATAAACTATAAGTAAGATTGAAGCTTTATCTTTAATAATAAGTCCTTACTTTGGTCCAAGGACTCACAGGGTTTATCAGGATTCCTCCAAAGGACATCGTTTTAACTTATAGACTAATAGACGGATTTATGAAATTTGGCAGAAGGAAGACAATTAGTATTAGTAGCAAAGCGTTAGAGTTTAAACAATATGAATTGAAGTTTAAATACTTTTCCGCCTATTTTCACTTTTTCCAAAAGCGAAATCGTGATATCTTCTTAAATAGGAACAGAAAACAAAATAGTTTTTGGAGTGTGGCTATAGCTTGGTAAGAGAAATAATTTTTGTTCAAAACTTCCTTTTTATACTTTAGTTTTCAAAATGCACCCTAAAATATTTTGCCTTATATCGCTCAAATTTGGCAACGATAAACAATATTATTGAAGGACTTTATATTGTTTTTCTAGTGGAGCACATAGTATGAATTTCGTCGTGCACAACATCGTGTGCCAGTTAGAGGGTTAAAGGAACAAAATAATTTTAAGAAGCCCAGGATACTTTGTTTCTGAGTGCGATAAAGTAATGTATTACCTTGTAATATATACCCCTTATGTGTATCAGCATTTTCCACAAAAAATAATGGCTTACCGATAATGGGTTATATAAGGGCATTTTTTTGTAATGAATACTCCATGAGCATTATTTCAAAACATAGAGTAATGAGTTTCCAATAGTTTTGTTACACAATGTAATACATTTAAATGCATATTCAACATTATTTGAAACATAGAAAGGGTATTTTTTATAGAGGTATATAACTTTAAGTTGGCAACATTTTTTGATTGGTGGCCATTTGGTCAGCTGTCAATTGATTATATTTAGTTTGGTTTGGCATATCTACATGAATAGATTGACGCCTGAACATGAATAAGGTATAGAACTTTGAAATGGAATAAAACAAAGATGAATTTTTTAAATTGACATCAAAATTACTTTATTCGAAAGATAACCTTGGGGCATTATAACATAAATATGACTTCTGGCATAACAACCATAGCTGGCTCGGACGTTGTCTAATCTGGAGGTCCAATATTCGATGACTGTTTCCAACCTTTGTGGACGTATATTGGCTATAACGAGGCGAATGTTGTTCTCTCTCCAAGTTCTCAATTGTTTCGGGATTATCGCGTAGAATAGCGACTTCACGTATCCCCCACAGAAATAGTCCAGCGGCTTTAAATCGCACAATCTTGGATTCCAATGCTCAGGTCCGAAACGTAGAACTATGCAGTTACCAAACGTTTCCTTCAATAATCAATTGTGATGCGAGCTCTGTGAAGTTCACTAAGTGTAATATTGATATAACATCAGTGGTGCGCTGACATAAACTTGTATCCTCAAACAGTTAACATTACCACCGTTTTTTATATACAGTTCTCAAATTCTATTCTATTCAACTGCAATAAAATGAATAAAATAAAAAATACTTGTAATTTGAAGTACTTTTTTTTTTATTTTAATATTTCTTTAAGTTTGATATCATTTTTATTACAGATGGAAATTATGTTTTTTTCGACATTTAATTGTGCAATGAAATTAAAATTATTCAAGTTCGAGCCCATACTCTATATTTCTTTATTAGGATATTGTCCTAACAAATAATCTATAGAGTTTTTGTTTTCAAATTTATTAATTGACCACTTTTGGGAAGTGTTGATCGATCTTTTTCGGGAGTTTTCTAGGCTCCCATCATAAGAATACGTTTAAAAGAAGTGACAATCCCATGCAAAACATCAAATATTCATATAACCTAGTTTTCCACTAAATGAGAACTAATATAAGAGCTCGAAGTTAAAGATTATCACCATTGATCAAAAATAAATTGAAAACTTGGGCTGTTTTTAAATAAACAAAATAAGTGTAAAAATAGAAAGGAGAATAAAAACGTGTATGCATATCTACCAAGGTAGAGCTTGCACATAACGAACAAGTTTTTATTTGTTTTTGATCAATGCTGATAATCTTCAACTTCGAGCTCATATATTAGTTTTCATTCAGTAGATAAGTAGGTTATATGAATGTTTGATGTTTTGCATGGGATTGTCACTTCTTTCAAAACGTATTCTTATGATAGGAAACTAGAAAATTAACGACATAGATCCACCATCAACACATTCCTGAAATTGGTCATTAATAATTGATGAAACAGAAACTCTATAGATTAGTTGTAGGACAATATCCTCATAAAGAAATTAGAGTGTGGCCTCGAACTTGAATAATCTTCATTAATATTTCTTTTTTTAATGGGAAAGCATTTCTTTATGCCAAGACACTCTGCAAATACAAACATCTGAAATCAGTTTCAGCAGGTGTCGACAATTTTTGAAATTACTTGTATATTATTTTGTTGTATTATATATTTTGTTTTATTTGGATTACAAATATTGTATTATAATGATATGGATCTATTAAAATCCTTCTATTATATCCTATGCGAAATTATAATCCACAAGTGGCAATTATATCAAGCAAGTTTTAATTGAGCTGTGAATCAATCTAGTGTTTTGTATTAAATAAATTGTTTTACAGTTGCACCGTGGAGCCTTCAACGTAAATGCAAATAGTTCAGTTTCAATTAATTTTTTCGAATTTGTCCTAAAATGCAAATCCTACAACCAAAAGATCCTAAAAAGGTCTTAAGGATGTTGATTGAAAACATTTTTTGGGAGTTCAACCAAGATGCACTGAATAATATGATTTACTTTTTTTAGTTAGAATTTAACAGGAAGAAGAACAAGAAACTATTTTTATTGAACAATTTAAGGGACACACTGGATATGCCAGACTGCCGCACTTTCGTCGTGTCCAAGGACTCGTCAAGGTTAGTTTATGTGTCAATTGAACAAAGTATGTCATATTATTAATTTTTTTTTTTTTTTTATAAAAGAGAAGCAACACTCAGGAAATTCTTCCTATTAATTGGTGTGTTGCTTTCTTTGGAAAGGGATAGTGGAGAGATGAGAGGTGGTGAAATGATGAAAGGCTTCAATCATGGCAACACTGTAATTGCGCGAGATGATAAGTCTTAGAACAGTTGTTGGTCGCCACCTGATGTAGAGTGGCGAATTTATTGAAGCTGTTTGTTTCATAGCCCTGATTCATTATTTTACTTCGGTGGGGTTAAGTGCTATGGGAACCCGAAGGTGGGCGCAGCAATACATATAAGTGATAGAAACTCATACATATTATTTTTCTAAATTGATGTTGTCGTCACCCGGGAATCGAACCCGGGACCATCTGTGTAACAGTCCACCGCGCTAACCATTACACCACAACGCCACAATTGCTCTACATGAAAAACTTTTAACTTTGAGTCGCAGTGAGTTTCAAACCCACAGCCATACATCGGGCTATGACTCGTAGCATCACCTTTAGCGCGATGAGCTACGGTCGACGAGACAGCGATGAGTGTGGCTAAGTGGAGTTTTGTCAATTAATTAATTATTAATTATAAGAGACAGAATTAACTAATACATTTGAACAATTTATTTTTCAACTAAATGCTTCCTCTTTTGAATACTATAGTTATCTCTTATTCAAAGTAATTTATTGACTGACATTTCGTTATCTTAAAAATCGAGATACACTGAATTGTTCCTTATTTACTCTCTGTTTTATTAAAATGCAAGAAATAGTTTTAAATTCCACAAAAGCATGATAATTTCATTTTCATGTACAACATTTTATCAAACCCACTGTAATTTTGCTAATAATCATGTTGCAATAATTTTGTTTCTGAATTTATTTATTTTTTTTTTCAATTTAACAACCTAAATAAAAAATTATTATATTATATTAAATTAACATGCACGATTCACGATTAACTTTAATATTAAATGACTAAAAAGTGTTTGAAACACGTTTTAATAAATTACTAACTACACACATCAATACATAATAATAACAACAACGGGCTAATACAATGAATTAATGAATATGTGCTATTATATTTGTTGCTGTTGCCATTGTCGTTGTTGATGTTTAGTGAAAATTTCATATAATTTTGTGATTTGTGGAAATTCAACCTGCTTATTTGTATAAAAACACTATGGCTAAAAGTAAACGGAAACCAAATTGGTAATGAAAATAAAGCGGTTCACAGGTTTCATCAAATTTTATCACGCAAATCCCAATTTAATTAGTCTTTTGTACAACATTAGATTACAAATTTATTATTTTTATGCAAAAGTAATAAATTTAATTAAAATATTTATCATACGCTCTGTAGTGCAGCTTGATTGCAAAATAACTTGTGTATATTTTTAGAACGCTTGATGAATAAGTGAATTAAACTGAATAAAATAGATTTTATAACTGCAAAAGCAGAAAAAAGAATAGGCACAGTTTTGTCAAAACAATCTTGACAGTATTGTCCTGTTACCCGATTGATAATAGTGCCCGATTGATAACAGTGGCAAGTATAATAATACACTCAAATAAAAAAGTTAGTAAAGACAGCAAAAAAATTTTGCTGAGTCAGCAAAATTTTAGTCAGGAGGGTGTTTGCTATGTCAGCAAAATCTTTTGCTGAATATTAGCGAGCTGATTTTTAGCAACAAAATCAGTAATATCAGCAAAAGTTTTGCTAACACTTAGTGGATTAGAAATTACAAAACCTTGCCAAAAATTAATAAAATGTTTGTTGAATTAGTAGACTGAAAAAAAACTCAAAAAATTTGTAGAAAAATTATACTTTAGTTAATTTATTTGCTGAAAATCATAAAACATAATCATAAAACATAATCATAAAACATATTATTGTTTAAAATAATTTACAATACATTATAATATATAAAAATGTTCATACTCCCAAATTGACGACATAAATTAATTTAATATCTAAAAGCAATAGAATATTTATAAAATGACATCTTTTAAAGGAACGCAAATGCCGCAGAGAATTATACAATGTTCCATTGAAAAGTTGAAATATTAAAAAAAAAATATTTAAAACTTTGAAGAGTTTTACATTCATTTTATTTTTTTGCTCATAGCATTTAACTTTCTAATCCAAACCAATACAAAATGGTGTTACTAGACTGAGGAGAATCATTCACTGAAAAGGTGATTTCCGTATCCGTGTTTGAAGAAAGGTTGTATTGTATTTACAAGTGGAACCAAAATTTCTCAATTTTTAAAACTCACAACGACATTTTGAAACTTAAGAAATATGTGAACTTTTTAAAAATTTAGCGAAAATGATGTAATTGTATTCGCAGTTTTTTTTTAAAGATGACTTAAAATCATATTAAGGTATCTAGAGTGACTCTTCGCGAGGAAATTAATTAATAAACTGCAAAATAAATTTCTTTCATATCTAGCGTGTAAAATGACAGTTTTTGCCAAATACATTTCGCTGTGTGACAACTCCGCCAACCACGGGCAAAGCGTACAGCAAATGAAAGATTTTAATAAACTTAATACTAAAAGCGAAAAGGCAACTAAAAATATTGAGAATATTAAATTTTTTTATAGCAAACCTCAGCCGTTTATAAAATTCTTACACACAGACACTTTTTTATAGTTGCAACCGAATTTTTATGGTTCAACGTCCTATCGCTATTATTAAATTGTATCACTACTTGTAACAACCGATATATATTTACAAATTTCGAATTTGTATTGTAACAGTTGAATATTTAATGTTTATGGACTATTATATTCTATAAATAGATTCACATGCGTCCAACAAAATTTATTTTATTATTAAAGAAATTTTATATCTCGCTCTGGACTCAAACCGGTGATCTTCCGTTTGTGAGGCAAGTACTTTACCTCTAGCCTTAACATATTTGAAATTGTATTTTCTAATTTCAACCTTGAATGTTGCTTTGTTTCAAATTTAAATTTGTATGTCTAAAAATAGATTTGTTTGTACATCAAAAATTCGGTGACTGATCTCAATATTTTATAAGAGATACCAAAACTATAAACAAATTAATATATTTCTTTAAAATTATTTATTAAAAAAAAATCTTATGCAGCGGACTGGACTAGAACTGGGACCTTCTGCTTGTCAGGCAATTGCTTTACCTCTAGCCTAAACTCAATTTGCATTTGTATTTTCCTATTTCTAACTTGAATATTTTTCTTTCTTTCAAGTTTAAATATTAATGTCTAAAAATAGATTGTATGTACAAAATATTCCAAATCATATTAAATAAAGTATTATCAAAAAAAGTCCGGCACAATTGTCTCAGTTCTGCGTTTTTGTAAAACGTATAATTGCTTATGCCTTAAAACCGTGCAGTTCTGTTGCTGTTTAAATTTTTCTTAATATAGAGTTTTCTTACGTTCAACACACAAAATGTAAAGAAGTAAAATCAAATTTATGTTTTTTCTATTTTTCACTTCAGTGAACTTTAATGATATTTTGAACTTTAACGTGCGAAAAAAGCGTTTATGTATTATTCACAGGCATTTAAATATTAAAATCTCAACTGACACAAAAAAAGCTATATTTTTTAAAAAATTGTTCAACGTTTTTTTTGACTTAAACATTTTATAAATTTTGTTGAAAGAAGGCAAATATTATTTCTGTCAGTATAAATATGTATATATTGTATGCTAAAATAGTTAAATTCTTAAAAATTTTTAAATCGCACTCATGGTTTACTAGATATTGCGACTTGACTTTTGCTCAAAATTGCGTTTTTTTTTAATTTGTACGGTTTTTTTTTTTTTTTAATAGCTCAGACTTTCGACTTTTATAGAATATTAGGCAAGTTCTTGTAAAACTACACTGATATAGTTTTGTGCGTTGTGTTAATGTGATGCCATCATTAACACAAATATTTTTTTCATTAAAACAGTCCGCCAAGAAAGTTTTATTGAATTAATGAAATATTTTCATTAAATCAATAATGGATATATTTATTTATTAAACTTTTCTGTTTTTTTTTTTTGACGTCTCCCTAAAGGCGACTTGAACCCGCAACCATGGTTGGTGCACCAACATGTACCGCGTTACCGACTGAACTAGATAACCGAAACAAAATGATGTTTTTATTTAGACTTTTGTATTAAAATAGCTTATTCCATTAGTTAAAACGCCTCCTGTTGAAATCTAATGGAACAAAATGTTTAGGGCATAAAAAAATATATTTATTAAAATGATTCCATATTTTGTTAGGATCAAACAAAAATATTTTATAAAAATTTCATTTACTTAATGAATTTTCATCAATTTAATGAAAATTATTCACTAAATCAATAAATACAACTTAATGAAAGACATTTTTTAATAGTATGCAGGAAAATTCTATCAGTGTAAGTAGAAAGATTATCTATCAAATCGAATAATGCTGTTGCGATCCGCTACCAAATTATTCACTTTAAATATTTTTTTTAAAAATTAAGAACTTGGTAGCAGGTCGCAACAAGTTCCTTACCCCTATAAGCATCCTTTTTTGTTATGTTACAACATACGGCAAAAATTTTAGAAATCGGTTCACATTTGCAAAAGTTACACGTCCCCAAAAAAAATCTATACACAACAAGGTAGTCAACTTTGACAATCCGTAAGTACACCCTGTAGTAAAACAGGATGATTCAATCACAACAGTTCTAGAGCTTAACATTGTCTTTACAATTCCGAATTTGATTCATACCAATCGGATCAGTAGTTTAGAAGTTCTGTATTTATTACCATTTTTTCAAATACTCCACTGTGCGTATGAGTAATATATTTAATTAAAATAATAGTCATACGCACCGTAGGGCAACATGATAATAAAATATTTTTTATAGTTTTTGAATGCTTGACACGTAAGTGACTAAAGCTGGATAATATAGATTTTTGAACTGTATATTTAAACCGTTTGACTACCAATAGTTAATATTTATATGTCCTGTTTTAAGCAACCCTTTTTGTTTGCAAAAAATATATATATGTAAAAAAGTACATCTTTCAGTCTGGTTGTCGTTCACACTATTGATGTGCTAATCAACACAATTTTTTTAGCAAAATAAATTAGTAATAAGATTAGTAAAATATTAGTAAAACATTAGTTCAAAACAGTTAAGTGCTGAATAAGTATAACTAAAATTTTAGTTTAAAAATATAATTTTGGCAAAAAATTTGCTGAAAAATTGTATACCTTATTTACAAGATGTTTTACTAACTTTTCTACTAATTTATTTTTTTTGAGTATAGCTACACTTTCCAACCTATTTTTTCAAGTGTAATTTTTATTGACATGAAAAAGTTGTAGCTTTTAGTTCGTACCAACCACTTGGCAAAGTTCATAATATGACTGCAAATTTCATAATATCGTTTTTTTTATCATATTTGTTACATATTTTCTCGAACACCATTGGATTTAGGGGATCAATATATATTTTGAGATATTTGGAAGTGATTGATATAAAATTTCGTAAACTCTTTGACCAGAATATTAACGTATTTGTAGTATTCATAAAATTATAATTCATTTTAGTTTTGTTTGCATGATTATTAAACTGTATTTAATGTACCGCAACTGACAAATTAACAACCATAGGTAAAATTGTTATTTTGTTATTACTGCTACCGCTACTGCTGTTGTTGCACGTTGATGTTGTTTAAATAAATACAGTGTTGTAGTTCGTTATGTCGACAAGAGTCTTACAAACAACAACGAACTAAAAAAAAAAACTCTTAAATTATATACATTATGCTTAAAGCAGTAGCTGCAACAATAGCAACAACAACAACAACAACATCAACAATATATTAGCAACAACACTGTTTAAGGAGGCCACAAGCAATATTTTTTTAGTTGGCAAAGTAAAAAAAAAAAACACTGAACATGTAATTGAATGCATTCATGTGACGCCATTCATAACATGCCACAATTAATAGTTGAACGAACTTGTTGCAATGTTGTTTAATGTTGCTTGTATAAATTTTTCATTATATGTTTATTTTTTTTTTTTTTCATTTTAGTAATTTTTTTTAAGTGCATGCTTTTGAAGTATTAAATAACATAAATTCCACTTAAATGAAATTATTTCTTTAGTTTATTTTCTTTAACAAATATTGTTGTTGCAACAATGCTAATATTGTACATATTTTTTTTTTTTCTTTGTTAAAAGGTGCTACTTAAAAATGCAACATTGTATTTAAAATTAATGATTTTTGTTGTTAATGATGCGCTATTTCAGGGTTGCACAAATGCGTTACAATTACTGAAGTTTTATGTATTTTTATAAAGATTAACTTAGTATTCCTGAGAAATTAAATGCACTGGGCCATTAATAGTTGTTATTAAATTATTTTGTCCATGAATTATTCACAAGTTTTTAATAACAATGTTTCTATTTTGACGGCAGAAATTTATTTACTTGAAGTAGACGTGAACAATGCGTTAGTTGAATTTATATAGATGTATAACTCTCATAAATCATTGGAGATTCTACTTATCATGTACCTTGACCTTTTATATATCTTTCAAAAATTTCTTTTATGCAAGGGAATGTTCGCTAATGTGGTCAACACTTTTGGATTTTTTTTTGTTATATATGTATTTTTTAAGTGGCAACTAGTAAACAGTTAAATAAAAATATTCTAAACAACTTAAATTAAAATAATTTCTTAAATCAACAGAAATTCGGTGATAGCAGCCAAAAAAATACGATAGCTACAACCGAACCATTCGATTGGCTACAAATACGGTTGCTACTAACCAGTCTGTTTTCTGGGTGAACAAAACTATTAAAAAATATGGCTATTTTACAACGAAATCACCTAAACTTTAAATTCCATTTATGTAATTTCTACGTTAACTAAAATAAGATCTTAACAGTTCCATATACTAAAACTATTGCCGTTATATATTTAACTTTTGAACGATTTTTAAACCTGTTTTTTTTACACGAGATAACAATCCTAAAGGGCGTATGATTAAGAAATATTTTGGCGTTATTACACTCAGGTAACTTCTGCTGTAAATATTTGTGGTTGTTTGAGTGTACAACTCAAAGTAATCTTTTTTTTTAAGGAAAAAAAAACAGTCATTTGTAGAAGAAATGTAATTTATAACTACTTATGTAGTTCATTAAAAAAAACAAACCACATCAAATTACTGTATTTTGATTTTACATTCAATTTATACAGTATTTTTTTTTTTTATTTAATAAAATAAAACAAATAAATGTTTTTTTTATTATTTTTTACAACATTTGTGGTTAATTTTTACTACATTTGTGTGGTTCATTTCGTGAACAGTAAAAAACAAATGACAATTTTAGTTGAATGTAATAAAATGTATGTCGCACTTTCTTTAAATGAAATTACATTTGCTTTTAACTGCATTTGCAGTGGTCGTTACCTACATAGTGTACACAGAAAAAACTAAAAACGGGTTTCAATTAAAAAATTGATTGAATCAATTAATATTTTAATTGATTTTGCACCTATCACGGCAATGAACTTTACTTAACTTTTTATTAAAATTTAGAATGAAAAAAAGTTATAAATAACTTCTCCAAAAAAAAATATATTATACTCACAAAAAAAGTGTGTGATCTATACTTTGGTATGTGTGTTTTTTTTTTTTTTTTTTTTAAAAGAGAGGCAACACTCAGGAAATACTTCCTATATTTAGTGTGTTGATTTCTTTGGAAAGGGATAGTATAGAGATGAAAGGTGGGGAAAGATGAAGGGCTTCAGACATGGCAACACTGTAATTGCGCGAGATGATAAGTCTTAGAACAATTGTTGCTCGCCACCTGATGGAGAGTTGGCGAACTTATTAAAGCTTTGTTTGTTAACTTCAAATGTATTTGGTATTCTACACTGAAAATTTTCTATTTATGCATACAGTGTATGAAAAAATAATATGATAATTGCGTCTAAAATAAAATATGTATTTATATATTTAAAAATCAATTAAAATATTTATTGATCGAATTAAATATTTTCTTAGAAACAAATTAAATTCAAATCTTTAATTAGATATTTTAGATTGATAATTTTTCTGTGTATAGTCTAAAATTACTGCATTTGAGAATTTGTATTGTTGTAGTATTCAAATTGATGCCAAAATTCATAAAATTTTTATATAATATGGTAAGATACATTAACTATTTATGTATTTTTAAAATTATTTTAATTCGTTATTCGTTAGATTAATCGAATAATTTTTAAAATTATTCATTTGTAATTTGTAATGTATTTCGTGACAGTTCAGTCATAATAATCCATGCAAAAAAAAAAAACAATACGAAATTATTGTCAAAATATAATTTTTTTTTTTTTCAAAAATTAGTGTTTTAATAAAATTTATTTTAATTGCATTTAATTTTGAATTGTCAGGTTTGAGAACATAATTAAAATGTTACTATTACAAGCAGAAAACACTAATATTTAATAAATGTAAAACATGTTGTGTGGATTAGCGCTAGAGGGAGTACCGCCGCACTTTCGATCTAAGCGACTAGGGTATCTGCAGCCTCCTTCTAATCCACCACCCACAAGAAACTCAAGGTACTGATAACAACCACAGAAAATCGGTGATGTTAATTGATTACCTGAACAACATGAGTTATTTTCGTCTTTTCATACAAGTTTATGCAACAGCTTTCAATCTTAAATCTTAGTTTTCTCAGGGTTGCCAGTCTAACTGCTAATGTTGCCATTACTGGGAACGAATTGGGAATCCGGCATGTATACTAATATTTACACACAACGCATTCTGGTTGATTGTTTTCTCATAACCTGTACATGTATGTTTAGTTTGAGAATTTTGTATGTATTGTTGATCTTTTAAAATTGCATTTCATTTTAAATTGTCATGCTTGAGATCATAATTAAATGTTTCTATTACAACAAAAAAAAAAACTAATTGTTAATAAATGTAAGAGAAAGTGATGAAATAATAATTTTGTCCAGTGCGCCTCGGTAGGCTAGTTGGTAGCGGGCTTATCAGTGCAAGGGTTGTGGGTTCGATTCCCACCAGTGGCTCTGGTCTGTTTTCGCTACAACGCACTTAAATCCATATAAGCTATACTTAGGGTAAAAAATTTATAAAATATAAAAATAAAAATTCTTTATTAAAGCCTTATGTGTATCGTTTAAAGCTGGTCTAGGGGTTTTCATATGTAATGCTAACTTTTTTAATTGCGCTGACAAATGAAAATCTTTTGTTGTAAAACATGTTGAATATATTGGCAAAAGTAATGCGTTAACAATTTAAAAATTAATGCTCGCAAACAAAAATAAAATATATCAACGATCCACTTTAGCGAACATTATGAAAACTTTTGTTTGATATTTTGTTTTATTTAAAAAATTAGCTTTATTAAAATTGTAAATAAAATTCTTAACGTTTGCAAAAATCCCTCTAAGACAATTCTTTAAAACTTGTAAATTACACGGTGCGACAGTCCAAAAAACCTGGGACCGGATATTATTTTTCTTGTAGGGCTTGTCGATTAAAACAAGATTCCAATAGTGAAATAAATTACACTCCATGTTGCATTTTCTTGCTACGACACAATAAAACCAGGAAAAAGTATGCATTCATGCCGAAAATTCTCCAAAATAGAGATAGCGGAAATTAAAATTTGATAACAATTGACAGATTTGATATATTTAGGACACTTTAGCGAACTTTGGCTGATGTTATAACAGGTTTTGTTTTCAAATTTATAAATTGACCATTTTAAGAAATGTGTTGATAGATCTATTTCGGGAATTTTCTAGGTTCCCATCATCAGAACACGTTTTGAAATAAATGACAATTTCATGCAAACATCAAACATTCATAGTTATCCCACTAAATGAGAACTAGTATATGAGCTCAAAATTAATGATTATCACCATTGAACAAAAATAAATTGAAAACTTGTTCATTATGTGCAAGCTCTACCTTTATTACACGCTTTTTGTTTTTATTCTCCGTTTTATTTTTACACTTGTTCTGTTTTATTTAAAAACAAGATGTCTTCCAAAACGTGTTCTGGATGATGGGGACCTGGAAAATTCTCGAAATAGATTTATCAACACATTCCTGAAAGTGTTCAATGAATATATTTGAAAACAAAAACTCTATAGATTATTTGTTAGGACAAAATCCTAATAAAGAAGTATAGAGTATGGCCTCGAACTTGAATAATTTTAATTTTCATTAAAATTTTTTTTTTTAATATTTAAGCTCACCAAAATCATTTCCATTTTAGCCTATTTTGATTTCAAATCAATTTCCTAGAAAAAGTTATTGGATATTGAAATATACAAGGTGGCGCAAAAGTCATCCTCCTATCAGAAAATGCTATAAATTTTGCGATTGGCCCCTAATGTCAGTTCTGTTTTGACATTTGTGTAGTAAACACATGCGAAATACACGTTAATAAACAATGTTACGCTACACTGCTCCAGAACGCGGAATATTCACCACCAAGAGGAAGATGATTTTTCATCAAAAATAGTCATGAGTGATGAGGCCCATTTCCGTCTTAGCGGGTACGTAAATAAGCAAAATTTACGCTTCTGGGGGCACTGAAAATCCGCGTGTAACCCACGATGAGCCATTACAACCGCTCAAAGTCACTGTATGGTGTGCTGTTTTCGCTGGAGGAGTCATCGGACCTTTTTTCTTCGAAGACGTCGCTGGCCAAAGCGCTACAGAGCAATGATCAACGAGTTATTTTTGCCGCAACTTGATGAATTGGGATTGGAAAACATGTGGTTCCAACAGGACGGTGCAACGGCACACACTGCACGTGCCACAACCGATATGCTGAAGGATGCATTTCCCGGGCGCCTAATCTCCCGTTTTGGCGATTTGCACTGGCCAGCAAGATCGGCTGATTTGACCGCTCCAGACTTCTTTTTGTGGGGCTTTTTGAAGTCGCGGGTTTATGTCAACAAGCCTCAGACTCTTGCAGCTCTTAAAGTCAATATCCGTCAAGAATGTGAGGACCTATCGCCGGAAGTTTTGGCCAAAGTGATGGAAAATGCCATAAAAAGGGCTCAAATGACAATCAACTGTGGCGGCGGCCATTTACATGACATCATATTCCCGACTTGATGTAAAAAAAAATTAAAATACCAAATAAAAATAATCCACAAGAAGAATCAAAGTTTTTCATTTTTATTTTAAATTACAGCCAAAAAACATCAGAAGGTTATTTTTGCGCCACCTTGTATTTGAAATTATCAAATTTTCTAAACATTTTTCTGTAAATAAATCACAATTTTGGGAGTATTCTTTAAATGCAGTTGGGGTTTCCCTTTTATAGAAATTAGTTAATTGGTATTTACTTTTTATTTCCATTTTTTTTTTATGAAAATTCAATTGATTACAGTAAATATTCTCTATTAATTTATCTAGTAAAATCACCACATTTGAAGCACTTGCAATCGGTAGGCTCACGTAAACGAATATCCATAGTGGCCATATCTTGAGAAGTTAAGCGAGTACCATCAGGATCATAGCAGTGTGTAAGAGTAATGATTTTTTCCTTCAGAAAACTTTCGCGACAACAATAGCACTCCTTAAAAAAAAACAGCAATATTATAATTTTCAAAATTTTTTAAAACGATTTCCTTTATACTCACTTTCAGAAACCCCGTTGGTGTTATAACCGATGGCTGTACTTGACTATTACACAAACCCTCACATTTATTAACAATAACATCAGCATTACAGGTACGTTGCATACGACCCAATTCATCAAATTCTTCTTTGATAAGATGTATCTCTGATTTTATAGTTTCACAGTTCTCATCGCCAGTACCTTGATGATTATAACGTAAGGCTTGTATGATATTATCCATTGATAATATTATATAGATTAAAGAAAATTTAATAGAAATTTTAACAAATTTAACCATTTTATGGAATATTATTAATGCAATATATGTGATTAGTTCTCTGCGTTAGAACTACGACTCCAGTTTGTTTTACAGGAAATGAGCTTTTATACCATTTGGAAGGAGAGTAATGGTTATATGGATTACAATGATGATGATTTAAAGGGATTTGTTGTTTGTATGAAAATCATACATTTATATTTATGAGTATATTGATTGAATGATTGTGTTCAACACAGCATGTTTAACGAGTTGTTATAATGAATTATAGGTTAAAAAACTCAATTTTTCTTACAAGAAGGAATAAGGGCGTCTTAAAGTAAATAGTTCTGATAAAGTGAGGTCACAATAAGTTTTTAAAAAAAAATATCACTAGAAAAATAATAAATTTTTAGAATTGTGTTTAATAGTACATATCATTCATTTACATTTATTGAACTAGTTCGTTCTTTTAGTTCATAAGTTTGTTCGATTTTTATTTCATAACACAGTGCTACAAAATTTAATTCTAAAATCGAAAACAGGAGCAACGACAATTGACAGGATACAGTAAATATCAACTATCTAATACTTAATCTTAGTTTAATTTGGTACATACATAAAATACCTTTATTAACATGTAAATCAGGATATTTTTTCTCAGTTTTTACTATATTTAATTATTTTTGGACAATTTATCATCCCATTTCGCAATTGATAAAAGCAGTTTTGTGCATAAGCAACAAGACAAATCTGACAATTTATTTCGTGTAAAAAAGAAAAGAAAATAATGTGCGGCTTATGGGAAAAACGAGAATTGTGTACAAAATTGATATGGTAGATTAGCTAAAAAGGACTACCTATGAGTTCATATTTTAGTATAATACACATATCCCTTGATTTACACGATAGATACGTTTCAGAAAAAATCGTGTAAATCGAATTCGAAAAAGTTTGTATGTAAAATCGTATAAATCGAAAAATGGACAAATGCTGTGTGTCTAAAATCGATTTATTTTAGACAAAAAATAAGTCATGTAAATTTATACACAACAAAATTATATTTATACAACTTTAATTTGAACTTTGAATTTAAAACGAATTTGTAAAAATGAATTATTTACGTAAAACTATGTAAATTAACGTAACTAATTTACGTAACGGGTAACATTGCTTATTGTGAATTATTATGTTTTCCTAACGTTTAGCTATAGATTTATCTATGCTGTAAATATAGTTAAAATAACGTGTTCTTTATACCAAAACTTAACAAAAGAATTCAATTTTCTTGTAACTGGCAAACGGTGAGCACAATAAAGAACTCCAATTTGTACTTTGAACTCTAACCACAAATCATTTCTTTTCATTTCTAATTTAACATTGCATATTCTTTTATAATTACACCACACACGGAGAAATTATAAAATATTGCGGCAAAGGCTTAACACAACTACTCAATATTTAATTGGCTAATATTGCGCAATTTTCAGTTGACAATCTACACACAATATACAGTCCACTTATTTCTCTTCTCCCTCTAAATATCCCCAAACTTCAAGGAAGCCTTTTCACTGTGTATAAAGTAATTATTTAATATACACCTATTCCTCGATTTACACTATATATACTCGTATGTTCCTGAAAAGGCGTGTAAATCGAATTCGAAAAATTTTGTATGAAAAGTCGTATAAATCCAAAAAAAAAAGCCTCAGGCCTAAAAATTATCGTTTTTTAATCTTCTAAATTATTTTAATGGAAACACTTTTAAGCTAACGAAGAAACACAGAACAATGTTTCTTACTAAGATAATTATTTCTTACTAAGATAATTATTTTGTACTTCGAACTTATTTCTATTTCTAAAGTTTCAACCACATTTGTAAATTTGGTTCAAAATGTTGGATAATTTTTCTGTGAATTAAGGAAACACCATATTACACTTATTTGCGAATAAGTTCTGTGTTTTTTGTTTTTATTAATTTTTTTTTTATTTGTCATTTATTAAATTTGTTTTGTTTGTTTGAAATGTTTTTGATTTGTTTAAGGTGGTTTTCGATTACGAATTTACCAAATTAATATAAATGGAACTTTACGAAAGTTGACTTAAGCTAAGTATGGGTGCTTCAATGTATTTTCATACAATCGCTCAGTCCCTTAATTCAATTTCTTTAAATATAAATAGGCTGTCCATTCGTTATAGTATATGCATGGATTGCTGTTCTTTAAATCTGCAAATATTTTGAGAGTTAAATTATTAAATTTTTTTACAATTTTATTGTTTTTTTTTTAAAGAGAAGCAATACTCAGGAAATTCTTACTATTAATTAATGTGTTGCTTTCTTTGGAAAGGGGATAGCGGAGAGATGAAATGTGGTTTAAGATGAAGGGCTTCAAACATAGCCACACTGTAATTTTTTTTTTTTTACGTTGAACCAACACTCAGGGGATGCCCCTACTAATGCATTGCATTGTGTTGATATCAGGAAAATAGGTTATGGGGAGGAGGAAAGAGGGAGTAGTGTTTGTGGACATTTGACTTGAATTTTTATAAATTGTAATTTGCAGGGAAGACTTTCGCAGGGAGACACTTCCACATACGGCTAGTGAGACTGAAAAACGAATTTTCTCTGTAATGCGTTGTGAGATTTGCTGGGCTATAGACAACAAACGGATGAAATATACTTGACAAGCGGGTAGCAGAACACTTCCCATGGTCATATCTATAGAACAAAGTCACACAACCCACATTCCGACGATGCTCCAACGAATCAATAGAGTTCGAAACCCTACTGCGCGAGATGATAAGTCTTAGAACAGTTGTTGCTCGCCACCTGATGTAGAGTTGGCGAATTTATTGAAGCTTTTTGTTTCATAGCCCTGATTCATTATTTTACTATGGTGGGGTTAACTGCTATGGGAACACCAAAGGTGGGCGCAGCGGTACATATAAGTGATAGAAAACGCATACATATTATTTTTCTAAATATGTTGTCGTCACCGGGAATCGAACCCGGAACCATCCGTGTAACAGTCCAACGCGCTAACCATTAATTTAAACATAAATAAACATTTTCGAAATACTTTACACCGTATTTCTGTGTTTTCATTGTAGTAGTTTTATGTACATTTACGCATTAAGTATTGAAACAATTGTTGGTTAGAATTCATTACAAGAACAGAGCATTTTTTTCTAGGTATTGAAACAATATTTTGAAAAATTCTTTTTTTTGAATTTGATTTACACGATTTTTTCTGAAACGTAGCTGTAGATGTAAATCAAGGGCTATGTGTGCGTGCATAAACGGGGAATCCCCATTTTAATTTTACTGGGCTTGTGTCTTTAATTCCATCAATGAGCTTAATTCCGTTATTATAAAAAAAATCAACTCATGAAATAAAAAAACAAGTTAATTTATATATTCATTTTTTACTTCTGTTATTATGTATAAAAATTTTTTTTATATATTCATTTTTTACTTCTGTTATTATGTATAAAAATTTTGTTTTAATTAAATATTCCAAAAAATAGTGTAAATCGAGGAATATGGAAGTCAGCTCGAAATGAAAACATTGTAATAAAGCGAAATCGTATAAAAAAGTATCCTTTAAATCGAGGTATAGTGTATATAAATAGGTTAAAAAACTTTGCGTACCAAACTTCAGGCAAAAAGGTTAATATTAGAGGAAGTTATTTTAACAAACACTTTCATTACAGTGAATGTCTACAACATTCTTTCAAATTTTATTTTAAAAATGAAGAGGGGACGCTGAATTGCTCAGGAGACGAGATAAACTAGGGAAATGGTCAAAACTTTTAAAAACATTAAATATTTTTTATAGCATATCTGTAGACTTAGAACACATGTATCAATATGGAAAATTGTGTATAAAAAAACTAAGTAGAAGTTACAAAAATTTAAACCTTAAAATTAGCAAAATAATTTGTGAAAGCATGTTGGAAAAATTATGATCTGTTACGGTATTTACTATCCGATTTTAACGAAAATTGGGCCGCATTACTAGAACAATATTATTTATTTGCAAGAAAAGTATGAGTAAATTTTTTTAAGAAATGAAAAAATAAAATAAAAATGTATCAGTATTTAGTAGATTTTATTAGTCACTAATATAATTTAAACAAATAATTTGGATGCGATGAATTAATCCGTTACTCATGATTCTCCTCCAATACTTTTGATATATACATTTTTTATGCTCCTACTTTAAATACAAATAGCACTTACAAAAAACGAACTTTTTGCAAATTTGAAAAGTAAAAATAAAGCTTTAGGATGTTAAGAGGGCAAATCAATAAGTGCGCTGACTTTTCGAACTTCGCACGTAGTTAAATGAAATGCAACACTGGACCCATGAAATACCACCTGTTAATAGACTACTGTCAAATTTAAGCAAGTTCCGTCATTTACTTTGCGTTTAACATACAACCACGTGGATTTTTTTAAAAATGAAAAAATGTGAATTCAGAGTACTCATTAAACATTATTTTTTGCGAAAAAAAAACGACAATCAAACCAAGGAAAAGCTTGATAACTACTATGGGGACTATGCACAATCGATTTCAATGGTAAAAAAGTGGTTTACTGACTTTCTCGTTGGTCGTACAAGTACAAATGACGCTGAAAGTTCTGTACGGCCAATTGAGGTCAATACACCAGAAAATGTAAAAAAAATCCACGATATGGTGTCGATATGGCCGATCGAAGAGTAAAAGTGCGTAAGATTGTTGATGCCATAGGTATTTCATATGTCAGTATGGTTTCGATTTTAAATCATCAGTTGGGTTTAAGAAAGCTGTCTTCAAGATGGGTGCCGCGTTTGCTCTCAATTGTCCATAACTGTAATCGTGGCCAATAAGGTGATGGCAACAGTTTTTTGGAATGCACGCGGGATAAACCACATCTATTACCTTCAAAAGGGACCAACAATAAACGGCAAATATTATGCCAATTTATTGGACCAATTTAATTTAAAAAAAAACGACTTCATATGGCCAATAAATGCCTATTTTATGGACTTTGAAAACTCCTACTTTTTGGAAGGGATACAAAAATTGGAGAAACGTTGAACTAAGTGTATTGAGCTAAAAGAAGATTATGTTGCAAAATAATTTTTTTTTTGCAAAAAAAAAAACTGTTTTTCATTCAAAATGTCACGGACTTACTGATCCGCCCTCGTATCTTTGAACTTTGTAAATACAATTTTTGTGTAACTATTTCTATTTACATTTCTATTTACATTTCTGTCTAAAATTCTAAAAAGTACTATACCGGGGAGTTAGATCATATTCGAGTTAATACATGTTAAATATTTCAGTTTTCTAGTAAAATGAATTTGTGCTAGGTCGGTAAGGAGGTACTTTTCCCATTTTTCCCCACCCGGTAGAAATTTCCCAAATTCCCACCTTACAGGATGTTTACGCTGAAGGAGGGCCTTTATGCCAAATTACAAGTTCATTGCTTCGTCGGTTAATGCTGGTCGATGCTGAATAAGTCAGTGATATTAAAATTTTAAATTTGTTAAAAAAAATTTAGTGTTTTAAAGTTTATTTATAAAATTTATTTAAAACATTTATAACCGATATTTTTATTTTTTATTTTAAACTCTTTATTTACAATCTAAAGGTAGTGACAATTTCAATTAAATCAGACAACTGCGAATATTAAGAACAAAAATTAAATCGTGATATTGGATCTGTCGTTTGGAGTTATAAAGTTTTTAATTTCAGATTTGTAATCCCTACAATTAACATCATTTTTCTGTCTATGTTTCTTGGGCTATTTTTCAAAACTTCAACAGGAGCTTGTGTGTATTAAATTCTGGCCACATTTAATATATTCAATATTGAATATTTTTTGACCACAATTTGAATTTTAAAACTCAGATTTCCGATTTGGTAAACAGCAACTGCCCAAAAACCCTTTGGTATACATTCTAGACTTTGACTCTCAATATTAAAGTTGAGGCCTAATTTCTGTCATGCTAGACCACTGTGGGGTATTAATATGGTTATTCGACAATTTGTTATATAGGGGTCACCCTAATACCAAATTTCGAAAAATCTTTGCTTAGCATAATTACAGCTAAAATTATACTATTAGGTCTTATATTATTATATTGAGGTCACCCACCCAGCCGTATGAGTATTGCGTTTTAATTAGTACCAATAGACAACACTCATACGCCTAGTATGCATTTCCTAATTATAAACCAACTAATCCGTTTTCAACACAGTACAACGCAAGTAAGCGGCTATATTTTTTTAGTGAAGAAAGATAATACAGTGGTTTAAAAAATTATAAAATGATACAACATCTTGACTACAATTCCGAGTAATGAAATAGTAGAAAATTGTTACACAACATCTATAAAAAAATCAATTTTATTGGAATCTTTAAAAAAAAAATTTAAAAAATATAAAATTTTCTAAACTTTTATGATTTTGATTGTTATGTTGCTGACAAATATGAAAAAGTATTTCTCTGCCAGAAATTATAACATATAATGTATACAATTCTTTTAAATCTTAATCGATCGGACAATACGCAAAATCAAAAAAATTTCAATATTGATACCCACAACATAAAAGGTACTTATTTTTATTAAAATACTGGCACTTTTATAAAAATTTTAATGCCAGAATTGGCATATCTAATAATTCTAGAAATTAGTCAAAGGCTGCATTATTCCATAAAAAAAAAAAAAAATTATTTTTTTTTTTGCATAAAGATTTGCCCATAAAAATATAAAAATTAAAATTTTGAAAATATATTTCAGCGTCAAGGATTAATTTTTTCTTAAAATTTGGCTACTTATATTTTGAATAAGAGACTGTTTAAAGCAACAAAAAAAATTTAAATTTTCATAATGTAGCAATGTTTTACATATTTAAAAATATTGTATGCAAAATGCCCCCAGGATCTATGATCCGTTTTTAATGGGTTAACCAGAACAATGTATTGTCAACTGTGGGAACTTTTGTAACTCCACCAAAAATTGGAATTATTGTATGTGTCTTTTTGTATTTTTGTTTTTATAGGACTTCTAAGAAAGCCTTTTCTCACTTTTTTATCAGTTATTCCATTTAGGTGGCAACACTTTGATTTAGTTCATTTTTAACCGTTCATTTGGGATTTTCTCTTACATTATGTCTATTTGTTAAACAAGCCATTGACCAATATAAAAATATAAATAATTAAAAAAAAATGTCGAACAAACCTATGAACTAAAGGAACAAACTAAAGGGTCCGCCAAATAACATCTTTTTTTTGAACTCCTGAACCAATTGGACTTTGTATGGCGTCATACTAAGGTCTTTATGCAAAATTCGTCTCAATGATGTCTCCGAAATGTTCAATTGTTGAGAACGACGGTGAATTGATGTTGATGGCGCTTCACTGCACACTTTCTGCCACAGCAGCAATATTCTCGGGTATACGCACTGTTTTTGGCTTTTCAGGCTTGGGTTATCGATGAGGATGCCAGTTTCTTTCACTTTTTTCACAAGATAACGAACATACGGACCATATTCGTTCAGCGGAAGGATAAAACTAATTACCTGTCAAATCAGACATGAGCTAAGAGTTACCATTCACGAAATAAGCACTAGTTGAAAAAAAAAGCTTAGATGGCGGACCCTTTAGCTCAATAAATGCAACCGAACGACATGAATTATGAACTGTTAAGAAGAACGAATTAAAGCCAAAAGTGTATTTTTCTATCGTTTGTCATAAATTATGATGTGAGCAAGATTATTCAAGTTCAAGTTTTTTGTTAAACAAAAAACCATGCAATGTTTATTTATTAATTTCAAAAGATTTCTTGCTCACTTCATAAATTAAGAAGAACTTTAAAAATTTTTAAGACTAACAAATTTGTCAGTTAAAGTCCAAATTAGTAGCTAACCGGACATTCAGTAATAGGACCTAAGTATGTCAAAATCACTGCACACTGAGAATAAATTTGATGGAATTCCATTGTAACCAACAAAATTGAATCATTATTCAATAATTTTAAGTCTCATGTCTATAGGGACAAGCCCGCAACGGTTGACGCACTATAAGCCAATATTGAAGAATTTATATGTGAGATACCGGCTGATATGTTTGAGAGAGTATGCCAAAATTGGACCCTGCGTATGAACTATTAGAGGCGTATCCGCAGTCAACATTTACATGAAATCATCTTTAAACATTGAATTATATAGATCGTTCTAGCGACTCACATACAGATTTCATACATTTCTCTAAATTTTATGTGTTTTTTTTTAATCAAATTCGAAAGCTCTTAAAAAATCACTCTTTATTATGTATGTCAAGCGATTTTTGTTTTTCTTTAATTGTAAGTACTTTAAATTAATCATCAGAATAATTAAACTCTATTATAAACAGAAAATATATATAATTAACTAAAACACAGTCACATCATTCAAACTATTGATTTTTCTTATCAATATCTATAATCTACATTACCTTTAATACCAACAACCAACACTTGCAGTTAAAATCGAATATTAGTTTCGCCTGCAAAAGAAAAAACAATCACTCTATCTAGAATATAACTTTTCTTACCAATTTCAAAATAATATAAAGTTTTTTAATAGTTTTGGTAACTCAAATAAAATATTACGATTAGCAACCCAATTTCTGTTGTACATACAAATCTAGTTTTAGACATTCATATTTAAACTTGAAAGACAAAAAAATATTCAAGGTAGAAATTTGAAAATACAAATTCAAATTGGGTTTAGGCTAGAGCTGCCTGACAAGCAGACGGTTACCTATTCGAGTACAGTTCGCTGCATAAGATTTTTTTTAATAATATTTTAAGTTTTTTTTATCACTTTGGTAACTCTAATAAAATATTGAGATCCGAATCCGAATTTCTGTTATACATGCAAATCTATTTTTAGACATACATATTTAAATTTGAATAAAAAAAACATTCAAGATTGAAATTGGAAAATCAAATCTATTTTCAGACAAATATTTAAATTTTAAACTAGAAAATATTCAAGGTTGAAATTTAAAAAACCATATTAAAATTGGGTTTAGGCTAGAGGTAAACTACTTGCCTGACAAACGGACAATATCCGGTTCAAGCCCAGTTCGAGGCATATAATCTTTTTATTAATAAAATAAATTTTGTCCATAAACATAAAAATTCAATTGTAAATATTGGGCGTTGTGGTGTAATGGTTAGCGCATTGGACTGTTACACAGATGGTCACGGGTTCGATTCCCGGTGACGACAACATCCATTTAGAAAAATAATATGTATGAGTTTTCTATCACTTATATGTATCGCTGCGCCCACCTTCGGTGTTCCCATAGCACTTAACCCCACCGAAGTAAAATAATGAATCAGGACTATGAAACAAAAAGCTTCAATAAATTTGCCAACTCTACATCAGGTGGCGACCAACAACTGTTCTAAGACTTATCATCTCAGCGCAATTACAGTGTTGCCATGTTTGAATCCCTTCATCTTTCACCACCATTCATCTCTTCCACTATCCCCTTTCCAAAGAAAGCAACACATTAATTAATAGGAAGAATTTCTTGAGTGTTGCCTCTCTTAAAAAAAAAAAAAAATCCGGTTGTTACAATAGTATTAAAATTTCAAAATAGTGATAGTACGTGGAACCACAAAAATTCGGTTGGCTAAAAATTTGGTTGCAACTACAAAATTGTTTTCTGTGTATTGCTTTCAAACTTTTTATATAAATTATTCAATGTAATTGTAATGCCTTAGGACACTTTGATAAATTCTAAAGAATGCTACTATAAACTAATGAACATATTTCATAGTAACCAAATGCAATTAAACCTATCTTGAACTATCTGTGTTAAACTTATCATTAATTTTTTTTTATTTAAAGATTTGTAAATAAGATTAAAACTGATTATTTCATATACAATATAATATATTTTTTAATATATAATTATATACAAGTATTATTGTCTATAATTATACCTTATAAATTTTAATTATATACCATTCAAAGACCGATTAATTGTCATATATATACATATATATCTGTTTTGCATTTATGCATAATGATTTCCTGCAATTGACACAATTTTTTTATTTAATTTGTTGTTCAGTTTTTAATAAATTGTTATTATTAATAAACAGTTTGACATTTGCATAAGGCTCATGTGCGATCAACTCATGGGTATCAGATAGACACACACACTCACTTTTAATTAATAACCTTTGACAAACAATAATTAATCACTTTTGGAAAGATATTGATACAGTGAATAGATTACACTGTAGTTTTTTTTAGGATTGCCAACATGAGAAAATTTAACAAATGGATTTAAAATATTGCTACCGGGTGTTTTAACAGAATTATATTTTAGGGCATAAAATATAGAAATATTTTTTCTTATCGGCGCATTATCAAATTTAGGGCAAACAAAGGAAGTTTTAAAATATTTTGGTTTAGCATGGGAGCATATCTAAAATATAAGAAATTAAAAAAGAAAAGAAAAAATTGACAACCACATTGTGCTTCTTTGGATCTAAGCATTGCCACCAAAGGAAATATTTTAAAGGGTCCGGCAAATAACTTTTTTTGAACTCCTGAACCAATTGGACGTTGTATGGCGTCATGCAAAGGTCTTTATGCAAAATTCGTCTCAATGATGTCTCCGAAATGTTCAATTGTTGAGAACGACGGTGAATTGATGTTGATGGCGCTTCACGCACACTTTCTTCCACAGCAGCAATATTCTCGGGTGTGCGCACTGTTTTTGTCTTTTCACGCTTTCGTTTATCGATGAGGATGCCAGTTTCTTTAACTTTTTTCACAAGATAACGAACATACGGACCATATTCGTTCAGCGGAAGGATAAAACTAATTATCTGTCAAATCAGACTTGTGCTAAGTGTTACCATTCCCGAAATAAGCACTAGTTGAAAAAAAACGTTAGATGGCGGACCCTTTATAAAAAAGGGGATCTTGAAAAGTTTTATAAAAACTAAAATAACACGAATGTCGAACAAGTCGAAACTCGCCCTTTCTTAAAATAAATATTTTAGAGAAGAATATAAAAAATCCATAAAAATTATTTAGAATATAATTATTTTTTTGGCGGTTTTCATAAAAGTTCCTGCATAAATCTTGTTGCAGCCCATAACATTTTTTGTTTAACTGATTTAGTACACTTTTCAAATCCGCAGGACAACCAAACATTACAAACACGAAAGTTAAAATTTTTTAAAATTTAAATAATTGTAATTCCAAATTTTCGTTTTCTTAGTCGCTTAAGCCAATTATCTTTCGGCCTTTTAAAGCGCAATCTATACCATTTCTAATAAAAAATTGAGAAAATTGAGAAAATTTCAAATAAAACTAAGATTTTTTTGTTTTCAATTTAAAAATTCCAAAAGAAATTGTGATTTTTCATTTGAAGTTTAGATTTTTCATTTGAAATTTAGAAAATTTATAAGAAATTCAGATGTTATAGATATAATATTTCAAATTCAAAGTTGTTAAAATCAACAACAGAAGAATTTTCTAAATTTCAAAAGAAATTTCTTTATTTAACATTTCATAATTGAACCCAAAAATTCCAATTTTAAAAGAATTTTAAATTAAGAAATTACCAAATAAAATTAGAGGTTTCCATTGCAATTTAACAAAATTCCGACTAAAACTCAGATTTTTTATTTAAATTTTAGAAAATTTCAATTGAAATTTTTAATTCGAAATCGCGAAATTTTTAAATTAAATTAATATCAATTATGATGTGAGTATGCGCCCCGGTAGGCTAGTTGGTAGCGTGCTAGCTAATCAGTGCGGGGGTTGTGGGTTCGATTCCCACCAGAGGCATTGGTCTGATTTCACTACAATGCGCCGAAAGCCATAGTAGCTAGTACTCTGTTATTGTAATATGATATAATTTGTAATTATATGATTATTAATTAATAAAAAAAACCCAATTAAAGAAATTTACTGTAATTTTGCAACAGCTGTTTAAAGCATTTATTTTAGCATTTTAAACAGTAATTTTGAGAGTGAATAAAAAATCGAGGGTTTTGTCGAGTTTTAAAAATTCTCGTTTAGTTTAGTTATATTAACCCATTTTGAGCCGCTGTTCGACTAGTCGAACAGCAAAATTCTCTTTTTTCACCTCCACTTTTTACGTGATTAAGTGTTCCCGACACACAAAAAAGTGATACCATATTAAAGGAAATTTAATTTTCTTTTAGAAAAAGTATATAATATTTATCCACCACCCCCCTGCTCCGCTCCAGGGGTGGGTTGAAAAATGCCTTGCATATAGACACTTTTTGTTTTTATAAAATGGAAAATATATATAAATTTTAAAAAAAATTATATCAGTAAGTTTTTCCCGAGTTTTAGAATCCCCAGGTATATTTAGAGACGCGCCAAGTTCACTGTTCGACTAGTCGAACATTGGCCGTAGGCCACAACTTTATTATTGTGTTTTGTTGTTGAGCATTTAATGCAGAAAAAATAAATTCTTTGAATTTCGAATTTTTGAACATGCATTTCCACGAAATTTGTTTGTTACAAGCATCATAGCTTGTCATTGAATTTTTTTGTTGCAAGCTTCATCGATTTAAATTTCGCTTGCTGTTGCTTTGAAAAAAGAGTTTTGTCAGTTTTGATTTAATCGTGTAGTGATTGCCACAAATAGGATGCTATTGGTCTACTAATGCAACACTTGGTGCTTCAATCGTGCAGCAGACAATGCAACGCTCGATGTTTAGAAAAATTAAACAGTATCTGCACTTTCACGACAATAATAACCTGGATCGAAATGACAAATATACTAAAGTTCGTTCACTTTTTGATATTAGAAACAAAAAATGTATGCAGTTTGGTGTCTTTGAAGAGCATTTGTCAATCGACGAGCAAATGTTACCATATTTTGGACGTCACAGCTGTAAGATGTACTTGAAAAACAAGCCAATAAAATTTGGCTACAAGACTTGGTGCATGGATGCATCTACTGGATATGTCCTCAAAATGATGCCGTACGGTGGAGCTAGTGAAAAATATAGGCCTGGCCGCTTCTGTGGTCATGGCTTGTAAATTGGAACATCCTTCCCGTTATCAACTTTATTTCGATAACTTCTTTACTTCTCATTATTTGTTGTGTTTATTGGCTGATAAACGTATATGCGCTTTCGAGACTGTGCGGAGTAATCGCTTAGGACAGCCTGCACTAGATTTGAAGACGGGCAAAGCATTGCCTAAAGGTAATTATATTTATACATATTGGTTATGTTATTATTTTTATATATTTTTTAGGTGAAATCGATTCAAAGTTTGATAAGATTAATAAGATTGTATGTTGTCGTTGGCAAGATAAGCGTGAGGTAACATTACTATCAAACTTCACAGGAGTTTATCCACTTACATCAACCACACGAAGACAACGACAACGAGAAGGCCAGCCTGGTGAAATCATTGTGCATCAGCCCAATATAATCCGAAACTATAACAGTTTCATGGGCGGTATCGATCTTCATGATAATGCTGTTTCCAATTACCGTGTTTCGATTCGTTCAAAGAAGTGGTGGTGGCCACTTTGTTTGGCCGTTCTAGAGTCATCTGTTGTGAATGCTTGGAAGTTAAATTGTGTAGTAAATAAGAAGCTTGTTCGTAAATATAATTCACATCTGACATTTCGGGTCGACCTGGCCACAAACTTGATACTAACGCCTGACGACAACAACGACGAAGATATTGCGAAGGATGGCATTACTAAAGATACATCATTTAAGATACGGCCGCACCCTCGTGTGTCAGGTCATCACCAAATCATAACACAACCTGAAAAACATGCCAGGCGTTGCAATGTTTGTCATAAGCCTGTACAAAGAATGTGCTCTAAGTGCCAAGTCCATTTGCACGAAAATCAGTGTTTTGCTGCTTACCATAAATGGGAGCAAGAGTAATGAAAATTACAAGAAGTACATTTAATTACAATATATATAATAAATATTTAAAAAAATAAACATTACAATCGTGTTTTTGTTCCACATATGATTTTTTTTTTGTCGATACCTGGAAATTATTTTTGTATGTTAGTATAAATTTTTTTTGTCGCCTACGGCCGTTGTTCGACTAGTCGAACAGTCGTTTCTGGGGAAACGGTTGGAGATACAAGACTTCTGACAACGGTTTTGTATGGTAATTGGGGCCTTATTAGACCAATAAAGTACTTTTTAGTTTACAATTCGAACATTTTTGCATTCCGGCCCAAAATAGGTTAATAAATAATAATAATTACGATGTGCGCAAGATTAATTATAAAACTAAATCTGTTAACTTTAGTTGATTGAAAATGACACTTTATTCTATAAAATTAGCAAAAACTTTTACTAAATATTTGTAAACTCAAAATAGCAAAAAAAGCTCTAATATTAACAAAACTTTTGCAATATTTACCTCAAATTTAATAACAGTTAATTTTGCTAAAATCAACAGAAATTTGTTCTAAAAAATTGTAGATTGCTGGGTTAATATGGGCAGATTTTTATTCGCATTAAAAAAAAAAAACTAAAAAAATTTCAATCGTGAAAGGCGTGTTAGAGAAGAATGAGTGTATTTTCTAAAAATCATAACTACATTGTAAATTTTCAATTTTTCTGAATCAGACTGCGCAGTTTCTGGTATTGAACCTTCGTCAGTGACCCAGTTTTTTTTAATAATGTAATATTTGTTACGTTTTTTATTTGTTCGATTGCGTCTATATGAAATTTTCTGTGCAATCACTGACCGTGGTATAGATAAACTGATTTCTAATGCCACTACACGTTAGATAGAGCGCTTTAGCCCACTAATCTATCGTCAGGTCGAGTTTTGTTGTGATTAAAGTTTTATTCAATACACGGTGTTTTTGTTCTTGCATACATAATCTCAGAAGTACAACTCCAACAATTTCATATTTTTCAAAGATTTTTTTTGTCTACTTAGATTTAGTAAATGTTTTTTAGCTGATTTCAGCAGACTATTTTGTCACTTTCAAATAACTAAAAATAAGCTCAAATATAACTTAATATTTGTAAATTCAACAAATTTATTTTTGCTATTCTTATATTACTAATATTTAGTAAAAAAACTTGCTAAATTTAGCAGTTTTTGTGCAAGCTCAATTTTAACTAATTTAAAGTAGCTTTTTTTTCTATTTTTACAGGCTTATAGCTATGGGTGAATATCAATTTTTAACAGGGTGATCCATGTTACGAGAGTTTTTTTTTAGACTTTTCCCTAAACAAAATCTATAAAATAGAGTCGAAACCTAACCTTGACACATAGTTTATAAAATTTTGTTTAAAAATATAATAACTGATGTTTTAAAATTAAATTTATCCGTGCCAAAGTAGTAAAATTTATAATAGGTCTATAACAAATCTTTTTTTTTTCAATATTATCTCGATCATTTGGCAATCCTAAAACTTTAACCAGCTATATGAAAATTTGTTTTTATTAAGCGAATGTTCCCTAATGTGGACATCTACACCTGGTATCTGGGCTATATACAAAAAACCAACAAGGTGGAGTCAGACTCTCTCCAATCTTAATGAAATTTAGATATGTGATAAAGAAAATAAAAATAAGGGCACGTATTTTTTTAGTGGCCCAATCTCTTGTTTAGAGGTTTGAAAGTGGGGTCAAAATAATTTTTTCAGATAAATTTTACACAAATGGCGTACCGCATAAAATATCTATGGGAGACGCATTTAAAAAACCTGTTTCAAGTGATATTAAAACTGACTGGGTGCATGGGCTTTTCTGAACTCATAACTGTTCGGCTTTTATGCAACTTTTTCCGAAGAGTTTTTCAAATTATATTTTAAAATTTTTGAATGAAAAGGCAACCCTAGCACACCAAATAAGCAATATTGTTATCAAAAATTTTCTTTTCTCGAGTATACCAAAATTGCCTTCAAACAAATATGAATTTCATTAATTTCATTCTGGTTTCCATACTAAAATGTATTAACTTTGGCCCCACCTTTTAACAATTAAACGTGGAATTAGGATGCTGAAACAAATACGTGTCCCTTATTTATGTTTTCTTTAACTTGTCGTAGACCCCCGTTGTAAGTGGAATATTCCAGATCCAATTATATCAGCTTATAGGCCAACTACTTGGTCTATAAGCTGGCCTTCAAAAAATTATATAACAATTTTCAAAAGAACTCGAAAAGTTAATATTAGTTAACATGTACTCTCAAGTGGACCTAAATAAAAAATATGTACAATTATTAGAAAATGACAATTTTATTAAAATTTGCATTAAAACAATCTTTAACTTTGTTTATTAATGGGTTTTTTTGGCTTTAGATTTATTTTTATTAAAAATTTTTTTTTTTGTGTGAGATTTTATTCGTTCGGTTTGAGATCATGACAAATTTTTCTCTAAATTAACAGAAAAATTATAATTTTTATATGATAATTTACTATTAGAAAAAAACACAGAAAAAGTTATAAGTTTTTTTCTAATAGTCAAAGTAAATTATCATATAAAATTATAATTTTTCTGTTAATTTAGAGAAAAATTTGTCATGATCTCAAATCGAACGAATAAAATCTCACACATAAACTTATAGATCAACGATAAAATTTACTATTCATTTTTTTTTTTTTCATATTTCAATAGTTTGAATTTTTTTCTGTATGCGATGGAAACCGCACAAATAAAAAATTTACAGCTTGTTAAATAAGTCCCTAAAGTTAGGACATTTTAAATTTTTGCCTAGTACTTTTTTGAAAAATAAAAAACCAGCGTTGTTGTCTTTTTTTAATTTTTTAGTTTACTCTTGTAAAGGGTCCGCCAAATAACTTTTTTTTTTTTTTGAACTCTTGAACCAATTGGAATTTGTATGGCGTCATACCAAGGTCTTTATGCAAAATTCGTCTCAATGATGTCTCCGAAATGTTCAATTGTTGAGAACGACGGTGAATTGATGTTGATGGCGTTTCACGCACACAGCAGCAATATTCTCGGGTGTACGCACTGTTTTTGGCTTTTCACGCTTTGGTTTATCGATGAGGATGCCAGTTTCTTTCACTTTTTTCACAAGATAACGAACATACGGAACATATTCGTTCAGCGGAAGGATAAAACTAATTATCTGTCAAATCAGACATGAGCTAAGTGTTACCATTCCCGAAATAAGCACTAGTTGAAAAAAAAAACGTTTGATTTCGGACCCTTTACTATTGTAATGCTAATCAAAAATTTAAAAATCCGACTACGTTAGGGGCCAATGAACTTATTTATGTGTGAAACAAAGTAATGTTTTTTTTTCTCAGATGAGTATCCAAGGCTCCACATTTTGCCTTAAAAAGTGTCTATAAAAATATATTTATCAGGGTTGCCATGGTAGTCCGAATTCTAAATTATAATTTTTAGAATAATATCTGATATTGTGTTTTTCTATCACAAAGAGAATTTTTTCAATAAACCATATATTTTTTATTTTAGAAAGTGTTTTGCAACCGTCAGATAATGACAATCATAATTAATTTTTTAATTAATTACTGTAGAATATTACTTTAGCTAGTCTGTTTACAGGAAGATGAAGAAGAAAACATTTTTATTGCAAAATTTTACGGACACAAGGGATACACCAGACTGCCGCAGTTTCGTCACCCTCCTGGGACTCGTCAGTGTTTAATTTATTAATTTTTTAGTTCTGCTTAAATATTATCGTTTTCAATCATTTTGTATATCGTTTAAAGCTGCTTATACGATCTGGCCAAAGATCTCATCAGAACCCGCAGTTTTAGAATAGCTAGAGTCTCCAGAATAGGCAGATCTTTAACAAAAAAAAAACTATAAATCATCAATTTTGATCCATTCTTGTCTTCGTAGTAATCGAACACGTATTTTCCTAACAAGCATCATAACGTTACTAAACTTTGAAAACTAAAAATAGTATATTATATAAAAAATTTAAGTTTTTACTCTGGCTCAAGTAATATTTTTTACAGTTTTATTAGTTTTCTGTTTTTATATACATCGAGATTATGCAGGTGTTATTTTTAATTTATAACGAGACTTCAACGTTTCGTATATTTACAAAAATACAATTTTTGCAAATTGTAATAATTGTTTCCTGAAGATGTCACGCAATGTAGAGACGAAATATTAGAAATAATCAATTATAATTAATAAATAAATGATCTTAAGCACGTTTAAAATAAGCAAAAAAAATAAATAAAAGAAGATCAAAGAAAACTCAAAATTTTTTAATAGTATATTTAGTTAGAATATTGTTCTACCTCAATTCCAAAAATCTAATATGATATTGTTATATTAGATTTTATTTTCTGTCCGAAAATACAATTTTCGTATTTTTAATACAAAAATTAAGATATTTTTATAACTAAAAAAATTCTATTATAAGCTTTTTTTTAAAAAAAATCATTAAAAATAATTAAAGTACGGCATCCAAAAAAGTGAAAGTGTAACTTTTATGGTAAAAATTATTTTTTTTTGTGCGCCCCGGTAGTCTAGTTGGTAGCGTGCTGGCTTATCAGTGCGGGAGTCGTGGGGTCGATTGCCACCAGAGGCACTGGCCTGTTTTCGCTACAACTTACCGAAGGCCATAGTTAGGGTATATAATTTGTAATTATATGATTATTAAATAATAAAAAAAAACATTAAAAACATTAAAAAATATACCAATGGTCGACTTTAGTGCACCTTATGAAAATGTGACAAACTTTTGTTTTATTTATTCTGTTTTTATATGGAATCAATTAGTTTTATTAAAAACTGTGAATGCAATTCTTATCGTTTACAAAAACTTGGCTTGGAAAATTCTTTAAAAATTGTTTGTTACACTTTATATTGCGTGTTTTTGTAAAGACACCATAAAACCAAGAAAACATTTTTAAAATGGTATTGTAATAGCGAAAATTAAACTAGATAACAATTGACAGTTTTAACATATTCATGCAACAACATGAAGAAAACGAAATATCCAATTTATGGAATAAGCCATAATAGGTAACATTCCCTTATTATTTTTGTTTCTGTTTGGCCCACAATGTGTTTTAAAAACTTTGTCAATGTCGTAAATGACCAACCATACTTCTATTTTTTGAACGAAAAGTTAATGAATATTAATAAACCATAAATTAAAATAAAAACAATAATAAAAATAACAACAATGTTTCATATTATAGTTAAAAAAAAATATGATATAAAATAATATGTAAAATACGAGTATACTTTTGCATATCTGATAGTAAAACGTTTATAAATGACTGTTAATTAATTATATTTTCAAATAAAAAAACTATACAATCATTTTTGTTTTATATCAAAATGATATTGAATGTTGTGTTAAAATGCGTGGTCATGGTAATTAATAATAATATACAAATAAAATTTAAAATTTTTTAATAACACTACTCAACGGCAAAAAAAAACTTGCCATTGCAACACATATCTTTCCAAATTGAAATATGACAAAAAAAACTCTGATCTTCTCATTTGCAGTTTATGCAAATTCACGGTGTTTTTATATACATATACATCATTCACCGCATTTTTTTTGCTTTTTGGTTACTTTTTTGAAATTTAATATTAAAATGGTATATAGAAAACCGCGATATTTCAAAAACTGCAAATGAGAAAAACTTTCTTGAAGAGATTTGGAATCAGCGTGCATTTATTAATTTCTGTTGAAATTCAACCTACTTATAGTGGAAACTGTACTCTTACTATAAATTGTGTAAAATTACCACATGTGTGTAAACGAATTTGTAAATTAACACTGAATGTGTAAATTTACACTGAATGTGCGTAAAAAATAAATAAAATATAATTAATTATTAAATAAAATATATTCTAATTACTTTCTGTTGAAATTTAACCAACTTATAATAGGAAACTGTGCTCCTACTATAAATTGGGTAAAATTACGATATGTGTATAAACAAAAAAATATACACACATTGTGTGTAAGTAATTTATACTGTATGAGCTTAAAAATAAGAAGAAATATTTTTAAATTTGCATTTAAAACATTTATTTTTTCAAAAAATTATTAGTTTATATTCAACATGCTTTATATCAAATAAGAAATCAATTCAATAAAATAGAACGCAACATTTTAAAATCGCTTGTATGGAAAGAACCACAAGGTCAAAATTTTTTTTTAATTCCAGATTTTTTAGTATTACGGTATTGTCAAGCGATCTATTTTAGAGTTTTGGAAGTTTGTGCTAATTTGAGATTTCTTTTTTTTTAAACTTTGGCTATTTTTTTTTTTTAATAGAAAGTTTTGATTTTTTAATTTTGAAAATTTTTCAGATTCAACCAATTTTATTCCAATTCTGTTTTTTTTTTTTAATTTCAAATCCCACAGGTGATTAAGCGTCCATAAACTTAAACCTTTGAATAGTTAGCATTCAACTTAAAATCTCAAGTGTTCAAATATTTGATTCTCGCGATTTACATTCAACAGATAATGATAATTTATAGATTCGGCTGTAGTCACTATCTCTTAGCTCTACCCGTATACAAACTAATTCCACTATAAGGCAATATAATGTATGGTTTAGAAAAGTAAAATTCAGATAAAATAAAATTAAATAATTCCCTTTAAATATTGTATTAGATTATTCTAAATTGGGGCTTTCAGCGTTAGTTAGT
>CM037854.1:211226648-211246172 GCA_021234595.1 Delia radicum
TTTTAAAAATTATAGAAATATTAAGGAAACATTTTTTAAAGTTAACGATTTGACAAAAATATTTTTTTTGAACAGACTTGGGCGACGTTAATTACAATTCAAAATCAGTCACTTGTACAATTTTTCTATATCATCATTAATTTCAGACCTAACGGTAACACTTGTGGACTTAACGCTTGTTTGGGAAGTTTTCAATTTTGTGAATACCAGACATGGGACATACCAGCGATAGTTGTGTATTTAATTACAGGCCAATTAGTTCCGTGTGGGCACATTTTATTTAAATAATATTTTACAACATGGACAAAATACTAGTAAGAATATATCTAAACACATATTTTTTGATTTTTCTTAAGGTGTTTAGTAATGATATGTCATTATTTTGCGCGACATCTCCAAATTTACATTATTGGACATTAGACCACCAACAGGCAAACGTAGAGTGCGGGCAAGGGAAAATATAGCAGCCGTATCCCGCCAGTGTTGTTGATGACCGTTCATAATCGATTCGGCGCCGTTCGCAGCAATTGGGATGGATTTGGGTGTAAAACCTTTAAAAATACAGATGGTGAAAGAATTCAGCCACACGACCTACCACAAAGGCTAACTTTTGGTGAATGGACGATGGCGAGGTTGGATGAATATCCAATTTTTTATCGGAAAATTGTGTTCACTGATGAAGCTCATTTCGTGAGCAAGCTAAATTGCCGTATTTGTTGTAAAGAGCAGCCAAAAGCATTGCAAGAACTGCCAATGCATCCCGAAAAGCGCACTGTTTGGTGTGGATTATGGGCAGAATCATTGGACCGCACGTGCTATTTAACGCCTTGGTTATTTTTTGTGGGGGCTATGTTAAGGCTCATGCCTATAGGGACAAGCCCGCAACAGTTGACGCACGGGAAGCCACTATTGAAGAATTTATTAGTGAGATACCGGCCGATATGTTGCAGAGAGTATGCCAAAATTGACCCCAGCTTATGAACCATTTGAGGCGTAGCGGCGGTCAATGTTTACATGAAATCATCTTTAAACATTAAATTATATAGATTATTCTATCTACTCAAATAAAGACTTCATACATTTCTCAAACTTTTATGTGTTTTATTTTAAATCAAATCCGAAAGCTCTTTAAAAATCACAGTTTACAATATTGTATCATAATATTGTCTACTGCTATATTTTAAAATGAAATTTTACCATCTTTATTTTCGATACGAAAATACAAAGTGTTTCCTTTATGGAAAAATCGAATATATGCTCCTTAAATATGCAGCAGAAAATCAAAAATATACGCTTGAAATATGCACTTAAATCTAAATATGCACTAAAAACCAACAACTATGAACTAAAAGTTCAAAAATATGCACTAAGCGGAGCGGAGCGTTGCAACGCTCCGCAACGCGTTGGTTTAAATATGAAATCCGATATAAATGTCTAGCAACTGACAACTAGATGATGCGTTAAGAGTAAAAAATTCTTTTTTTTGTTTATTTTTAATTCAATCTTAATTTTATTTTAACATAATATGCAAAAATCTGCAATTAAATTGAAAATATGCAATAAAAAATGGCAAAATATGCATTTATAGCAACATATGCAAAAATATGCATTAACAACAAAATATGAAAAAGTATGCAAAACCAAATAGATGGCATTTTGTGGCAAATTCTTTGATTCGGAAAAGTATTTGATCCAAATAGATTTTGGACTTTTGACTACAAACATTAATTTGTATTAGCAGCTGTGGTATTGGCAATTGTAGGTACTTGCTATTACCAAACATGTACTGATATGGTAACGCTTTTCTACACTGGGAAGTAATAATATGTAATGTGTAATATATATTTTGAAATGTGATACACAGAAACAATTATCAACCTAAAATATCGAATAAAGAGTTTTATGTGTATTAAATTTGTTTCTAAACAAATATTTAATTGAATCAATTAATATTTTAATTGACTTTTAAATATATACATACTTTTTTTATAGACATAATTCTCAAATTATTGTTGCATAAATGTATGGTTAAAAAGAAAAGTTTTAGTATCAAATACCAAATGCATTTGAAGTATACATGCTTAACATATACACACACAAGCACACAAACACAATATTACCAAAAACACATGTACAAACATATCGTTCACACACTTTTTATGAGTATCATAATTTTTTTGTAGATAGTTATTTATAATTTTTTCTCTTTATTTTTCAGTAAAAGTTTTAATTGATATTATCGTTTCCTTGGTAGGTGCAAAATCAATGAAACTATTATAATTTATTCAATAAATTTGTTAATTGAAGCCCGTTTTTAACGTTTGCTAAGTAAATACAATGAGATACATAAATTGATGTAAGTTTAATTAAAGCAAAGCAAAAACTGTAGTTTTAAAATTTTTATTTGTTTTGCACGTTTAAGATAAATTATTTAACATAACATTTAACATTCTTCAACATCGAATAACTTATCCACTTAAGGTTCTTCTTCTACCTTAAAGTGTCGTAAAATTTTAATATTCTTCATATATTTTTCGACATAGAATTACAAAAATTGGCATTTTTTTTGCTTTACAAATTTAACACATTAGTACAAGAAATACTTAAACAAGAAATATAAAACCAAACACTGACTTTTGTAAATCATTTTCTCAAACTCTAAATTTTGTAAAACCTTATTCCAAGTTTTGCAAATTTTTTACCTCATCCTGTTAACCTGTGTTAAATTAATTTTTTTATGATTAGTGGTTGTTTTACTTAAAACGTATTACCAAAATTAAGTACTTAATGAGTTTTTTGTTTGCAAAATTTTACTGGTTCTGTTTCTAAAACATTTCTTATCGTTCCTGTCAGTTTAGGTTAAACCCACTTAAGTGAAAAATGTAAATTATAAATAAAATAGATGAAGACAAATGACTTTACGAGTATGAGTTGTAGTATATTATTACCAGAGTTTTTATAAAATTTGACGTATGAATTGTGTTTTGTTATTTTTAAGTTGGTTTTTTTTTTGTACTGATATTTTGCATTAGTATTGTTTGGTTGGCTGGGTGCTTTTCATTCTTGGTGCTTTTTTTTTTGTGAATAAATGATTGATGTCCGTCTAACTTTGTTATTAAGTATTATAAGCGCCGCCAGCAAAATATGTATACACATTCATTTAGTGTTTCATTTCAATAAGTGTATCCTGTGATATAAAAGTATACGGATTTTGTTTAAAATTTCAATTCCACAGTTATTACCAGGGCAGAAACTTCTATGCAAATGCGCGGTTGTAGCCAGTAACCCAAAATCAATTTCATCTAAATATTTTTCCGAAATAAACAATTTGCAACAAAATTGCATCGATATTTTTGAATATATTATTGTTACAAAGTCAATTTTTTGCCTATTTTAAGCATTTTTTAATACATATTTTTATATATTTTACATATTTTTAAATTTGTGTTTTATTTATACACTCATATTCATCTTTTATTTACAAGTTATATACACATGATATTTACATTTGAGTTCTTATCGACTAGATATTGTTGTAATATGTAATAATGGTTATAATCATCTATATTTTCTATGGATATGATTTTTTTAAAGATGAAGTAGTTGAAAAAACCTATATATGATAAACATAATTCAAATATTAAGAGAAAATATATAAGTTTATGTGAGGATTATTACACAAATAATACTCAATAAATATATCATTTTCAATTTGATAATTTAGTTGGATTTTTACGTTAATTCTCTACATTCTCTTAACAATGGATAAGACGAATTTTCAATTTTGTTTAAAATACTTAAGATTTAGTCTAGTGACGATTTCCCGTTTCCTGGTGTAGAAGAATTGTAGGATATCACCAATGTTTGCCATTAATCATTTTTAGGCATTTGTTTTGAATAATTTGCAGTTTCTTTAAATGGCATTTGGCCGCAGTATACCAGATGGGACAGGCATACGTTAAAGTTGGTCTTATAACTTTAACTTTGCTAAATATTAATTTTGCTAAATATTAATAAAGTAACTGTTAACTTTACAAAATTTCGGTTATATTCGATGAGAATTTTTGTTAATTTAAAATAGAATTTTACTCTGTAAAATTAGCAAAAACTTTTACGAAATATTTGTATACACAAAATAGCAAACAAAAACTGCAATATTAACAAAACTTTTGCTATATTTACCTCAAATTTAGTAGAATGCAAATAAGAGTTCATTTTGCTAAAATCGACAGAAATGTTAGGTAAAAAATTGTAGATTGTTGTTTTCATAAGGGCAGACTTTTATTCGCAATAAAAAAAACTTTAAAAATTTCACATTTTTTAAGGATTTTTATTTGTCTACTAATGCTTAGTAAATGTTTTTTGCTGATTTTAGCAGATTATTTTGCTACTATCAGTTAACTAAAATTTAGCTCATCCGTTACAATTAAAATATTGTGAGTGCATATATGATGAATTTCATATCAAAACTAATAAAAAAGCACATTTTGAACCCGACCCTCTCAGATTTTGATGAAATTTTGCATACAGCCACATTTAACCTATACAAACACAACCTCATTTTAAGAAATTGCATTTTTGAAAATATGTGGGCGTGGCAAGGTATCGAAGTTTTTAAAAAATGACGATAATATGTACTTTCAAGCTGTGATTACTACGGAATGGCTGAACCGATTTCAAAGATCTTGGTACCAATAGAAAGGTATTTAAATTACACTGTAAAAATTTTATATTACAAAAATTTTTTTTGGCAATAATAAAACTTTAAACTTGGAAAACTCTTTAAAGGTCAAGTGTTTTTTCCCAAAAAAATTTTTTTTAGAAAGGTCTATTTAATATATATAACATATCTAAAAACTAAAATGGAGTTTTTTTTTCCTTTTTTTTAAATTGTTTTAAGTAAATACATCTCTTGTTAACTTCCTTATATTTTGATATCATTGTGTGACAAAAAAAAAAAAATAAAGTAGCTATACTTTGAAAGTTATACAGATTTTTTTGTAATTCTAATAGATTAGTGCAATAATCGCAATATCAAATTTTTCAGACACCCCCAAAATATGGACTTACCCTTGGTAAGTTTTTTTTTTCAGATTTAATATATAATTTTGCGCAGCTCATACTATTGACTTTCGGAATATTTGCTAACTTTTAGTGAAGTTTCATCTAAAGGTATAAAAGAATGGAAGCTTTGAGTTCCTGTAATAGTTTTAGCATTTATATACCTTGAAAATAGCTCTTCTTTTGTTTTGTTATAGACGTCAGCTTCTGCTTAAGCAACTTCTATGGAGGTCTTATAAGTTGTCAAGCCCAATGATAAAGGTCTTTCGCCGTTTGAATTTGGTTTTTACTTGAAGTGCTATAATTCCGAGTGCTTGTTTTTAATTTCCGACCTATACCATCACATGCAGATTTTCCATGGCTGGTTGCGTAAAAGTGCCACTCAGCGAATATATCGAAATCAATTTTATGATGATATAAATTAATTAAGTTGTATTTATTTTTGTATTGTGCTCCTGCACCATCTGACACGTAGATAACTTTCGTAATTGAATTGCTTATATTTGTCTTAACAAAAATTAATAATTTTTGAAATATACAGATGAACTGCTATGCTATCATGGATATTACAATCGGATACTATGGCAAAGGTTCTATGAATTAATTTTTCATTATCTTTGTAATAAATAACGAACGGATGTATCGTGGCTTGATTATTATTCCAATGTTATCCTTGAACGGCATTTTGTACAACAAACGCATAGTTTTCAGCGAAATGCATTTGAATTAGCATTTGTCCTGGCAGCAATGAAATGATGTGGCACCAGCTTATTGATGTGTTTTACAAAATCGTCAAGAAATGTGTCTGTAGTAGAGGAAATGGCGCTCGGAATTATAGCATTGCAAATAAAAACCAAATTTAAACGCCGAAAAACCTTTATCATTGGGCTTCACAAATTTATAAGACCTCCATAGAAGTTGCTTATGCAGACGCTGACGACTATAACAAAACAAAAGAAGAGCTATTTTCAAAGTATACAATATATGTTTATGTTTTCGAAAGCTAATTTAAATACCTTTCTAATGGTACCAAGATCTTTGAAATCGGTTCAGCCATTCCGTAGTAATCACAACTTGAAAGTACATTTTATCGTCATTTTTCTAAATATTTGATTCCTTGCTACGCCCACATATTTTCAAAAATGCAATTTCTAAAAATGAGGTTGTTTTTGTATAGGTAAAATGTAGCTGTATGCAAAATTTCATCAAAATCTGAGAGGGGTGGTTCAATGCATATCGGTTTTGATATGAAATTCATCATATACGACTCACGCAACATGTTAGAGTAGCACGAATGTCTTGCAAGACATTCACAAGACATATTTATTGTATACAGCAACAATTTTTTTTTTTTTCTAAAAATATTAAAACTTGAAAATTATAAAAATATTTACATCATTAAAGTATTCCAAGAAAAAAATAAAAACTTTTTTAAGTGAATAAGTCCGTTTTTTGATATTTTAAGTATAAAAATCGCCAAAACAGGCATCATAGCACGCAAGAAAATATTTTTCAAAACGTTCATTTAATATATATATACGTCTTACATAGCAGAGAGGTTAAATATACGCCAAAGTGTGCTCAATGTAGTTTAAAAATTTCTCAAAAATTTACTATGAAATATGTACATATATTATATTATTTCGTTAACCACTAATATAAAATATTCAATAAATGCACTTTAGTATTCATCATACTTTTCGATCACACTGTATAAACACTGACTAACAGAACAGAAACATATTATTGTACTAGCGCCTGTAGGTTTTATGCAACACGCGCTTAATAAATACTTTTGTTTATATTATTTGGTTTTTGTTGCTACTTTCATTGTTGTATACTTAAAATAGTGAAGAATTGATTTTAAATGAGTTTTGTCAGCTAATTCTCCATTTGTTAAGAAGATGGATTGTTTAAAATGATTTTTATGTGTCCGGGCGAAGGTTTTAAATTTCAAGTACAAAACGTAATTGATGTTTTAACAATACAAGCAATATAACAATATAATTTAATTAAATAATATTTATGTTTTGTTTTTGTTTATAAATTTCGGCCATTCCTGCGAAGACCGGCCAATAATAAACATTTTCTGACTTAGGGTTTTTTTGATTTCAATTATATTTTCCATACAGAAACTCTTCGGAGATTGTAATTTTTAGATTAAAGTTCGATTTAGTTGTTTTTGACAAAGAAGAAATATGCAAAAAGTGTGTAAGTTTGAATATTCGCACAAAGAGAGAATTCCTTGAACGGGTTTTAATGAAATTTTTTACACTTAAATAATGAAGTGTGCGCCACGGTAGGCTAGTTGCTAGCGTTCTGGCTTATCAATGCGGGGGTTGTGGGGGTCGATTTCCACCAGATCTATTTCGGGAATTTCTAAGGTACCCATCGTCAGAACATGTTTTGAAAGAGGTAACAATCCCATGTAAAACATCAAGTATTCATATAAACTAGTTTCCTCACTAAATGAGAACTAATATATATGTGAGCTCTAAGTTAAAGATTATCACCATTAATCAAAAAATAAATTGAAAACTTGTTTTTTGTGTGTATGTCTGTCTACCTTTGGTAAATATTCAATACTCGTTTTTGTTTTTTCCTTTTATTTGTACATTTGTAGTAAACAAGAAATATATATATTAGTTCTCATTTAGTGAGGAAACTAGTTTATATGAATACTTGATGTTTTGCAGGGTATTGTTACATCTTTAAAAACGTGTTCTGATGATGGTAATCTAGAAAATTCCCGAAATAGATCTATCAACACATTCCTGAAGGTGGTCAATTAATAAATTTGAAAACGAAAACTCTATAGATTATTTGTTAGGACAATATCCTAATAAAGAAATATAGAGTATGGCCTCGAACTTGAATAATTTTCATTGCACAATTAAAGGTCGAAAAAACATAATTTTTATTTTTAATAAAAATTATATCAAACTCAATAATATGCAATTTTTCATTAAATTTTATGAAAATTGATTTACTAAAAAGTTTAAATGGACGAGTTTCCAGTGACAATTAATAGATATAATTCAAAAATTCCTCGATATCATACAGATAATTCTCTCAGTGTAGTATTTTTAATATTCATCGCATCATCACAATTTAAATTGCATTGTAATGGTACGCTGCTTTACTTTTTTACTGCAAACTGAAATGTTTAGCGTAGAAAAGAAATACATTTTATATGCATTTTGTCTATTTTGATGCACTTTTCGCTCTTTATTTGTATAAAATGTGGGATTTTTTCCTAAAAACAACACTTTGTTTATTTTTTTTTTGTTAAAAATTGTATTCCACAGTATAAAAAAAGATGAATGCACCATTCCAGTACATTTAACTGATAATGATCTGATTTTATTAAAGAAACTACAAGTGTTAATTCTTTTTATTTTTTCGAAAACAAGAAAATCACGAATAAAACCAATTTTGTTTTAGAATTTCGAGATAATCTTTAATTTAAATTGTAAGACTTATGGTCAGATTTTGGCTGATCTATCGTGAAATGGCCGATTTATGTATTTTTTTTTTCATTTGTATATTTACTAACAAAATTATATTTCCTAGGTGACCCTACCAGAATTAAGCTCTTTTTTTATTGTAAAAATACAAAAAAAAAAAAAAATTCCAAGTATCAATCTGTACGAATATGAAACATTTCATTGCTTGGAAATTTTAAAAAATAAATTGTTTTTAAAAAATCCTCTTTTAAACTTAAATATTTATCTCCGCAATCTTTTACATTTGCTTTATTAATTTTTTTTTGTTGAAAAGTTATTTTACTTTATCCTCAGGCCATGATTAATTTCTTTCGTATACCTTCTTTGATCTCTAAACAAATTGATTACTACTACTTGGCAGTAGTTAGAGTACCAGAAAACATTGTTGTGCTATAGTCTTAACCCTTGCACTACCCTCGTACACTACAGTAAACACATTTTTATAATAAATATAAAAATTTTTATAACGCATTAAAATTTAGTATATTTCTTTAAATGTGTTCATTGGGATCAGGCGCGGTTTCAAGCAGGGGGGAAATGAAAAGTCCCCCCCTCTCAAAATTATATTTTTCAATACAAAAATGTAAAGAAGATTAAAAAATTAATTAAAAAATCCTCTAAGTTCCCCCTAAACTTTTTCCTAGATCCGCGCCTGATTAAGATATTGGTCTTTAAAAGAAAAAGATCATTATGTGGATAAACTGTTCATCAGGACAATATAGTCGCGATAAAGTCCGATTTTTTTAACGAACTTTTATCTTCGAATAAGGGGGTGTTTGGTGCATCTCGTAAACTAAGGAAGGTAGAATTTCACCTATTGAGCAGAACAATATCAAATAAATCGTTGTAGATTATTCGACTGTTTTAGTGGTAAAAATGGGCTGTTAAGTTTCAAAAATTCGATTTTCGTCACATTTGTTGATGGGTAGGAGGGGGATTGGGAGGGACATACATGTAATTCTTTTTATTTTTAATATAAGGACCCCTAACAATAATCCAAAGTCATAGTAAAAATATAACCACAAACAAAAAGTCGGTAGTGAAAGCGTTAAAAGAAAATGGCAACATTATTAAATGTCACAAGCGGATATGACCTTAAGGCATATTGCGTGCAAAAAGAATGTTCTTATACTAAAAACAAAACCAGGAACAAAATTTAATTATACTGTCGCAATCAATTTACCAATTTTTTTTTTGCTTTTTCTTTCTGCTTTTATTGTAGTTAGTAAAACTTTTAGTCATTTGATGACCCCACATGAAAAAGCAAAAAAACATTTGCTTACAATGTCAAAATGAATTTTCCAATACAACAGTATGAAATAGAAAAATATTAAATAAATAAAATGTGGTGGGTATTTTTATTTTGTTTTTTTCAAAATTCAGAACAACGATAGCATATGTTAGCTTAGGGGGTTTTAGCGAAACAAAAAATTGTATTTATTAAAAAATAAACTGTCACTTGTTTAAGCAAAACCCGATATAAAGATGACTTATTGTTTTGAATTGATAAATTGAAAATAAATAATTACTTAAACCCACATTTAAGAGGAAACTGAATGCTAAACAGGTCTATAACTATGACTATAACATGTTATTAATAAATGTCATATTTTGATATATTAAACAAATATTTTAAATACCCAAGTAAAACAAAATTGATGTGCGACATCCTCAAATTATATATATGTAACTATATAAAATAGATATACGATGAGATAAAATTTGATCCGCACAATTGAGAACATATAATTGTTTTTAAATGAGAACACATACTTGTTTCCGAATTCGATAAAATTTTATCGAATTAGATCTAATTTGATACAATTAAATATAATTTTGAACAATTTGATATATATTATATACAATTTCATCCGAATTTTGCCCCGCATACAAAGTTTGTATATTTATATATAATTATATGGAGTTAGATATAATTCGTTCTTATTAGACAAAAGTTGGTACAAAGTAATATATATGACTAATATTATTGTTGCTGGTTTTTACGAAGGTGAAACTATGGAGCCAAAAACCCATGGCTCTATTTCAACAAATTACTTTCGAACAGTGTAGTTTTGTAGAAAAATTAACTTTTCTCAAATTTTGTAAGTTATCTTACTCAGAAATCTTAACTCTGGAATTATATATAATTATATCTAAATAAAATCACTTATAAGGGAGGAGTCCTGACTCGAACCAGCAGATCTTAATAATATTCGGATATGTTGTAGAGAATACAAATTTCAGGGACCCATGTTTCTTTTCTTAACTGACCAGTCTCATATTTAGGCAATAACAAAAAATTACACAATTTTAGATTTTTTTCGGTTTATTTCGTTACTATATTCGTTACTAAAGTAACTATAGACAAATTTGGTATTGATGAAAGGTTTTTTTGAATACACATTTACTGGTGTAGAAATTATGCCCAAACATTTTAAAGTATTTTTTGTTATTCGGAAAATGATCGTTTGAGTAACAATTAATCTGGCGTTTTATTGAGGAATTTTAGTTGTATTAAGCTATAAATAAGGCAGAGCAATGCATATTTAATTTAATTGAGAGTTTTTCTGTGTATTTTCCGATATTCGAAACCGCTCGGTTTATATGCGACTTTTGTCTTGTCGTTTATTTTCCCCCCTATAAAATGAAAAAAGAAATTAATTTTTTATGCTACTTTTTAACCCTTAAACGTAACATTGGGCAGCTAAAAAAAATACACATCTCTTTATTTTTTGCTTCTTTACAACATACCCAAAATTAATTAAAATCTGCGAGTTCGGGTAGGGATACCTCCCTTGTTAGAAAAGTATTTTTCATATGGCACCACATATAATTAAATGTGACTTTGTAATGGACCCCACCGTGTTAAAAATTACTAAAAGTACAACTTATATTGTACTAGAAAAACACTATATTGTTTGACAACCATGTATTTTGCCAGTACCACAGGCAAAATTTTTGCCAATATTGTTTTTTTTTACCAATATTACAACCAATTAAAATCATTTTTTTTTTATATTTTATTATTTCACATATTTAAATATGGGGTATAAGACTAAAGGCAGAATTAGTTTGTACGTTCTGTTCTGTTATGAATCGCTGTTTTGTTTCTGTTCAATTGAAAGTCTGTATGTGTGGTTAGTTTTTACTTTTTCGTTCTGTTCTGTTGGCGACAAATCTATTGAAAATAGAATTCAACGTTAAGTGACAGCCTAAAGTGCGTATATGTATTAGTTTGTTGTGAAATCTTTTTCTCAATATTTGAATCAGGGATGATAAAGTTGGTACTATAGTACTTTTTATGGTACTATTTGATCCTCAGATGTACCATGATCCTATGACTCATTTAGTGCGATTTACAAAATTTTCTATGTATGAATTTCTTGGTCCCTTTAAAATTCAATAAGTATTAATTCAATTTGCAGTCCCATATGAACAATGAATTAATTTGGAATCAAACGCTGTGAGTTCAATCACATGATTTCACTTAGTGCGACTGCTTACACATCATTATATTAGAGTTTTATTAATCGCTTAAACAAATTATTGAATTCAATCAATAAGGGTTATAATCATTATTAACTTATTTTGATTTTCAAAAAAGTAAATAATAAAAATCTTATAAAAATGTGAAATTAACTATTATCTGCGTGTTTTTAAAATCGAATGAGTTCACGAATAAATTTGTTTGCTACCAATCACAATGATTGAATACAGCAAGATATTAATAGCACATTCAAAAAGTATTAAAAATTTGGTGAATTAAAGAAAAAATATCAAAATTTTAAAATTTTTTTAAATCAATATCGGCTAATTTTCTTAGTACGCACTGCTCGTTTTTACATAGCTTTATGTACATTTTTCCGAAAAGTTTGTTATTGCAAATGAGCAAGCGGTCCAGCGGTTCAAAAGTAATGAGTGACAATGAGAAAGTACCTCTAAATTTTCCATACAAATTGGTGTATAATGCACTGTATATTATTAGAATTCATTGTACTGTCTGGTGTATAAAATATAACGTCATATTTTTACACCAGACGCAAAGAGGTGAATAATATTTAAAATTCACCGCAAATTCTTTTTTCTCCACAAAAATTTTTTTTTCACCTGAAAAATAGTTTTGTTACCTCAAAACTGTTTTTCACGACACAATTTATTTTTTTACATCCAAAAAAGTTTTTCACCTCAAAATTTTGTTTTCACCTCTTAACATATTTTTTTTTTTTAATATATTTTTGTTGTTTCATTTGTAATTGTTCATTTTGGAGGGCACAAAGATTTGTTTGTTAATTTATATTTAATTTTTTTTTTTTATACTTGTGATGCCGAAAAAGTACTATTTTATATGCAGGTTGGTACTATTTTAAAATCGCATTTATCATCCCTGATTTGAATGTTTTTGGTTGGAGTTTCTTTTACTTTTTAAACAGCTGATTCCTTTCACAGAAAATGTAATTACAAAATATTACCTACATAACAGAACGACACAGAGCGGCAACAGAAAGTAACAACTAATGAGGCCTTAAGACCGAACTGCATTACAGTTTTTTAAATGTGTTTTATTTTATACATTTCTCAAAATTTATTTTGTTTAAGCTATTTTAAAAGCAGTAAATTTTTGTAATTGCCAACGTTATGCCAACGGTAGCAAGTACGCAAAACCAACGGTTGGCCACTGTTATCATTTCTACGGGTTGAAATTAACTACCACGCTCCTCTGTAGGGTATAGGAAGACGCTCTAGCAGATTAATGTATAAAACATATTTGTAACTGTCGTTTAAAGGGTTAATTTTTAATTAGAAAAAAAACATAACTTTAAGTTTGAAAAATTAACCCACTTCGGGATGGACATATCTCAAAAAGCAGGAGGAGCTTATCCAAGATTATGGTACCCATCTCTTCTTTGGAAGACGCTCTAGCAGAATAATGCATAAAACAAATTTTGGTTGTCTTTTAAGGGGTTAATATGTAATTATAAAAAACAGCATTTTTAGCCGATTTTTTAAAATTAACCCACATCGCTATGGACATATCTCAAAAAGTAGAAGGTGATTATCCAAGGTTATTCTTGGAAGATTCTCTAGCAGATTAATGCATAAAACATATTTGTAGCTGCTGTTTAAGGGGTTTATTTTTAATAAAAAAAAGCACTATTTTTAGCCGATTTTTCTGTATTTTCCATACCAATTATATTTGTACGATCAATAAGCAGTACATATAATTTTCTCTAATTTTTCCAAATGCCAATCAACTCCACAATCCTACCAACTGGTTAGAAAAAACAAACTTACATATGATTGACAATCTAATGGCATGTGGGTTTATTGTGATTATTAACTAAGAGCTTGTCATTTTCATAAAACTGTGTGATGTAAAAACCACTAAATGACTCACAATCAAATGTTTTTTTTTTACACTTTCCAGAGAGTGGTAGCTAAAAAACAGCTACAAATATGGTTAAAAATGACATTAAACAACTGTCACTTAATTTTCGCTTTCATTTAGTTTAATTCATTTCGTATGTATTAAAAATCGTATACAAAATTTAAATTTGAGCGTTTTTTTTTTAACGTCGCTAAAAAACGAGTTAATAACAATTTATAGCTTGACTCAATTGACAGCATAATTTGTGCCTTTTTTTGCAATTTTAATTGCCTGACAATTCAAATATATACGTTATAAATTAAATTTAAGTCAAATATCAACACAAAAAACATTATTCTCCCACTTAAATGAAAGTTTATTAATGCCAACTGCAAAGAGGCGGTCATATAAAATACATTTTGTGATCAGATACACAAAAATAAAAGTTTTCAAACACATTTCTGTATATTTCTTGTGTGTTATTATGGCTAATATATTGTTAATTTAATTTAGATGAAGAATATAACAAAATTAAATAAAATTTGCATTAATTTGTTGGCTTCCATTTGTATGTATTTAAAGCTCATAAATTTACTTGATTACGATTTATTTCAACAATTTAAATAACAAGAAAAGAGTCACAAAGTCACATAACCAAAATTCTTCTCCTTTAGCTTTTAGTACAAAACTTAATGCGAACAAAATTTAAAATGTAAATTTTTGTTTCTTTTGTTTTTTTTAAAGTGATGGTATTACATTAGGAATTTTAAAATATAATACACTTGTCTCATTTAAGCCATTTAAACCAACAATGTATTTTATTAAAATATTAAGATTTAAGTGTTAATAGGGTTACCAAAAATAATTCTTTTTAATATTTTTGAGCAAACTGGTTTGCTTGGTTTTTTAACTAATACTTCAGTATTACTAGTTTCACATAAACTTATAAAAAAGCTCGTACAAATCGAGAATGAGAAAAATCGAGCTGAATATGTGACAGAACAACGCTGCACCCATCTTGCAGACAGCTTTCTAAAACCCACTGATCTTTTAAAATCGAACCCCACTGCCATTAGATTACACTAGAGTGGCACTATGTACCGCGACTAGAAGTTAGTATTTTGTGCTGCCAGTGAATACACCCTATAGGTTCAGGCTCCCTACGAAGCCAACTATCCTACCAGGTAAACAGTTGCAAACGTCCGATGGCGTCACTATTCGAGCACCAAAATAACACACCCTCCTGTTGGCGAGCTTCGGACATTTGCAGAGAACATGCTCTCAGGTTTTGGGTTCCAATTTACAAAACCGGCACGTATCCGTAGAGGATCGTCCCATCTTGTACAATTGATACCTAAGGCCAGTGTCCCGTGAGGTAACCCGTCACTGTCCTTAGTTCGCACCTTGTCATTGACAAGAGTTTCCGCGACCTCTCCCCAGAGGGAGATGTAAACAGCCTCGCCTGTCGCTGCCCAGGCGATCTGGCCCAATAGGCCCCACACCACACTGCCATATAAAATGCCTATGACATCAACAATCTCACGCACTTTAACCTCTTTGATCGGGCAAACCATAACCATATCGTCATTTTCGGGTTGTATTGACCCTCAATTGTCCGTCCAGAACGTTCAGCGTCATTAGTACTTGAGCGACCACAACGAAAGTCAGTAAACCACTTTTTTACCATTAGAATCGATGCTGCAGAGTCCCCATAGTATTTATCAAGCTTTTCCTTGGTTTGATTGAAGGTTTTTTTTTCGCAAAAAAAAATTTTTAATGAGCACTCGAAATTCACTTTTTTCCATTTTTAAAAAAATCCACGAGGTGTATGTTTTGAACAGCTGTTAAACGCAAAGTAAATGACGGAACTTGCTCAAAATTTGACAGTAGTCTATCAACAGGTGGTACTTGATGGGAAGCAGTGTTGATTTCATATAACTAATAGTGAAGTTCAAAAAGTCACGAACTTATCGATCCGCCCTCGTAAAAACATAGGTAACGCTTTTTGGTTCATTTTGCTCTATCTCGCTTAGTTTTCGAGATCTGTCCTCATTTATAATAACATAATAAACGGTATGAGAAAATAACACCATCCACAAGTGAGAATGTTGGCGGAGACACAAACAACAATTTTTTGAAAGCTGTTGTGTTTTAAATTGACTAGTAAATTTATAAATTTGAGAATCACGAAAATTGTTCTTGAGGTGAGAATAGTGGATTTAAAAACCAAAATTTAAAACCGCCATTTTAAGAAAAATTCAAGTGGCGATGTTGCGAAATCTTTTAGAGCGATCATGTTCAGCAAGACAAAATTAGTTAAAAATTATATATCTCACAAAATATTTTTGTTATAAAAACAATTCTAAATTCGAAAACTTTGGTTACAGATCACCAATGATTAAGCTATCTGATATTTGTCAAATTTTTACCACATAAGTTTGGATTTTGATAATGGCGCCCAAAAGCCAAAAAATAGAATGTCATATCTCCCCACTGTAAGAAATTTGTTGTTGTAAAATTTCTTGAAGCTTTTGGGAAATATGGCATCGAGTTTGGTCATTATTTTTTTTGATTAACGCCGAAATTTTTAGACAAAAATTATATTCTCAAAAATGTTAAATTGTCCCAAAGTTAAGGAAAATTATCTAACAAGGGAGGTATCCCGTCCTGAAATCGTAGTTTTTAATGAGCTTTACATATGTTGTTAAGGAGCAAATAAATGAGACACGTTTTTTTTTTTTTTAGCTGCCCAATCTCACGTTTGAGAGTTAAAAAGTAGGTTTAAAAATTCATTTGGTTTTTATGAAAACTTGTCTTTAATTTACGAAAACTGTGTTAATTTGTACACAGGGTTAAAGTCTGCAAGAAACAAAAATACTCATATTGTCCATATAGTGGCCCAAGAGCTGCCACATTTATGAATTATTTTAAATATAGGGGAAAAGGTATCTTCGGGATAAATCTCATAAGAGCCGAACGGTTTCAAATATCGGAAAAAGCTCAGACACACTTCGATTATACAAAAATATGCATTGCTATCAGGCGCGGATTCAAGGTAGAGGGAAAATGGAACATTTAATTTAATTTTTCAAAACAAAAGTGTAAAATAGATTAGCAAAATTACTAAACATTATTCTAATTTCCCTTCCTAAAAGCATTTTTTGGATCCGCTGCTGATTGTTATGCATTTTTTAATATTAATAAAACTAAAATTCTTTAATAAAATGCCAGAATCAATGTTACTCAAAACATTTTTTTTAATAACAAAAATACTTTAATGTCTTTGGGCGTAATTTGTACACCAGTTAATGTATCAACAAAAAAACTTTCATTTGATACAAAATTTGTCTATAGTTAATTTCAAAAGGAACAAAAAAAAAAACGAAAAATTGGGTTTTTTGACCCCACTTAATAAGTTCAGAAGTTCATTAAGATCTGCCGGCCCGACCCGGCATTCCCTTGTAAATGCTTTAACAATAAAGAAAACAAAACATTAGCTCACTTTATTTTAAAATCATTAATCTTTTGGGAATAATTCTTATATTCAACGGTCGAGCAAATAAGGTCCTCTATATAGTCCCTAAATTTTCAAAATAAACTCGTATATTTGATGAAGTCTTTCTGGCGTTTTTCGTATTTGTGTGTGCACTATATCGAACGAAACGAAATTTTTCTAAAAATAGCGAAAATTTGTTTTTGTTTCTTATATATGTTTTTGAAGAAAGTAAATGTCAATTTGTATCGTTTCGTATAGATACAACAATGTGTAAGACTTTTGAATTCTCCAGAATATTGTATTTTATGACAGTATTATAAGAAACAATAAAGAAAACTATTCATCCAAACGCACCAGCAGCGCCGCACTCGGCCCGACACACACTAGTTGGTTCGTGTGCGGCGCGGCCGGTGGCACGGCAGGTAGCAACGCTTCCAATATGTTAATTGCAACCTTAATTACTTACCCTTTGCAAAAAATTTTTAAAACTTTTCGTATTTCACTTGATGCAGTAGTATCGCTAAGAAGTATTGAAGGGCTTTTACGTTTTGTTTCATATTCTCAATGGGTTTTAGTGCATTAACAACAATTGCATGTGTTATGTTACCACTCAAGTTTGGTTACATAACACATAGATTACATAGATATCTAACTCTTTGACATTTGCTGTCAGATGACGTAACTCTTGAGAATGTGTTTGGTCATACGTCCTATAACTATAAAAAAAAATATATAAATGTATATGAAAAATGTGTTAGTTGTTAAAAAAACAAAAAGAAGACGAGTTTGATATCTGTGTAATCTATAATATAAAATTTTAATTTTGTATAAAACGTTTAACGGCACCGTATAACAAATTTTCCATTTCATACTGATACTATTACTATTTAAAGACGATTTAATTGTGTTGTGGTTTTGAGAATTACCTGATTTACTCAATTGTCACATGTTCAAAAATTTGGTCAATATGGCATTTGGTCAATACGGCAGTTTTGTATATCCACTTTTGGGTAATATGCCAGATTTTTGGGCTACATAACTTTCGGTAAATAATCTTTATAGTTTTGTACGCCCATAAATTTCAGACCATATGCTACAATAATCCGCTCAATGTTTAATCAAAATTTCAAATAAAATTTCCTTATGAAAACTAGTAATATACTAAAATTTAAGTCCGAGGTGTAGTTTTAAACATTAGACTATCCCAAACTTGTATGGAAAAATAAAATTATATTACGATTCTTACTCCACAAGCCTACTTTTGTTCCTTTTATCAAAATATACGTAGATATCAAAAATTGGTTCTGTCGGACGTTATGAAATGCGGTTTTTTAGGTTCCGTCTCTTATATTCACTGCGATCACTAATATTTTATTTAGCGTATTCTTGGTCTAAAAATAAATTCTCTGAAATAAAATTTAAAAAAACTTCATTTATAATTGTTTTATTCCCGCCGGGATTCGAACCCTGGCCGCCAAATTGCAGCTGTAACCACTGAACTAACGAGATATATAATACTTGATAGCTGAAATTGTAAGTAAATGACAACTGCTGGGTACTGGTGGCTGCACAAATATGTCAGCACTGGCATATGGTTTGCTGGAAGCAACTTGCCAACGTTAGGTAAACGAAAAAAAATTGGACTTAAAGAAGTTTTCCAGAAACAAGAAAATCGAGCTTATGAAAAAAAAAAATTTTTAAAAGGTATAAAAATTGCAAAAAAAATGTGTGCCTGAAACCGCCATCGAACTCTGAACCTTTCGACTATAAACCTTTTTAAACAAAGTATCATCATTTTTATAAATAAATCCTCCACCAGTGGTTAGAATTTTGAGCCGTTGCAATTTCTGTTTGAATAGCAATGAGAAAACACTTTTTGCCAACGTTGGCAAAGTGGTCTCTGCCAATTGTTTGCTAATTGTTTGACATAATTTTTTTTTTGTTGTGGACCACTGGAATTATTGTAAAACAATCCTGGCAACACGCTTTTTGTAAACAGTGGTAAAGCGCCTTAAACAAATGTTCTGCCAGTATTGTATTTACAATACCTGGGTTAACCCAGTAGTGTATGCCAGTGCTTGAACTTGAACAGTGGT
>CM037854.1:211246272-211267053 GCA_021234595.1 Delia radicum
CACTGTTCAAGTTCAAGCACTGGCATACATACTACTGTTAACCCAGGTATTGTAAATACAATACTGGCAGAACATTTGTTTAAGGCGCTTTAACCCACTGTTTACAAAAAGCGTGTTGCCAGGATTTGTTTTTACAATAATTCCAGTGGTCCACAACAAAAAAAAAAATTATGTCAAACAATTAGCAACAATTGGCAGAGACCACTTTGCCAACGTTGGCAAAGTGTTTTCTCATTGCTATTCAAACAGAAATTGCCAACGGCTCAAAATTCTAACCACTGGTGGAGGATTTATTTTATAAAATGATGATACTTTGTTTAAAAAGGTTTATAGTCGAAAGGTTCAGAGTTTCGATGGCGGTTTCAGGCACACATTTTTTTGCAATTTTTTATACTTTTAAAAAATTTTTTTTTTCATAAGCTCGATTTTTCTTGTTTCTGGAAAACTTCTTTTAAGTCCATTTATTTTTCGTTTACCTAACGTTGGCAAGTTGCTTCCAGCAAACCATATGCCAGTGCTGACATATTTGTGCAGCCACCAGTTACCCAGCAGTTGTCATTTACTTACAATTTTCAGCTATCAAGTATTATATATCTCGTTAGTTCAGTGGTTACAGCTGCAATTTGGCGGCCAGGGTTCGAATCCCGGCGGGAATAAAACAATTATAAATGAAGTTTTTTTAAATTTTATTTCAGAGAATTTATTTTTAGACCAAGAATACGCTAAATAAAATATTAGTGATCGCAGTGAATATAAGAGACGGAACCTAAAAACCGCATTTCATAACGTCCGACAGAACCAATTTTTTGATATCTACGTATATTTTGATAAAAGGAACAAAAGTAGGCTTGTGGAGTAAGAATCGTAATATATTTATTTTTCCATACAAGTTTGGGATAGTCTAATGTTTAAAACTACACCTCGGACTTAAATTTTAGTATATTACTAGTTTTCATAAGGAAATTTTATTTGAAATTTTGATTTAAACATTGAGCGGATTATTGTAGCATATGGTCTGAAATTTATGGGCGTACAAAACTATAAAGATTATTTACCCGAAAAGTTATGTAGCCCAAAAATCTGGCATATTACCCAAAGTGGATATACAAAAATGCCGTATTGACCAAATGCCATATTGAACCAAATTTTTTGAACAGTGTGACAATTGAGTAAATCAGGTAATTCTCAAAACCACAACACAATTAATCGTCTTTAAATAGTAATAGTATCAGTATGAAATGGAAAATTTGTTATACGGTTGCCGTTAAACGTTTTATACAAAATTAAAATTTATATTATAGATTACATAGATATCAAACTCGTCTTCGTTTTTGTTTTTTAACAACTAACACATTTTTCATATACATTTATATATTTTTTTTTATAGTTATAGGACGTATGACCAACACATTCTCAAGAGTTACGTCATCTGACAGCAAATGTCAAAGAGGTTAGATATCTATGTAATCTATGTGTTATGTAACCAAACTTGAGTGGTAATATAACACATGAAATTGTTTTTAATGCACTAAAACCCATTGAGAATATGAAACAAAACGTAAAAGCCCTGCAATACTTCTTAGCGATACTACTGCATCAAGTGAAATACGAAAAGTTTTTAAAAATGTTTGCAAAGGGTAAGTAATTAAGGTGCAATTAACATATTGGAAGTGCCACCGGCCGCGCCGCACACGAACCAACTAGTGTGTGTTGGGTCGAGTGCGGTGCTGCTGGTGCGTTTGGATGAATAGTTTTGTTTATTGCTTTCTTATAATACTGTATGAAATACAGTATTCTGGAGAATTCAAAAGTCTTACAGATTGTTTATATATTACGAAACGATACAAATTGACATTTACTTTCTTCAAAAATATATAAGAAACAAAAACAAATTTTGGGCAATTTTTACGAAAATTTCGTTTCGTTCGATATAGTGCACACACAAATAACAAAAACGCCAGAAAGACTTTCATCAAATATACGAGTTTATTTTGAAAATTTAGGGACTATAGTGAGGACCTTATTTGCTCGACCGTTGAATATAAGAATTATTCCCAAAAGATTAGTGATTTTAAAAATAAAAGTGAGCTAATGTTTTGGTTTCTTTATTGTTAGAGCATTTACAAGGGAATTCCGGGTCGGGCCGGCAGATCTTAATGAACTTCTGAACTTATTAAGTGGGGTCAAAAAATACCCAATTTTTCGTTTTTTTTTGTTCCTTTTAAAATTAACTATAGACAAATTTGTATCAAATGAAAGTTTTTTTTGTTGATACATTAACTGGTGTACAAATTACGCCCAAAGACATTAAAGTATTTTTGTTATTTAAAAAAATGGTTTTGAGTAACATTGATTCTGGCATTTTATTAAAGAATTTTAGTTTTATCAATATTAAAAAAAATGCATAACAATCAGCCGCGGATCCAGGAAATGCTTTTAGGGAGGGAAATTAGAATAATGTTTAGTAATTTTGCTAATCTATTTTACAATTTTGATTTGAAAAATTAAATTAAATGTTCCATTTTCCCTCCACCTGGATCCGCGCCTGATAGCAATGCATATTTTTGTATAATCGAAGTGTGTCTGAGCTTTTTCCGATATTCAAAACCGTTCGGCTCATATGAGGTTTTTCCCGAAGATCCCTTTCCCCTATATTTAAAATAATTCATAAATGTGGGCAACTCTTGGGCCACTATATGGACAATATGAGTATTTTTGTTTTCTTGAAGACTTTAACCCTGTGTACAAATTAACACAGTTTTCGTAAATTAAAGACAAGTTTTCATACAAAAACAAATGAATTTTTTGAACCTACTTTTTAACTCTCAAACGTGAGATTGGGCAGCTAACAAAAAAAAAAAAACGTGTCTCATTTATTTGCTCCTTAACAACATATGTAAAGCTCATTAAAAACTACGATTTCAGGACGGGATACCTCCCTTGTTAGATAATTTTCCTTAATTTTGGACAATTTAACATTTTTGAGAATATAATTTTTGTCTAAAAATTTCGGCGTTAATCAAAAAAATAATGACCAAACTCGATGCCATATTTCCCAAAAGCTCAAGAAATTTTACAACAACAAATTTCTTACAGTGGGGAGATATGACATTCTATTTTTTGGCTTTGGGCGCCATTATCAAAATCCAAACTTATGTGGTACAAATTTGTGAAATATCAGATAGCTTAATCACTGGTGATCTGTAACCAAAGTTTCCGAATTTAGAATTTTTTTTATAACAAAAATATTTTGTGAGGTATATAATTTTTAACTAATTTTGTCTTGCTGAACACGATCGCACTAATAGATTTCGCAACATCGCCACTTGAATTTTTCTTAAAATGGCGGTTTTAAATTTTGGTTTTTAAATCCACTATTCTCACCTCAAGAACAATTTTCGTGATTCTCAAATTTATAAATTTACTAGTCAATTTAAAACACAATAGTTTTCAAAAAATTGTTGTTTGTGTCTCCGCCAACATTCTCACTTCTGGATGGCGTTACTTTCTCATACCGTTTATTACATTATCAGAAATGAGGCCAGATCTCGAAAACTAAGCGAGATAGAGCAAAAATGAACCAAAAAGCGTTACCTATGTTTTTACGAGGGCGTATCAATAAGTTCGTGACTTTTTGAACTTCTTAGTTATATGAAATCAACACTGCTCCCATCAAGTACCACCTGTTAATAGACTACTGTCAAATTTTGAGCAAGTTCCGTCATTTACTTTGCATTTAAACAGCTGTTCAAAACATGCAACCTCGTGGGTTTTTTTAAAAATGGAAAAAAGTGAATATCGAGTGCTCATTATTTTTTGCGAAAAAAAAACAGTCAATCAAACCAAGTAAAAGCTAGATAAATACTATGGGGACTGTGCACCATCGATTCTAATGGTAAAAAAGTGGTTTACTGACTTTCGTTGTGGTCGCTCAAGTACTAATGACGCTTAACGTTCTGGACGGACAATTGAGGTTAATACACCCGAAAATGACGATATGGTTTTGGGCCGATCAAAGAGTTAAAGTGCGTGAGATTGTTTATGCCATAGGCATTTTATATGGCAGTGTGGTGTGGGGCCTATTGGGCCAGATCGCCTGGGCAGCGACAGGCGAGGCTGTTTATATCTCCCTCTGGGGAGAGGTCGCGGAAACTCTTGTCTATGACAAGGGGCGAACTAAGGACCGTGACGGGTTACCTCACGGGACACTGTGGCCTTAGATATAAATTGTACAAGATGGGACGATCTCTACGGATACGTGCCGGTTTTGTAAATTGGAACCCAAAACCTCAGAGCACGTTCTCTGCAAATGTCCGAAGCTCGCCAACAGGAGGATGCGTTATTTTGGTGGTCGAATAGTGACGCCATCGGACGTTTGCAACTGTTTACCTGGTAGTATAGTTGGCTTCGTAGGGAGCCTGAACCTATAGGGTGTATTCGCTGGCAGCACAAAATACTAACTTCTAGTCGCGGTACATAGTGCCACTCTAGTGTACATAGTGCCACTCGATTTTAAAAGATCAGTTGGGTTTTAGAAAGCTGTCTGCAAGATGGGTGCCGCGTTGTTCTGTCGCATATTCAGCTCGATTTTTCTGTCGTCATAAATGAATTTGCAACATTTTGTACGAGCTTTTTTATAAGTTTATGTGAAACTAGTAATTCTGAAATATTAGTTAAAAAACCAAGCAAACCAGTTTGCTCAAAAATATTAAAAAAGAATTATTTTTGGTAACTCTATTAACACTTAAATCTTAATATTTTAATAAAATACATTGTTGGTTTAAACAGCTTAAATGAGACAAGTGTATTATATATTAAAATTCCTAATGTAATGCCATCACTTTTTTAAAAAAAAGAAACAAAAATTTACATTTTAAATTTTGTTCGCATTAAGTTTTATACTAAAAGCTAAAGGAGAAGAATTTTGGTTATGTGACTTTGTGACTCTTTTCTTGTTATTTAAATTGTTGAAATAAATCGTAATCAAGTAAATTTATGAGCTTTAAATACATACAAATGGAAGCCAACAAATTAATGCAAATTTTATTTAATTTTGTTATATTCTTCATCTAAATTAAATTAACAATATATTAGCCATAATAACACAAGAAATATACAGAAATGTGTTTGAAAACTTTTATTTTTGTGTATCTGATCACAAAATGTATTTTATATGACCGCCTCTTTGCAGTTGGCATTAATAAACATTCATTTAAGTGGGAGAATAATGTTTTTTGTGTTGATATTTGACTTAAATTTAAATTTATAACGTATATATTTGAAATTGTCAGGCAATTAAAATTGCAAAAAAGGCACAAATTATGCTGTCAATTGAGTCAAGCTATAAATTGTTATTAACTCGTTTTTTAGCGACGTTAAAAAAAAACGCTCACATTTAAAATTTGTATACGATTTTTAATACATACGAAATGAATTAAACTAAATGAAAGCGAAAATTAAGTGACAGTTGTTTAATGTCATTTTAACCATATTTGTAGCTGTTTTTTTAGCTACCACTCTCTGGAAAGTGTAAAAAAAAACAAACATTTGATTGTGAGTCATTTAGTGGTTTTTACATCACACAGTTGTATGAAAATGACAAGCTTTTAGTTAATAATCACAATAAACCCACATGCCATTAGATTGTCAATCATATGTAAGTTTTGTTTTTTCTAACCAGTTGGTAGGATTGTGGAGTTGATTGGCATTTGGAAAAATTAGAGAAAATTCTATGTACTGCTTATTGATCGTACAAATATAATTGGTATGGAAAATACACAAAAATCGGCTAAAGATAGTGCTTTTTTTATTAAAAATAAACCCCTTAAACGGCAGCTACAAATATGTTTTATGTATTAATCTGCTAGAGAATCTTCCAAAGAAGAGATTTGTACCATAACCTTGGATAATCACCTCCTCCTTTTTGAGATATGTCCATAACAATGTGGGTTAGTTTTAAAAAAAATCGGCTAAAAATGCTGTTTTTTTAATTAAAAATTAACCCCTGAAAAGACAACCAAAATTTGTTTATGCATTAATCTGCTAGAGCGTCTTCCAAAGAAGAGATTGATAATCTTGGATAAGCTCCTCCTACTTTTTGAGATATGTCCATCACGAAGTGGGTTAATTTTTCAAACTAAAACTTATGTTTTTTTTCTAATTAAAAATTAACCCCTTCAACGACAGTTACAAATATGTTTTATACATTAATCTGCTAGAGCGTCTTCCTATAACCCCACATAGGAGCGTGGTTTGATTTTTTATATTTAGTAGTTAATTTCAACCCGTAGAAACGATAACAGTGGCCAACCGTTGGTTTTGCGAACTTGCTACCGTTGGCATAACGTTTGTAATTACAAAAAGTTTAGTGCTTTTAAAATAGCTTCAATAAAATTAATTTTGAGAAATGTATAAAATAAAACACATTTAAAAAACTGTAATGCAGTTCGGTCTTATATATATATTTTTTATTTTTTAAAGAGAAGCAACACTCAGGAAATTCTTCCTATTAATTAATGTGTTGCTTCTTTGGAAAGGGTAAAGCGGAGAGATGAAAGGTAGTGAAATATGAAGGGCTTCAAACATGGCAACACTATAATTGCACGAGATGATAAGTCTTAGAACAGTTGTTGCTCGCCACCTGATGTAGAGTTCATTATTTTACTTCTGTGGGGTTAAGTGCTATGGGAACACCGAAGGTGGGCGCAGCGATACATATAAGTCATACATATTATTTTTCTAAATTCATGCTGTCGTCACCGGGAATCGAACCCGGGACCATCTGTGTAACAGTCCAACGCGCTAACCATTACACCACTATTGGCAAAGAATTTTGCCTGTGATACTGTCAAAATACATGGTTGGCAAACAATATAGTGTTTTTCTAGTACAATATTAGTTGTACTTTTAGTAATTTTTAATACGGTGGGGTCCATTACAAGTCACATTTAATTATATGTGGTGATATATGAAAAATACTATACTAACAAGGGAGGTATCCCGACCCGAACTCGCAGATTTTAATTAATTGTGGGTATGTTGTAAAGGAGCAAAAAAAAAGAGATACGTATTTTTTTAGCTGCCCAATGTTACGTTTAACGGTTAAAAAGTAGCATAAAAAATACATTTCTTATTTAATTTTATAGGGGTGAAAGGCTGTTCGACAAGACAAAAGTCACGTATAAACCGAGCGGTTTCGAATATCGGAAAAGACATTGGTAAACTCTCAATTAAATTAAATATGCATTGCTCTGCCTTATTTATAGCTTAATACAACTAAAATTCCTCAATAAAACGCCAGATTAATTGTTACTCAAACGATCATTTTCCGAATAACAAAAATACTTTAAAAATGTTTGGGCATAATTTCTACACCAGTAAATGTGTCTTCAAAAAAACCTTTCATCAATACCAAATTTGTCTATAGTTACTTTAGTAATGAATATAGTAACGAAATAAACCGAAAAAAATCTAAAATTGTGTAATTTTTTGTTATTACCTAAATATGTGACTGGTCAGTTAAGAAAAAAACACGGGTCCCTGAAATTTGTATTCTCTACAACATATCCGAATATCATTCAGATCTGCTGGTCCGGGTCAGGACTCCTCCCTTATAAGTTATTTTATTTAGATATAATTATATAATTCCAGAGTTAAGATTTCTGAGTAAGATGACTTACAAAATTTGAGTAAACCCAGGTGAAAAAGTGATCGTATATGATATATATGATCATATATGGGATTGTATATGATCATATATGGGTATAGCTTGTCATGTATGTTCATATATGGTTCGATATATGACCATATATGATCTCATATATTTCCATATATATGCTCATATATGATCATATATGATCATATACCCTCAAATTTCGGATCCGAACATATATGGTCATATATGAGACCATATATGGTCATATATTGAACTATATATGGACATATATGGCCAGCTATTCCCATATATGATCATATACAAGCCCATATATGATCATATATGTTCATATACGAATCAACTTTCACATGGGAAGTTAATTTTTCTACAAAACTACACTGTTGGAAAGTAATTTGTTGAAATAGAGCCATGCGTTTTTGGCTCCATAGTTTCACACCTTCGTAAAAACCGGCAACAATAATATTAGTCATATATATTACTTTGTACCAAATTTTGTCTAATAAGAACGAATTATATCTAACTCCATATAACTATATAAAATATACAAAACTTTGTATGCGGGGCAAAATTCGGATGAAATTGTATATAATATACATCAAATTGTTCAAAATTATATTTAATTGTATCAAATTAGATCTAATTCGATACAGTTTTTATCGAATTCGGAAACAAGTATGTGTTCTCATTTAAAAACAATTATGTGTTCTCAATTCTGCGGATCAAATTTTATCTCATCGTATATCTATTTTATATAGTTACATATATATAATTTGAGGATGTCGCACATCAATTTTGTTTTTACTTGGGTATTTAAAATATGTGTTTAATATATCAAAATATGACATTTATTAATAACATGTTATAGTCATAGTTATAGACCTGTTTAGCATTCAGTTTCCTCTTAAATGTGGGTTTAAGTAATTATTTATTTTCAATTTATCAATTCAAAACAATAAGTCATCTTTGTATCGGGGTTTTGCTTAAACAAATGACAGTTTATTTTTTAATAAATACAATTTTTTGTTTCGCTAAAACCCCCTAAGCTAACATATGCTATCGTTGTTCTGAATTTAAAAAAAAACAAAATAAAAATACCCACCACATCTTATTTATTTAATATTTTTCTATTTCATACTGTTGTATTGCAAAATTCATTTGACATTGTAAGCAAATGTTTTTTTTGCTTTTTCATGTGGGGTCATCAAATGACTAAAAGTTTTACTAACTACAATAAAAGCAGAAAGAAAAAGCAAAAAAAAAAAAAATTGGCAAATTGATTGCGACAGTATAATTAAATTTTGTTCCTGGTTTTGTTTTTAGTATAAGAACATTCTTTTTGCACGCAATATGCCTTAAGGTCATATCCGCTTGTGACATTTAATAATGTTGCCATTTTCTTTTAACGCTTTCACTACCGACTTTTTGTTTGTGGTTATATTTTTACTATGACTTTGGATTCTTGTTAGGGGTCCTTATATTAACAATAAAAAGAATTACATGTATGCCCCTCCCAATCCCCCTCCTACCAATCAAAAAATGAAAACGAAAATCGAATTTTTGAAACTTAACAGCCCATTTTTACCACTAAAACAGTCGAATAATCTACAAACGATTTATTTGATTTTGTTCTGCTAAATAGGTGAAATTCTACCTTCCTTAGTTTACAAGATAAAAGTTCGTTAAAAAAATCGGACTTTCTTAATAAATATCGCGACTGTATTGCCCTGATAAACAGTTTATCCACATAATGATCTTTTTCTTTCAAAGACCAATATATTAATCAGGCGCGGATCTAGGAAAAAGTTTAGGGGGAACTTAGAGGATTTTTTAATTATTTTTTTAATCTTTTTTACGCTTTTGTATTGAAAAATATAATTTTGAGAGGGGGGGGGACTTCTCATTTTCCCCCTGCTTGAAACCGCGCCTGATCCCAATGAACACATTTAAAGAAAAATAATAAATTTTACTGCATTATAAAAATTTTTATATTATTATAAAAATAAGTTTACTGTAGTGAACAAGGGTAGTGCAAGGGTTAAGACTATAGCACAGCAATGTTTTCTGGTACTCTAACTCCTGCCAAGTAGTAGTAATCAATTTGTTTAGAGATCAAAGAAGGTATACGAAAGAAATTAATCATGGCCTGAGGATAAAGTAAAATAACTTTTCAACAAGAAAAAATTAATAAAGCAAACGTAAAAGATTGCGGAGATAAATATTTAAGTTTAAAAGAGGATTTTTTAAAAACAATTTATTTTTTAAAAATTCCAAGCAATGAAATGTTGCATATTCGTACAGATTGAAACTTGGAATTTTTTTTTTTTGTATTTTTACAATAAAAAAAGAGCTTAATTCTGGTAGGGTCACCTAGGAAATATAATTTTGTTAGTAAATATACAAATGAAAAAAAAAAAAAATACATAAATCGGCCATTTCACGATAGATCAGCCAAAATCTGACCTTAAGTCTTACAATTTAAATTAAAGATTATCTCGAAATTCTAAAACAAAATTGGTTTTATTCGTGATTTTCTTGTTTTGAAAAAATAAAAAGAATTAACACTTGTAGTTTCTTTAATATATATCGGATCAATATTAGTTAAATGAACTGGAATTGATTCATTCCTCTTCTTTATACTGTGGAATAAAATTTTTAACAAAAAAAAAAAAAATCTAAGTGTTGTTTTTAGGAAAAAATCCCACATTTTATCCAAATAAAGAGCGAAAAGTACATGAAAATAGACAAATTGCATAAAAAATGCATTTCTTTTCTACGCTGAACATTTCAGTTTGCAGTAAAAAAGTAAAGCAGCGTACCATTACAATGCAATTTAAATTGTGATGATGCGATGAATATTAAAAATACTACACTGAGAGAATTATCTGTATGATATCGAGGAATTTTTGCATTAGATCTAGTAATTGTCACTGGAACTCGTCCATTGAAACTTTTTAGTAATAATTTTCATAAAATTTATGTAAAATTAAATATTATTGAGTTTGATATAATTTTTATTAAAAATAAAAATTATGTTTTTTCGACCTTTAATTGTGCAATGAAAATTATTCAAGTTCGATGCCATACTCTATATTTCTTTATTAGGATATTGTCCTAACAAATAATCTATAGAGTTTTCGTTTTCAAATTTATTAATTGACCACCTTCAGGAATGTGTTGATAGATCTATTTCGGGAATTTTCTAGCTTACCATCATCAGAACACGTTTTTAAAGATGTAACAAGACCCTGCAAAACATCAAGTATTCACATAAACTAGTTTCCTCACTAAATGAGAACTAATATATATACAAGGTGGTGCAAAAGTAATCCTCCTATCAGAAAATGCTATAAATTTTGCGATTGGCCCCTAATGTCAGTTCTGTGTTGACATTTGTGTAGTAAACACATGCGAAATACACGTTAATAAGCAATGTTTCGCTACACTGCTCCAGAACGCGGAATATTGGTGACTATTTATTTGACCTATTTATTTGACATTTTTCATCAAAAATAATCATGAGTGATGAGGCCCATTTCCATCTTAGCGGGTACGTAAATAAGCAAAATTTACGCTTCTGGGGCACTGAAATTCCGCGTGTAACCCACGAAGAGCCATTACAACAACACCCGCTCAAAGTCACTGTATGGTGTGCTGTTTTCGCTGGAGAGTCATCGGACCTTTTTTCTTCGAAGACGTCGCGGGCCAAACGGTTACTGTGAATGGTGAGCGCTACAGAGCAATGATCAACGAGTTCTTTTTGCCGCAACTTGATGAATTGGGATTGGAAAACATGTGGTTCCAACAGGTCGGTGCAACGGCACACACTGCACGTGCCAGAACCGATATGCTGAAGGATGCATTTCCCGGGCGCCTAAGCTCCCGTTTTGGCGATTTGCACTGGCCAGCAAGATCGCCTGATTTGACCGCTCCAGACTTCTTTTTGTGGGGCTTTTTGAAGTCGCGGGTTTATGTCAACAAGCTTCAGACTCTTGCAGCTCTTAAAGACAATATCCGTCAAGAATGTGAGGACCTATCGCCGGAAGTTTTGGCCAAAGTGATGGAAAATGCCATAAAAAGGGCTCAAATGACAATCAACTGTGGCGGCGGCCATTTACATGACATCATATTCTCGACTTGATGTAAAAAAAAGTTAAAATACCAAATAAAAATAATCCACAAGAAGAATCAAAGTTTTTCATTTTTTTTAAATTACAGCCAAAAAACATCGGTAGGTTATTTTTGCGCCACCTTGTATTTCTTGTTTACTACACCCCCTGTACATTTCGTTTTTAAAAACAAATGTACAAATAAAAAGGAAAAAAACAAAAACGAATATTGAATATTTACCAAAGGTAGACAGACATACACACAAAAAACAAGTTTTCAATTTATTTTTTGATTAATGGTGATAATCTTTAACTTAGAGCTCACATATATATTAGTTCTCATTTAGTGAGGAAACTAGTTTTTATGAATACTTGATGTTTTACATGGGATTGTTACCCTCTTTCAAAACATGTTCTGATGATGGGTACCTTAGAAATTCCCGAAATAGATCTGGTAGGAATCGACCCCACAACCCCCCGCATTGATAAGCCAGAACGCTAGCAACTAGCCTACCGTGGCGCACACTTCATTATTTAAGTGTAAAAAATTTCATTAAAACCCGTTCAAGGAATTCTCTCTGTGTGCGAATATTCAAACTTACACACTTTTTGCATATTTCTTCTTTGTCAAAAACAACTAAATCGAACTTTAATCTAAAAATTACAATCTCCGAAGAGTTTTCTGTATGGAAAATATAATTGAAATCAAAAAACCCTAAGTCAGAAAATGTTTTTTATTGGCCGGTCTTCGGTGGAATGGCCGAAATTTATAAACAAAAACAAAACATAAATATTATTTAATTAAATTATATTGTTATATTGCTTGTATTGTTAAAACATCAATTACGTTTTGTACTTGAAATTTAAAACCTTCGCCCGGACACATAAAAATCATTTTAAACAATCCATCTTCTTAAACAAATGGAGAATTAGCTGACAAAACTCATTTAAAATCAATTCTTCACTATTTTAAGTATACAACAATGAAAGTAGCAACAAAAACCAAATAATATAAACAAAAGTATTTATTAAGCGCGTGTTGCATAAAACCTACAGGCGCTAGTACAATAATATGTTTCTGTTCTCTTAGTCAGTGTTTATACAGTGTGATCGAAAAGTATGATGAATACTAAAGTGCATTTATTGAATATTTTATATTAGTGATTAACGAAATAATATAATATACATATTTCATAGTAAATTTTTGAGAAATGTTTAAACTACATTGAGCACACTTTGGCGTATATTTAACCTCTCTGCTATGTAGGACGTATTTATATATTAAATAACGTTTTGAAAATATTTTCTTGTGTGCTATGATGCTTGTTTTGGCGATTTTTATACTTAAAATATCAAAAAAACGGACTTATTCACTTAAAAAAGTTTTTATTTTTTTCTTGGAATACTTTAATGATGTAAATATTTTATAACTTTAATGATGTAAATATTTTTATAATTTTCAAGTTTTAATATTTTTAGAAAAAAAAAAAAATTGTTGCTGTATACAATAAATATGTCTTGCAAGACATTCGTGCTATATATATATATATATATATATAATAAATATGTCTTGCGAATGTCTTGCAAGACATTCGTGCTATATATATATATATGTATGCACAGCGCATAGTTTAGGGACACGCCCAAAATTGTCGCCGGAATATGCGGTGTATGGAAAAAATTGTCCTCATCTAATACGCTAGATGTATGAAAAGGCGCGAAAACTTTGGGGACAGTCCCCACAGTAAGCAAATGTCCCTAAACTATGCGGGGGAACGAATAAATGTCTCTAGACTATGTGCTGTGCATACATATATATATATATATTAGGGCGGGTCGATTTAATAATCGCCCAAAGCTCAGTGAAAATCGTATTCTAGGGATCAAAATAAGAAACTTTGCGGAATTAACCATACCTCTAAAACGAATTCTACTACCCCGAAACTGTTGACTTTTGTCCCGTAGGGTCAAGTTTTGAAAAATCCCACTTTGACCCATGTAGAGTGCCCCAATCGAGTCCAAATGTATGACCGACCCCCACTAACTTTGAAGGGCCGATCCACCCATGCTCGTGGCACACCCCCCTGGAACTCCCCTGGGGGGTTCCCCCATACAAACATTTCAAAAAATCTCCATTTTTGGCACTTTATTTTATTATTTTTTATTTATTTTATTTATTTTTAATATTTTATTTATTTTTTCTCTTTAGAAATTTATTTAGTCAGAACATATGTAAATGAAAAAAAATAATTTAACTTAGTAATAGAAAAGAAATAAAAAAAATTACTGTTTGAAGTCTTTTTTGCTTTCAAGTCTGGGCAATTTCGCACGGCTCTCTTATGTCGTCGCCATAACAGCCTCTACATTTTCCGGTATAACTCGTTTGGAAACGCTAGCTAGCAATTGAACGTGTCGTTCTGTTGCAGGTCGTAAAATAGGTTGTGTGGGTTTTTTAAGCCACCACAAGACACAGCTGCATGTCGTAAACTTACTTAAGCAAAATCGGTTACAGGTAGAATTGAGCATAAAATTATCATAAAGGATTTTCCAGAAGTAATAAAAGGCGCACTTGCTTAACAGAAAGCATAAAATTATCATAAAGGATTTCCAGAAGTAATAAAAGGCGCACTTGCTTAACAGTATTTGTGGTCAGATTAACGTTTAATTTACATGTAAGTATTTTATGGGCAGTTTTGACAACAAAATCGGTTACAGGTAGAATTGAGCATAAAATTATCATAAAGGATTTTCCAGAAGTAATAAAAGGCGCACTTGCTTAACAGATTTTGTGGTCAGATTAACTTTTAATTTACATGTAAGTATTTAATGGGCAGTTTTAACAACAAAATCGGTTACAGGTAGAATTAAAATTACCATTTCATTTTTATTACCTCGTAGACCATATATAACGCAACAGTTTTTGTGAATGCATTAAGTCGTTGTGAAGAACTCAAAGTGTGAAGTTCTAATTTCAGATAAAAAAATATTTAAAAAAAAAAATCATTCCAAATCAAAAAGTTTACAATGAATCCACCATCCTTTACAACCGCAAGATGAAGCAATAACAACATCAACAACTATCGAAAACCCAATGAGTCATATACCCAGGCATGATGTTACTGTTTTTGGTGTGTCTACTGATTTGACTGATCTTAATTTACCAACCCATCTGGATATTTTGAGATATTATTTTTACTTGAGCGAACAAAAAAAAATTGCTCTATAAATCATTCACTATTCAAGTACAAGATAAGTTGATTGGAATTTGGAAAAAACTTGGTATGGAAATAATGCTGAAAAAAAGTGTATATAATAAATTGAATAGATTGCTTGTCAAATATCAAGAGCAAATCAAGAATAGAAACAAACACCAAGAATTTACAGAGTATGTAAAATCTCTGGAAACAATTTTTTTCATTGGAACATGTAAATGCGATTTGAAGGCAGCTCCATGTGCATGCGGTTTGGTTCCCGAACGCCTCAAAGAGTTTATGCACGATCAACATAATCAGAGAAGACTAACAATGGATGGATTTGCGATGGAAATTGAAGAGCAAGGAGCAACGTCTATGTCATCAATGCCAACATACCAAGATCCCGATGATTCAACATACGCACCGCCACCGGTTCAAGAAGATTTGGATATAAGCACAAGTTCACAATACACACAGAGATACGATTGTTTTAACTTTGCCTTGGTATGTGACAGATTTGGTGTGCCTGATAGAGTAGCATCAGCAATGGGAACCGCTCTTTTCCAAGATTTAAAATGAAAGATACCCATGGCAAACCTCTCATCATGGATAAATCGAAAGTTCGCCGAGAAAAAAGAGAAATGCAGACAAGAAGTGCTTCGCAAACGGTTAGATGATACCAATTTGTTAGCATTTTCATTCGATGGCAGAAAAGATGATACTTTAACGAGAGATGCAATTGATGAGAAGTATCATACTAGGATGGTAAAAGAACCTCATCTTGTTATTTTGAGAGAACCGAATTCTGAATTGATTGGTTACGTAAGACTGGAACATGAAACCGCTGAATACAAAACAACCAAATTAAATGATTTTTTTAACGATAAAAATATATCACTGAATGAATTAATTGGCATATGCGTTGACGGTGAGCCAACAAACACTGGCCCACACGGTGGAATTATACGACGATTCGAATTGCTGTTAAAAAGACCATTGCATTGGTTCGTTTGCCTTCTACACTTCAACGAACTTCCGTTTCGGCATTTGTTTGAAGCTTTGGATAAATCAACCAGCACTGGACCAAGATCGGCAACCGGAAAATTGAGCCGTCAAATCGAAACTTGTGAAACTCTTCCGGTAAGTTATTGCTATCACTCATTTATTATAATTGTCAACCGTTTTTAATTGCTTTATTTTTATATATTTTCAGGTGGTGGACGGCTTTCAGAAAATTGAGTTGAAAAATATGCCCCCTGCTCCAGAAAAAATTGAATTTTCCACCGATTCCAAGTACTTATACGACATGGCCCATGCAATTTCTAGCGGCGTGGTTTCAGTGGATCTGGCTAACATCAAACCAGGGAAAATTGTACATTCTCGGTGGCTCACCAAGGCCGCTAGACTATTACGATTATATGTGACAACGGAAAATCCAGATGCAAATTTAAGAATACTGGTTGAATTTATAATTACATGTTATGTGCCAATGTACTTCAATATTAAGTATTACAGCTCTGTCGTGTACGGTAGTAGATTATTTTTCAAATTCATTAGTTGGTCAAGATTTCTAGAACCTCGTTTACGCAAAATTGTCAATAAAGTAATTACAGATAATTCATATTATGCGCATTCGGAAAATATCTTGTTATCAATGTTGTTTGATGATAGCAAAGAAAAGCGCGACTGTGCTATCAAGATAATTCTACGCTATCGAACCGATGTTGACGACCCAACGGGACTTAGAGCTTATAAAAACCAGATATAAACTTTTATTGCACAAGTTACACGGAAATGATCAATATGAATGACATAAATGACGTATTTGAACCACCATTCACTCGAAGCATTCCATACGATACTTTGAAAGAATATTTAAATCAAGATGATCCACCGTTTAATGATCCAAAAATTCCATCACACATACAAGGAACAGAACGACACGTTCAATTGCTAGCTAGCGTTTCCAAACGAGTTATACCGGAAAATGTAGAGGCTGTTATGGCGACGACGTTAGAGAGCCGTGCGAAATTGCCCAGACTTGAAAGCAAAAAAGACTTCAAACAGTAATTTTTATCTTTTCTTTTCTATTACTAAGTTAAATTAATTTTTTCATTTACATATGTTCTGACTAAATAAATTTCTAAAGAGAAAAAATAAATAAAATATTAAAAATAAATAAAATAAATAAAAAATAATAAAATAAAGTGCCAAAAATGGAGATTTTTTGAAATGTTTGTATGGGGAACCCCCCAGGGGAGTTCCAGGGGGGTGTGCCACGAGCATGGGTGGATCGGCCCTTCAAAGTTAGTGGGGGTCGGTCATACATTTGGACTCGATTGGGGGCACTCTACATGGGTCAAAGTGGGATTTTTCAAAACTTGACCCTACGGGACAAAAGTCAACAGTTTCGGGGTAGTAGAATTCGTTTTAGAGGTATGGTTAATTCCGCAAAGTTTCTTATTTTGATCCCTAGAATACGATTTTCACTGAGCTTTGGGCGATTTTTTTGCCTCCCCACAATCGACCCGGCCTAATATATATATATATATATATATATATATATATATATATATATGTATGCACAGCGCATAGTTTAGGGACACGCCCAAAATTGTCGCCGGAATATGCGGTGTATAGAAAAAATTGTCCTCATCTTAAACGCTAGATGTATGAAAAGGCGCGAAAAATTTTGGGGACAGTCCCCAAAGTAAGCAAATGTCCCTAAACTATGCGGGGGAATGAATAAATGTCTCTAGAGTATGCGGTGTACATACATATATATATGTATGCGTAGCGCATACTTTAGGGACATGGCCAAAATTGTCGCCGGAATATGCGGTGTATAGAAAAAATTGTCCTCATCTTAAACGCTAGATGTATGAAAAGGCGCGAAAATTTTGGGGACAGTCCCCAAAGTAAGGAAATGTCCCTAAACTATGCGGGGGGAACGAATAAATGGTCTCTGGACTATGCGGTGTGCATACATATTATATATATATATATATATATATATATATATGTATGTACACCGTATATTTTGGCGACATTTTTTCGATACACCGTATATTTTGGCGACATTTCGATACTTTGACGACAGTCGCCAAACTATTCATACATGTACCGTATATTTCGACGACAGTGATAGTTTGACGACATTTTTGTATATATTTAGATTTTTATACGAAATTAATCAATTTTAATTTTAATTCATTATTTTAAAGTCCTAGACGATATATATGACCGCTTTATGCCTTTTTTGGAGGTTTAAAGTTTCGTTTTTTAAGTCTTGTGTTGCCATATTTTCGCTAAATAAATTACATGTCAACGCCGTTAAATATGACCGGCTTTGTTATTTCTTTTGACATGCCGCCAAAAAAAAAACAGATTGCGCAAAAAAAAAAACATATTTGCGCCAAAAAAAATTGTAATTGCGCCAAACCAAAGTGACGTAGTTGACGTATATTTTTTTGTTACAGTGATGCTAATCTTCAAATATATATAGAAAACGCCCCGTTAGTGACTCAATAAAAAATTAAAACTTTGTTTATAAAACCACAATTAATTGAAAAGCTATTTTATAAAACTACGATTAATCGGGAAATATATTATAAAACTACGATTATTCGGGAATTCTTGTTTAAAACTGCGGTTAATCTAGAATTATTTTATAAAACTACGATTAATCGAAAAAAATTGTATATAAAACAGGGTAAGTCGTTTCCGCACAGCGCACGCACTTGCACATGTGCGAAATTTGATGTGCCAGCCTAAGCTGCAAACGCACATGTGCATGTGCGAATTTATCTTTTATTTTTGCACTTGCACATGTGCATGTGCTGCTTAGGCTTGCACATCAAATTTTGCACATGTGTATGTGCGAAATCTGTTTGCACTCGAACATCCAGATGTGCATTTGCGAATACAAATCGCACATGCACATGTGCAAGTACAAAACTGAGGAATATTTTCGCACTTGGATGCACTTAATGGAAAAAATTAAAATTTAACTTAAAATCGCCAAGATTAAAAAAAAATCGCCAGAATGGAAACAAATCGCATACATAAAAAAAAAAATCGTCAGAATATAAAAAAAACACTAAAATTAAAAAAAAAAAAAACGCCAGAATTGGAAAAAATCGCCAGAATTGAAAAAAAAACGGCGAAATTTAAAAAATATCGCCAAAATTGAAAAAAAAAAAAATCGCCATAGTTGGAAAAAAATCGCCATAATTGGAAAAAAAAATCTCTAAAATTGGAAAAAATCGCCAAAATTGGGAAAAAAAATCGCCAAAATTTAAAAAAAAAAAATCACCAAAATTGGTGCAAAAAATCGCCAAAAATTTAAAAAATCGTCATAATTGAAAAAAAAAAAAAATTAAGATTAAATTAAAAAAAAATCGCCAAAATAAAAATATGACACCAAAATTTTAAAAAATCACCAGAATTGAAAAAAATTTCCAAAATTTAAAAATATCGCCCAAAATTGAAAAAAAAAATTGCCATAATTGGAAAAAATCGCCATAATTTAAAAAAGTCGCCATAATTAACAAAAATCGCCAAAATTGAACAAAATCGCTAGAATTGGAAAAAATCGGCAAAATTTTAAAAAAATCACCAGAATTGCAAAAATTGCGAAAATAAAAAAAAATTCAAAAAAATTGCCAGAATTGGAAAAAATCGCCAAAATTTAAAAAAAATCGCCAGAATTGGAAAAAATGTGTTTTTCAACAGATTTTGGCATGCCACTAATTTTTTCGCAAAACGTTTTGCATTTTTTTCTTAATTTTACGTGTTAAATTAAATTTCGTTCAATTAACGAACAAATTTCATTTAGATTATTGTTTTGAATGTTAAAATTTTAGTAACTTACGTTAAAATTTCCTGAAAAATTCAGCACTTTTCTTAAAATTTTATTTAAAAATTTAATGTATTAGCATGAGACATCAAGATATGTACTATATATATATCCCTCCCTTTCTAATGTAAAGCTGTATTTTAAGTAGAGCTCCATTTTTTGTGTATTAGGACATTTTTGGAAGAACCTTTTTTTTGTGAATATAGACATTTTTTAAAAAATTACTCAAAAAAGCCAAAATATGCGTTTATAAATGTTAAATATGCATAAAATATGCATTTTGAACCGAAAACGAATCGGTGCCATTTTAACGCAAATTTATTGATTCGGAAGGATACTTGTTCGACATCGTTCTTAGACTATCGACAAAAAAACATGAATTTGCAGCCCTAATAATCATAAAGAAATAATGAAAAAAAAAAAAAAAAATCGAAAACAGTTGTTTATTGCAGGTTGTGAAAATGAAAAATATATTATCTTCCCTCCAAAGTTTTTAAGTAAATGAAATCTTATTAATATCATTTTATAAATCAAACTTTATAGTTATTCTAGATACTTTTAAAAAGTATATCAAACTGATTCTTGTTAAAAAATACAACAAATTGAATAAAAAATATTGTTTGAAAAGTTTAATTTTTTCATTAATAAAACTTTATTAACATAATTAATAAAAAAAAACAATGATTTAGCAGATTATTAGCATAATTTTTTTTATCAATTAAGCAAATTTTTAGCATAAAGAATATAATAAAAAAATTGCTATTTTTAACATGGCATATTTTTAGCATATATTTTTAGTTTTACGATCTAGCATATTTTCATCGAAGATTTCTGGCAACACTGCAGTAAATAGAAGTTATTGAATACTATGGAACCCCATCAATATCTCAAATTTTTTGAAAAAGAACTCACCAGATTCAAAATAGATAATTTTTTTAGTTATATATT
>CM037854.1:211267153-211356779 GCA_021234595.1 Delia radicum
AAAAAAAATAAGTTAGTAAAAAAGTTAGTAAAACATCTGATAAATCAAGTATACTATATTTCAGGAAATTTTTTGCTGAAATTGTGTTTTCAGCTAAACCTTTAGTCATACTTAGTAAGCACTTAACTGTTGTGAAGTAATGTTGTACTAATGTTTTACTAATGTTGTACTAATTTTTTTTTTTCTAAAAAAATTCTACTGATAAGCATATTAGTAGTGTGCACCACAATCACATTGAAAGATTTACGCAGAATGAAGTAGATGTCGCGGCATGTCAAGATGTAGTAGAGACAATGAAAATGATACTAAAAATAACAACCATGGAAGATATTTGTATCTGTTTGTCATACATAATAAAACAAAAGGACGCCAACAATATGTATCGTATACATATAAATTGCGGATTAAAAAAAAAACTGTACTGTCAATGACTTGTCAAAATAATTGTCTATTAATTAAATTAAAGACAAAATAAAATATTTAAATTTAATAAAGATTAAATGTGTATTTGTAAACTAAATGATAATAGTGACTATAGTGTGGTGAAATTGCAAACTAATATACGTTCAGTTAGACAGACTAAAGTGAAAGACAATTTTATATGTTTCCTTTTTCATATTGCAAAAAAGGGTTGTATATTTCATGTTTTGTTATTTATTTTTGTTTCCAGAAAGGTTTCATCACTTACACAATCATTGATGTAAGTACTTGAATGATAATTTGTTTATGTTATGTAAAGGGTGTTTTTATACAGGTATTAAACTTTCAGTTGGCAACACTTTTTTAACTGACTGCCATTTTGTCAGCTGTCAAGTGATTTATGTTTAGTTTGGTTTGGCATTTCAACATGAATAGACTGACGCCTGAACAACGCTTCCAAATTATGCAAATTTATTTTGGTGGAATCATTAAAAATGATGCTGGTCAGAACTTCACAGTCAATGGTGACCGCTATAGAGCCATGATTACTAACATTTTCGTTCAGCAATTGAACAACCATGATGTGCAGGAGCTGTGGTTTCAACAAGACGGCGCCGATAAGCCCGAAACGATTGACCACTTGGAGGACAACATTCGCCGCGTTATTGCCAATCTACGGCCACAAATATTGGACTACATCCGAGCCAGCCGTGGCGATCATATGCCAGAAGTCATATTTAATTTATAATGCCAGCAGATTATCTTCCGAATAAACTAATTTCATGTCAATTTAAAAAATGCATCTTTGTTTTATGCCATTTCAAAGTTACCTCTATAAAAAACACCCTCTACCTCATATTTATATTTTCAGATATTAAATTAATTCGTGTCGTCAATGTGGGACTATGAACAATTTTATATTTGTAACATATTGTAAATTATTTTTAAAAGAATATCAAAAAAAATATAAGATTTTCAGGAAGTAACTAAAGTATAATTTTTCTACAATTTGTTTGAGTTTTTTTTAAGTCTACAAATATTTAGCAATAATTTTAGTAACTTTTAGTAAGGATTTTTTTAATTTTGAATCAACTAAGTGTAAGCAAAACTTTGCTGAATCTATTAATTTTGTTGCTAAAAGTCAGCTCACTAATTTTCAACAAAATATGTTGGTGACATTAGCATTTTTTTTGCAAGCACCCTCCTGACTAAAATTTTGCTGACTCAGCAGAATTGTTTGCTGTGTTTACTAACTAAGTTTTTTTAAGTGCATTTTAAAAGTATAATCTAGCTAACCCTGTCCATCGTTTCTATCAATTAAAAAACATTTAAAAAATAAAATGTATCTAAAGTCAATTTCAACAGATGTCGAACATTTTTGAAATTACTCATATAGATTTTTAAAAAAATTGTCAACTCATTTTTCTGGCTATAGCCCGCTTTTATCGTTATATTTACTTAACCACTTTCTTAAAATATTGCTGCTTAGGATTTAAGGCTAAAGCTTTTTATTATATTGATAATATAGTGTTTTATTAAAAAAGTTCCATTTCAAAGAATATATTTCGATAAATCAAAAACGTTCATATATTAAAAATATTTCCCAAGCTTCTATAATGCTGTTTTAATATTATAAACCATTGTCATTTTTTGTTTTTTTTTTTTTTTTTGTTTTCAAATAAATTGACCTTGATTTATGTATCCTATTTTCGCTGTATCTCTTCAAACAAATCCTTCAATTTCTTAGAAATAATTTAAGACACTAAACCCATATTAAACATTATGGCGCTTTATTTGATCTTGAATGAAATTTATTTTGACATTAGTTAAAGCTACCGCCAAGTATTCATTTAAAAGTAACTCATACGTTAAGCTATATTTGTTAATGTTGCTGCGATGTTACTACCATGTTGATGTTGCTGCTATATTGTTGTTATATTGTATTGTCATCTTTTGGAAATAAAATATAATAACGACATTTGTTAAAAAATTGATTGTTTTGTATTGGCATTTTAACTGTTGTTTAAGTTTAAGAAACAATAAATAAATCTCAATAAGTTGGTAACAATAGGATTTGAAAACGTTTTTTTTTCTGTGCAATATAATTTTTGGCTACTGTTTGTTTAGGATTTTGTTTATTTGTATTAGAAAGACATTATGAAAAAAAACTTAAGGATTTGCCGAAATAAGAAGATTTATTGATTCATTTTAGAAATGATATTTTGCAAAAATCTTAAATTTTAACAATAAAAAAAAAAACAAAAGAATTCTACAATGCTGAAATAAATTTCTTGTCATAAACCAGGAAAAAATAATCGATAACCTCAATATTATTATAATCAATTGTGGTAATTAGTCATGTTACTCGCTTAACAATATCAGAATATTTCATAAACTTTAGGAGAAATTCGAATGATGTGACTATTAGAGCATTAAAAACTTTTTAACTACACTCAAAAAAAATAAGTTTGTTAGAAAAGTTAGTAAAAAATCTTGTAAATCAGGTATACTATTTTTCAGCAAATTTTTTGGTAAAATTATGTTTTAAACTAAAATTTTAGGTATACTTATTCATCACTTAACTGTTTTGAACTAATGTCTTACTAATATTTTACTAATGTTTTACTAATTTATTTTGCTAAAAAAATTGTGTTGATTAGCACATCAATAGTATGAACTACTGAATTAGATGTCGCGGCATGTCTAGATGTAGTAGTGACAACGAAAATGATACTAAAAAGTACAGCTCTAGTAAGACATTATATAAAAAAAAAGCTGTTTCTGTTTCTTTTTCTTCTGTTTCCTTTTTCTTATTGCAAAAAGGGTTGTATACATATATAATATTTTCTTAGTTTTTTCGTTTCGTTTCTATAATTCTCTGCGGCATTTGCGTTCCTTTAAAAGATATCATCATTTAGACAATAATTGATGTAAGTAGTTCAAAGATAATTTCGTTTATGTTATATATAATTATTTCTATTGTTTTTAGATATTACATTAATTCATATCGTCAATATGGGAGTATGAAACATTTTTATATTTTGTAACGTATTGTAAATTATTTTAAACAGAATCACAAAAATACGTTTTATGATTTCCAGCAAATAAAATAACTAAAGTATAATTTTCTACAAATTTTTTGAGTTTTTTTCAGTCTACTAATATTCAGTAAAAATTTTATTAATTTTTAGCAAGGGTTTTTAATTTCTAATCTACTAAGTTTTAGCAAAACTTTTGCTGAACTTACTAATTTTGTTGCTAAAAATCAGCTCGCTGATTTTCAGACAAAAATTTTGCTGACATTAGCAATTTTTTTGCAAGCACCCTCCTGACTAAAATTTTGCTGACTTAGCAAACATTTTTGCTGACTTTACTAACTTTTTTATTTGAGTGTATCTACTTTAAAAAAGTGATGTATTAGGTTTTGAAGTTCTCATAAAATTGCCTAAATTACAGAAAAAAATGAGCTGGTTCAAAAGATTTTGACACAATTTTCGAAACTGGCTTTAGATGGCTTTTATTTCTCAAGGTTTTTTGAATTGATAGAAACAATGGGTTAGTTAGACTATACTTAAAAATAAGGACATGTAAATATTCATTTGGAAAAGTCTTTACCTAAAGAAATTATGGCCATTCAAAAGTCGAAAATTTTTTCTCATTTATTTTATTTTTTTACTCAAAGTTTTTAGCTTTCAGATCCAAACAAATATAAAATGGAGTTACTAGCCTTTGAAGATACGAGGGCGGATCAATAAGTCCGCGACTTTTTGAATAAACACAGTTTATTTTATTTTTCAACATAATCTCTTTTTAGCTCAATACACTTAGTCCAAAGTTTCTAGAATTTTTGTATGCCTTCCAAAAAATAGGATTTTCGAGGTCTATAAAATAGGCGTTTGTTTAATCAATAATTTCATCATTGAAGCTAAATCTCTTTCCACCGAACCATTTCTTAAGGTTTGGAAATAGGAAATAGTCACTGGGGGGCTAATCCGGAGAATAAGGCGGATGAGGTACCAATTCGTAGCCCAATTCATGGAATTTTGCCATTGAGACTGCACACGTGTGCATGTGGGATCATTTGAAATCGAAAGCACACTGCCATATGAAACGCCTATGGCATCAACAATCTCACGCACTTTTACTCTTCAATCGGCCAACACCATATCGTGGATTTTTTCCACATTTTCGGGTGTATTGACCTCAATTAGCCGTCCAGAACATTCAGCGTCATTTGTACTTGTGCGACAACACCGAAAGTCAGTAAACCATTGTGCAGTGTCCCCATAGTATTTATCAAGCTTTTTTGGTTTGATTGACGGGTTTTCTGCGCAAAAAATAATGCTTAATGAGCACTCGAAGTTACTTTTTTTCATTTTTAAAAAAATCCACGAGGTTGTATGTTTTGTGTTAAACGCAAATGTTAAACGCAAATGTTAAACGCAAAGTAAATGACTGAACTTGCTCAAAATTTTACAGTAGTCTATTAACAGGTGGTACTTGATGGTAGCAGTATTGCATTTTTTATTTCTTCATTTTATTTAACCGAGCCCTTAGGGCCATATACAGTTAATTAAGGAGGGAAGTTCGAAAAATCACGGACTCATTGATCCGCCCGTACATTCTTTAAAATGCTAATTTCCATACTGCTGCTGGGTGAAAAGTTGTGTGGTGTGGTAAACAAGTGAAACCAACATTTTTTGAGTTTTAATTTTTCGCGTTTTTTGAGAACAGAGTTTTAAGAAGAGTATTTAAAAAACGGTGTAAAATCATACACACTGATAAACATTTTTACGGTTTCCAACAGATATTCGCTTGCTACTCTTCAAACAGGTTAGAACAACTAAATATTAGTTTTCTCAGAGCACCAATAACGGGATACGAATATCACAAATTGCCCGGCAAAACTTTGTTAATTTGTGTGATAAAGTAATGCATGGTAATATCTTGGCTTTTTCAATTTTTGTAATTGTTCGGTTTTAACATGACCTTTTTCGGAAAGCTTTTATAACCCATTTTCTAAAATATTTTAAATAAGTGGGAACCCTGACCGCACACCATTGGCAATATGTGTATCAAAATTCTTGTTTTCTGGAGTACTTTAATACTACGTACCAAAAAAACATTAATTTCTTAAATTTTCAACAAGTTTTCATACAAACCACTTGTGATTGTTGATCTCCCTTTTTAACCCCTTAAAGTGAGATTGCGCACCAATAAAAATACGTTCCTAATATATATTTTATTAAAGTTATATTAGATTTACTACTTTGTAGTTTCTTTGTGAGTAAATATCTGGCTCCTGTAAACCTATAAAAATTTTGAATTATTACAATTACTGAATTCCAACGTATGAACAATAAATATTAAAGAAAATATATTAAACACATAAATTACTCTGATTGATGGCATTCACAAAAATGTATAAGAAATATTTAGCAAAAACAAAAAAAAAAAAACACAAAAAAATTCAGTTGTAAATTAATACCCAAAACCACACATCAATCACAGCGCAGAATGAATGAAAGCCAAAAATACATAATGCCTAAACAAAACGACTGACTAACCACAGTCGAAAATAACAAAATAAAATTTTTTTATTTTCGCCTGTGAAATATGACGTTTGACCTCGATTATTTACTCGTCTAGAACTCATTTAGCGGTTTGTCTACTGCGGTTTGACATACAAAAATTAGCAACAGTGTACGAAAATATGCAGTCGGTAATGACAATTTAGCGCTTTTACAATCACTAAATTTTTAAGCTTTTGACTATAGCCATCACATCTATAATAGTAACAAAAGTTGGACCAACAAAATATTTGTTGTTTTCATATTAACCTTAAAAAAAAACTAAGTTAATGCTACGTCTAGCATCAATGTTTGCTTGTCAGTTGAAATATATTATTTTTGAAAATGAAAATTATTCAAGTTCGATGCCATACTCTATACTTCGTACGCATATATTAGCTCTCATTTAGTGAGAAAACTAGTTTATATGAATGTTTGATGTTTTGCATGGGATTGTCACTTCTTTCAAAATGTGTTCTGAACCTAGAAAACTCCCGAAATAGATCTATCAACACATTCCTGAAAGTGGTCAATTAATAAATATTAAAACAAAAACTCTATAGATTATTTGTTAGGGCAATATCGTAATAAAGATATATAGAGTATGGCCTCGACTTCAATAATTTTCATTTTCATTGCACAATTAAAGATGGAAAAAACATAATTTTTATTTTTAATAAGAATTATATCAAACTTATATTATTTTTACTGTAATAAATATTACTTGAGCCAGAGTATATATACATTGAACATTTTTGTTCTTCAAAGTTAACTAACGTCATGATGCTTGTTAGGAAAGGACCCTATACATGTGTTTGATTACTAAGAAGACGGAAATGGAGCAAACTTGATGATTAATATTTTTTGTTAAATCTCTGCCTATTCTGGAGTATCTAGGTTTTCTAAAACTTCGGGTTATGATGATATCTCTAGTCAGATCGAAATAATATTATCAACCTAGCTAATATATTTGATTGACTTTATTTTTGTAAATATACGGAGGTTTAAAGCTAGTTAGAAATTATTATGTTTGTTTCACCTCCGTTAAGACATCCGTTAACGAGGATTTTGACATAAAAGTGGAAAGGTCACCAATTTGGCAGCCTAATCAAACCATTAAAGCGGGGAAATTTGAAATTTGTTTCGTTAGTTTCTAATTTTATGTCGAGTTTAGTTAAAAATAAAAAATTAAAATTTTTAAAAAATCTTAACACGTTAAAAACCGGCCGATTGTTAAAGTTTAAATTTTAGGTCCAAATATCTCCGCTAGGGGATGACATTAAATTGAAATAAAATATTTCTTTACCATAAATCAATGTGTCCACAAAGTTTGATCGAAAAAGTCCCAAACATTAAAAATTGGTGCTGAAAGAATAAACGTCCCTTTTTTGGGGTTGACTTGACTGACATTTTGTTGTTATTACGACTTAAAAGAAAAAAGGTTAAAAAATTTTAATGACCTACGTGTGTAAAGCCTCAAAGCCAGAAATCAGAAACTTGACATTGAAACATCCAAAAAAAATAATTTTGAAGGTTAAAAAAATTTATTAAAATTAAGAGAGTTTGAAATTTTAACAAAGACAACTTCGTGCAATAAATACAAGTGACAAAGATCAAACCAACGCAAATTACTCCATAACAATAGTTTAATGTAGTCTAGTTTCAACTGTGATACATAAAGAAAGTTCCAATCTGTGATATTTTATTTATTTATTTTTACATTTATTTTTAATTATAATCTCGTACTTTATGTTGTAGTTTGTTCGTATTTTACCAATTTTATTAAAGAAATTTAAATGCAAACCTGACAAAAAAGATTATATATTCAATAAAATCAAATCCCCGAAGATGTTGGAATAATACCAACGAAACGTCGGATTGAAAAATGAAATAATCTTTTATTTGGTTTTGGAAAATACGTGGAAAAGCTCAGCAACCACCCACAACCATTGGCGAGATCCCTTACTCGAACCCAAACGCACACCACACTGCAACGTGCAGACTTACCGCCCATTTAACTTAGAGGCCCGTTCTTCAAAATGGCTCCTAGGGAGTAAGATTTTGTAAGATTTATATACTTATTGTTAGGCCAATAATGGGCAGATTTAATAATCCAGATAATAAAGAAGTAAAAAAAAAAAAAAATTGGATTTGAAAACCTTGACCTTGAAGGCCTGATTAGCAAAACGTATAATAAAAAATTTTAAATAAAATATATAATATATTTAAGTTTTGTTCGTAATATATTCCGATATATAAAACTACCCGTAATAAAGTATTGTCCTTTAAGATTTATCAACAGATATCAATTTTACTATTACCACATTGCACCTATTTGAATTTGGCCGACTGTACAGAAAAGCAACAGCCGTTTTGTAATGCTTCATATAATCTTAAGCCAATATTTGGTATTATAAATAAATAAAAGTTTTAAGCTGTTCTTATATAAGCTGACATTTTTAAACTTTTTACGTATTATCATCTCTGTTTGCTGTAATAAACACTAATAATAACATGTTGTAATTGTATGTGTTTAAATGAGTGTGTGTATGTATCTGGTCTAATAGAGGTCATATTGTTGCTGACCACTATGTTATGTTTTGTATAATACCAATGCTTTTAATAACCAGCAAACATGACAATTTGACAATGATTTTGTTTGAAGCTAAATAAAAAAAAAAAAAATTGTGTTTTAGTCTTTTTCAAAAATTGAGATATTTATTATTTTTTTTTGAAAACGAGTGCAAAAGTTTATCAATTTTCTTTCAAAAAGTGGTAAAATTGAACTCCCCAATAAATGCTAATGAAATTACACAAACCTGCGAAATATCTTTCACTGAATGTGAAAGAAAAATTTCTGTTTTTTAGTTTTATGAAAGAAAAAAGAAAAATTTCGTTTTTATATTTTATGAAAGTAAAAAGAAAACTGGTAATATATCTACCAAATGTTTGTTGGGTATTCTTATATTTTAATGTGTGAGTGTGTTTGGGAAACATTTCCCCCCAGCTGGGTCGGTTTGTTTATCAAATCAAAGAATTTAATGCCAAAAAGTTTTTAAAATATTTTGATGGATTTCGTTGTGAATCAAGACAAGCAGCCAGTCATAAAAACCACAAATAAGAAAAGAAATATGAAATTTATATAAACTCAAAATTTTTAGTCTGATTGCACAAAGCAGAAGCACAAGTGTGCATGGATTTTGATATGGAAGCTATCCCCCCACATCAGTTCGTCTAATCGTCAGAGATTTGAAGGAATAAAATATTTACCAAAAGGCAGAATTAGTTTGTACGTAACGTTCCGTGACGAATCAGCTGCTTTGTTTTTGATGTATGAAAATGTATGAAATGTTCCGTGCCTAATGAAACTGTGAAAAAACTGAATTTCTGTATTTTTAAAGTGACAGCTAAAACCAGCTGATTGCTGTCACTTAAAACACTTAATATGTAAAAAGATTTTGTGACGCATTCTGATAATGAAATGACAATATTTGCAATTAGTAATACAATGATTAAAGTCGTTTAGCTAAAGTAGCAGCTATGTTTTTACGGAATAGACTAACAACGCAAAACAGCTACCTGGAAAGGCACATTACAGAAACGTTACGGAACGCAAAGACTAATGGAGCCTTAAAGTGCTCGTTTATTGTAAAAATTTAGCTGACACAATGGAACTACCAGGCTAGGCATTCTATAAAATTTTCGAAGTTAAATATCTACCAATTTATACATAAATCTCCAAATATCTCAACAAATTTGGAAAAATACAATAATATTCATAAAACGTTAACTATTGACCTTCAAAAAGTGGACGATAATCAAAAAGTGGACACAATAATTGGTGAAAGTTTTTTCAATTATTAGATTGTCTCAATATTAAAAACACTTGCTCTACAAAATCGATCGGTGGCAGGGAATCGAACCGGAAACCCGCAACACATCATACACTCACAATAATCCATGCTAAAAACACGAAAATAATGTCAAAACAACAAAAACTTTCGTAAAATGAACAGATATTGTTTTTTTTATGAATGTTTTTGTTATTTTGACATTTATTTAACAAATAATAAATAGAGTTTTTGTTTTCAAACTTATTAATTGACCACTTTCTGGAATGTGTTGCTAGAGCTATTTCGGGAATTTTCTAGGTTCCCATTATCAGAACACGTTTTGAAAGAAGTGACAATCCAATGCAAAACATCAAACATTCATATAACCCAGTTTTCCCAATCAATGAGCACTTCACTTCTTTCAAAACATGTTCTGATGATGGGAACCTAGAAAATTCCCTAAATAGATCTATCAACACATTCCTGAAAGTGGTCAATTAATAAATTTGAAAACAAAAACTCTATAGATTATTTGCTAGGACACTATCCTAATAAAGAAATATAGAGTATGACATCGAACTTGAATAATTTTCATTTTCATTGCACAATTAAACATCGAAAAAAACATAATTTTTATTATTAATAAAAAGGTATATCAAACTAATCTTATTTACTAGTACACACAGAGAAAGTACACATATACAAATAAAGTGCCAACCGAATTTAAAAGTGTATATTAATGGTAACAACTTATAAATTCAGTTAATACAACGTTATTTACATTCGATTTCTGAATATTTTCGATGTTGCAACTAAACTTCAGTTGAATTAACTGAACTTTGTTATGAAAACTAATTTAAAGTTGTGCCAATTCGTAATAACCGAATTTGAGTCGTAGTAGCCGAATTTAAGTTGACAATTAGCTAAACTTTTCTCTGTGCGTAGATATCACCTTATGAGCCTTGTTCGCAGTTTGATACCAATTGCAGGCCAGAGATGTCGTTACCGCAGGGTCACATTATTTTGTGTTAGATTTTGTAACTGTCAGTGAGACTAGCGTAATAAATATAAGAATGTATTACAAAAAACAAAATTTTATTGAAAACTTATGCAGGCTCAAGTGAATTTCTCGACTGTCAAGTGAGTTTCCAGACTGCCAAGTAATCAAGGTTAGTTTTTATCACAGTTTTATGAATTCATAAATTTACCCAACATAAAAATTTCTCTTTCCTACAAACTGTATACCGTGACTGGGAATCGAACATTCAGACTTCTAAAGGCTTTTTACTAGTAGCACCATTTCTTAAAGAGCTATGCCACGGTCGGCAATAGCAAAGAGTGTGGTGATGTATCTGGATTACGCTTTTAAATTTAAAAAATGATCAATTAATTCTTTTAAAAACTGTTTGAAAATGGTTGAAAAAGGGGTATTGAAAAACATTTGTTTGTATTTGACGCCAGTAGTTAAAAGTTTAACTTGACTAGTCTCTAACGCCGCCACATTTGTTCAATATCCAACAACAGTATACGTCTGTCCGTCCATTTATAAAACTGACCACAAAATGTATATACAATAAAAATCTTTTTATTGTTGTTTTAATTTCAAAAAACAACCGCTAACGTTTACCCATCATTCAAAGATATCAACGTCATGATGATGAACGATGTCGGTAACAAAAGTTATTGTTGTGTTATAGTTAGTTGTAGCTCCCCTTCTGTTTCTTGTACAAATTCAAAATTCATTCTCAGTTGATATGAGCCTGTAATTTTTTTTTCTGTTGCTTTTATTCTGTTGTCGCTGTTCTGATTAGCTATGATTTTGTTTCGTTTAGTTAGTGTGGCAATTTCCAACCGTTCTTGTCGAAACAATTTGAACAATGTGACGTCTTCCTTTAACCTCAAGCTATAAATAACGAAATGATTGACAGCGCTGACAGTTTTGATCGATGGTCATCATACTAATGATGAGACGTGAAGTGAGGTTTTTGTGTTTTTTTAGATGCGCTTGTGTGAGTTAGCAGACAGTCATTGTATTAGTTAAGTAGTGTTTTTGCATGTGTTTCTTAGCGCTTAGTTTTTGCTTTGGTCATTAACAGGCGTGTCCCGGAATCTTTATGTTGGCTTAAGTAAACAACATATGTTTTCTACGTACAATGTTTGATTTAGAAAATTATGACACGTTTAATGTATTGCTCATTTAATGTATGGAGTGGTACACGTTTTATTTGTATGATGTCTTCCGCCAAAGTTGATGATGTGATGGTAACACAGTAGCAACGCCATTGAGAGTGGTATGCAAGTTTTTATATTTATTTTATAATGATACATATTGATGTTATGACTTAAGTATTTATAGCGTTAACAAATTTTTAATTAACTTTTGATCGATCTTGAGATGACTATGACTCATTTTAATATCCATTGTCGGTTTCCAATTAAATTTTATCCGTGCATCAAAGAATAATTAAATTGAGCGGAAAGTTTAATCAAGATTATCAGCAGATATGAAACAAAATTAACAGATCATGATCGCAATGGACGAGCATCCGTAATGAGAAGATTATTTTAAGATGGAATATATACATACAGGACGCGTACAAAAAAAATTAGATTTTTCTTCAACAAGTGGCTCATATACTCATTTTAGCTCCCTCATTCTAATAAGTCGAAGCAACGTTTTTTAGATCGCTTATTAGAGTAAATAAGCCAACATTTTGCGCTCTCTAATTTTTGACATAAATTTTGAAAAACAGTTCGGTTAATTAGTTTACTTTTGAAATAATTGGATGCATTAAAGTCGGCTTGTGTAGGATTTTAAACTCCCACTTTTCAACTTTATTGGATAAACTTTAAAAAGGACCTTATTAGTGAATTACGGACGTTTCCCAGATGGAATGAGGAGGCAATTGATCTAAAAGTGACTGGTTAAAGAAGGACTTATCACAGGACTGGTATAATTTAATACTGAAGTGGGTTAAGCAGTGTCAATTGTCCTAAAATTAACAATCCTGTGACTGGTAAAGGGAGGACATACCACTTTACCAGAATGCTTATTAACAAGAAAAAGCCAGTTGGCCAGAATTTAACCCATTGGAAGCTGTTTAGTTTTCGTTTATTTTATAGCACATGGCCCTTTGGCTACAGTCTTGTGGTATGCCCATCTTTGGTTAGTCCTGTGGCATGCCACTATGTGGTTTAAAGCAGGACAAATGACCCCCTCCTATGACAAGCCAATGTTAAAGTTGCCAGTTGTTTACATAGGGTAGGGTTTAGCAGAGGACCTGTTCTCTGGCACGAAGGGACCGATCCTGTGGCACACGCAGAACCGTCCCCATTCCCCATAGGGATACATCAAATGTCAATTTCTTATGCAAAATTTTATGGTCAGGCCGTCCAAGGTTAAACTTTTTGCCTATTTACCCATCCCCTCAAGGCATAGCCAAAAATCCTGACTCAACGGATGCCTACGCGAAAGGAGGAGTCTTCAACTAAAACTGTAAGTTCCTTATTCCAGTGCTTTGGGCTGGCCATCAATGAAGAATACCTTCTTCCATCTCAACCCCTATTTATACCAAATACCACTCGCGAATTTTAAAAATTACCTCTGCAGAATGTTTGGCCATACCCCAGGGAAATCATATTGAATATTTTATGTTTCTAGTCAAAAGGGTATGCGCAGGCTGTTAAAGGGAGAATTTTCTTCATTTGACCCTCCCCGTATGAATTAAAAAAAATCTCGTCTTTGGGGATGTCTACGCAGGAAAAGGAACTGGAACACCAAGTTCAATTCTTACTTCAGCGGTTTGGTTGAGAATGAGATTTTACCCATGAAAACCCCAATTTTACAGCTTTCCTTTCGATGATTTTAAAAAACTTCCATAGCCCCCGGCCAAACATATTACAAATTTCACGTTTCTAGTCAAAACGGTATGCGTAGTACGTCAATGGAAAACTTTTAACCCTATTTGCCCCTTCTCGTAAGAATATCAAAAAACCTCCTACCAAATTGTATACCAAATTTTAAGTTCCTTACTTGAGAGGTTTGAGCAGGCCATCAATATTATTTAATGTGATTTTCTGTTTACATAACAAAAAAAAATTTCGCCAACTGGTGAAGTTTTTGCTGTAAACATGTGTTTTCTAACTTTAATTTGCTGAATCCAAACTTTAGCAGAGGTTTTCTGTAAATACCTTGAAATTAAGAAAATATTTATTATGGGTAAAATTTCTTAAAAAGCTTGAAAAAAGAAGAGTCAATTAATAAAAAAAGTCAGAATTATATAAAAAGTCATTAGATTTTGAAATTTATAAATTTATAAATGAAAGAAAATCGCAACCAACCCGACATAACAACTTTAATTGAATTACCCAGCAAAACTTTATTAATGGGTGCTATAAAGTAATGCATTACCTTGTAATGTGTACTCTTACCTGTATCATTATTTTCCAACAAGAAGTAATAAGTTACCGATAATTGAACACTCATGCATTACCTTGTAATGATACCTCATTACATTTTACATTACTTCAAAACATAAAATAATGACTTACCGATCAATAACATAATGCATGAATTATAAACGTAAAGTAAATATTAATATATATTTTTGAAAATCTATTTATAGACACATTACTTTGTGATTTTTTGTAAGCATGAGGGTAAGGTGTATATTTTTGATATCACGAACGAAAGCCCGAAACACAACAACTCATTTGCATTTTAAGCAATAAAATATTATATGTATCGATAGCTCAGTTGGTAGAGTTCTCGCCTAACTAATTGTTAAATACCAGATTCGAGTCCCAGCATGACCACGTAATTTATTTAATAAAAAAAAGTTATTTATTTAATTAAAAAAAAAATATCTGTAAAAAAATTTTTTTATGCATTTTTTTTTATGAAAATCTATTTATAGACACAGTTACTTTTTCCCACCATGTAACCATATAAGTAACCAGTTACTTTACCCCCTACAAGGTAATGCGTCCACCCATTACTTTTAGTCTCATCGCCTGTAAAATTCATCAGTGAAGTAAGGTGTAATATAATGCGTGAAGCCCTATGGCGATACATTACTTTACTCATGATTTGGTAATGTGTGGTTTGGATGGGTAATCTGTTGATTTTTTTTTTATTTATTTATTTGTTTTTTTTTTTTTAAATGTGTGTATATAAGTTTTCAATTATGAAAACAAAAAGTTTAATCTGTTTATCCTAATATTAGGCCACTTTCTATACATACATATTTGCAATTTGCTAAATTTTTCTGCAGAAAAATTTAAACAAAAAATACCCTTTAACCACCAACTACACTATAATTTAATAGATAAAAATAATGAATAAAACTTTTGCATTTGTTAACCAAAAACAATATTTATGTGTCAACAACAGAAACATTTGCTCGTCAATCACACTGACAAAGCGACATCACATTACAATTTCTTTTTAAAATTGTTTTTATTTGGAAAAAAAAAAAAAAAAAACGGAGAACTTGGGAAAATTGTTTACTTGATTTTGAAAAAAAAATAAAAAATCTCACTGATTAAAGTTATAACCAACAAACAAGAAAACAGACTATTTGTGGCATACAGTCAGTCAGTCAGGCAATCCTGTTGCATGTTTTAAATGTCACAACAAAAACCTTGATGTCTATCAAAAGTATCTTGTAAATGATGCACACTGGCAACTCCAAATATAACAACTACATGCGTTTTATCCCAAAAATAACATAAAGAAGATGAGGAGAAATGTAATCGTTACATTTTTCGTTAAAATTTATGTATATTTACTTTTTACTGCAGCTTAAAAAGTTGCCTAAAGCTGCATTTTTATGGATTAAATCAGATACATTGATATTCATCATTCTTTTGCTTGAATTGTTGACATTTCTGTTGGTTGATTACTCATGTCAATCAAAGGTTTCAACCATGCTACGACATGTTGTCAATCTTGTGTGTCAATCCTCAAAAACTCATTTTCAAGTACTGCTACTACACTACTATAACCACTACTACCGTTTCTGCTACTTTTTCGTATATATTTATAGGCTAGAATGGCCACAGATTGTGCCTGACTGATGTCTGCATGAGTTGACTGAGTTAAGTTAAAGCAAATTTTAAAATTTTGCCTGTTGATGTTCAGTGCGTTAAAGGATTTGATTATTTAAATCGCCGGTTGCGTGTTTTAATAGTCAGTGCTTGGACTTCGCTCTGCACTTAGGTAACTTCTGCTTTAAAAATATGTAGTTGGGTTGTAATACAGTTTGTTTATTTTTGATGTAAATGTCAGTTATTGGTTATTTTTTACTAACATATGAGGTTAATTTTCACTAGAATTGTTAGTATTTTTTTGAACAGTAAAAACAAATGACAAACGTTAGTTGAATTTAATGAAATGTTATTCATCCTTTCTTCAAGTAAAATTTCGCATGTTTTTGACTACATTTTCTGTCACTCGTTTCTGCAATATTATGTCATTAGGTCATCAAGGATGTTTTTTAAAGAGGTATAGAACTTTGAAATGGAATAAAGCAAAGATGATTTTTTCAAATTGAAATGAAATTTACTTTATTCGACAGATTATTTTCTGGCATTATAATTTAAATATGACTTCTAGTCTAATCTGGAGGTCCAATTTAACCAAAATTGAGCTTCATCGCTAAACAAAATTCACTTATATTTCGAGCAGAACCATAATTTTCAAAATAAATTTGCACAATTTGGAAACGTTGTTCTGGCTTCAGTCTGTTCATGTTTTTTCTTTTTTTTTAAATGCTTTAGTATCTGGATTACTGAATCTGCCCATTCCTGACCTAACAATATGTGTATAAATCTTACAAAACTAACATAAAGACAAGTTACTCCCTAGGAGCCATTATGAAGAACGGGCCTCCAAATTAAATGGGCGGTAAGTCTGCGGTGAGTGTGCGTTTGGGTTCGAGTTAGGGATCTCGCCAATGGATTTGGGTAGTTGCTGAGCTTTCCCACGTATTTCGTTCTGATGTTCATAAACTCTTCTCTTACTAACGGAATATTTAAGTCCTCGTGAATGTTGATATTCCTGACGTACCCCTGAGCTCCCGTAATGATCCTCAGAATTTTGGATTGTGCCCTCTGTATAAGCTCAATATTAGACATACTGGCTGTACCCCATAGTTGGATACCATAAGTCCATATTGGTTTTATAATACAATTATACAGGATGACTTTAGAGTCAAGGCTCAGTTTTGAATGCTTATTAATTAGCCAATGTAATTGGTAGGCTTTTAGCTTCATATGCAATTTCTTGGCTTCTAAGTGTTTTCGCCATGTAAGACGTCTGTCCAAGTGAATGCCAAGGTATGTAACACTCTCAGAATGTGGGATAATTACACCATTTAACGAGACAGGGGCCTAATACCCCATTCTAAGTGTAAATGTAACGTGTTTGCAATTAAGTTCATTAACTTTAATTCGCCAGTTCTTGAACCACGTCTCCACAGCTGTGAGATGGTTGTTAAGTCTCAAGTAGGCAATATAAGCGTCTGACTGAGTGCTTATCAAAGCAGTGTCATCCGCAAATGTTGATGTTGTAATATGTTCAGATATCGGCAAGTCTGACGTAAATATATAATCAAAAAAATTATAATCAGAAGTGGTAGTTTCTGTAAAGTTCACCCTGAAGTAGCGATTAAGAAGGTAATACTCTAGAAGTTTGTGTGTAATAGTTGGTAGGTGATATTTTATTTTATATAAAAGACCCTCGTGAAGTACTTTAACGAATGCCTGAGCGACATCCAGAAAAACGGCAGAGCAATATTTCTATTCATGTTGAAATGCTAAACCAAACTAAACATAAATCACTTGACAGCTGACAAAATGGCCTCCAGTTTAACAAGTGTTGCCAGGTTAAAGTTATATACCTATATAAAAAACACCATTTATATTCGTCCGAAAATGGAATACAACTTTCAAATATGGGTATGAGCTCCAAAGTGTAGTAAAGATTATGGACCATGAACAAAAGAGGGCGGCGTTTGTACTTTATCATGCCAGTAGTATATCCAACTCTAAAGATTCATTGTAGCATAATTGGAATATGGGTTATGTGACACTGTTGCATGAATATTAAAATTGAGTTTTATTTAAGATGAACTTACTCTTTCCAAGACCTGTTGCTACTACTATGTATAGCTTACAAACAGTAAACAAAACATTCAAAACGTCAAAAGATCAAGTGTCCAACTACTTATTCGCATTATGCGTAGATCCAGTAGCTACTACTACTGCTAAAATTTTTTTTTTTTTTTTTCATGATGACAACGATGGAGAAGAGGAAGATTTATTTATACGAATATTGGTACACGTAGTTCCCTTTAGTCATCAAAAAAGACACATGACATTCATGTTGATGTTGATGATGATGGTCATTGTATGTAAATTGAGCGGTCGTTATTATGTTTGTAGGGGTTTTAAACTTACAAATATTCGATACTCATGAAGGGATAGGATGGATTGGTTCGATGGATGGATATATAGATTGGATGGATAATCAAGAGAAAAAAGTATTATTATTTTTGTAAAAAAAAATATCATCTCATTATGCTGTTTGTATAAGCGGCATATAATTCTTTAACCTTGGCGTAATGCTTCAGGGTGTAGTTAGTAGTACTCATGCGATGTTTTTTTTTTCTTTAAACTTCAACAATTTGCAACAAAAATGGTTGCCAAAGATAGATGTGCAACATGATGGCACATAAATTGTAAGATAAGAATAAATAAGAAGAAAATTATAATACCATACTGACAGCTTTCCAAATATTCAATAATGACAAGACTTGTACTCATGTTGATGATGATTCTGCTGAGAATGACAATGACTATGATGCTGCTGACATTCAATGCTTTGACATGCAACTGTCATTCATTTTGGTTTTACATTCAGGCAACTTGTTTAAATTGTTTCATTGCACTCTTAAAAATGTTGATGATAATTTTGGTTTTGTTTTTTTTTTTCCTTATATTAGTTTCACTATGTTGAAAATTGAAAAAAATCCGTAAAAAATGCATAACAACAATTTTTTGAACTGTTTTATTTTTGTTTTTTTTTTTTTGAATTTGAGTTTGAGTTTTTCGTTATGGTTCCTCTCATTTCTTTTGTCATTGTCGTGAAACATCAAAAGCTAACAAGTTGTATGTCAAACAATACTATGACATACCTTTGTATTGACAGTATTTTTTTATTCGTTTTTGAAGAATCACAATCGCATATTTTATTGTCTTTTCAAAAATTTTAAATTGCATTGTTTTTTTTGGAAAAAATAAACTTTTTTTTTCAATGATACATATTTTATGACAATTTTTTTAAAAATTGGTCTGTTGCATGCATAAGTATGTAAAGATTGATGAATGACAACAATTTCCGGTCGATAATTGATATGGTGACTTATTATGGTGATATTGATATGGTAGATCAAGAAAAACAAATTTTGATTGGCTCAAAAATTTTAATTCAATTTTTGAAAATATGTATTTGCTATGGCTACTAAGTTTTGGTTGTCATAAATGTATTGGCTTCAGGAATAGGAATATTAGAAGTGGAGGATTGGGGTAACAAAAATTAAATTAGCAAATAAATTTGTATCTGGTGCTGCTGAACCCACAGAAGTCCTCAAACTGGATTCAGAAGAACTTTTGTTACAATACAATTCATTTATATTCCGTTCGTGGGACAATTTGAACATAAAGTTCAAAATGTCAAATTAATAAACATCGATATATACATATTGTCATCTGTTAGTTCAGCTTAATATTTTCCGAATATTAAAATTTTATTGGAATGCTATAAAAATGTACGAATGTTTTGCAATTATATAATCATTCCAAACTATTCCAAAGCAAAACATTTAATTTCTTAAAATAAAATCAAAAAAATAGCATAAGGCCAAAAAAAACAGTAAAAAATATTACATGATCCAGGCTAAAACTATTATGTTTTTATATAGAAATGCAACATTTTTGGTCTTCAAAGTTTAGTAACGTCATAATTAATGGTGATTTTTTATCAACTTTCTATTTGGCAACACTGTTTTCGGAGCTCAGCTGTTTCCGTGAAACATGTTACTGTTAAACATGTTCAGTTTGGTCTCTAATTTAACCCTGAATCGACTTACAAACGAATAATACTTGCAGATTATTGAGTTTGATTAACAAAATTCATGCTCGGTTAAGATAGAGCATCGTGTACTCCTTCCAATTTGTGGTCGGTTTGGGGGACTTTCTGAGGCGGCTATTCGGAATCTTTTGACTTAATTTCGTACCAAATTTACATTATTGGAAATTCAACCACCAACACGCATACGTAGAGTGCGGACAGAGGAAAATATCGCAGCTGTATCCGCCAGTGTATTTGATGACAGTGAATTACCGATTCGGCGCCGTTCGCAGCAATTGGGCCTCTGGTAAACAGCTGGTGCAAGAATTGAAGCCACACGACCTACCACAACGGCTAACTTTTGGTGAATGGGCGCTGGCAAAGTTGGATGAAGATCCAATTTTTTATCGGAAAATTGTGTCCAGCGACGAAGTTCATGTTCAGTTTGGTTTATAATTTACCCTGAATCGACTTACAAACGAATAATACTTGCAGATTATTGAGTTTGATTAACAAAATTCATGCTCGGTTAAGATAGAGCATCGTGCAATCCTTCCAATTATTATCAATTCGGCGCCGTTCGCAGCAATTGGGCCTCTGTTAAACAGCTGGTGCAAGAATTGAAGCCACACTAACTTTTGGTGAATGGGCGCTGGCAAAGTTGGATGAAGATCCAATTTTTTTATCGGAAAATTGAGTCCATCAACGAAGTTCATTTCGGGTTGAATTGATACGTGAACAAGCAAAATTGCCATATTTGGTGCGAAGAGCAGCCGGCCGATATGTTGGAGAGAGTATGGCAAAATTGAACCATTTGAGGCGTAGCCGAGGTCAACATTTACATGAAATCATCTTTAATCATTGAATTATATAGATCGTTCTGTCGACTCAAATAAAAATTTCATACATACAGAGAAATAAAGCGCCAACTGAATTGAAAAGTGTATTTTAATTGTAACAACTTATAAATTCAGTTATTACAACGATATTACATTAGATTTCTGAATATTTTGTGTGTTGAAACTAAAATTCAGTTGAATTAACCGAACTTTGTTGTGAAAACTAATGTTAAGTTGTACCAACCGTCTGAAATAGCTAAATTTTTTTCTGTGTGTACATTTCTGTAAATGTTATATGTTTTTTTATTTCAAATCAAATCCGAAAGCTCTTAAAAATCATCGTTTACTTGTTAGCTTAGAATACAATAATGAAGCAAAATTGATAATTAGTAGGTATTTTGTTAAAGTTCTGCCTATTCTGTTCTCAAATAAGCTCTGTATCCAGATCAAATTACATGTATCAACTTAGCTACAAAAATTAATTTTCTAAATACACGGAGTTTGAGGGTTCGATATAAATTAATAAAAAATAACAAAAAAAATATCTTGATGTATATAAAAACAAAAGTCTAAGAAAACTCTAATTCTTTTCTAAGGTTTTGAGTGAACTTGAAATAATTTTCGGCATATTTCTACTATGTATATTTTTTAAATTTATGCAACTTTTGCATATGTAGTTAAAAAAAAATTAAATTTCACTTAAAGAAAGGACGACTTATATTTCAGTAATTTCAACTAATAATGTCATTTATTTTAATGTTCCAAAATGACTAACAATTGTAGTAAAAATGAACCCCATATGTTAGTTAAAAATAAACAAACATTTATTTTTTTTTTATTTTTTTAAATAACAAAAAACGAATGCAAAAAATTAATGTAAAATCACAAAACAGTCATTTGATGTGGTTTGTTTTTTTCAATGCACTGCAATGTTAGTATAAAACATAATTTGTTCTGTAAATGACTTTATGCAAATTAAAAATAAAAAACTGTAAAAATAACGAAACTGTACAAAACTTACAATCCAAACAAATACGTATTTTTAAAGCAGAATTTCCCTGAGTGTATACGTCAGATTTTGATAAATTACACTACTCGTCGACCAAAACAACCTATCTTTGGAACACACTTTTTTTTTTAAATAACTTTTTTTTCAAATCTGACAGTTTTTTAAATATCTCGATTTATATATTTACATCATTCACCCCATTTTTCGTATATTTTGATTATTTTTTCGAAATTTTATCGCAAAATGAAATTTGCTTTAAGAATATAAATCTACACAAATTTATTTTTTATTTTGTGTATGATCTTGTCGGTGTTTATATCAGAATATCGCACTGGTATTGCAAGGAAGTTTAAAATTGTTATTTTATTGCTTATCCTTTTTATAAAATTATATTGAAAAATTTAAAAATGTTATCATTGTGCATAAACTAAACATTCCAATGAACAAATTTTTGTATTAAAATTGCAAACACATTGAAAATTTGCTGAAATATTTAGAAACCAACTTCAAAATTTAACTAATTTTCCATATGTTTCAAAAGCCAAAGTAATAAGATTCTTTCATATAAAAATATGTTATTAATATAACTACTGAAGAATTTTGCTATTTTTTAGTTTTTGAAATATCGCGGTTTCTATATCTACGTTATATACTCAATTTTTGTTGTTAAACATTTTCTTATTTTCTAAATATTTCACGATATATGAAAAAATTAGATAAATGATTGGGATATTTGAAAAATTTGAAATAAGAAAAAATTTTATAGTAATTAAATGTGCTAAAGTCCCAAAACTTATTTAACAAATTGTGAAACAATCTGATGTAGGCGTGTCCCTATCCGGATTTCATTCCTGCCCAAGGAAATCTTCAGGGGACTTTGTTATAAGAATTTCTAGAGATATTTGTTATGTTAAATCACAAACTCAATGAGAATTTCTTGTCCTCGTCTAGGAGCGAGATTCAAAATTTAAAATATCAAAGAAAAAACAAAAACAAACAACAAAATATTGTCACAATTGGCTTTGTCATCTTCCAAATACTACTCTGTTTTTTTGACAGACCTAGCAATGTAGTGACGTTTATTCAAGTAAATCAACAATAGAAAATCATATGTTTTCTATTAGTGTCAGTTACATTTAAGTTTGCACAAGCACCTGCATATTTGTTATTTAAATTTATTTTCATCGGGATAACATTAATTGCATTTATAGTAATTAAATGTGCTAAAGTCCCAAAACTTATTTAACAAATTGTGAAAAGCAATCTGATGTAGGCGTGTCCCTATCCGGATTTCATTCCTGCCTAAGGAAATCTTCAAGGGACTTTGTTATTAGAATTTCTAGAGATATTTGTTATGTTAAATCACAAACTCCATGAGAATTTCTTGTCCTCGTCTAGGAAAAAAATTTTGTTAATAGATTTGGGTTCAGCGTACATAGCTACACAGAAACAAATATTTCCCTACTGTTTTCAATTAAATTGGTTTGTTGAAAATTTTAAAAGCAGTCATTTAAAAATTAATTGAATCAATTAAATATTTGCTCAAATTCGGAACTTGGTTGACATTTTTTTATGTTATCGCTCAAAAGCAAATATAAACTCATTGAATATTTTAAATTCATTTAAAGTAGATTAGATATTAATTCTTATTGGGTTTATTACTTTATTGAGTTAAACAATTTAGTTTCAGTTGCTTAAATTTAAATATTTATTTATTCTCAAACATTATCATAAAATTGATAATATAATTTTTAAAGTTTTATAAAATTTTTTAATTTTTTTAAACAGAAAGTAAATGCGAATAACAAACTAACAAAATTCAACAAAATTGCTAATTTCTACAAACAAAAATCAAAAAAATATCGCCATAGTCCCTACGCTGCAATAGAAAAAAAACTAATTTCTGTGTGAATTTGTTCACATATGTATAAATAAATCTGCCCACAATTTGTTGCCGGTTTTAAATTTAATGCTATAAAATATAAGCTACAAAAGACATTTGGTATGGCAACAAACCTTTTATAAAAAAAAAATTTGTATGGCAAGATTATGATTTTTGGATTTTGTGAAGTTATACGATATTGATCACTTTTTAATCAATTGAGTTATTATTTAATTGAAAATAATTCAATTAGTAGCTATCAATTTATAATTGAATTGGCAATTTTCGTTGTTGGTGGAATTTCAGCAATTAAAGTTATTGAATCGGTGGTTTTCGTAATTGAAAGTAGGTTTTTATTTTTTTGTGTGTATGTCTTTTAAAATATAAATGCCTCAAAGGGAAGTTCTGCAAAAAAGTGAAATTTGTCGAGTACAATTGTATACCTAAATTTTAAGCAAAGGAATAAAGCTTTGTATATTCTTTTTAAATTTTCTATAAGAAATATTATTTGAAATATTTTTTGAGAAAAATGCCAAAGGATAAAATTTGATTTATTTTTAAATAAATATTCGGCAATTCTGGACTACAATTATTTAAGATGTTCAGTTCTGCCATAACTTGCCAATAACATAATTATCTTTATTCTCTAAAAAACTACGGCCATTTAAAAGTGCAGGTTTGGAAAATGAACAGTGTTTTTAAAATAATATTTTACTTTTAAGTTTTAATAAATTAAAACCAAAAGTTTATTTTTCGATCTTTTATCATAAATTATGATGTGAGCAAGATTATTCAAGTTCAAGATCATTTGTTTTTTGTTAAACAAAAAACCGTGCAACGATATTTATTAATTAAATTTTTGATTAATAAATATCGTTGCACGGTTTTTTGTTTAACAAAAAACAAATGATCTTGAACTTGAATAATCTTGCTCACATCATAGTTTTTAAAATAAGTTAGTTTATTTTATGTCTTTAATAAAATATTTTTACAAGTAGTTTCCCTTTATAATAGCCATCATTAAGCATTAAATATACAATGTTTTAAGTCAGGAATTGAACCTCTGACCCATAACATAAAAAATTCAACACCTAAGAAAATAAATTAAAATTTCCGCATTAATGCCAACATGACAACATCAAATTATGTATACGGTGGCTTTAATAGAAAATATACATGCATTAATCAAAACTGACGCTTAAAGCTATTGATGGTATCTGCAAAACTACTGTCCGCACGATGACAACAAGCTAAAATAAACTTACTATTTAAACATTAATGTACACTTAAAATAACAACAAGTCAAAATGGATAGAAGGACACAAGCGACGACAACCAATACAAGAACAAGGCAATAAAGTAGCTAAAGTAATAATATTGCGAACAGGCATATGCGAGATGAAGAAAACAATAAAAAAAGAGGAAGAAACTATAAATGCCTTAAAGGTTTTCAAAAGACATTTGAAAAAATTGGTGGCATATTTTAAATAAAATATATAGATAGAATGAACAATATTGGTAGGTGAAAAACGATCAACGAAAGCCTTATACTTATTGGGGTTGTGAGGAACGTATTAGCTGAGCAGTGCTCTAAAGAAAGGGTTTTAATGTAAAATATAATTTTCGAATTTTGAATTCGGAGGTGAGATCAAGGTAAACAGCATCTCGGTCGCTTTGGCCGTTGCATTAGACAAGAGGAATAATCACTCGTCTTGGGTAAGGTAAAAAATCTGGATGGTGTTAGGTCATGGTTTACATGAGAGAGCCAGTAATTCACATGGCGCTGTGTGGTCAACTTTCTAAGAAGAGAATATTTCGAATATACGCCTGGGAAATAATGATCAGTGCTTCTATCGGCAGATTATCCCCCATGGAAATGGCAATAGAACAGCGATAAAGAACTCACTTATGATTTTTCTACAAGGAATCAAGAGATCTTGATACTCTACTGTCATTGATGTAAAACTACAACCTGAGACAACGACGCCAAATGTCTTCAAAATTATGGATATTAATGCACTCAGGGAACTTCTGCTTTAAAAATACGTATGTAGTTGTTTGGGTTGTAATACACTTTCTTTAGTTTTATTGCAAATGTCAGTCATTTATAGAACAAATATAATTTTTTATTAACCTTGTAGTTCGTTTAAAAAAACAAACCACATCAAATGACTGTTTTATGATTTTACATTAATTTTTGACAGTAGCTTTTTGTTATTTAAAAAAAATAAATGTTTCTTTTTTACTAACATGTGGTTAATTTTTACTACAATTGTGGTAATTTTTTGAATATTAAAAACCAAATGACAATGTTAGTTGAATTTACTGAAATGTAAGTCGTTCATTTTTAAGTGAAATTTCATTTGCTTTTAACTACATTTGCAGTGGTCCTTACCTATATAGTATTCTAAGTGTGCAACTCAAGAGCGAACAAATTGTTATACTTCATTCTATCTTCGAGTAGGGCGATGCAAAATGGGGAAAAGAAATCATTACTGAAACATTTATCACCACAGACTAATGAAATATATGAAGAAGGAGAAGCTAGCCAAGTGGAATGGAGGCTTATTCTTACACTTTTATGGTGATGTGAATATTATGACGGAGACATCTAAAATCTGTATGAAGTTTCAGAAAAATTATGTAGCAATGCTTTAAACTCTCAGAAAAACTGATAGTACACACGAAAACAAAATTGCAATTTAAATATGGTTGTACTAATCGAATTTGTATCAAAATACAATTTTAAATTCCGTTTGCACTTTATTTTTCTGTGTGTAAATCTATGTCGTTATGCAAAGTTATGTGGCGATATATGTTATTAGATTGTAAAGGGGGTTTTTTATACAGGTATACAACTTTAAGTTGGCAACATTTCTTTAACTGGCGACCATTTTGTCAGCTATCAAGTGATTTATATTTAGTTTGGTAAGGCATTTCAACATGAATAGTCTGACGCATGAGCAAGGCTTCCAAATTGTGCAAATTTATTTTGAAAATCATGGTTCTCTTCGAAATTTTCATAAGCGAATTTGTTTATCGATGAAGCTCACTTTTGGTTAAATGGATACGTCAATAAACAAAACTGCCGTATTTGGAGTGATGATAATCCTCAAGTGTATGTTGCGACACCGTTACATCAGGAAAAATAGACTGTTTGGTGTGCTTTATGGGATGGTGGAATCATTGGTCCGTACTTCTTCAAAAACGATGCTGGTCAGAACGTCTCAGTCAATGGTGACCGCTATGGAGCCATGATTGACTTTTTCGCTCATCAATTGCACAACCATGATGTGCAGGAGCTGTGGTTTCAACAAGACAGCGCAATATGTCACATAGCTCGTGCCACAATTGATTTATTGAAGAAAATGATTGGTAACCGCATGTTTTCACTTTTACGACCCGTGAATTGGCCTCCAAGATAGTGCAATTTAACGCCACTGGACTATTTTCTGTCGGGATATGTAAAGTCGCTAGTCTACGCCTACCCATTGACCACTTGGAGGACAACATTATTTTGCCAAAAAATTTAACATCCAGACTAGACTACGTGCCAGAAGTCATATTTAAATTATAATGCCGGAAGATTATCTTTCCAATAAAGTAAATTTCATGTCAATTTAAATAACTAATTTTTGTTTTATTCCATTTCAAAGTTATATACCTCTATAAAAAACACCCTTACAACTGAGTGCCAACGTAGTTACTGTGAAATCGATCTGGTACGTTTTTTTTTGTTTTAATAACTTAAAATACCGAGGAATTTATGGTATGTTCCCTATATAACTGAACACTGGTGAGGATATTCTAATACTAATTGATCTTTTTGAACAGCTTGGTACAATGATATTATTCATCATCATGATACGACGTCATAACGTTGGTTGTTATTTCCTAAACTGAAAAGTAGGACAATATTTTTTAATAACAACTACACCAATCCTTTTATCAATGTTTTTAATGAAAAGTGTTGAAAAGTGTAGAAGTTCATTAGGTTAGAAATACTGCCCTCTAGATTGTCAATGACATCTGTATCATTCCTCTGAGTCGGCTCGTCATAATCTTGTTTTCAACATCGACAAGGATCTGGACATAAATGAGTTCACACTAGATGTTTTTGTTGATGCTTAGCAATTTGACAAAGCTATGTATATTTGTGTATGTAAATGTAAATGGATTTGTGGTCATAAAGGAGAATTGATCTATCTATTTATCCGAACAAGGCACAGCTTGTATTGCTTACTAGTAGAATGAATCACATGGGTCTCAGACGGTGTTGATAGGAATTCCCATCCAACTGTTTACAGAAACTATTTATACCGGAATAGCTCTGATGTAGTGAAGAAGTTTTTGGGAAGACTTGCAGTATGAAACCGGCTTGTGTACACGGGATCAAACTTGCATATATCATCTCCATTGTGACATGCAACCTTGCATATGGATTGCAACACTGGTGTTTTCGTTAAGAGAATTACTAAACTTTGCTCAAAGTTTTTAACGCCTTTGGATAACTTGTTACCTTGTATCGAATCCATAAAGGCTTATCTAGTTTGTTGGTTGAAGTAGAAGGTCACACAATGGAAGAAAGAGAAATAGTGCTTAATGATTAAAAAATGTCAGGTAAGGAGGATTGGAGTTACCCCTATTGTTTGTGGATTATTCGGATACGTTATGTACTAAAGTTTTCAATTGAGTATCGAATTATGATTTTAAAATCTTTATTCAAGCTCTCGTATTGTAGATATTTCAATAAACATATTAATGTCATGTAGGGTATTAAAAATTATACATATTTTTTATCATCGTCATCATCACTAATTCCTTTGCTTGATGAGGACGCTGAATTCTTATATTAAGTTGAGGATTGTTTTGTTTTACATCTCTCCTTTCCTATGTTAAAAAGGCACCTTTGACTACTAAAGCGTGTGCTATATGTTGTAGCTTTTGGCAACAATACCAACAACTACAGTAGGCAAGAAGAAACCGAAGTAGCACTACTTAAAAAGTATGCATAATGATAAGGTCTACAAGATTTGTTTAAACATACTATTAAAGGCAAACATCACTAAAATACCAACCATTGGAGCTAAAGCCAACAGGACTTACCAGCCAACCATCATCCTACCAGCAAACCAAATGCAACAGGCATACAAAAAAAGAAAAAAAAAAACAATATTGTGGTGAAAAAGGTAATAGCTGCTTTTCACCTAAAGTGGCATCACGTTTCACATTTACAATATGACACTGTCAGTATGCGCATACATTAGTCAAAAGGAGGAGGAGAGCCACGACGTAAAAAAAAAAGATACACGTATTCTATACAAGTTGTCGTCGCCGTCGTATTCTTCTATGTTTGTTTTTTTTTTCCTTACTGTCATCTTATGTTGTACAATGGGATTTTTACAAAAATTTTTCGAATGAATCTTGCCTGACCACCGGATTGCACCGGATTTAGGCTGACCACCGGATTGCAATGAAATTTCACAGAGCCATAGTATATGTTATTTCAACTTAAGTTTCAAAGAAGGACCCACTAAAACCATCAGGTGCTGATCAATTAGACTCTAAAGTAGGAGAACCAACTTTCTCCAAATTTGTGCATTTTCATGGTATCAGATCGCAATATTATGTGCTAAGTTTGAAGCCATTTATGTTTCAACTTTAAGGAAATCCCACACTGAACCAAAAACAGCGGTGAAATCAACTAAATCCAATGTTAAATTTATGAATGGGAGTTCACCATACAACCAAAAAAATCTGTCCGTCATTTTAACGCCAATCAAGGTAGGCTGATTTACGATTATCAGCATAGTCGGCCCAGAGCGGGCCATCCTTGTTAGAAACAATATAACATTTCTTCCAATTCAGAATTCGTTTGGGAGACTTGGTTGCTATTTGGGCAAAGGTGCCCTCTTTATCTGGGGAACATGAGGTAGTACTGGCCTCAGCGTATCTACCTGGCGACACCAACACGGTACCAACAGCTGAGGTCTCGGCCTTGGTGGAGTATTGCCGAATGAGGAACCTAAGTTGGATCCTCTGTTGTGACGCCAACGCACATCACACGATATGGGGAAGTACCAATATAAATAAACGTGGTGAGTACCTACTTGAATTTATATGTAGTAACAATATAAACATAGTGAATAGGGGTGACGAGCCGACTTTCAGGAATTCTATTAGGACAGAGGTCTTGGATCTCACTCTTACTAGTTCTGATATGTCATTTGCCATCTCAAACTGGCATGTATCGAATGAACTGTCAATGTCGGACCATCAACATCTGGTATTTGATGTTGCTAGTGCATTGGACTCATGCCAGGTTTATCGTAATCCCAGACGCACGAACTGGGAGGATTTCCGATACAATTGGAACGAGATGCAGATGTCTCTAAAGGGCTCATTCTGAGCACTAGAGAGATTGATCATGCGGCATCCGAAATGCAATCGAATCTAACTTCTGCTTTCTTTTTGAGCTGCCCCCAAAAGACCAGGAAGACGAAGAGGGACGTTCCATGGTGGAATGATGGTCTGGAGAAGCTTAAAAAAGGGAAGCCAGAAGACTGTTCAACAGGGCAAAGGAAAACAGGTGACTGGGTCACCTATAGGGCCGCACTCACTGAGTACAATAGAGAACTTCGCAGATCCAAAAGGACCACGTGGCGCAACTACTGTGAGAAGATCTCTGATCTTCCAGAGGCGGTGCGACTACAAAAGGCCCTGTCACAGGATCATACAAATGGTCTCTGCACTCTTAGGAGGCCGGATGGCTCATACACGGAATCTCCCACTGAAACTTGTAAACTCTTGCTCGATACTCACTTCCCAGGATGCGTTGACAACTGCGGGTCCGCTGTGATTCAGAGAATCCCGAACCTGACAGGTAGGTACGTACGCCTGGCGGGTGCAATCTTTCAGGAGAACCGGGTAAAGTGGGCGATAGATGAATTTTCTTCATTTAAATCTCCGGGTCCAGATGGGAATCTATCCTTGTCTCTTACAGAGAGGGATGGACTTAATTGTCCCACAACTGGTTAGGATATTTAGATCGAGTCTATTATTCGGACATGTACCGAAACCCTGGAGGGAGGTTAGAGGTGGTCTTTATACCGAAGGCGGGGAAAAAGTCTGAGCAGCTACCCAAGTCCTTCAGACCAATTAGCCTGAGCTCGTTTCTCCTCAAGACAATGGAGAAAGTCTTGGATCAGTATATTAGGGACACTTACCTCAGACGAAAGCCGATACATGAGCTACAGTTCGCGTATCAACGGGGTAAATCTACCGAAACTGCTATCCATCATGTTGTCACAACAATAGAACGGGCACTGGAGGCAAAGAACATTGCCCTTTGTGCATTTATTGATATACAGGGCGCTTTTGACAACACGTCCTACGATGCGATTAGGGTATCCATGTCTAGGAAGAGCATTCCTCCAATCATAATTAATTGGACATTGGAGATGCTCCGCTCTAGGATAATCATGTTCGGAATAGGGACTACTTGTAGGACCGTGAATGCGACCAGAGGGTGTCCTCAGGGTGGCGTTTTGTCGCCTTTACTATGGACACTGGTCATTGATTGAATTACTCGAGGGTCTGAACGACTTGGGTTTCAGGACCTATGGATACGCCGATGATCTTGTCATTTCCGTTGTGGGTTGGGATGACAGGACCATCTCCGAGCGTATGCAACAGGCTCTGAACTTCACTCTTTCGTGGTGCCGGGAAAAAGGGGTTGTCTGTCAATCCGTCGAAGACAATCCTGGTACCATTCACGAGAAGGAGAAAACTTAACCTGTCTATGCCGGTCGTTGAGGGCGTAACGGTTGGCTTCTCTAGCAGTGTTAAGTATCTTGGAGTGACTCTTGATAGCTCCCTCACCTGGAACGAACATCTTGACCACGTCTCCAAGAAGGCCACCAGGGCATATTATGCCTGCCAGAGGCTTTTCGGGAGAACATGGGGCCTAAGGCCACAAATGGTCTACTGGTCGTTCAATACTATTGTTAAACCGATGATCACCTATGCTGCCCTTGCATGGTGGCCAAAAGTTGAACAGAGTAAGGCAAGGGAGGCTCTTAAGAGAATCTACCGTCTTGCGTGTGTTGGCATTACAGGGGCCGGCGGAACTTGCCCGACGGATGCCTTGGGGGTTATGCTGGGGATCCCGCCATTGCATATTTCTGTAATGGAGGTTGCCAGTATGGGTTCCTCTAGACTAAGTGAATTCGGTGGCTTGAGGGGAGGCGACCTAAGGGGTCACATGAGGATCGCGCGAATCCTAATAGATGACCCAATTTCTAAGGTTGCGGACAAAGTGTCACCGGAGTGGATCTTTGATAGATATTTTGATGTGTTATTGTTTGACAGAGACATGTGGACCAATCAATCCTGGGAACCGGAAGATGGTTCTCAGGTGTGGTTCAACTGATGGCTCTAAGCAGTCGAATGGGAACACGGGTGCGGGCGTCTTCGGACCAGGCTTCCAGCGTGCCTTACCTATGGGTAAATATCCGTCCATTTTTTCAGGCGGAGATTTGGGCCATTTGTGTCTGTGCATTGGAATGCCTGCGAAGGGGAACTCGCAGATCTCGCATCTACATTCTTTCTGACAGTCAGGCTGCACTGAGGGCCTTAATGGCCTATAAGGTGTCGTCCGGGTTGGTCATGGAATGCATTCAGACTCTCAATAGGCTCGGTAGAGGCAACTCTCTAACCTTGGGGTGGATTCCTGGTCATAAGGGGCATGAGGGCAACGAGAGGGCAGATTGTCTTGCCAACCGCGGGGCCCGAAAGCCCTTTATTGGTCCTGAACCATTCTGTGGAATACCTGCGGGGTATGTTAGGGAAAGGCTCAGGGCATGGAGAGAGTCTGAATTCTCTAGTTACTGGGAAAACTCTCCTGGTCAGCGCCAGGCTAAAGATTGATCTCTTTTTCCAGTAGGGGGTCGAGGCGACTCTTGTCGCTTGAAAGGGGGGTTTGAGGACCCTGGCGTCGTACTTAACTGGACACTGTAATCTCAGATACCATCTGCACAGAAGGGTCAATCGGACACGGATTTGTGTAGGTTTTGCGAGATGGTGTCTGAGACCTCGGAGCATGTTCTCTGCGAATGTCCCAGGCTTTGTGATAGGAGACTTAGGTTTCTAGGTGATCGATTCATTTCGCCTTCCGACATCACGAACTATTGCCTAATAGGATAATTGGCTTTATAGGTAGCTTGAATCTGTAGGTAATCTCAGGCAGCACAAAAGACCTACATTGGTCGCGGTGCATAGTGCCTTCTGATCTAATCTAATCTAACAAATTATTTAGTAAATGTATTTTTTGACGGTTAGCTATTTGTTGATAGTTACTTTGACGAAATGTAGTCAAATGTATTAACAGAAATTAGTTATTTTAACAAATTTATTTAATCAAATAGAATAATTATTATTGTTGTTTTAACAATCCGCTTTATTTGATCTATTCGTATTTTGTCGATTTATTTACTTCTTAATTTTATATTTCTTTATCTGTTATATTTTATAAATTTAAATTATTAATAATATAAGTCTTTAGTTAGTATATTAAAAAAATAAGAATTTGATAAAAATGTAAAAATTATAACGTAGTACGTACCCCAATTTTAAAAACACATGAAACATTACATTTATAAATCACATTAGTTTATTTAATATTTAAATTAATAATAAATTAAATTTTTTATATTTATATAAATAGTTTTCTTCCCGATTACAGTTTATCACTTATATACAAATGAAATAAAGTAATGACAGTGGACTGAAAACATATAAAATCATCCACTATATTTCCACCACCCCTTCTGATTGCAACTAAAATTGGTATAGAAGATGTACATCATATAAGTATAACTTCATCCAAATCTAGGACAGCTAATCCTAGTGGATCTTGAAATATCACGTTTCAAATTGTAAAAAATTCGAAAATTTTCAAAAAGTATTGGTACATAATATTATATATCTTTTTTAACGACTTAAGCTATGAGAGCCATTTATACCTCGTTTAAAGCTACTTAAATTGTGGTTTTACTAGTGCACACATTATTAACTTTTCTATATCAAAATGCATTGTTTTCAAAAACAGCGGTTCAAAAAGCGGTATTGTAAAAAACTGGTTCTTTAAAATTTTGTCAAATATATAAAGAATAATAGCAATCATCAAAGCAATCGAACATAGCCGCAATAAAAGAGGTAAATATGCAATATGTACTGATTCCCTTTCATCGCTCAAATGCATTATGAACATTTCCAACAACAACATATATGCTTCCACCACCCGTAATACAATTATCAAAAGACACCCTGACTTAAGATTGATTTGGGTATCAAGTCACTGAAATATAACTGGAAACGAGTACGCTGACGTCGCAGCTAAATACATTTTAAGAGCACCTCTTATTATAACCGACAACTATAACACAAAAGGCATATCCAGATACATAAGAACATATTATATGGAAAAATTTAACAACAAAAACACTGGTATATTAAACATTTTCAACAAAAATATAAACACAAACAGAATGGATGTAATTAAAAGCATTAGACTTCGACTCGGTCATACAAAAATCAAACACGGCTGTCTACTAAAACTTCCTATCACATACCCATGTAATTGTAATATATGATATCCAACTAACCCGTCGCATCTCCCATCTAAATGTCCCCTATTCAGCACACAGAGAACTCATATATTTGGGAACAAAGACCAGTTACAACTTTTAGCCGATCCAACAGACGAAATATATATTATTTATAATAAATTATTTAAAATCCACAAACCTATATAATTCTATCTAAATATACAGAATATTACCCAGTAAAAAATGTTCGTGTTTTTAGAAGCAGGATAAAACAAATGCGCTGAAGTAAATGCTTACTATTATCTTATAATGAGAAGCAGCAAAAGAAACGAATAATGTTAGTACAAAACTAAACAAAAAATTTTGTTGAGCTTACTGTTTTCCCTTACAAGGATGCAGGTTGTAAGCAGCTTACGCTAATCCCTTACGAGAATGCAGGGTGTAATGCAGAAAGTTTCATATCGTGGATTACAAACGATATGTACAAGTTTTCCCGAGTGATTTCCGATTATGTTTGTTGTTTTCGAGTATGTTAAGAAAAAATTAGTCGTTTCACTGTTCCTGAAGAGTTAACACGTGGTTCGGTAAAACAATAAAATTATTACATGAATATGTCTAAAATTAATATCTGTAGAATTTTATATAAAATAAATTATATAATATTCATATTATTACTTTAATTCGTTAAAATGTAAACATGAAATATGATTTTACTGAAAGCCATAAAATCACAGATTTTTGTAAGCGCTAAAACTCGTGCTTATTTTGCCCAAAAGTAATGCTTCTAAGTGGGAATTTGCCATATAAAAATCATGGCATATATTAGCAGGTTTGTAAGGGATTCCTTTAGGATTACTCCCTTACAAACCTGCTTGCAGGTAAGCAGCGTTTTTTTACTGGGTATTTTCAATTTAAAACGAGCTTTAACCTCCGCATATTTACAAAATAAAGAAAATCAACCATATTAGCTAGGTTGACACTAGTATTTCGATCTGGCTAAAGATATCATCAGAACCCAAAGTTTTAGAAAAGCTAGAGCCTCCTATTAAACTGAGATAAATATCATAATTGAACTTTGAAGGCCTTCGATTCTATTGCTCGTTTTTTTTTATAATTAGTTTGTAGTTTTAATTGAAAGCTAATTTTTTTTATAAATAAAAAAATAAACATCAATAAAATTTGTCAAAAGTTAACAAAAAATTATATGTTGTTTTCACTTACGTCTTTTGGTTCAGTGCACAATTCCCAAAAAAAAAAACTGTAAAAAATACTCCAAAAGGTTTTTGTAATCTATTACTTTTTAAAATCGGTTGATAAATGTTACATCGCCAAGCTCCTTAAAGCAGTACCCGAAGTGTCCTGCTTTTAAGTATAATTGATCAGCGTCTGATGGCTCTATGGGCCTTTTTTCAGACCTAAGCTTGAAATTACTTTGATTAAGCCTATGTGAATTTTCATGTCTATTCGATGAGCCAGTAAGAAATATTGTGAAACACCCCACTGTGTGCTGTATGCATAGAGTTGCTGTTGCTGCTGTTACTACAGTACCATATCAACATGTTGTTCACTTAAGTTGTTGATATTATAATGTAAAACCATGGTTGTCGACAACCATATGAATTCCACGAAGAAATTATTATCTGTATTTGTTAGTTGTGTAGTGAGTACTAGTAGTTCGTTGTTTGTTCTTTTTTCTATTTCCTACCATTTTTGTAGCATGTTTTGTACCAAAGTGAAAGATTCTTGGTATCATTTTGGTGCGGCTTTTCGGTTGCTGTGTACGGGTAGATGTTACTTATGGAACGTGCGCTAACGCGTAGTCAGCAGGCATCATCACTTATGATACTACACTTCTATTATTGTTATTTTATGTAAACATAACTACTGACCATAGTTAGCATTTAGCAGTAGCACATGGAAGTGTTTTTGAAACCATCATCATAGTATACAAGCTACATGGAACCTACCTACCTACCTCCATCTTATACTATACTAAGTTATAATATTTCTTGGTAATGCAGCTGATACTGAATGTTTGTTTGGGAGATGATCAATTTGAAAATTTTTATTGGAATTTGATGATTTAAATTGTAAACGATTTTTAACACTTGGACATTAGTGCTTTTAGTTTGGTAAGCATTTTTGGTTTATATGAGTATACTATCACAAGAAGATGAGCCAATGCACTTTCTGAATTCACTTGTCAAGTTATAGGAAATATAACGTGCACAGAGCTATATACAATATCCTCATAAACACAATATCCTATTTTGGGTTTCGGTCTATTGACCGAAATATAATTTATTATATTATCTACTTATATTCGAAAGTGTTAGTAAGCGAAAAATGAGATGGATATATGCCAGAGGAGAAAGTCTAAAACTCCCGAAAAAACAATTATCAGCCTGGCCGGCACTTGTCATGTACCAAAGGAGTAATCTAGAGGCCGGCATCCCACATAATGTTTATAAAAAAGAAGTACCTAAACCTAAATAAGTATTTAAAACATTTTGGAGATTATGGCCCTAATTATGATATCCCAGCAAAAAATAGTACTTACCCAGAAGCACTTCCGGAAGGCATTATTTAATTACGAAGCGCTTTCAAAGCAAATCCAGAGAGCAAGATTTTTGTTAGCGATGTCCCCCTTGGTATGTCTCTTTTAACCAGGTGAAAAGCGCTTCTTTCATGTGCTCTTAGAAGCAATGAATTTATGCCTTCTTAGGCAATAAGAAGAGCTTTTTTTGTATGAAGTTAGGAACTTGAAATTTAGAATTTACACACAGAGAAATAATGTGCCAACCAAATTGAAAATTGAATTTTTATGGTAACAACCTATTAATTTCGTTAGTACAACGATATTAACATTAGATTTCAGAATATTTTGGAAGTTGCAACTAAAATTCAGTCGAATTACCGAACTTTGTTGTGTGAAAATTAATTTTAACGACTGAAATTCGTAATAACTGAATTTGAGTTGTAGTAACCGAATTTTTGTTAGAAAATAGCTAAATTTTTTCTTTTTTTGTAGGTGCATCCTCTTGCTCAGACTTCCGATAGGACAGGATTGATGAAAATTCTTTTGGGGTGGAAGATAAGGGAAAAATATCTCTTCTGGCCTAAATCGCTGATAACGCTTCTTGTGACGTTTTTGGTAGGAACGAGGTAGACATGCAGTTGAAAAGGAATAAAGAAAAGATTTTTGCTAGATGACCTGGCCAAACAATTAAAATTTAGTGTTTAAGTTCCTCCTCCCAAATGTACATCGTTTAAGCTACAAACTTTAAATATTAACCTGCCAAGCCTGCTTCCAGACAGGGTACACATTTTCCATAAATGCTAGAAATGAGTATTTTGTAATATAAATTATAAGGCCGGTGTTATGGTTAAATATGGATTTTCTGCCTACTTGGAACTAGCTAATTGAATGGAATATTAAATTTCGATTTAACCACCTAACTGGCAAATGATGTTTTGCAGCAAAATTCATACCATGTGCTAAACTCGAAACACAAATAATAAGTTCTTCAACAAAATTGTTTTTAGTTGCCTAATTTAGGCGATATGAGCCAAAATATTTTAGGGTGCGTTTTGAAAACTAAAGCATATAAAAGAGAAGTTTTGGACAAAAAATATTTCTCTTACCAATATATAACCACGCTCGAAAAACATTTTTTTTTCTTCTCCTATTTGAGAAGATATCGGGATTTTGGCTTTTTGGAAAAAGCGAAATTAGGCGAAAGAGTATCTAAACTTTAATTTATATTGTTTAAACTTTAACGCTTTGCTACTAGTACTTAATGTCTTCTTTCTGCAAAATTTCACAAAAATCAGGCAATTAGTTTATAAGTTAAGACGATGTCCTTTAAAAGGAATCCTGATAAAATCCTGTGAGCCCTTGGACTAAAGTTAGGACTTATTATTGAAGATAAAGCTTAAATCTTACTTATATTTTATTGTAAAAAGTTTTTAGTCAATTTTAATTGGTTTTTTAGATTTTTGAAGACTATGTTTTTTTAAAAATAATTATATTTTGAAAGTTTACGGAATTTCGATTTTGAAGCTTTCTCGCTTCCAACCGTGGACGGCACATGAAAAATTACTTGGCAAAATATTTAGCAAATTTAGTTCGGAATATCGGAATATATGAATTTCTAAGTATAAAAACGCTCATTTGACGCATTTGTGGTAAATTTTATGAAGGTTATCCTGAGGCAGCATTACCTGTTAGAGGGTTAAGTGGCATTGTTTAATGTCCACATTTTTCGGCATTACAATTGCTTAAAAACAATGCAAATGAAATTTTTTTTTAACTTTCATTGCTCAATGATGACGACTTTAAAAGACAATTATAATTGTTGGTTACAAATGTCTGCAAATAAAATTATTGTCAAATTTTGATACAAATCCTATATGTGCGTACTTTTTTTTAAATATACATAATTTTATTAACTAATGCTTACGAAAAAATCTTTACATTTTTCATTCATCATATCTTTATGGTATGAAAAGCTACGAACAAGTTTTGTACATCAAATTAAAAACAATACGTTCGAGCTTAAAAAAAAAAAACAGCAAATATTTGCAATTCCTTTCGAGACTTAGTGAATTTACGCTTTTTCCGTGAAAAGGGACCATTATTGGTTGTGTAAACTATATTTTAGCTGAAAGCTAATATTTATTTTGTCATATTTCGTTACTTTTTAATAATTATTATTTTAACTCAGCATTTTATGTGCGTCCGAATTCTGGGAGGTTTTAGGTTTACAACTCTGTTTGAACCTATTGCAGTAGTATTTTTTCAAAATCTTTATATATTTTTTGTTGCAATAATGAATCAATTCGAAACTCATGTCTCATGAGTATCAAAATTAAATAGTCGATGTAATATTTTTTATTGCAGACTTAACTATAAAGATGAAAAAGTGATATTTTAAAACCCTTTCTCCTTTTCGTCGCTGGTTTGTGGTCTACAAGGCACTTTATGGCCAATCTTTTGAGGTTGCCGAGAGTTTAATATACTGATATATTAATAACACAACTTAAAGTTCTTTCAGTTCTACCGTTATATTTTCATACAGCTGAAATCAACAACTGTTGTTTTTTGTTAAAAATGTGTTCACAACCGATTATATTCTATTAAGGCTAAAAAGCCAAAATACGCTTTATTTCCGTTTAATTGAAAAAACCAGGTTTAGGCTGACATTAGCGAACATTCCCTTACCGAATTATTTACATTCACTAAAGAAATATAGACGTTTAAGTGTACTGGGTTGCAAATGGAAGAGTTTGTCCAAAAAGAGTTAAATTAATGTAATATAGTGTACCACATGTTGTATGAGTGATATATTTTAGTATTAGATTAATATCACTCATAACACTAGTATGATAATAAAATATTTTGTTTTGTATAATTCGCCATACCTATGGAACAAATTGATGGATTTGCTTAAAATAACACTTAATTTCTTCGTTAGATGATGGACTATACACCAAAAATAAAAAAAACCCTATTTGAGCCATCTCCCGAGTAAAAACGTTTACATATTATCATGCATTATATTATATAAATGTATATGTTATTGCATGCTATTATATATAAAAATGTTTTCCATTCAAATTTTTAATACGATGTCACATACAATTACATGTCGATCAATATATAATCTTATATGACATATACAATTATATATGGTTAATCTAATTATATATAACCAACAAATAGACGATGTTAAACGGTTCGAATATCTAGGCAGTGTTTTAACAACAGATGGCGGCGCGAAAGATGATGTAGTTAACCGAATAAGAAAAGCTCAAGGCGCCTTGCATCACTAAAAAATATATGGTTCCCAGAAACGATTGAACTTAAAACAAAATTAACATATTTAATGCTTGCGTAAAATCAATTTTACTTTACGGATCTGAAACTTGGTTCATCACTAACAATTTAATAGCAAAGCTTCAAACCTTCGTAAACCGCTGTCTACGATCCATTCTAAGATTTGGAGGCCACGTACTATTTCCAACGAAAGGTTATGGCTAATTACTGGACAACAACCCTTACATAAAGATATAACCAAAAGAAAATATAGCTGGCTCGGCCACACTTTAAGAAAGAACGAAGACGATATTGCGCAATCAGCTCTATAATATAACCCCCAAGGTCGTCGATCCAGAGGCAACATGGCGCAGAACAATAGAATATGAGACCAACCAAACAATTAACGAGTTAAGATATATAGCTAATGACAGAAATGAATGGAAATCCTTTGTAAATAGACTAAGTTTATAATTTGATTAATCAAATAAAAACATGTCTAAATAATAATATAAAAATCTAATTATGTACGAATACATGTATTATTAAATATAACACAATTCAAAATTTCTATATAAAAACAATTCAAAAAATTATATGTAATATTCCAAAATAAGTTATTATATTTTGGATAAAACGATATCTTGACTTATTAATAGTTATATATCGTTCCATACCAGAAAATTGTATATCTTCTTTTGAGCTGTTTATGACTAAAAACCAAAACATTTTTTTGAAGGTACATACTTATAGCAGCTATCCGCGGCCCTCGTAGTGTATTTTTAAAATTTTTGGACAAAGAAGAACTTAAAAGTTTAGCAATGCTGAGAATATTATGGAAAAACATTTATAAAATTTCCATAGATTAATTTTGGTACACCACAGCATCACTTAGTTACGAACAAGTGATTTTATTTATTACTTGTTTTAAATTGAAAGATATAGTGAACCAAAATTACTCTAAGCTTATTTTATATAAATACTCGTATATTTCCAAAAACATGCTTAGCATTACCAAACTTGAGGCCAGTTTTGCACAAAAATCTAAAAACTACGAGTAGCCAACTATAATGTATTAATCGGGATTCTACTTCCTAATATTCTTTAAAATTTAACAAGTGTTTCTTTGGGAAATTTTAAATTTCTTTTCTCTTATAATTTTGTCTGTAGCACTTAAATCGCAGCACTGATTACAAAATTGTGTTCCAACAGTTTATTTGATTAGTTTAAGGACCAAAATAATGTTAAAATAGTTAAACAGTCTCCGACGTAAATCTTAGGAGTTTTTAAAAACACTAATAAAAAAAATATACTAGTACACGAAAATTTGTAATTGATATTCTCATTAGCGATAGGCACGTGAGTGAATTTTGACTCATACTCACTCACGCATACGAGAGAAAAAATTCAACTGACGCACAATCACTCACGAACATTATTTTCCTATTCACACTCACTCACGCTCATGTGAGCAAATTAATAGTTTCACTCACACTCACGAGAAATTCACGTGAATCACGCAAAGTTACAAAAAAAAAGTATCGGAAAAAATTTTAATGTAAAAATTGAGGTAAATTGTGCATGTTTTACTCAAAATTGCTCTGAATATATATTTTTGCCATTTATTTTGTATTTTAGAAGCCCAAACATGTGAAATTGACAAAAATTAAAAAAAAAATTATTTTTTATTAAAAATAAAAATTATGTTTTTTCGACCTTTAATTGTGCAGTGAAAATGAAAATTATTCAAGTTTGAGGCCATACTCTATATTTCTTTATTATGATATTGTCATAACAAATAATGTATATAGTTTTTGTTTTCCAATTTATTAATTGACCACTTTCAGGAATGTGTTGATAGGTCTATTTCGGGGAATTTTCTAGGTTCCCCTCATCAGAACACGTTTTGAAAAAAGTGACAATCCCATGCAAAATATCAAACATTCATAAAAACTAATTTTCTCGCTAAATGAGAACTAATATATGAGCTCAAAGTTAAAGATTATCACCATTGACCAAAAAAAAAAAAATTAAAAACTTGTTTGTTATGTGCACTCTCTACCTTTTTTTAGATAAATGATACACGCTTTTTGTTTTTTTCTAATTTTTATTTTCACACAATAGCCTAATAAAGAAATATATAGTATGGCCTCGAACTTGACTAATTTTCATTTACAATATTGTTTGCTAAAATTCTACTCACACTCACTCACTCAAAAATATGACGCACTGAGTGTTCACTCACTGAAAATATCTTACCACTCACACTTACTCAAGTTCACATGAGAATATTTTGCGAACACGCGCAATTCACGCAAATTCTTCTCACGTGCTTATCTCAAATTTCCATCTTTCACTTTGGTCTGAGTATATAAAAATATATATTTATTCATTGGGCAAAATAACTGCAAACCAGTGTAATCAGCTATATATCCTTTCACTCCCCACAAATAAAAATCTCTGCAACAGCAAAACCTAACTTAATGCATATAAATGCCTTTAATCTAATTAGTTGGTCATAAAGAATGTTAATAGCACCTCATATTAAACATGCTTAAAGATAAACTGACAACAATTTGCTACAGACATGCTAAAAGCTCAACACGACAATGATAATGACAAAAAAAACCAACAAAATGAACACAAATGACAACAATAATTATGTATGATTGTGGTCAACAGCAAAAAAAACAAATGCAACAATAAAACCAACAACATAACTGGACAAGTAGGTAGTTACTGTTATTAACAAGAAGACAAGAAAATCTATATTCAGCTAAGTACAATAAGTTAAAACCAAAAAAAAAAAAAAACTACATGCCAAAGTTAGTAAATGTAACACTGCGTTAAATTGGTGCTGCTGCTACCGCCGCTAATATTGCAGCAGTCATTCATGTCGATTTGCAGTTGTTGTTTGCTGTTGTAAGTATATGACACCCAACAGAAATCAGACCAAAAAAAAATACCGAGAGAGAGACCAAAAGAAAGACAGACCATTGTAACCACAAAAAGACAAAACACTAGAATGACAATAAAATATCACAAGCAATTGGTAACAGCAGCATATATTAACGACAACAAGAAATGACAAAAAAAAATTAAAGAACAAAATACCAAAGCGTTAAACGACATTAAAAAAGGAGAGTATTGTATGCAACAGCAGTAAAAATGACATAAAAAAACAACCAAACAACTTGCAACGTTAAGAAAAGTAAGTTAAGGAAATTGCTTCAATTTTTTATAGTCCAAATACACAAAAAACTACCAATGAAGTTAGTAATCGGTAATTGCTTTTTTGTGTCTTTCACGCCATAAAATTTGTTTTAAGGGTTGCCAGGATTACTTTCAGAAATTTTATAATGATCACTTCATTGCATTATATTTCGGGAAGAGAAACACAAGCAAACGGAGTTGGTTTAAGTGTAAGATTACAACAAATATAGTGATAGTTGGCTCCGTTTTAATAAACCACACCACTCGGATGGTCCTGTAATCGAGAATGCTTAATACAACTATTATCATTAGGATTTCTAATAGGATCAACCAGCCCAATTAAATATATCTCACAGAATCCTTCAATAACTGGTATTCCAAAAGTACTGTACATGGCGACGATAAGGCCTCGCATTCACAAATGTAGTTATATTCTTGATCTTCCTCTCGAGGTATAATCCGAGCCTATGCGCATGCCGACCAGTTCCCCGATGACAGGTTAACACATCCCTCAGTCTGGATATGCATCTTCTATCACGACTTGGAAACAATATAATCTGCTTCAACTCGTATTCTGTCTGGAGGTTTCCGCAGGTTTTTACACCATGTAACCAATTCCTTGCTTTCGCAAGATAGAGCTCAGGTATTCCATATTTTTTATTCCTAGTGGTACTGCAACTTTCATCTTGTCAGCCCAAATTCTCTCTCATTCCCATAAAATTCACTATATATCCAGGGTACAAATAAGATGATATATGGACATGGTGGTGCTATCTTTGGCAGTTAATCCTTACACTATCTAACAATGTTGTTATTCAACAAAATTTTTTAGAACTAGTTACCTCAGAATATATTCCAGAACAGCTTCGTTTGCAACCGGTTGCATAGAACCGGTTATAGAACAGGTTCCTGTGAGTCAAAATGTAAGGCTTTAATGTCCCAGAACCAGTTCTATAACTGGTTCTAGAACCGGTTCTTTAACATCCTGTTCTTATTGGAGGTAAAGAACCTGTTGTAAATATGACAAACTTCATACAAAAAGAATCCGTTGTAGAACAGAAACTAGAACCTATTGCAATACACTATAAGTTGCTGTGCAAGCTGTTATTTGGATTTTACTATTTCACTGGGTCCAAATACTACCTGGCGACAAAAATAACAATTTTTCTCACATACTCCCCTTTGAAGGATTAATCGAAAAGCCTTCCTATTTACTAGCACTTTAGCCTGCAATATTCAACACTTCAGTGTATAAACAGAATGCAGCACGGCAGCTCATATTATAGCCGCCAGTGCAAACGTCAATATCAATGTGAACCGGAATATTACCTCTATCGCCATTGAAAGGGTGTTTAATCTTAAGTTACCTGTTGAAGTCATTTTTCGGAGCGAAGTAGTAAGAAGTTCCGCCTAGATGTGGTGGAAAATGATATAAATGCCAAAAGATCTTCTTTTCCTTAGCCTTTGGGTAGGAAATTTTGAAAGCTATATGTATAGCCTTTTCCACTATTCTAGAAGTTCAAGGCCGGTTGTTGAATGTGTATCTTCAACACAATGCGGGAAATGAAAACACAACCTTGTGCGTTAGTGGTTTGATCGTAACAACTCTTTATTTACAAATTTAAAATTCTTATATACTAAAATAAAACTAAATATCTTACAAGCTAAATACCTGCTTATATGTGGTCTTTTATCTACAGGCTGCATTTCTTATCATACAAAAGAATATACGTGACCTCACGTAGATTCTATGTTCAAAAGAAATGATCGTACTAAAAAAGAAGCAACAAAAACCCCATATGTTTATGATCAGATAAACACACAGTATGTCCCTTGTTGCATTCTACCTGAAGTACGCTTGTAGAACATAATTAAACACCGGTAATCGAGTTCCCCCGTTTCCGACCCCTTCTAAAGTTTATCATAAAAGACGCACTAGAACAAATGAAAACATAATAAATATTACATTATTCAAAAAAAAAAAAAAAAAAAAAAAAAAAACAGGGTCACTGACGAAGGTTCAATACCAGAAACTGATTCAGAAAATTGAAAATTTACAATGTAGTTATGACGTTTAGAAAACCCACTCATTCTTCTCTACCACGCCTTTCACAATTAAAATTAAACAAATTGCATATTAATTATAGTATTAATTGCAATTGTCTGAAAAAGACGTTAAAATTCAAACTCAAACAAATATCAAACTTAGCTCTCTGGCAATTCTTCCCTAACTACGTAAGAGCCATCTATCGAATATACCAAGAATATATCATAGATATGGCATCACTTACAACATATGGGAAAACAGTGGACATTAGAGTGAGGTAAGTTTCTAGAAAATAGAACTAGTTGTGTTGTTGAAGTTGTACTTCTGAGATTATATATGCAAGAACAAAAACTCCGTGTATTGAATAAAACTAGTTTTAATCACAACAAAACTCGACCTGGCGATAGTGCGAGTGCATGTGGCATTAGAAATCAGTTTATCTATACCACGGTCAGTGATTGCACAGAAAATTCCATATAGACGCAATCGAACAAATAAAAACAGAACAAATATTACATTATTCAAAAAAAAAAAAAAAAACAGGGTCACTGACGAAGGTGCAATACCAGAAACTGCGCAGTCTGATTCAGAAAAGTGAAAATTTACAATGTAGTAATGATTTTTAGAAAATACACTCATTCTTCTCTACCACGCCTTCCACGATCTTATTGAGCTTTATTCAGTCAGATCTTTTAGGAATTTCTGAAGCATATCTTATCAGACTCTCTACAATTTCTGCAAGGAGTTGTTTGAAATTAGGTCAGTACTTTTTCCTAACCAGCGAAAAAGTTCAACCTGGTTTGGTAAGTTATAAAACCAGTTATGAAATTGGTTCTGGGACAGTCAGACCTAACATTTAGTCTCCCAGGAATCTGTTCTAAAATAGATTCAGATGTAAACTTTTCTAAAAAATTTGAGGTTACACTATCCTTAAAATCTAACAATATCTACCAATTTCATGGCAATCCTAACCATCAGCTTATATTGTAAGTATTTTTTGTTTTACAAAAAAAAAAAAAAAAAATATTAACAGCCATATGACCATTTGAAACGTGAGTTATTTGTGGTCGCCATACTGTCAAATGTCAGTCATTCTTTTGTGTTGCTCATTTGTACTTGTAGTTGCATATTATTCCTGTTTTTCATTATAGTACAACACTTTGTATGTGTTTGTTTAGTTGATTGGTCGAGCTTGGTCGGTCGTTTGTTTGAATGCATGTATCTGTGCACTCAAAAAAAAGTTAGTGTGACAAAAAGTTTCATAAAAATATTGGCAAATGTTTCACAGATCTCCATCATTTCATAAAAACTTTTCATGAACTTTGTGAAAATAAACTTTAGCGTTTTGTTGCAATTTTATTTTGAAATTTATAAAATATCACTTGCAATTTAGACTTTTAAAGACTCAAAAAGTATCAGAAGGAATATGAGATTCTAAAACTTAAGTTTAATATTATTTTTTATTTCTTTTTTATTAACTAATAATCATATAATTACAAATTATATACTATTACCCTAACCGAGCACTGGCTACTGCTTTCGGCGCGTTGTAGCGAAAACAGATCAGTTGCTCTGGTGGGAATCGAACCCACGACCCCCACACTGATAAGCCAGCATGCTACCAACTAGCCTACAGGGGTGCAATATTATTGGATGTGTTCTAAATTTTAAAAAGAGTTTTTTAAATATACTATGAAACAATTATATATAAATAAAACTTTTGATTTTAATCCAAATATCGATATATAACAGAGCACTAATGTATGTAATTGTCATCATGTCATTGTTAGTAATAATTAATTAATGTGATATAATTGTATTTTTTGCTTAGTATTAACCTGAAAATAAACAGCGTAACTGTTCGAAATATCAATAATAAATAAATTATTGATTAAAATTAAAACATAAAAACTTGTGTTTTTATTTTTTTTTAAATTGGTGACCTCGAGTTAAACACACAACAACCGTAAAGGTTTATATTTTATTAACTATTTATAAAGTTTTTAAAAAAGTATATTGTGGGTGGTGGATTACAATGAGACTGAAGATGACCTATTCGCTTAGGTCGAAAGTGCGGCACTCCCTCTAGCGCGGATCCCCACAAGATTTTTTTCATATTCTCTTACATTTAAGGTTTTCTATTTGTAATAGTAACATTTTCATTATGATCTCAAACCTCACAATTCAAAATGAAATGCCATTTATAAAACTTTCATAAAAATTTAGAAAACAACTTCATCTTATTTATGAAATATTTAATAACAATTATAAAGAGATGCATAAAAAGTTATGAAACTTCTTCATCATATTTATAAAACATTTCACAAATATGAAAAAGCCTGTCATCAATTTGCTCTTTTATGAAACAGCTCCATCATATTTACGAAATGTTACATTGGACGAAAATCAATGATGAATATGATGAAGTTTTTTTCTGAGTGTACATTAACAATAACTATAAACATTTAGTTCACAAATGCTTTATTAAATTTAAATATATTATTTTGTCATTAATTCAATTAATAGACAATTACTTTGACAAGTCGGTGCGAAATAACACAAAATTTAAATTATTTTATATGTATACACATTGTTGGCGTCCATTTGTTTTATGTATGAAATAGAGATACGGAAATCTTCCATTGTTGATTTTTGTCTTACTACATCTTAACATGCAGCGACATTTACTTCCTTCTACGCATATCTTCAATCTGGTTGCCGTTCACACTAATAATGTGCTTATCAGCATAGCAAAATAATTTTGTTAAACATTAGTACAATATTAGTAAAACATTAGTTTCAAAAAAAAAAACTTAAGGTATAAATACAATTTTAGCTGAAAACAATATTTCAGCCCAAAAGCTGATAAATTATAGTATACTTGATTTACAATGAAGTTTTACTAACTTTTCTATTAACTTATATTTTTGAGTGTATTGTAGTTGTTTGTACGAAGTAGATGGTATTACTTTTGCACTGCTGCCAAAGTGTTGACAATTGTCGTCAATTACGTTGTTATGTCTCGCTATGTTTCATTGCTGACACATTTTATGCATTGTTGCAGATAATGTTGCAAATAGTTTCCAAAGAAATACACAATATTTTATTGTTGCTGTTTGGTTTTTAATGGACATTTTGTCACAGACAAATGAGTTTCTTGTTTGAGTCTATACAAAATGACAATTACTTGGAATGTTTAATTAATGCATAAATGGTTGTTAAATGAATCTAAAGTAGATTGCATGTGAAGAGAGTCGAAAGGGAATAGGGAAAATGGGCATAGGGATATTAATTTATAGTATACACTTTAATAAAGATATCCTTTTAATATCACGAGTTCTTTGATATACTGAAATGGAATTAAGCGAGAGTCTTCAAATTGGATACACATACACAGCCAAAAAACGATATAACGAACCCAAACCAAATGACGAGTCTACTATTTTCTTGTGGTTCTCTACAACATTTCAAATTTTGATTAAAATCTGCCGATTCATGTAATGAATGTATGCTTTCTTTGTAAGTGCAACTTCTTTATTATGATACTTTTAAAACTAACTGAATTTCATTTGGTTCATTCAATCTTTATTTCTTATAAAATTATTAATGCTGCCCATGTTTTGTGTTAAACCATTGAAAAATCTTACAATTGTTATTAATTTTGAAGAATTTCGGACAACAATGTTGATGTGCAAAATTTTTTAAACAAAAGCGTACATGTTTTAGCACACAGTGGCTTTTAAAATAAATTTGTGATGGCGATCAATTCTATGTATTGACACTATTATTTCTAGTTTTTTTTTAATTTGTCAATATCATTGTTTGGTATATAAAAAAGCAACAAACAAAGTACAATGTTCAAAAAGTCCATCTAATTTTTACAGTTCAATTGTTTATATGCTCTTCTAATTTTTTGTTGTAAAATAACAATAAACTCAGTTCTCGCAACAAACTAATCAACGAAGGTGCAATGCGAAAACTTCTTTTTAACAAAATTCACGCTCATGGGTTTCAACTTGTGTGACGGTCTTACTCTTTATTAAATAAGTCCACATTAACGAAAATGCTTCCAACTGTGTAGATTTATAACATCAGCAAACAGCAACAATTTGATAAACAGCAACAATTTGAAAATAAAAAAAAATTGGTTTATCTTTTAGACTATCATGTATGTACTTGTTAGATGATTGCACACCAATTTAGAACGTGTTGCATTTATCTCTCAAGTGTTGGTAAAAGGGGAATCCAAAAAATAAAAAATAAATAAAAAGAACATTAAAAGGGAGCTTGCTTCAAACGATTTTGATAAAATTTGCATTCCTAAGAACATGTTTTTAAATTTTAATCTGAATCGAGTGCTTTTTGAATTAGAGTAATCCGATAACAAATTTCGTATATACGGATCTTCGAATTTACATATGGTATACAAGTTAATAATGTCGATTTGGACAACATAAGTGATAACAATCACATATGGTTTGTGTCAATAATAACAAATATGGTATTTTGGAGTGTAAAATATCTGTCATTATAATTCAGTATTTGATAGACGCCAAAGTGTAAACACACGTTTTTTCAGTAGCTATAATAATGTCGAATTTCGTTCCTAAAAAAGATGTTTTGCGGGAAGTCTGATAACCTTCTTTATTGAAGAAAACGGCTATTGAAAGATATCGATTGTTGGTAGAAGCTTACGGTCAAGATGCACCAACTTAAAAACCTTGTGGACGATTGGTGGAAGTGGTGATTTCGACACAGAAGACAAGCAGAGGCCTGGTTAGCCGAAAAAATTTGAATACGATTAATTGGAAGCATTACTCCATGAAGATTGTTGTCAAACGCAAGAAGAACTTGCATTATCATTGGAAGTCACACAACAAGCCATTTTCCTACGTTCAAAAGCAAAGAAATTAAGTCCCCATATAATTTGAAGCTGAGAGACGTTGAAAAGGCGATTTTGAAAGTCGGAAATGCTGCTTAAAACGCTACAAACAGAAGTAATTTTTGTATCGCATTGTTAGTGGTGATGAAATGTGGATACATTACGATAACTCCAATTACAAAAATTCATATGTAAAGCCGGCCAACCAGTCAAATCAACGCCGCAGCCGAATATCCATGGCTGTATTTGGTGGGATCAAAAGGTGTTTGTATCATGAGCTGTTGAAATCGTGTCAAACGATCACAGGGGTCCTGCACCGAACACAATTGATTCGTTTGAAGAGAGCAATCAACGAAAAATGACCAGAATATTCGACCAGACACGAGACCATAATCATCCATCATGACAACGCTCGGCCACATGTTGCAAGACCGGTCAAAAACTATTTGGAAAACAGTGAATGGGAAGTTTTGGCTCACCCCGCCTTATAGCCCAGACCTTGCCCCTTCTGGCAACCATTTGTTTCGATCGATGCAGAACGCCCTTAATGGAATACGCTTCACTTCAGGACAGGGTATTAGAAATTTGCTTGGTTCAAACCGGAGCAGTCTTTAGGAGTGGAATCTATATGCTACCAGAAAGATGGAAAAAAAGTAGTGGCTAACGATGGACAATACTTTGAATAATGTATCAATTCATTTTGCTATTATAATAAATGCATTTTTCAAGCAAAAAAATCGACATTATTAACTTGTATACTCAATACTTTTGGGATTTTTTGATTTTCTTAAAAATTTAAACCGTGAAAAATTGTGATTTTTCGAAAATTATAAAAATTTAATATGGACATGTGGTATATCGGAAGACACGAGGTCAAAAAATTCTTTTGGTTAGTGTTTTTTCAAAAAATTAATGTATATTAAATAAATTTCTTAAAAGTGTATATTGTAATTATAGAACAGTTCTCAAGATATATGCCTTTTAAATCCTTTCCTTTCACCAAAAATTTGGTTTTACCATATAGTTTTTCATATATTTTGACATTTATTCATTACAGATAAAAATCGTTAAAAGAAACAAACAAATATTTTTTATCCCATAACCATTATACATTGTATATTTAGTATAAATACAGTAGTATAATAAACCATCTGTCTCTCTGGATGACAGCATGAGAATGAAGAAACGGTGGTACCTATATCCGCCAAAAAATGAAAATGCAACAACAACAACACGCAACAGCAAGAGAATTTATAATATTGAATTCCGTATAAAATAAATCAAAAAAAGTGCTCCATTAAACCAGTTTGGGTAAAACTATATCGTCGATACCCAGGTATACTTTACACTCATACATATCTATGCAGGAGGTAGTTAGCAGTAGCAACAAGAAAAATATTGTATTTTCAATACTTACAGATATTGTAGGATAAAATTCAGAAATTGTATAATATTTTGGTACACGAAAGTTATGAGTGCATGTAGGGCTTTGGGTGTATGTGTGTGGGTAGGGGTGACAGAAATGATATATGAGAACAGATTAACGTGTTTAAACTCCTTCTACCATACTGTCGTTATTTTTTAATATTTCAAAAAAAGTCATTGTAGCTACTGTCACTATACATATAAACATTTGGTTGATTTTAGCTGGTAAGTCCAGAAAATGGCACCGTTTGTTTTTAACTGATCTTATATTACTTATGACTTAAAAATACTATACCTAGAACAAGCTTTAGAAATCCGATACTTCGTTACTGCTGGTTTTAAATTATCAGAATATAGCTTAGAATTTTGGTATTTTAGTAAATTTTGATTAGCACTATTAGTCCGAAACATTTTGTCTAGTATTGAAATTAAATGACTACTAGGGTCGGGATAGTGCACGATTTTTCGATTTCAATGCTCTAGAACCTCTTCTTTTATAATGGTTCTGTTGTAGCTATCGCATTTTACGCTAGTTATTACCAAATTTCTGTTGCGGCAAACCAAATTCTATTGCCGTAATATAATTTCTGTAGTTTCTATCGAAGGACTATAGTCAGAACCGAAAAATTCGGTATAATCAACCAAAGCATTATATTGGCAACAAATACGTTTGGTACTACCGAGTCTGTTTCTGGGTGTTTTACATTGAAAAAAAAAAGGATTTTTCATATCGCTAAATGGTAAAAAGTTGTATGGTGGTTTACAAATGAAACCAACATTTTCCTACTTTTAAAAAAAAAGGTTTTTGAGAAACTGAGTTATTAGAACAGTATTTAAAAAACGGTGTAATTTTATTTTATACTGTTTAATACAGTTTGAAATATACTAAGATAATGGGATGCGAACATAACAAATTTTAAAAGGATTTGCGTAAATTTTTTGAAAATATATGTTTTGAGTCTGAAAATGTGATCGTGTGTGCCGGTTCTCTTGTTGTATATTGAACATCTCCTTTAGTAATTTCCTTAAGTTCAAAAACCTTACACTTTTTCACTGGATTATTATGACGAAAGAACAAAATTATCTTTTTGAATGTTTACAGTTTGCAAGGTCGAATAGAAGAAACTACATTTTACAAATCCGTCAATTCAATTTTTTATTCTTACCACTCGTCTCTGGAACCGACTACATATGGATATTCAGTACATTTTTTTGTCAATTTTCTGTTTTATTTTTTATCTTAATAATTATTAAATGATGATTTCTTAAATTTTTTAATATTGTTTTATATTATTTAGTATTTCTTAAAGCTTTTAGATTCTGCAATTTGTAATTTAATTTTAAGTAAAATTAAGTTATTAATATGTTCTGTTTAACTTGTCTGATTCGAATACTGTAATTTATAAGATATTGTCTTGTTACAGCAATAAAATAATGAAACTCATTACAGATATAAATGAGATATCGATACCGCTAAAGTACCGTTTCGGAAACAACATAAAATAACAGTTACCCTTATTGATAACCGTATCGAATCGATTACCATTCATGATTTTTAATGTGTCACTGAGTGTACCTATTATTAATCATAAAAAAAATCGATTAATCGATATATTCAAAAACTTTATTCGATTAACCGGTTAACAAAAAAAACACGAATTATTATTTGCTCGATTATTCGATTACAAATAGAAACCAAATAATTCAATAACCTAAGTTGAACTTAAGCCCGCTTATTCTAGCGAAATATTCATTTGCGAAATACGTGACGTATGAGTTATATTATATCAAATAATATAACAATCATACGCATCAGTTACAAATATAATACTAAGGCAGGCTATCGAACAATTTGAAAACTTTGTCTGTTAGTACGACTACATTGTCGCGGAAATGTCTGAAATTATATCCTTACAGCCGACATTTTTTTGCAACAATTTATTTTCTATTGTTACAACCAAGAAATTCGGTTTTTTTTTCTTGATTTCTAACAAATTCTATTCCCACTATGAGTACAACAATTTAAGAATGTATCGTTAAAACTCCACTTTTAATCTAAAGAATAAATATTCAGCTGATCGTAAATGTCTATATAGAACGATCGAATAGTAGGAATCTAACTTGTTATCAAATAAATATATACAGTCAAGGAAAAAAGTCTACATACACCCTTTGATTTAGGGGTTTTATAGAGTTTTTGAAGAAAATTAAAAAATATATTTATGTCAATATTTAAGGCATTAGTAATAAGTTTATTTATAAAATAAAAAAGTAATTCTTTTACTTAATAAAAACAATAATAACAAAAACATTAAAAATTCATTGGAAAAAAGTCTACATACAGCTACAAAAATTAAACATTATTTCAAAATATTATGTAAAAAAAATAAAAAAAATGTTAACTTTAACTTTTAGTATTTGGTCGGTAAACCTTGAACACCAATAACTGCTTGAAGACGACGGGGCATTGACCTCACCAAATTTTCGGTAATATTGGATGTTATTTCGGCCCATGAACGAATAAGGACGGTTTTCAATGTTTCACGGCTACTACACTGATAATAATACATACGTAAAATTACGAAAAAATGTCAAAATAACCAAATTTTTCGTAAAATAAACAAAATTTTTGTACATTTTACGAATTTTTTTGTAGTTTTGACAACAATGTCGTATTTTTATGCATGGATTATTATGAGTGTAATGTTATATTTTCGTACCGATTTTTACAAAACGTCCCATATGTGCTCTATGGGGTTTAAGTCTGGAGACTTGGGTGGTGAATTGAGCTGTCTTGGGGCATAGTATAGAAGCCAGTCTCGAACAACTATGTGCAGTATGCTTAGGGTCGTTATCTTGTTGGAAAATCCTATTAATTTCCCAGGCCCAAGCTATCAACAGATTACGATTCCAATATGTTCTTATATTGATAGCGGTCCATATTACCCTCGACAAAGACCAAACGACCATCTCCAGATGACGCAATGGCGCTCCAAACCATAACGTTACCACCACAATGTTTGACAGTAGGTATTATATTCTTTGGATCAAGTTCTGTGTTTGGTTTTCGCCAAACTTTGGATCGACCATCACTACCAAAAATGTTATACTTAATTTGTCGGTAAATATAGACACGCTTCCAAAAATCCATATCCTTGTCTAGATGTGCTTTATGATTCTTCGCTGAAATTAGTGGTTTTTTGCGTGCCACTCTGCTATTAAATCCATTGTCATGTAAAACATTTATTATTGTTCGTGGAGTAACAATTATATTGGAACATTTTTCGATGTGTTCCACCAATTTTGGGGCACTTATTTTCGGATCCTGGTTGACTACTTTAGGTCTGCCAGATTGTGGCTTACTTTCGGTACTATTGGTACTATTATAATTTCTAATGGTCATCTGTACAGTAGCACGTCTTAATTTAACTGTCTTAGCAATTTCTCCATAATATGTAAGGAGTTGCCACGCTGTATCTAGACTTTTCCCCTCTAATAATTATGTTTTTCCCAAAAAATTTCTATGTTTTATTTTTTTATATTTTTTTTTTTCTTTAAATAAGCTTTATTTTAAATGCCTTAAACATTGATATAAAATGTTTGTCAATTATCGCTACTATTTCACTAGAACTTCATGAACTTTTTGATGAAGAATATAAATCTACACATAACTATCTTTAGTAAGATATTTCTAAACAAACGTCGACATGATTGCACTCGTAATAGTGATAATTTTGTATACATTTACGTTTAAAAAAAATTTCATGATTTTGCGATAAAATTTCGAAAAATAAAGCAAATGGAATGAATGATATAAATATAAAAACAGCGATATTTCAGAAACTTGAAATGAGTATTTGGAACATAGGTTTATTTACAAAGATCTGTTTCAAAGATGGTGTTCCATCTCTGTTTTAGTACAGTAGTGAGAGTGCAGATATGTTTTGTTTTTTATTTTATTTTTTTTATACATATTTTACGTATGTATTTGTACATATGTCTGATTGTATGAGTATTTTGTATGACTTATAGATATTGTTTTACATAATGTATGTATTTTTTTATGTTCAAAAATAAAATTTATGACATTTATCCATTGTCATAAATTGTTGCAATGACATTTTTGTGCAAAAACAAAAAAAAAAAATTAAAAGCGATACATAAAATGAAAACAAAATACATAAAAATAATAATAATAACTGCAGTTAAAATTTTAACAACCAATTGTATTATCGTTGTATTGGTTTAATATTCTGTAGTTGGTTTGGTTGGTTGTTGGGTAGTCTGTCTGTTTGGTATGTTATAGTCCTGATAGGTTGGCATTTGGAAAAGTCAGAAAGACAACCATACGGACATGTTGGCTTTTTTCCTTTTTTTTTTTGCTTTTGTATATTGACTAGTACTTTTTGGGTATTGGGTGGTCATATCAAAATAATAACCCATGTTGTTGTATTCATAAATAATAAAAACAACTACAACAACTACAACATAATGATTTATCCATATAATATATTTTGGTTTATTAGTTTGTCAATTAAAATGGTCAAACAGGCAACAATGACCATAATGAGGGATTTTTGTTAAGTTAATTAATTTATATGATTTATGAGGATATTTTAGAATATTATTCCTAACGAATGTTACATAAATTGTGGTGATACCGGCGTTGACAGTTTGAATGATACACATGCAAAATATATCAATTACAAATTGTTGGGATTATTTTCATTAAAGTTTAATATTTATTTTTATGGTACTTACGAGCATTTGACTAGGAATTAAATTAAATATGTAAAAAGCATTTAAATGAAAATTAATTTATATTTGGGTACTTTTAGCAAAATTTTTAACAATTTGTGATTATAACGCTCTTTTTTTTAGCAAAAACGCATTTAAGTTAATGGAGGTGTCTGAAGAAATAACAGTGATTTAGGAGTACCGATGGTAAAAATTATTTATATTTAATTTTTAGTTGCGCTTAGATAAAAAAGAGGTTTTTTAAAAAATAATGTGGCTGAATATATGAGTAATTTGAAAATTGTTCGATACCTATTAAAACTGACTTTAGATGCCTTTTAGTTCTTGAGTTGTTTTGAATTGGGGGAAAAGATGGATAGGGTATTTTTATTTATTACAATATGTTGTTACAAAAAATTAATTTTAAATACTTTTTTATTGGTTAAGTTTCTGAAGTTTTTAAATTCCTATCTGATCCGACAAACGTTGCTTTGCCTTCAAATTTTATTTTCATTGAAAGTCTGGTTCCGTTACAAAGTCGTGGTGGATTGAGATTTCAAAGAAGAATGATAGTTGGACTGCATCGAAAAACCAAATTTTGTTCAAATACCTTCAAAAGGAGCAGAAATAAACGTTTTCAGCCATTTTTTATTTTATGCAACCGTTCTCGAGTTATGGAGTGACAATCAAAATGTACACTTCTTTTTATATATATAGATAGAAGAAAATTACGGCGGTATAAAACAACACCCCAATGAAATAAGGCCCCAAACCAAAAATGAAATAACGCCCCATTTTTTGGGGCTTTATTTCATTATGAAACAATACCCCAAAAAAAAGTAGTATATCACAAAATACAACTTAATTTATAAATCGTATAATCGCACGCAGAAAAAACTTTATTTCGCGAAGCCGCCTGCCGCGTTCTACGGAGGAAAAAACCCCTAAGAGCGGCCGAAGGCCGCCACACAGAAAAACTTATTTTTACAAATTACTTGATGTCTTAAAAATATAAGATTTCAACGGATTCGACATCTGATTTGAAAAACAAGTTCTTCTGGGTGGCGGCCTTCGGCCGGTCTTAGGGGTTTTGTTCCTCCGTAGAACGCGGCAGGCGGCTTCGCGAAATAAAGTTTTTTTTTCTGCTGGCGACATAAAAGAAACTTCAAAATTACTACACGGTATAATCTCACTTACTAATAGCAAATAACTATTTACATTAATAACTTGATAATTCATGTAGTAATTATAACGGTTATTTGCTTATATTACTTAAAAATTGTGCTTTTTAAGAAAATGAAATAACACCCCAAAAATAATATTTGGGGATTTATTTAATTTCTCATATTGGGGCCTTATTTCATTATGAAATAAAGTCCCAAAAAAAATTAAATAAAGTCCCAAAAAATGAAATAACACCCCAATTTTTTTTTATCGAAATTTTTGGGGCCTTACTTCATTTTCGGTTTGGGGCCTTATTTCATTGGGGTCTTGTTTCATACCGCCGAAAATTACTAATGTTCAGAAAAATCACCACATCTGGACCAAACGAAAATATTTTTAAACATTTTTTTTTTTTAAACCATCCTCTTTGCATGTTCTACAAAACGTATTCAGCGATTTTTTATTTTAAGCAGCCGTTCTCGTGTTATGGAGTGACATTAAAAATATACACTTCTTTTTATATATATAGAGAAGATAAAAATTCATACCATTTTATGAGAAAAGCACTTTATCTGTGAATTCCAATTGAATTGCTAAGTGCAGAAAGGGAGCATCTGACATTTTGGCATACATGAGTTAATACTGAAATCATATATAATCGTATATACGCTCTATTTAAAAGGTGCACAAAGAAAATGATGCGAAAATTATTTGATTAAATATTTGTAATTTTAGAAGTTTATGAACTTTAATTAAGTGCAAAAAATCGAATATTTTTTGAATTTCATATACTATTCAGTTCCATTATATCATCTTGCAGATTTTATAACATTTCCTCATTTTATTTTTTTTTATTTATTAATTAATACTCATATAATTACAAATTATATACTATTACCCTAACCAAGCACTAGCTACTATGGCCTTTGGCGCGTTGTAGCGAAAACAGACCAGTGCCTCTGGTGGGAATCGAACCCACGACCCCAGCACTGATAAGCCCAGCACGCTACCAACTAGCCTACCGGGGCGCGCACAATTCCTCATATTATTATTCAAAGTAATATGTATAAACCGTTATGTCAATAACCAGATTTTACACCTTCTACTTAACAACCATCATTTTTATACTGTACTCGTGTGTATGTTCCAGAAGAATTTATTGTGATTGCTAAAAGAACTGCAGAGAAATTCGAAATTACACAGGTTGAAGGTTCAAATATAAGAGATTATAAAAATTGGTGGAAACATTTTTATAAAAAAAAAAGAAAATGCTATTAGCAAAGAGACGGCTGGAAAATGAACTCAAAAATGGCAGTAGCAAGATTTTACAATATCTAAAGTTTTCCAATTTGAATATGATAGCAACAGTCCTGGTGAAATTATTACTCGCCCTTCTATTGATGGCACAGGGAAACACAACTTTATCTTGAAAAAGAAAAATATTTCAGTCTCTATTACTACAAAAGGAGCTTATATAGAAAAATACCTATTAACGAAAAGAAAATCAAAGATGTGTATAAAGTTAAACAATATATTCCCGATGAATATGAATAATTTCATAAGGAACTGCTTGAATGGCCTACGACAGAAGCAGCAGAAGATAATTCTTATGAATATTTTAATATTTAAGCCAAATGCTTGTAAATAATAAAAATGCTATTTTTTTAATGTAATAAATGAATTTTGTATTTATTTAACGTGTTCTTTGGATGTTATAACTATGAAGTGTAGAAAGGGGTCAACTTCATGTACTTTATTTGAGTATTTTTATTTTTTTTTTAAATGTGTTGCTTTCTTTGGAAAGGGATAGTGCAGAGATGAAAGGTGGTGAAAGATGAAGGGCTTCAAACATGGCAACACTGTTATTGCGCGATATGGTAAGTGTTAGAACAGTTGTTGCTCGCCACCTGATGTAGAGTTGGTGAATTTATTGAAGCCTTTTGTTTCATAGCCCTGATTCATTATTTTACTTTGGTGGGGTCAAGGGCTATGGGAACACCGAAGGTGGGCGCAGCGATACATATAAGTGATAGAAAACTCATACATATTATTTTTCTAAATTGAAATTGTCGTCACCGGGAATCGAACCCGGGGCCATCTGTGTAACAGTCCACCGCGCTAACCATTACACCAGAACGCCCACAAAGGGGTCAACTTCATGTATTTTATTTGAGTATTGCTAAGAACCCAGTGTAAAAAGTGCCATCTTGACAACTTCACATTAAAGTCTGTTCAGAACATAAAACTTGCATTTATTATTATTTTTAATTAACTACACTGATTTAATTGATTATCTCAAAATGAATGTTTTACAGATGTTCCCTTTTTGCACTTAGCAATTCAATTGTATATCAGATTTTATTAAAGAAAAAATCGTAAGTTATTTGATATTTTTTATTTTTTGTGTGAAATTTTTCAGTTTTTGTGACATATTTTCAGACAATTTTAACTCTAACAAAACATTTTGATCTATGAGGCTGGCAAACTTATATACTGGTGAAGATGAAGGAAGAAAAATATTTATAAGAGGCAGACTATTTTGTTAATAAAATATTTCCAACGTTGTTTACCTTAAACAAAATACATATCGGTCATTCCACCGAAGACCGGACAAAAATGGCATTTTCTGACCTTGGCTCTTCGGATTTCAATTATATTTTGAAATCAGTAACTCTACGGAGCCACTTAAAGATGTGTTTCAAAAAAATCCATGGTTTTATGCACGAAGTTTTTTTTTTCTGAAAAATTGTGAAATATGCAAAAAGTCTGTAATTTTGAACGTTCGTATTTGCTTTAATATGCATCTGATTATCACCATTTAAATTGCATTGGAATGGTATACGATGCTACTTCATTATTACAAAATGATTTTTTTTAGCATCAAAAAGAAATGCATTTTTATGCATTTTGTTTTTTGAATTCACTTTTCACTAATTTGGCTACTCTCGATTAGAAAAAAAAATGCATTTGCAAAATATATTATTTTTACTAAAAGAGAGCACTTTAGTTATTTTTTGGTCAATGATTATTCATGTAATATGAATGAATTATTGATTTTTTTTTTTTAATTTATCAAAATTAAAAAGATTAAATTTAAGAATCTAGTGTTGAGGCGCAGTTTAAATGACTGTCATTTAAAAACTATACATTTATTTTGTTAAGATTTTTACTGTACTTGCAAAATATTCGAATATACTGAAATATTGTGTTTTAAAAATATAATTTTTAGCCTCTTCAAGCCCACTTTTCTTTTTAGAAAAAATCTAATATTCGGCAGCAAACAGAACATTTTAGTAGATTCTTTTTCTTTCATGTACAGAAAAATTAAATGTTTAATTTTTAAAATGCATGCATTTAAAGGGTCCCATATCAGTTAATTTTTAAATAATAAGATTTTTTTTATTTAATTCTTCTTATTTCAAACCAGCTTAAAATCGTTTATTTATTAATTATAGTTGTTTATTTCCAATATTTCGTCTCCACATTGGGTGAGTTCTTCAGGGAACAACTTTTACAAATTGTAATAATTGTTCCCTGGAGAATTCACCCAATATGGAGACGAAATATTTGAAATAAACAATTATAATTATTAAATAAATTTTCTAAAGCTCGTTTAAAATAAGAAAAAAATAAATAAAAGGAGATCAAAGAAAACTAAACAATTCTTTAACAGTATATTTAGTTAGAATATTTTTCTACCTCAAGTCCAAACGTCTAATATGATATTGTCATATTAGATTCTGGGACCGCAACGGTTATAAGTGATATCAAAGAAGTTTCTTTATAACAGTTATTTTGTGGCTTATAAAAAAGAAAAAACATCCAAAACAGTTATTTTTCAACGTAAAAATAAAATATCGGATGAAACTCTTAAGAAGAGAGTTTTATTTCGCCTTCATTAAATAAAACTCTTTTGAGGAGTTTTATTTTTTCCGTCTAAAATAAAACTCATTTGAGGAGTTTTATTTTAATACTCATTTGAGGAGTTTTATTTTATTCGTCAGAGAATAAAACTCATTTTATGTAAATTGACACTGAAAGCTTGCCGCTTGCCAGATCATTACAATTTGTAAGGCAGTGTAATCTAATCACTTGCATTGCAATTCAAAAAATCGTCATTAAAATGAAAACATGTGGGTTTCTAATTTGTTATTGCTTGATTCCTATTATCAAATGGTTGTTGTTTATTTCTTATATCATTATTTATCATAACTAGCTGAATAAAATCCAGTTGCAATAGCATTAAGAGATACGAAATAAAACAATAACAATTTAAAAGGCAGGTTTAATAACCAATGCGATGATCGACCGTTGACAAGCAGGGAAGCTTCACGATTTTCAATCAATCTCAATCTCAGTCATCGCTTTTGGGGCAGTATTTGAACTCCCTAAATGTAGATAGGGAACAAGAAAGCGAAGGAAGTGATAATTTTTCTCCAAGGCAATCATCGATTAATAAACCTCTTTTTGAGTTCTGGGAAATATAGTTTTATAACAAAAAATTTCTATTACAAGCTTTTTTTTCAAATAATCATTAAAAATAGTTAAAGCACGGCACCCAAAAAAGTAAAGGTGTAACTTTATGGTAAAAATTATTTATTTTTTAAATATACACTCTTTTTTTTAAAAAAAAAGTGGCCAAACTTTAGAAAAATGCACTTTAAAAATAAATTGCATAAAAAATGGATTTCTTTTTGACGCTGACAAATAGTTCTTCCACAATAGAAAAGTAAAGGAGTGTACCATTTCAATGCATTTTAAAAGATTAAAATGATTAAAAAAAAGCTACAAATGTTGAAACTTATGCACTTTTTGCATATTTTTTTTTTTTAAACCCCATAAAATCGGGAATAAGCCACTGATTTTTTAGAATTTTGAGAAAATAAAAAAATTGAGTGACTTCATATAGTTTCTGCTTACAAAATATAATTGAAAACGGAAGACCAATGGTCACCGTTTGGCCGATCTTGAGGGGAATGATCGATATATTTTATTAATAAATTTCAAGTTTTTATGATTTTCTTAAATTATCAAAAAAAAAGTTTTATAATTTTTCAAATCATTCAGAAATAAAATTTATTGATATACACATGCTTCACGGAAAGCCACCTGAAATTTTTCTGAAACCAATGAACCACTTTATATAAGGCAAGAAAATCAAATATTAATTATATAGAAATTCAGAAAAAAAGTTACAATTATGAGTAGCTAATTTTATTTAAGTCCAAATAAATACACCTTTCACCCATATATAGAATTTATATCATGAAACAAAGTCAACAAAACATAAATAAATAATGGAAATGAAAATATTTAAACTTCAATTTAAATACCAGTATTTTTTTTTTTAAACCTCATAAAAATTATTCCCCATTAAAAAAATTATACAATACAATATTCATGATTTCTTCCTTTATGCAGACAAAGTACATATATTTTTCTTCCTTTTTTCATATTTTTGCATAAAAGAATTATTATGCTGACAATAAATGCAAGAACGTAAAAATTTTAATTTATGATGCTTATAAATATTCCGCAGTTATTTGTATTAACAAGGAAGAAAAATATGCCAAAGGAAAAACAGACATAACGACAAGGAAAGTATGCAGACAAGAAAAACAAAAGGACAACAACCAAAAGCGCGTAAAGTGGTAAAAATAAGGAATCATATGAAAGAAAGAACGAAAAAAAAACGCTTTGAATAATGTTTGTTGTATACAGAAATTGTGGATTCATATAAACATATTAGTAGTACTAAAAACGCGTTAAGGTGATTTATGTATATCCTTGGTTTCAAAAAAAAAAAAAAAAAAGAAAGGATATGAATTTTATTACACTTTAACTTTGCCTACACTAAACTACACTACAAAGCTTGGCATTGGCAATCTTTTTAAGTTGTATGTGGGGAACAGAAAAAATTGTACATACTTTTTTTTCAATTTCCTTTTTTTTTATTTTTAGTTTTCAGATTCTTATGGAAGGTTCTGGTTGTTTTTTAGGAAACTGATAACAAATTGAAATTTTATAATTTAGTTGAAATGTCATGGTCAAATTTAAGATTAAGGATACATTTTAATGTTAGGGCAAAGTCATACTGAGACCTTTTTTAATTAAGGGAACATTATTTTCCCCCTTAAAATTTGTTAACCGTACTTTTGAGTTAAAAAATGTTTGTAATTTTTTTTTATCCTAAAGCGCTCCTTGTGGAAATATTTTAAACTTTGACAGATATGAGTGATTGACAGTAGCATAAAAGAAGACTTACATTTCAGTAAATTTAAGTAACATTGTCATTTGTTTTTAATGTTTAAAAAATGAACCACAATTGCACTAAAAATTAACCACATTTGTTAGTGAGAAATACACAAACATTTATTTTTTTCACAGTGTTATTTTAACGTCATATAGACAGTCGCAATTAATTTTTAATTAATATGTATTTGACAAGTTTTAATTTAGAGGATGTTGACGGTTAAGAAGAATAATAAACGTTTTTCTCTAAAAATTATAAACACTATTAGTTTTTAAATCAGACTAGACTAGTTTCTGCCATTTTTGTGGAGAGACGTCATCAGTGATTTTCCATTTGCATCATTATTTGTGTATTTATAATTGTCAGATTGTTTCTATATGATAAGCTTTTCAACAAACTGCGGATGTAAGAATCAAACCAAATTATTTTTTTTTGGAATAACAAAAAATTACTGTAAAAAATTATGTAAAATCATAAAAATAGCCATTTGATGTGGTTTGTTTTTTTAATTGAACTACAAGGTTAGTAAATAAATCGAATTTGTTCTACAATTGACTGACATTTACATTAAAAATATAGAAACTGTACTACAACCCAAACAACTACATATTTTTTTAAGCAGAAGTTCCCTGAGTGTATAATTTTTTTTTTTTTTTTAAGAGAAGCAACACTCAGGAAATTCTTCCTATTAATTAATGTGTTGCTTTCTTTGGAAAGGGGGATAGTGAAAGGTGGTGAAAGATGAAGGACTTCAAACATGGCAACACTGTAATTGCGCTAGATGACAAGTCTTAGAACAGTTGTTGCTCGCCACCTGATGTAGAGTTGGCGAATTTATTGAAGCTTTTTATTTCATAGCCCTGATTCATTATTTTACTTCGGTGGGGTTAAGTGCTATGGGAACACCGAAGGTGGGTGTAGCGATACATATAAGTGATAGAAAACTCATACATATTATTTGTCTAAAATTGATGTTGTCGTCACCGGGAATCGAACCCGGGTCCATCCGTGTAACAGAACAACGCGCTAACCATTACACCACAACGCCCTTTTTTTTTTTTAAAAGTTAAAGATTGTTTTTTTAAAAGTTTTAATAGTATATTATAATTCGGCTTAAGGTCATCCATCGGTTGTTAAAACATTATCTTTGTTATATAAAAATTTTGTTAAAATAAGTAAAACACAAAAATAATAAAACACAAAAAGTTTGCATATACGCATTTTCTTTAATATTGATTGGATCATCACGATCTAAATTGCATTGCAATGGAATTTTCGCTTCCTTTTTTATTACGGAATTAAATTTATCTTCGGCTTCAAAAATAAATGCATTTGTTATGCAATTTATTTTTGAAATACACCTTTCACAAATTTGTCCAATCTCGATTTGAAAAAAGATCCATATTTGTAAAGTATATGATTTTTACTAAAAAACACCGCTTCCGTTTATTGGGTTCCGGGGTTTCTCCAATTTAATTGAATTATTGAAAAAAAAAAGTTTGCATCATGTTTCTATAGAAAAAACAACAATTTTTTTTTTTATTTTTCAAAATTAAAAGATTTATTTTTAAAATATATTAGTTTGATATAATTTTTATTAGAAATAAAAATTATGTTTTCTCTACCTTTATTTGTGCAATGAAAATGAAAATTATTCAAGTTCGCTGCTATACTCTATATTTTTTTATTAATATATTTTTTTATTAAGATATTTGTTTTCAAATTTATTATTTGACCCTTTTAGAATGTGTTGATAGATAGGTTCCCATCATCAGAACACGTTTTGAAAGAGGGTAACAATCCCATGCCATACATCAAACATTCATATAAACTTATTTATTTCACTACATGAGAAATAATATATGAACTTGAAAATAAAGATTATCACCATTGATCAAAAAATAAATTTGAAAACTTGTTTGCTTATGTGCAAGGTCCACCTCTGGTGGATATTCAATACACGTTTTTTTTGTTTTTTGCTCCTTTTTATTTTTTGTTTCGTTTGTAAACAAAAACAGGGCGAATAAAGTAGACCGTACTCTGTCATTATACAATAATTAAATAAATAAATATTAATAATTAAATAAACACTACATTTTCAAAATAATTAAAAAAAAATGCATTTACTTTTGACGCTGGAAAAACAATTTTAATCCGTGGAGTGTATAATTCCAAAGCATTTTAAATAATAATGATTCCATATATATTAAGGAAACTGCGAATTTTAGAACTTACGCACTTTCTGTACGTTTTGTTTGTGCGTACATAATATAAGGTCATATTTTGGCCGATTTAACATCGAATCGCTTTACTTTTGTAAAGATGAAAATCTTTTTGTCTGCGTGATCTGGTAACCGTAATTATAAAATAGATTCACATAAATTCAAATAGTATGATTCTATAATTAGGGTTACCAGATCACGCAGTTTATACACTAAGACAGACAAAAGATTCTCATCGAGTTTATTTTGTCTGTTGTATATAACGGCTCGGTTTTAGTTAAGACAATTATATTTTTCGATTGCAGACAACTGAAGACTTGGGTGATGCGAATGAAATAATTCTATTGTCTATCATGAACATGATCCAACTTTTTGAAAAGCAACTTAAAAAACCGAATATGACAATATCGTAATAGATTTTTGGACTTGAGGTAGTACAATATTCTAACTAAATATTAAAAACATATTTATGTTGACTTGAAACCGTTGGAAGGAAAACACAAAGTAAGACTAATGATTATGCTTTTAAACAAAATGTCTCATTTGGACCAAGAACATACAGGGTTCAACTAAAATACCTTTTAAGGACATCGTCTTAACTGGAAAACGTATGAACGAACTTTTACAAAATTCCGCAAAACGATTATAATTAGTAGTAGTAGTAGCAAAAAAGCCTTTAGGCGATATGAGCCAAAATGGTTTAGGGTGCATTTTGGAAACTAAAGCATATAAAAGAGAAGTTTTGGACAAAAATTATTTCTCTTACCAATATATAACCACACTCGAAAAACTAATTTTTGTCTGCTCCTATTAAAGAAGATATCGCGATTTTCGTTTTTTGGAAAAAGCGAAATTTGGCGAAAAAGTATCTAAGCTTCAATTTATATTGTTCTAACTTCACCACTTTGCTATTAATATTTAATGTCTTCTTTCTGCAAAATTTCATAAAAATCCGTCTATTAGTTTATAAGTTAAGACGATGTCCTTTAGAGCAATCCTGATAAAATCCTGTGAGTCCTTAGACTAAAGTAAGGATTTATTATTACAGACAAAGCTTCAATCTTACTTATATTTTATTATAGAGAGTTTTTAGTGAACTTAAATTAGTTTTTTAGATTTTGGAAAACATTTTTTTTTAAATAATTAGTTTTTGAAATTTTACAAAATTTTGATTTTGAAGCTTTCTAGCTTCCAAACCGTGGACGGCACATGAAAAATTTCTTGGCAAAATATTTAGCAAATTAAGTTCAGAATATCGGAATATATTAATTTCTTAAACTCTGTTTAATAGCTTAACACAAGTTAACCACAAATTGAAAAACCTGCCTTTTTTTTAAAAAATATGCGTTTGTAATACCATCATGGCATAAAAATTGTTTATGTTACTTATGACAGGGAATTAGACTGTGAATCTATATGGAATGATGATAGTAAACGGTAACAAACAACAATAACACACACAATTTGCAGACTCACAAAAAATTAAAAAAATAAAAGAACAAGAAAAACACCCCAGTACTGCCAAACAAGCAGTCAGCCAAACTAACTATCGTATGAACATACATACGTACCATATATTAAACTAAACTGATGGTATGATAATTTATTAACCAAACCAGACCAAACACATACAATTTATACTCCACACATTCATTTTCATATTCCTTTATACTATAGTCATACATATTAGCTGCTATCAAGATTTATGTGTCTTGTCGGCATATTGTTTGCGTGGCTCTAAATTATCCTTGATATGCTACATACATACTTACGTTTTGTATATGAAAGTATAAAATACGACTTGACTATGGGGAATTTTCATAATAAACGCATATCAGATGAGATGAGATGAGATGAGATGAGATGAGATGAGATCACAAATTACTCTCACTATATATTCTACTATATACACAGAGAAAATTTTCTTAAACGACTTTAAATGAAATTTTGTTTTCATCACAAAGTGAATGAAATTTTTTTTTAAACTTTATGAAAAATTTCATAATATTTATGAAACTATTTTCTATAAAACCTTTTCATTAGGCGTATATAATTTTTAATATATAAAATAAATTATTTTTACAAAATTTTATGAAAAATTATATTAGATTAGACTAGAGTGGCACTATGCACCACGACCAGAAGTTTTGTGCTGTCAACGAATACACCCTATAGGTTCAGGCTCCCTACGAAGCCAACTATCCTACCAGGTAACAATTCTAAACGTCCGATGGAGTCACTATTTGACCACCAAAATAACGCACCCTCCTATCGAAGAGCCTCGGTCATTTGCAGACAACATGCTCTGAGGTCCCGAGTTCCAATCCACAAACCTGCACGTATCCATAGAGGATCGTCCCATCTTGTACAATTGGTACCTAAGGCCACAGTGTCTCTTGAGGTAGCCCGTCACGGTCCCTAATTCCACGACCGCGACATCTCCCCAGAGGGAGATATAAACAGCCTCGCCTGTCGCTGCCCAGGCGATCTGGCCCAATAGGCCCCAAACTCCGACTCCCTCCATTTTCTGAGCCTCTCTCTGATATACCCATTGGGTACACCACAGCCAATGAATTGTCGACGAGCTCCGCAGTTAGCCAAACAGTCAGCCCGTTCGTTGCCCTTATGCCCCTCATGGCCAGGAACCCAGCCCAGTGTCAAGGAGTTGTTAAGGCCCGAATGCATTGATTTCATTAAGATAATTCTCTCAGTGTAGATACTGTCTACCCTATTGTATTTAAAAATTCATATATGAACATTGTATGTATGTTTTATAAGGATTATACTTTAACAATCTATAATATATATTTTCTCCAACTTATATTTTTTTTCTATTATCCTTATACCAACACATACGCATCCTCTCTTCACACACACTTACAACAGAGAAAAAAAAACATTAAACGTATGTTAGCTGCCATTGATGTGATTATATATTTCATCATGCTTGTTTTAATGGGATTAAAATCTGTGTAAGCGCATAAATCAGGATTCAATCATCATTTTTTGTTGTTATTGTCTATGTATTCGTAGTTACTCTTTGGTTGTATGCCATCATATAAATTATTTTGGTTTGGCGTAAGTTGTTTAATAATGGATTGGTTGGGGATTTCGTTACATTTTCATTACTAACGTAAATATTCTGTTAAACTTATGCATAATTAATAAGCTGTATAAAGTTAAAAGGGATTTTTAAGCTGTAATATTTTTTTAAGTTTTTTATGTTTAAAGATAGTAACAGATTTAAGCCTGTTAACTTATATCAAAATATCCAAAATTTAGAGTTTAACCATAGTAATGAGTCTTTATACGAAAAATTTGTTGGCTGAATATGTACAACCATAAAACTTTCCTAAAAAGCAATATGGAATTTAGCACGATTTTCGTAATCTAAAATATGATACAAAAAACTGGTCCTTGCTTTTTATTTCGCTTGTATAAATAGGGATTTGACGAAAAGTCTTGTCTTAGAGACCTGCAAAAACTTTCTTGGCTACAAATATAAAATATATGAGAAATACACGATTTTGTGCCTGAGCACTTAAAAAGTTTTTTTCTAAGGTAATTTTCGAATTCGAATCCGTTTCCCTTGGTCGTTAGGTTGTGGAGATAATTTAAGTGAGGTTTTTTGAAATTTTTGACCATATATAGACATTTTATTCAATAACAAAACATAGAAATTATGGAACTTTTTCGTTTGTGGGTCTGTTTCGCGCAAGAAACTCCAAATATAATCGCTCATCATGCCCTCATGCCAGAGAACTTGGTAATTTCATTAAATCCTCCGACGCCTTGCTCGACACTTGTATCACCTAAATTATCCGGGAAGAAATCTAGGTGGGAATGAAGAAAATTAATTTTTACGACTAGCTCGTAATTCAGCAACAGTTCCGCGATAATTTCATTACAGTTATCACTTTCTCCATTTGCCAATTAAGTTAAGAACGATGCTCTTGTAAGATGTTCATTCAGCCCCTTCTGTGTACATTCAACGTCGAGTAAAGTTTTCGTCATCCATCAGTTTTCTAGCAAAAATGCCTTCATTTATTTTGGAGTAAGAAATCTTGGGAAACAGCCTTATTAAGTACCGGAAAGGCGCCAGGTCTCTATCGAGCGGTTTGAGTTCAGCGCACAAAAATTAGTTGTCCTGGGTTATAAAAGCTAACCAGAATTTATAGTCCTGTGTATGCATACCTAACTTATATATTAGTTTTTGTAATTTTAGACACAGGCAGGACGTCCGATAAGAAGGGCTTTTTAATAATTCTTTCTGCGGAGTGAAAAAGGAAAAAAATTTCCGGCGTGACGGCCTGTGAAAACCAATAAAACGAGGAGATCGGAATTTTGGTGTGTTAGTTCCTTATCCCGCGTACACATCCGCTCGGGCGATATTTTTGTAAACACTTACCGGTAGGGACAAAGAGAGACTGTACAAACTTTTTTGACTAGAAAATTGCAAATTAATATATGTATGTGTTACATGGCCAGCAACGTGGTTAACATGACGTCTGAAACGGAGGAGGCCTCCTTTTGGAATGTAGGTTTGGGGCATATATAGGAGAGTTTCCCCTTTTTGGCTTGTTCAACCCCTTCTGACTATACATTTGAAATTAATACATTTGAAATATTATGAGTTCCTTAGAATATGGCGAAACTCACAGAACAAATACTTTTTTGAATTTTCAAACCTATTTTGTATAATGGCCTCACTAAACCGCTCAATCTAGATACTTGTCTCCTTCCGTGTATACATCCGCTAAGATATGAGGCGAAAAAAAGGGGGGCGCTTGACGTTTTGGTTAGAAATATGCCAATTTAAACAATTCAATAATAGTGACGGGTAACGAAGTATTGGGCTTTTAATTTTGTTAGTTTACAAAACACTTAATAGGAAATTGAGATGTGCGAAAAAGGAGAACAAATTAACCGATTGAATGGGTTAAAAGCGAGCTGGAAAAAACAGAGGCTAACTAGGTTCTTGAAGAGTTTTTATATTTTTAAGCATTTAAAATTGGGTATCAAAGGAAGGGTATTTTAAAGTGATTTTTCTAAGTCGGGACATCAGAATTCGTTTTTGAGGTATGGTTCCTTCGGCTAAGGTTCTTATTTTGATCCCTAGAATACGATTTTCCTTGAACGTTGAGCGATTTTTTTGACTTGGTATTGTTACGTTTGTAATGCAAGATGAGCGCAGGTTTGATTCTTACAGCCGCAGGTTGTTGAAAACTTTATCATATAAAGACAATCTGACAATTATAAGACACAAATAATAATACAATTTAAATGATGAGCCTGTCCATAAAAAGGCAGAAACTAGTCTAGTCTGATTTAAAAATTAATAGTGGGTATAGTTGTTAGAGAAAAACGTTCATTCTTCTTCTTAACCTCAACATTTCTTAATATAGAAAATTTTGACTGGCCGCGAAAAAAGCGTCACCTTCATTTTTTTCGTTGTCATTGGAAACTATTTTGTAGACCCTATAGAAACATAATCCTCTTTAAAATCTAAATCTACTCTGGCGCACCGTGATATAGGAAATTACACGTTTTTACTCCTCCCTTTTACAATACACATTTGGACAGCTAAAAACAAATGTTCATTGATTTTGTCGATTGTCCCAAATATAGAAAAATTCTCCAAATCGGAATTTTTGACCTTGCAGACAAAGCTAACAGTATCTTTTCCCTCAAATAGTGAATTTTTATCATAGAAATATTGTACTTGGGCTAAGTTAATTTTTAAAATTTCATAAATAAGCCAAAATTTATAAAGTTTGTATTAATTTTTCAAATATTTGTGCTATTTTGGCTTGTACTGAACTTAAGAAAAAAACATTTTTTTTAAACTTTCTTAACTAAATTAACCATTTTCTACATGTCGCTTAAACTTCATTCAAATTCCAGATATCACTCAAACAACACGTATTCTAATTGGAATGAAATATGATTTTTTATATAAATACAAATATTTTTCTATTCAGCCTGTCTTCCCAATAGAAATACACGCATTTAATAAAGTCCTTAATATAATCAAATTGGAATATATACAAATACATAAATTCTTATTTGTTTGATTTACAAAAAAAAAATAGATTTTCAACAATAGATGGCACTAATCGCAGTTCGTTTCGTCTAATTCTCGAATGAATAAAATTTAAAAATTTTCTAATTTTTTTTGATCAAAAAGAGGATTCTTATCTTTTTAGTTTCGCTTTTTTTCATAATGCGAAATCGGTTTCCCTCAGGCAAATCATTAGGTAGGCAAAAAATCAGTTGACACAATTAACGCGATTTCTCTGCGCACGTTATAAAATATTTTAAAAACACACTTAGCAGGGGATTGCATTAAAGCCAAAAATACTGAAATTGTATAGCTTCCCTACATTCTCTATGCATTAACTTAAACCCACGTGTCAATTCATCAACTCAAAAACAGGCATTGATTTTAATTCTTACGCCAACAAAACAAAAATGTTATTTTAAGTGTATAAAATTATAATGACATTAAAGTGGATTTAAATTTCAAATTTGACATGTGGTCAAAAGAAGCCACAGGCTTCCTTATGTCTACAGATTTTGAGGCTAACGTGTTTAATTAATTACTTTTCATATACAAACATAACAACACGCAGCCAAACAATGACATTCACACACACACATACATGTATGCAGAAGACCACTCAGATGTATAATAAATGACTTCAATATTTAATACAAACAAGTATATATAGTGAAACATCTGAATAATGGACACTACATTGCAGTAGTGAACACTACAGTAACAAAAAAGTCTGTAATAATGGCTACTAAAAACTTTGCTGTTATTATGGGAAAATTTAACTATTTTGAGACTTGCTGTGTTTTTTGCTCAATTCAGCAACACATGTCTGCTAAACTGTAATGCAATGAAATTAGTGGAACAAATTAGTAGCCTCCTACTAAATTATAATAAAATTGTTGTAAAATGCTATTTAAACCCGTTTTGCTAAAATCCAAAAAAAAATTACTAAATTTTAATAGAATTAGTACAATTAAATAAGTAATAAAAATAATTAACCGCTACTAATTTTTATTAAAACTGTTTGTAAACTGCAATTCAAAACCATTTTGCTAAAATCAGCAAAATATATTACTAAATTTTAATAATATTAGTACAATGAAATTAGTAGAAAACAATAGTAAGCACTATTAAATTTTAGTAAAATGTTTGTAACTATCACTTTTGCAATTATTTTTTTAGTTAACACAAATTATAAATATTCTTCATTTCATTTTATTCTCGGATAAATTACACAATTTTAAAAGACAATAAAAATGCAATTAATATCGTTTTTATTTATAATTTATAACGAGCTTCCAGCCTCCGTATATTTACAAAAATAAAGCAAATCAAACATATTAGCTAAGTTAATACTAGTATTTCGATATGGCTTAATAGCTCATCAGAACCCGAAGTTTTTGAAAAGGTAGAGCCTACAGATGCTTTGACAAAAACCCCTCTTAATTATCAATTGTGCCCCATTCTTGTCTTCCTTGTAATCAACACGTGTTTAGGTTAGTTTTTACTCTGGCTCAAGTAATATTTTTACAGTTTTTTCGTTTGTTTGTTTTTATACATACCGTTTTTATATTTCACTTTTTATTTTTCTTGATCATTCTTGTCCGTCTGTGAAGGTTGTATGTGTTACTGTTTGTTTCGTATTTCTTCATTGATGCCATGTATATTTGTATGAAAATAGTTAAGGGCTGAAAAAAAATACTCAGTAATACTCATATAATAAATATATTTTTTATTATAAAATTTACTAAATTAGTTTACATATTATATTAATAGGATTAAAACAGCCATTTTTTTGTTGGATTCTATCTCTGTCGGCTTATATGTTACTACTGCACCACAAGAAATTACTTAACAAGTTCTGGTTGTTGTGATTTTTGTGTAGAAACAGATACCGAAAAAAAATTAAACAAAAACCCAACCACCATTAGTCATAGAAATGCACTTACACATGCACATTTGCCGACATATCATTTTTAAAACCTAATCAGTGTTGCCATATAGCTAACTATTTTTATCAGTGTTTTGGGATGCTTAACGGTTTTGCAGTTTTCCATGAAAACCCCATTTTTATAATACATGCAGGTTTACGAGTTTTCATGTTAAATCAGCGTATGTGTTCCAGTTGTTAGCTATTTACATCCTAAATTGTATACTAAGTTAAAGGATTTAAAACTAACAAGACCTTCGTATTGTGAAAAAAAGTAAAAAAAACAAATTTAAAAATAAGATCATAATATGAAAATAATTGTACTTGTTAATTAAACATTTCTTTGAATGATGTTTTTATATAATAATGACTATGAAGATGACCAGCGTTGTAATGGCATATGTGAAAATATTTTGGATAAGAAAAACATATGTAATTTGTAATCGAGAGATCACGACATCATTCCGCTACATAGCTTTAAACAAAATTTTTGCATATATAAAGGACAACACTTGAATACTATGTATGTAAAGACCGCTGCAAATGTAATTAAAAACAAATAAAATTTCACTTGCAAAAAGGACCATTCATTAAATTCAACTTTGTTTTTGGCTGTTGATAAAACATTGACAAATTGACTAACATTAGAGGTTTTATTTTATTTTTTTTTTTTTGAATAAAAAAAAAACTGATCAAGTGAATGATCATAGTACATTTATTAGTTATGGTTAGTTTCTTAAATGACCTTCAAAGCTGAAATTTATTCGACAAATGACTACTTTTTTATTTAAAAATAAAGATACTGTGCTACTGCTTAAACAACTGCACATATTTACAGCAGCAGTACTTTGAGTGTATGTTTCAAAGACTGGTTTTGCCTAATCATGTTTTACATGAAAACTTAATGAATTTCAGCATATTTTCGATTTTATGTAATTGAAAATCACATGTATTGCTTGATCATAAATTCAAGCCCTTTTACAGATTTTTCTACTTACTTTTTTACCAGAGTGTATCTTAAATATATGTAGAATAGACTTTTTTTGTCTATCATGAACAAATTTTCTACCATCGCCGCTGTTCGCTATCGAGGCTTTACTGTATTTAGGGATATGTTTGTAATTATGTAGGTATACAAAAATGTCTATCAATTTACTGACATGACAGTATTTATATATGGACTCAAATTACCCGGTATATCCTGTATTGTTGGTTCGTGTTGGTTGCTGAGTTGGTTGACTGGTCGACTGACTGGTTAGCTGTCCTGTGATTAATGTGTTAATTTGACACCTAACAGTAGCCGCTTGTAGCTGAAAATAACACAACATAACCCAAAGAAGAGTGAGGAAAAAGAAAAGAGAATAACAAAACGACAGGCTGACAATTTTTGCCTAATCGCATATATGTTTGTAGACAGCTTAACACATTTACACATACATATCAGCAAATGGCGGCTGTCCAATTCTGAAGTATTTTATATAGGTATATAGTAGGAAATTATTTTTAGCCATATATTTCTACACAGTTGGAATTATTTTCAATTTACCGAAGACAAATACCTGAAATTACCGGAACGTGCTATACTTGTTTCCTTCTGTAAATACCACCGTGCAACAAATTTTAATTTTTCTCTCACAATGGATAAATCAATATGCAAGAGTAAGTTTAAATTTTTTGAAAAGTTTAAAAGTCTTGTACTCATTTTCGGATGCCAATATGGGTGTCAATTGAATGTGAGATATTTTTAAAAACAACATTGGTTATAAGCCGGACCGAAAGTTCATGCAAATGTATGTTTTGTTTCTTTTCAAATCTGAGAACAGGGTAAACAAAATATCTTTGAGAACCAAAGAATTTCCATTAAAATGTATAGATTTTACTTAAATTTTATTTACAAACTGGGATTAAGAGATTATATATATATATATATATATATATATATTATGTCCTGTGGTTCCTTGGGAACAAAGGGCCACAAGATTAGTGTTGTTTTTAAATGCGTATTTTTTTTTAAATTTTTTACAAATAATTAAAAATTTGTGTTAATTGTGCAAAACGTGTGCAGAGAATATATTATACAATGCAAATTAACTTTAAAATGTAATTCCAAATTGCTTAATAACATGCAAATAATTAATTTACAAAAATGTAAGTGCATATTGTTTTTAGTTTTTAGAAGATATTTTTAGATTTTTCATGCATATTATAGTCGCCTTAAAAACACTGTGTTTATGTGCCCAGAAACTCCTGTCCCTGGTTATAAGTTTTCTCGAATAGGTTAGGTTGGGAGTGGTAGCCGGCTCCGAGAGCACCAGGCACACTTAGACTATGAGGTCCGTTGTGATGCCACAAGACTGACGGATTACCGATCAGACTCCAACCGTTTAACCAGTTAGAGCTCCTTACGAAGCTAAGGAGGTGCGGAATACCAGCACCTGAAAGATCCCCCAGATCGTGAAAGAACGCCGATTCCAAGTGAGGCCCTCCTACGTAGCGCCAGCGCAGGACATGAACAGAGAAAGTGCTCAATACTCTCCTCCTCGTCCCCGCAGCTCCTACAGAAGTCAGGCGATAACACCCCCAACCTACGAGCGTTCCTGCCAATAAGACAGTGGCCGGTTATCACCGCCACCATGTCAGAGATTTCCCCCCTGGAAAGCGACAGGAGCGCCCTCGTTCGCCCCAGATCCAGAGCCGCCAGAGCCGCTTTGTCACCATACAAGTCACGCCATTAACCCACCTAAGGTTAGTCGCCCTCTCGGAGTAGAGCCGATTGTTCAGCTTACAGGTTGCTAGGGGAACACCAACTGCTGCAAATTCCGCAGGAACTTGCAGGGTGGTTCCTAGCCTTGCAAGCTCATCAGCTCTACAGTTCCCTGGTATGTCCCTGTGCCCCGGGACCCACACGAGTCGAATAAGAATATCCAAAATGAAAAGAATAGAAAAAACGGTTGAACGGTTTGAAAATGTGTCGGTATATTTAAATGCTGCATGGAAATTGGTGTATTTCAGAACATGTTCATATCTTGGCGTCTAGTTAAAAAATTTTTTTTTTTAGGCAGAGATGTACAATATTTTATTTTCACCTCCATTTTTTTTTACACCACAGAAATTGTTTTTCAACAAAAAAATGCACAACATTAAAAAAAAAAAAAAATTATTTGATAAATAATTTGTTTGCCTACTTATTACATAAAGAATTTACTTTGTCCTAGATCACTATGCCAACGTTTTAAAAATACCGTCAGAAATTACCAACGGCTCAAAACTCTAGCCATTGGTAAAACATTTATTTTATAAAAATTATTGTGTTTTGTTTAAAAAAAGTGTCTAGTCGGAAGGTTTCAAATTCAAGTCTAGCTTGAGGTAAACATTTTTTGTGATTTTTTTATACTTTTTAATATTTTTTTTCATATAAAACAGTTGTTTTATTTCTGAAAAAAAACTCTTTTAAAACCAATTTTTTTTTTAGTTTTCTCTTCCTTCAAATCCAAAAATTAAAAAGTCATTTACTTTTTCAGAAGTCGGTCTATAAAATTATATAAATTACAAGAAAAGTACCTAAGTTTGTAGTTTTTTATATAGTGTATATCCATAACAACTAAACTCAACAAACTGTTTAAGAGGGATAATGCGATTCGTTTATTTCGTAACTTTCAAAACTAATTTTGTTAATTTTTTATATTATTAATATCATTAACAGATTTGATAACGTGATTGAATATTAAATAGTTTAGCATTTATATAGTATTAACATATTAGTCAAACTAGTCTAGAACTAAATTTTTTTGTAAATATCAATAATTTTTTTTACCATTTGGAAGTTTCACGCCACTTTTTAATATTTCCATGGCTGAAGGGACTAAGAAGTTCAACTTTGAGGCTCAACATATTTATGTTCCTTCTCAGTTAAAGTGTCTTTTATATTAAACACTATTTAAAATTTATTTGAGTCTAACCTTGCAGTGAACAAGTTTTGGCCACTTATTTTCAACGTTTTGTAGAAAATTTAAAAGAATTATGCACAGTAGGGTCGCCCATTTTGACCACTTGTTGGAATATGATGAGTGCTCTCAAAAACTATGATAAAGGTGGTCATTTTACACACATTATTAAAATTTCAACACCCTACGACGCTGGAAAGAGCGCAATTTTTAAATTTTTAAATAAAACACAGATATTTAAAAAAAATCGTGAAACTTTATTATATCGTAAAGTAGACAGAATGAGGTTATGTATGGAACAATATATCGTGCAGATGGCCGCGGCGGCTTTGCTGGCATGCACGCGATATTTTAATGAAATTTTCAATGACCGTTTTGCATGAATGCTGCGGTATTTCATTAATGCAGCGTCCAATTTCCTCTTTTAAGGCTTGAGTCGTCGTCGGCTTATTCGCGTAAAACCATCGACTTCAAAAAACCCCAAAGAAAAAAATCTAATGGTGTTAAATCGCACGATCTAGGCGGCCAATTCTGATCTCCTAAACGCGAAATAACACGACCGGGAAATGACTGATGCAGCAATTGAATTGTTTCTCTGGCTGTATGACATGTGGCGCCGTCTTGTTGGAACCACGTGCCCTCCACATTAATTTCTTCAATTCTAGGCAAGAAAAACTGGTTATCATTTCACGATACCGAACACCATTGACTGTTTGCGCTTGACCTGCCTCATTTTCATAAAAAAAGGTCCAATGATTCCTCCAGCCCAAAAACCACACCACACAGTGACACGTTGAGGATGCATTTGCTTCTCGTGAATCACTTGAGGATTTTCCTCACCCCAAATGCGACAATTCTGCCTATTGACGAAGCCATCAAGATGAAAATGGGCCTCGTCACTGAAGATGATTTTTATCGGCAAAATCAGCATTTTCATGTTGTCTCTCCAATACCCAATTAACGATCTCCCTTCGCTGTCCATGGTCAGCTGGCTTCAGTTCCTGAGTCAATTGAACTTTGTATGCATGAAGATGCAAATCTTTCGTCAAAATCGCTGCAAGTGGATTTGGAGACACCAATTTGCTGAGCTCGGTGTCGAATTGAGGTGGATGGATTTTGAGCGACATCATCACGTACAGCTGCGACATTTTCGGTCGATCGACCTGGTCGATGGCGCGTTGTTGTCTTTACATCACTAACAGACCCAGCTTCGGCAAATTTATCCATTAATCTCTTTACAGTTGACTCTTTTGGAGCATTATTGTGACCCCAAATTGATCAGCATTTGCGAACTGTAGCCGCAAAACTTTCACCATTTTGGTAAAACAATTTCACAATGAGAATGCGTTGTTCATTCGTGTAGCGCTCCTTTTTACTAACCTCGTACCTTCTAATAGCAAACAATAACAATTGTTCAAATGTCAAACAATGACACTTCGAATGTTGCCAGATTTAAAAATTGCGTTCTTCTTGGGACACCCTTTATAAATGTCCTTTTAAATTTCATGTTTCTGTTTAATTACGGCCGCAATTTAGAAGCATTAACTAAACAAACAAAGAAAATTAAAAAAAAATCCGATAATATTGACATATCTTAGTACATAAGCATTTGACTCTGATATTTCATATAATTTTTTTTCTGTCACACAAATTACTGTTATCCTTTATAATGCTATATTTTAGGGCTTTATTTTAAAAATAAAAAAATACTTAAATATGAACTCATAGCTCGATATTTTTTGATATGCTGTCATATACATTTTAGGCACATTTCGCGATTTTCGCATTATCCGCACTCAGTTCTTTTTATTTTTAACACGAAATAATTGTTCAGATTTGCCTTTTTGCTTATGCACAAAAATGTGCAAACTATAATTAATATTTATAATCTTAATAGTAATAATAATAAAAATTGAAAATTTTTTTAATAAATGTATTCTGGGGTAGTATACTAGCCCACGGTAACGTTTACGTTAGTTTTTTGTAATGCTAGCTTTTAAATGTTAAAGATGGAAATATGAACTCTTGGGTTAAATGTGTACACATGGGTAAACATGGGTTAAGACGTCTCCTTACATCGCTATTGCATTTATGTCGGAATTATTACCTGTAATTTTTCGGACTCATATTATTATCGGATTTAATACTTAGTACTTACTTAATTAATACGTATGAGTGATATTGTATTATTAATATATCACTCATACGCACTGTTGGCCGATTTGACGATTTCATCATCTTTTTGATCAAAATTCCAATCAAAAGTAGCCAAATAACAATTTGTTTTTAAAATAAAAATATTTTTTAACCCTTAGGGTGTCCCGTTAACATTTTTTTTCAAGTAATGGCACTGTAATGATGCCTGTTGATGCGTGCACTCAAATGATGCAAGCTGAATACGAAAAAGGAAACCAAAATTTGTTTGGAGGGTACTTCTATATTTCGACGTGAGAGTTAAGATGTAAAAAATAAGACGCTTTGCAATTTTTAAAACAAGTTGCTGGTGCGCTATTAGTGAAATATGTATATATTATTAATTTTTTTTGCAAAATAGGTCTAATAGAGGTTGCAATTTGTAGTAGGTATTCTGAAAATTATGTTTATAAAAATATTTAGAAAAACGCTGTCATGTACAAATTTATTTCATAATTAATTCAGAGTTTTTTCCTTGATTAACTTCGAGTTGAAAAACGTTTAAGACAATTTTGTTAAGAATTTGTATTTCGATATTAGCGGATTGAAAATAGCTGTTAAAAAATGTTTATTTCGCTTGAAATATGCACACTTTGCAAACTGTTAATTGAGTGTTTTTATAAAACTAAAAACAAAAAAAAATTATTATTATGTACTTTGATGATGAAAACTGGTTGGAATTCGGTCAAAACCATTAAAATTTATTTGATAAGACATTATTTCATTAGGAATTCACTTATGAATACCATGTCGGCAAAGACCACTTCAAATAAGTATAAAACAAATGTAATTTCAATTGAAAAAGGACAAATTGCATTTCAATAAATTCAACTAACATTGTCATTTGTTTTTTACTGTTCAAAAAATTAATCACAATTGTAGTAAAAATGAAATATATATGCAGTAAAAAATAAACAAGCATTTACTTGTTTTATTTTTTAATTAAAACTGAAATTTCTTCTACAAATGACTGTTACACTACTACACTACTACAAATACTACAAATAGTTACATCAAAATTTCCCCCCAGTGTACCTATAATCGATGAATAGAACAAAAATACTGTACTATCAACTAAAACGAGGAAAACAAGAACTAAAAAGTTATCATATTTTACAATTATTAGTATTTCCAATCAACTTTTTTAATAAAATTCGGAAGATATGAGGACTGGGTGTAAACCCTAACAAGACTGAACTGGTGCTTTTTACCAGGAAGTATAAAATAGAGGAGTTTAGGGGGCCAGTGTTACATGGCGTCGGGTTGACTCTATCGGACGGTGCTAAGTATTTGGGTTGCTTCCTAGACAGCAAATTGTCTTGGAAGTAGAAATACTCTGGAAAGGATGAAAAGGGGACTCAATGCCTACTACACATGCAGAAACTCCATCGGTAAGAACTGTGGACTAAGACCCGGATATGGTAAACTGGATTAACACGTCGGTAGTTCGACCTATTCTCACTTATGGATGTACTGTCTGGTGGGATGCAGTGAGAGTGGATAGCTGTGGGAAGATGCTCAACAAGGCCCAAAGAGTGCATCTCTTGGTATTACAGGTGCGAGGAGAAGCACTCCATAGGCAGCGTTGGATATCATACTGCATCTGTCCCCAATTGAACATTATGTGAGGAGTGTGGGCTGCTAGGAAATTATTTGGGCTCTACGAGTCTGCGCTGGTAAGACCTAGGAGGGATGATCACACAAAAATACTGTACGAAGTAGGACTGCTTGATCAGGGTAGTATTCTCGAGGGAATATCGGATCATATGATCTTGACCTTAGACTTCGGTGGAACACCTCCCGATCAGGGAAGTCTAGCGTGGATCCCCGGTGCTGTTCGAGGGGTTGGCAGTATTCACGGACGGGTCCAAAATAAACACGGGCACGGGTGCCGGTGCCGATGACAGTTGAGCATATAATGTGCCACTGTCCTAGTTGCAGGGTTTCAGACAGATACGGCTAGGAGATAGATTTCACGACGACTTGGGTGTGTCGCTGGATGCAATCCAGTAGTTTTGCTGGGATTTGTCAGGGAAATAGGACGGCTGTTTCTAGCAAGGGGACGATAGGAGCTGGTTCTGGGGAGTATATATCCCTTCTATATTTCTTTATATCAATCTATCTTGCTGTCTATTTCTATTCTTTCTTACTGTTTTTCACTGAAGAGATTCAAAATGGACCGTGTTGGTCTCCGAGTGGAGATGTGCCCTTGGGCACATAACCCTTCCTAACCTAACCTAACCTTCAACCATTTATTCATTTTTTAAAATATGATCGATAATCAAAAGTGGGTAACTGCAAATACGGCTTTCTTAATCAACCAAACTTAGCCAATCGAATTGGGGATTGCATTGATTATAGACGCAACTAATGATTGTTATTGGCAAAATGAATTTCAGACTAAGTTTGTTTTCCTAACAAAATATTTAAATTCAAATTATGCGCTCAAATTTTATAAGTGTTTGTGGTGTAATATATAGAACGGTAGCCAATTACTCGGAGTTTCCGAGTTCAAATCCCGTAAAAGACAAACATAAGAAGTTTTTTTTTTTTGTAATTAAAATAAAATTTAAAAATTTTCATGGAAAATAAAGAAAATTAATTTTAAGAAATTAGGACAGAGGACTATTCTCTCTGAAGACCACGGTTCAAACCTTGAAAAAATTATAAAAGTTTTTTAATTTCAATAAAAATTTGTGGAGCGTAATATTATTTTGTGGAATATAATATTGAATGAGACAACTGAATATTAGCTTCTCACGGCTAAAAATATAATTTAATATGTATCACACTCAAGATCTGTATCACACTCAAGATCTGCTTGATCTTATTTTCAGCAATAAGGTTACAGATTTTGGGACAGATAACTTTTACAATGCATACAATATGTATAGTAAACGCAAACATATTGAAAATAATTTAAAGCCTAATGATAGGCATCCTTTTTTTTTTTTTGTTACCTTTAAAACAGGCGTTAGCTTGCAGTAGTTGTGAACTGCTAAAGTGACATGTGGTGAAACCTACATATATCGCATGTATGACTGGTCGTTCGTTGGCCGCTAGCTGGCTATAGGACTGACTGAAATGTTGGGTGAATTGTGGTTTTATTGTTACATAAGGTAATTTGAGATTCTTAATATAAAGACATTAAATTCTTAAGACAATGACCAAATAGAGAGGGATGATAATTAAATTTAATCCTACTTAAAAACAGAAATCAATTAAAACATTTGATACTTTTTTTAAAGGTAAATGAAAATCTAATTGATATATGGGTTTTTAATTGTTCAACGAAAGCTACTGAAATGCTGTTATTTATAAGGAATTATTAAAGTATATAGAACAAGACATGGTTAACAGAGGATATGACTTAAAAGAGTGACACTTTTGGTAATGGAAAAAATTGTTTCAGATATAAAAAGAAACTAAACCGAAAGTAAAGTCCTACTAACATTTAATACTCATCGATTAAAACCTAATATATACCTAGTTGTAGAAACGTTAATGATAATGTCATTATTTTTCGGACTACCAATAGTGACCCCAGCTTACTCTCTGCATTAATTTAATACAACAAAATAATGACTTACAGACAACTAGGTAATTTCTATATTGTTTCAATACAAAAAATAATACGTTTCCCATAGTACTTAATTTTATCATTATTTTAGTTCTAAAGTAATTATATAATAATTTTTTAAAAATCAGTTTTTATAACACCTGTTTTCTTTCAACTCTAGTAATTATACTATATAACTACTTAATGTTTAATTTTTTCTAAAGCGGGAAAGTAATGACATTTTGTGCAAGCAAGCCATTTATGATTTTGATCTATCAAGTAAAAATTGTCAAGATAGCTCACACGGTAGAGCGGTTGACTGACAAAGTGTAGTTTACTGTTACAATCCCATGTGTGCAAATTTGATTAAAAAATGTTAAATAAAAAAAAAAAATTTTTTTCACTAAATTAAGTTTTAGACCAGATATTTTTTTATTATTTGTAAGGTTTTTGGTAATTATATGTCATTATTTTGAGCGACATCTGTATATGTTGTAATAGCCATAATATTTGTAATGACAATTTCAAGTACTTGCCGTCACTAAATAAGTACTTGTAAGCAATTATATGGTAATGCTTGTTTCTACACTGGGTATCTTACATTTCGATATTCATATGGGCTTGTTTTTAAATCCTTTGAAACAGATATTAGTTTTCTATAAACGTTCGCAATTTTTATTTATCAAAAAAGCGGGTTATATGTTCGGAATTAACAACTCTTAACTGGAAGAATCGCCAAATTGTTAGGGATATAGGTATACTATCGTTTAAAAGCAAGCTTCCTCTTGTTTGTTCTTTTTATGTTTTTTGGTTGGGCCTTTTTACTTTGTATTCCCTTTGGTACTACACAATCTTCCAGCACTAGAGAGATAAATTCAAACAACATTTTTTAGCTTTAATATTTTTTGGGTTTTTTGTACCGGGCACTGACGCTCCTTCATGGAATAAATATTTTAAAACGATGATTCGTTAATGTTGTAATTCTGCACAGTTGATGGTATGCTCTTTGATGTTACCTTAACAGAAAATGAGAACGAATGTCACAAATGTTGAAAAACATTAGCGTGAATTTTGTTAAAAAAGCAGTTTTTCTCATGGCACATTCGCTGTTTAGTTTTGAATAGTCTAGTTTAGAATAGTCTAGTTTCTTGTCCCTGGGCTGAAGTGGTGGGTTGCAATCCGACCTGGGGTATATGCCAACGCGAGCTAGCTGGCATCACCAAATCAGTGGCGTTGGGGACACGTTACAGTATGTGATTTAAGATATAAAATCAGAGGAACATAACACAATGATATAGACTTTTTGAAAAGTGTGAAAATATTGCATTATTTGTTTGCGCTTTTTTATATAGACTTTTTGAAAATTGTGCAATAATTGCATTATTTGTTTATGCTTTTTTATATAAAAAGCAATGATATTGACTTATTTAACAATCTAAATTTAATAATGGCTACGCATATAAATTATCGCCATCACAAATTTGTTTCAAAAGCCACTGTTTGCTAAAAAAAATTGATTCTTTTAACTAAATACGCTTTGCTCCGGCACATTAACACTGTTTCGAGAAATTCATCAAAATTAACAATGTTTGACCGATTTTTTAATGCTTTAACACAAAACCTGCGAAGCATTAATACATTTTACGAAATCAGTAGTTTATGGTCCAAATAAACTGTAGTAAATACACGCTCAATATTATTAAATTAAAAACTAACTAAAGTATATATTAAAACACAATTAAAAAAGGACTGCAGATTTTCTATTATATTCAAATCAATTTGATATTTTTCTTTAAACATTGTTTATATAACCAATAAAAGTAGTTAAAAGAAGATAAAGTCTTTTAAAAACAATCTTCATTATTTAACGGACAAAACGTAAAACACGATTTTTAATTAATTTTAGTTTTTTGTATTTTAAAGCTATTTTTCTTTTTAAAAAAAAAAAAAACTTAGTCGATACAGAAATCAATGTTTGTATGTTTGAATTTCTTGTAAATTCAATTGAAATAAATTTATATTTAAACTAACTATTTTCAAAAATGAAAATTATTCAATTTCGAGTCCATACTCTTTATTTTTTATTAGGATATTGTTCTAACAAATAATCTAGAGATTCTAATTTTCAAATTTATTAATTGACCACTTTCAGAAATGTGTTGATAGATCTATTTCGGGAATTTTCTAGGTTCCTATCATCAGAACAACACTTTCGAAAGAAAAACGTAATTTTTATTTTTAATAAAAATTATATCTATTTGTAAAAAAGACAAAGTACGGTATTGTTTACTCCCTCTTTACATCTTGTTTTTAAACAAAACAAAACAAGTGTGAACATAAAATATATCTACCAAAAGCAGCTTGCACATAACGAACAAGTTTTTATTTATTTTTGATCAGTGGTGATAATCTTTAATTTCGAGCTCATATATTAGTTCTCATTTAGTGGGAAAACTAGAATATATGAATGTTTGATGTTTTGCATGGGATTGTCACTCTTTCAAAACGTGTTCTGATGACGAGAACCTTAAAAAAATCAACTGCATGATGTTTATTTACAAATCCTCATTGTTGGTGCCAATTCAAAAACTTTTTTTTTTTATTTACAAAAAATGCTCTATGAGGTATGTTCACATAAATTTATGAGGTATGTTCACATAAATTTATTATCCCGATGAAAATAATTTAAATTTCTATAGTTTGCTTTTTAAACTACCGATAGAAAAAGTTGAAATATATATTTCTATGTATTTGAATTGGGGTTTCATTTGAAAACATTCTATACGTATAACTTTACAATAAACTTCAACCGATAAGAGAAATATATTGTAAGTGTACTAAAAATCATCATTTTAAAAAAAATTGAACAAATGATTACGATAACTTCACATATAATCAAACAAAACTCATTATCATTTTCAATATCGCGCAAATCGCGATTTTAAATCATTAATTAAATATTTTGAAACACCACAAAATTTGACAAAGATTTTTTGGAAAGCACAAAATAATTGAGTAAATATCCATGAAAACGTTCAAAAACTGTTAAGCAATTAAAAAATTAGCTCGAACTGGAAAATTCATTTATTATTGATAATTTCAAAGGTCGAAGAAAATTTTAAAATTAAATTAAAACTAATAAAAAATAATATTAAAGAAAAAAAAATTTTTTTTTTTTGATTTCAATAAAAAAATTGAATTTTTTATATAAAAATTTTTATCAGAAGTTTTCCTAATCAGGATTTCTAGGTTATGGCTTTCAAATGCAAATAAAAGATTATTTCATTTGTCAATCCGACGTTTCGTTGGGATTATTCCAACATCTTCAGGTATTGATTTAATCGAAATATAAATCTTTTTGTCAAATATATTCAATAAAATCAAATCCCTGAAGATGTTGGAACAATCCCAACGAAACGTCGGTAAAATACAAACAAACAGTACGACATTAAACACAACATTATAATTAAAAATAAATGTAAAAAATAAATAAAATAAAATATCACAGATTGGAACTTTTCTAATGTATCACAGTTGAAACTAAACTAATGTTAAGAATTTGTTTAATTTTTTATATTTAAACCGCCATAACTTTTGCGCCCCTTGCAGAGAAAGTGATTCTCTGTAAATAAAAGTTGTAAAATCCTTTTAATGTGCCATAAAGATAAAAAAAAATGTTTAATCCAAATTTAAAGTATTTTTTTTTGAGAATAGCCCATATATCTTTAACAATAACAATGACAGCCTATCTTCACAAGATGAATACTACATACAGTAGCAATCGCAATTGTTCTCATGGCCATTCATTTATGTACAGACATCATATAAACATCAATCCAAAACATTCATCCATCCATCTTATATCTCCCCTTAATTTTTGTTCTTTATTCAACTCCTTCAATTACCAGAGTTTCACAGTAAGACATATATGAGCATCTATAGCTGTGTTCACGATGGGTTCATGCATATGAACTGTCAAGTCTCTAGATTTTGTTCTTTCTGACATTTAATTGTCATTGAAATATGTATGCGTCTGCCAAATGCGTTGATAGTTCGTCTTCGTCAATTTGAGTTTTGTTTCGTTATTTTTTTTTGTTTTTTTTTTTTTGTTTGACTGACAGGATTGTAAACTGTTGCTGAATGCAATGGCAGTTTGTTATTCTTCTCAGTTTGTTTTTGGTTTAATTTTTTCTTCGTTATTTAGTGAATTTCCTGTAGAGATTGAAATGTGTCTGTATGTCAGTATCAATTTTACATATTTTCTTTGCATTTTTGATATTCTTGTTTTTTTTTTTTTTCATTAAAACATGCAATGCCGCTTATTGAATTTGGGGGTATTTACAACGAAATGAATTTTATTAAAAGAATATTACTTTAGGTTACTTAGATTAATTTTTAAAATAACTGGGAATTTAAAAAAAAATTACTGAAAAATTCTCAACTACTTTATTTTATCTTAAAAGAATTATCTTTCTAATATAATATCCATCAACTATATACTCTGGGAAAAAAGTTTCATCATACTGATGATATTGTTTCATAAATTATTTGTCATCAATTATTATCATATTTATGAAGTTTCATAAATATGATGAAAATGTTTGAAATGAGATATGTTAAACGTTAGTAAAAAAACAAATGACAATGTACTGAAATGTAAGTCGTCCTTACTTCAAGTGAAATTTAATTTGTTTTTAACTAAAGGGTGTATTTATACAGGTATATAACTTTAAGTAGGCAACACTTCTTTAACTGGCTGCCAATTTGTCAGCTGTCAAGTGATTTATGTTTAGTTTGTTTTGGCATTTAAACATGAATAGACTGACGCTTGAACAACGCTTCCAAATTGTGCAAATTTGTTTTGAAAATCATGGTTCTGTTGGAAATACGTATCGCGCACGAATATTGTGAATTTTGTTTAGCGATGAAGCTCATTTTTGGTTAAATGGATACGTCAATAAACAAAACTGTAGTATTTGGAGTGGTGATAATTCTCAAGTGTATGTTGGACACTGTTACATCCAGAAAAACTGACTGTTTGGTGTGCTTTATGGGCTGCTGGAATCATTGGTCCGTACTTCTTTAAAAACGATGCTGACCAGAACGCTAAGTTAACGATGACCGCTATAGAGCCATGATTACTGACTTTTTCGTTCATCAATTGAGCACCATTATGTGCAGGAGCTGTGGTTTCAACAAGACGACGCAACATGTCACACAGCTCGTGCCACAATTGATTGTTAAAGGAAATGTTTGGTAACCGCATAGTTCACTTTTCGGATACTTGAATTGGCCTAAAAGATCGTGCGATTTAACGCAACTGGACTATTTTCTGTGGGGATATAGAAGACGCTAGTCTACGCCGATAAGCCCGAAGCGATTGACCACTTGGAGGACAACACTCGTCGAGTTATTGCCAATATACGGCCGCAACTGTTTGAAAAAGTCATCGATAGTTGGACCTTCAGATTAGACTACGTCCGAGCCAGCCGTGGCGGTCATATGCCAGAAGTCATATTTAAGTTATAATGCCAGAAGATTCTCTTTCGAATAAAGTAAATTTCATTTCAATTTAAAAAAATGCATCTGTGGTTTATTCTATTTCTATACCTCTATAAAAACACAATTTACATTTACAGTGGTCATTACCTAAATAGTATTATAAGTGTAGTAAAAGAGAGACATTAATAAATGATTTTTAAAGACCTTGCCATGAGACAGATTAAATCAATTATTTTTTCAATTTTAATTTTTCCACTATCCTCACTGTGCTATGTGGTGACCTTCTTTGTAAGCACACGTTTTTTAAAAATCAATGGCAGTTTTTCCGGATATCAAACATATATATATTTTTTAAGTTTTAGTAAATATTACACACTTCCCAGTAAA
>CM037854.1:211356879-211376387 GCA_021234595.1 Delia radicum
TTGTTGCGCAATATTCTTTAACCTTCGCACTACCGAACCCACCCGGGTGCGTTTCTTTGATTTTTAATCATTGACAACTTTACGGCTTTTGGTCGAAACAATAAATACTTTGGACTCAGTGAATAATTTTTTTATTTTTACCAGAAAACTGTTAAATTATTTAAGATTCGATTATTCCTTCATATTTTTTTGTTAGTTTTTCAATTTTTCTACGTCGTTACCCGAAACCCACCCAGGTGACTTGGTTCAGAATTTTGGTATTTTATTTATAAAAATTGTCTTTAAATAGTATAGAAGCATAATTATTATATAAAAACATTGCTTTACTCATATAGTATTCAAAATACAAAATAGTTTTGACAATTTATCGTAAATTGTAGCGGTGAAGTAGATTGGGCCCATATAACAATGTTCCCATTTTGTTTTGGTACAGGGCGTGTTCAGCACATACTGGTTTTCTTACACGTGACGCAGGACTGTCTAGTATTTCTTAATTTTGTGCTCTCCCGAAATATGTAACACTTGCCCTTATGTTTAATTCGACCAGTAGCATCACGTTCTAGTGGTTCGTCTTCAACAAATTCGTCATCGACAATTGTACCCAAGATTGGCTCTCCTGAAATAAGTTTTAAATTTAGCTACATAATTTTAGACCAATAGTTACTAAAAACATACCTAAGACGCATTCAATGGCTGTCTTGATTCCAAATCTGCCAACACAGCCTTATTTTTGGACCGAGATTTTATCTGTGGAATACAAAGTTCTTCTCCCAACTGCTCCAGAAATAGTCGACGACGAGAACTTTTGACTGTTCCTTCTGAATTGTTTTCCATAAATATAACATAAGCTGCAAGAGCTGTTGTATCAATAAGGTTATAGAATAAAGCCAGAGGCCAACGTCGTGTTCCTCTCTTGCACGTGTACTGAGACAACATTTTGTCCATAGTGTCTACGCCGCCTTTTGTTTCGTTATAATACGTAATTATTTCTGGTATTTCTTTTGGTCCAGTAATATTTTTATTGTGGTGCATTGTAGACACTACAGCTTTGTTTTTTGCGGGAACGTAAGACACTAAGGTCACATTTTCTGAAAACCCCAAAAAGACTTGAGTTTACTTTCTGGATTTTGAAGGCTTAATGTGTTCTGGCAAATATCGTTTATTTTTCTTCAAAGTACCAACTAACGTTTTTTATTATTCATTGTTAGTCTTTTTTTTTAATACTTTGTTGATACAAATTACAAGACGTTTGAACAAGAAATGATTGATTTTTCTAAAATATATATTTCTGCATATGCTTTCCTGGTATTTATTGATAACGGTACTTTCTACATTTTTTATTATTATTCATTTCTTCATATCTTGTTTATTAACCCATTTTGAAATATTAGAGTAAATGCATTTTTTATTTAAAATACGTGTAAAACATAAAGAACCTACCCGGGTGGGTTTCGGTAAACTACGTATATAAAAACCTTGGTAGTGCGAAGGTTAATTAAATATTGACAACTATGAATAATTATATATATATATATATTTATATAAATCGATCAATTATAACATATATAATTAAGTAATCAATCTTATGGTATTTTGTCAATCCATAGATAACGTTTTCTTATAATAAATATGACTCAAGAAATTGATTGCATTGAAGCTGACCATTGTTTTTAATTAACATTTATATGGCGGAGTATATTAACAACACACACAATAATTTTTTGGTAAAGACTACTGAATATACACATTAAATTAACTGAAAATCAGTTAAAAACAGGACTACTTACTTTTCGTTTAAAACAATTGTATTTTTTAATTTATTTTCAACTGTTGTTAAATTAATTGACAAAATCCATAAAAAAACAATAGATTTTTCTCGTCTATTTCAATACTCAATATAATATAACAACTTTTTATTTTAAATAGAAAATTTTAACTGTATATTTTAACTATTACCGAAAGTCCATTTTTTTGATTCATTTTGTTTATTGAATAACAGACAGAAAGTTAAAAAAAATATATTTCTTTGGTAATTTAACTGTATATTCCATTGAAACAACTTTACCGATTAAAATTTTAAATAACTGTCGATTTTTTTTCTGAAAAGTTTTTGTGAGTGTTTTAATCCTTATGAAATGTAAATATACCTTGTGGGAAATGGACCAGTCACTGGTATGGCCATGTGACGAGAACTTTGTGTGTATGAACGTGTCCTAGTTTCGGTTCTGTTATATAAAAGTGACCGGGTACTTTTAACATGGGCTTGTCATAGGAGTGACAATTTGCTACCTGTGGAGCACTGTGTGACGTATCGAATAACTTGACCAAGGTAACCCACACACTGAAATGAATATGCTACGGGACAAGTTAGAACCAGGTAGTGTCAAGTATGACCATTTTTGGATTTATGTGATATGCAACAGAACTAGTAGGAAAAAATTATCATGTGACTGGTGTACACTCAAAAAAAATAAGTTAGTAGAAAAGTTAGCAAAACGTCTTGTAAATCAGGTATGACATATTTAGCAAAATTTTTTGCTAAAATCGTGTTTTCAGCTAAATTTTTGTTATACTTATTCAGCACTTAACTGTTTTATACTAATGCTTTACTAATATTATACTGTTTTAGTAACAATTTTGATAAAAAAAATTGTGCTGATAATAGTGTGACGACAACCAGATTGAAAGATATATGCAGAATGAAGCAGATGTCGCGGTATGTCAAGATGTGTATAAGAAGAGGAAAATGATACTAAAAAGTACAACTCTAATAAGACATATAAAAAAATCAACCATGGAAGACTTTTGTATCTGTTTTTCATACATAAAACAAAATTGAGCATTAAAACAACTTAAATTTTGCGTTGTCACCGGCTTGTGAAAATAATTGTCTATTAATTAAATAAAAGACAAAATAATATATTTAAATTTAATATGTATTTCTAAACTAAATGTTTATAGTGGTGAAATTGCAAACAAACAAACATATAAAGACATGTAGACAGTGTAAAGCGAAAGACAAAGACACACATCTTAGGTAGATTTTTATGGTTCCTTTTTCGTATTGCAAAAAAGGGTTGTTTTTTCTTTTCGTTTGTTTTTGTTTATTTTTTCGTTTCGTTTCTATAATTATTTTCGGCAGTTGCGTCCTTTAAAAGAAAGCATCATTTAGACAACCATTGATGTAAGTAGTTGAAAGAAAATTTTTGTTATGTTATACATATTTATTTCTATATATTTTCAGATATTAAATTAATTCATGTCGTCAAAGTGGGAAAATGAAAATTTTTATATTTCGTAATTATTGTAAGTTATTTTTAAAAGAATCACAAAACAATGTTTTATGATTTTCAGCAAATATATTAACTAAATTACAATTTTTTTACCATTTTTTTGCGTTTTTTTTTTCAGTCTACTAAAATTCAGTAAAAATTTATTAATTTTTAGCGAGGCTTTTGCATTTCTAATCTACTAAGTGTTAGAAAAACTTTTGCTAAATCTAGTAATTTTGTTGCTAAAAATCAGCTCGCTGATTTTCAGCAAAAGATTTTGCTGACATTAGCAATTTTTTTGCAAGCACCCTCCTGACTAAAATTTTGCTGACTTTACAAACTTTTTTTGTTGAGTGTAGGTGTACGTATCTTAGAACTGGAGAACAATTTTTGAAGGAAAACTGGCCACAGGAAAACTGGTTTGACTGTAATAGTTTTGAGACGTACCACTGCACTAGTCTAAGGGGTACATGTCGCCAGGCAAGCGAAAAGTAATTAGTAAGTAACCTGTCAATTTATTCAGCGTATGTCATATTATGCACTATTATCTAAATAGCCCGTCCGGAACCAATCACTGCACTTTTTTAAAACAGTGTGTCTTACCCCCTTTTCAAAAAAAACCTTAAAAAATGCACAACAAAATCAATTTTATAATTAGGTTATTTTGTCTATACCCAACAAAAAACTAAGTTTAAGATTGCGACGACGTTTGGCGAGAAATCGCCATATCTGGCAGCCCTGGTCACAGTTCGGTGTTCAGTTCTTTTAAACCAGTGGAGTGTTACGTCTTCATTTCTACTGTCACATAGTCGGTACAGATAAAATTAATTCAGTGTTATGTCTGCTGTGTAGCAGTCAATGGACTGAATCCTTTGGCACTAATTATCATGTTTTCATCCACTGCTAACGGTTTTGAACCAGTTCAATTACCAGTAATAACTTCAACTGCAACTGCCCTAGTTGCTTCAGTACACTTTGATGTTATGTTACTTTTTCTCCAGTTACATGATACATCTGGTAGCAACCAGTGAATGTTTTTTCACCATAACTATAGTCACGTGATTGGTAATTTCAACAAAATTAACACTTTTTGGTGCACCACAATTTTGGTTTTACCAGTTTCGTGACGTGCACCCAAATCATATATCACAGATTTGTCACTTTGGATCAATCAACTCTTCGTTTCCCGCAGGATATTGTAGGGATAGTTTCGAGTTCAGGGTTTTAAAAAGTGATGTCAAAAGTGACGCCCCTTTTTTAAATTATATATTATGATGGTTTCAAAGGCAACATACCCAAATTGTACACCACTGTAAATGTACACACAGAGAACAGATTCGTTGTGAGAACCGAATTTGTTGCCAACCGAATTTAGGCAGTTACACGTACTAACCACATTATTCGGTTATATCTTTTGGCATTTGCAGTTATGTTTACCATATCACTACGCTCGACCGAATTTTTTTATAATTACTATCGAGTAAAATAAAACACTGTTTCCGTTTTATTGTTTTTTTTTTTTATATAAAAACAAACAATTAGTATATGATATGATAATTATTAAGGTTAGAAAATGACAAAAAAAAGATATCCAAAACATAACCACCAGTCATAGAAATAAGTAGTCGAAACTTTAAATTGCTATAAAATGATTAAAACCAAAACTAATTTTGATATAGAAACAAATTTAGAAAAAAAACTAAATTCACAACGATTGCCATATCCAAATTTGTTTTAATAGTTTCAAAATATTTTTTTTTTTTTTTAATTTGGAAATCGATATAAGAAAAGTTGTAACTTTTATATATCATAAAATTTATTATCGCCCACTCACAATAACAAATATGGCTGATTCTTTTTATTTGGATTATAAGTTTTGGTTTGGCGTCAAAGTTTCTAAAAAAAAAACCAAAATTTTTTTTTATTTTTTGCTACATTTTACCTTTGTGCAGTGGACTACAAGTAATGACACCAGCATACTCCTCACATTAGTTTAACACAAATAAAGATTTCTCAATGTTTTAAAAATATATATGGGAGAGAATGAAAATGCATCTAAAAATTGCATATGCATAAAAATGCATTATTTTTTTTATTTAAAGTATATACTACGTAGTGTATATACATACAGTGTATGTATACAGTGTAGTCAAACCTTTAACATGATCTTTTTTTATTATAACGAACTTATTTAAATCAGTTGAAGGTTTATACACTTAGGAAATTATGTTGGTAAAGACGACTGCAATTGTAGTCAAAAACAAATGAAATTTCATTTAAAAAAAAAGACGACTTACATTTCATTAAATTCAACTAACATTGTCATTTGTTTTTTAATGTTCAAAAAATGACTAACAATTGTAGTAAAAATGAACCACATGGTAGTAAAAAATAAACCAAAATTTTTTTTTTATTTTTTTAAATAACAAAAAACAACTGTAAAAAATGAATGTAAAATCATAAAACAGTCATTTGATGTGAGTTGTTTTTTTAATGAACTACAAGGTTAGTTAAAAATTTTATTTGTTCTACAAATGACTTACATTTACATTAAAAATGAATGAAACTGTATTACAACCCAAACAACTACATATTTTTAAAGCAGAAGTTCCCTGAGTGTAGTTTTAAAAGGGCACTTTTAAAATAGGTGGTTCTGAAAAATTAGAAAAAAAAAATTCTGAAATAGTAGAAATTATTGTCCTTCATCTGATATTCATATTGGCATGAATACAAATATTTAAAAATTTGTTTAAAAATGTAACTATAGATGTTCTTTTGAAAGGACATATGGTACGATATCGAGGTTCTGAGGTCTGCGCCCTTACATGCATATCGATTTTTTCCATTTGTGACAGAAAATATTGGAATTCATCGAATGGTACTACGCGAATCTAAAAATTGTATACTAAATATCAAAGATACTTTCTGAAAACTTTTGACTTCTGACGCCCACTGATTCCCAAATTGAAATATGTTGTAAGTGGTATTTGAGTTATTTGCAAAATATATTTCAGAAAAATTAATTATTTTATATTTGAGATATTCGTAAATTAAGGACACTTTCCTCAATTTAGTTATCCTTTTTACAAAATAAACAAATTTTTGTGCAACACACTTTAAAATAATACCAAATTTGTATTTTTCTGTTGCATCATTCAAAAGTTATGATTATTAAAACATTGCATATTTCTTACACTCAGTGAACTTCTGCATTAAAAATTTGTAGTTGTTTTGGTTGTAATACAGTTCTTTTATTTTTAATGAAAATGTCAGTCATTTGTAGAACAAATTAATTTTTTTACTAACCTTGTACTTTATTAAAAAAAACCAAACCACATCAAATAACTGTTTTATGATTTTACATTCATTTTTTACAGTAGTTTTTTTTATATTTAAAAAAATAAAAAAAAAAAATGTTTGTTGATTTTTTACTAATTCATTTTTAGAACATTAAAAAACTAATGACAATGTTAGTTGAATTTACTGAAATGTGAGTCGTCTTTTCTTTAAGGGACATTTCATTTGTTTTTAACTACATTTGTAATTGTCTTTACCTACATAATATTCTAGGAGTACAAATGAGTGAAAAACCCACCCACTTGGAGTAATAATTAAACGCAAACTATAATGAATATGTGAAATACAAAAAATGCATAAACTCTATATTTAACAGGAGAATATAAATACCAAGTTCAATGAAATTTTAAAGATTATAAAGGGTCCGCCATCTAACGTTTTTTTTCAACTAGTGCTTATTTCGTGAATGGTAACACTTAGCTCATGTCTGATTTGACAGATAATTAGTTTTATCCTTCCGCTGAACGAATATGGTCCGTATGTTCGTTATCTTGTGAAAAAAGTGAAAGAAACTGGCATCCTCATCGATAAACCAAAGCGTGAAAATCCAAAAACAGTGCGTACACCCGAGAATATTGCTGCTGTGGCAGAAAGTGTGCGTGAAGCGCCATCAACATCAATTCACCGTCGTTCTCAACAATTGAACATTTCGTAGACATCATTGAGACGAATTTTGCATAAAGACCTTGGTATGACGCCATACAAAGTCCAATTGGTTCAGAAGTTCAAAAAAAAAAAGTTATTTGGCGGACCCTTCACAACCAAAAAACTGGGTAGACATTCTGTAAGACGATCGACGATTGTCGTCCAATTTTCGAAGTTTAATTACGGCCATATCATATAGTGATAACCATTTTTGGTAAAAAACACAATTTTTTTCGTATAGTATTTGTAAATAGCATTGTCAAAACGATAGCAATTTATGAACAAAACGATATAGTGTCTCTCAGAGGATTTTTACCCTACATTATATTATTTCTTAAAACTATTTAAATAATTATGCCAAGTCAGTGTAAAGCAATAAATGCCAAACAACAACTGTAATGCTTTTGGTAACACCTTAAATGTTAAAAAAAATCTAGGTAAACTAACAATCCAATTTGACAGTCATTACATCCTCATCGATCTTATCATTATGTTGAAATTATAACAGGCTCATAAGCGGCTACTCATAAATTATTAAAACATAAAAATTATTTCGGTCAAAATCAAATAGATCTAGAGTATATACAATTTTTAAATTAAGATTTGACAGGTTTTATATGATACGCATTTTTTTATGCTATTATAAGGGAATGTATCCTAATCTGGCTCTACACCTGGATTTGGGCTATATAAAAAAACAAATAACAAATAAGTGGAATATTCAACATACAAATATATCAGCTTAAAGGCCAACTCATTGGTCAATTTTTGGCCACATATCATTTTCTTGTTGCAACTTTTTTAAAAAGTTATACTACAATGTTTTAAACAACTCAAGTGGTCCACATTAGGAAACATGTTTAGGGTACATGGACTTAAATTAAAAAACACTCCAGATGCACATAAAATTGTTAGAAAATGAGGTAAAATACATTAGAATTTGTATATAAATTAAAATTTATTTTGTATATGTTTATTAAAAAGGGATTACCATATGTGATGCTAACTTTTTTAATTGCGGTAAACTGACGATCTTTTTTGTTGTAAACATGTTGAAAATATTTCCAAAATAGATAAAAGTAGTTAAAGTGCTGCGTAAATAATGTTAAAGAGACTAAAACATTAGAAAAAATCATAACAAAAATATGTCAAAGGTCCACTGTATCGAATATTATGAAAATTTGATTTGCTACATTTTTGTTAAATTCATTTTATTTGTTTTGGAATCAATTAGTTTTATTAAAATTGGAAATAAAATTCTTACAGTTTACAAAAAGACGACTGAATTGACACAATAAAACCAAGAAAAAGGAGTGCGCTCAAGTCGAAGCATTTTTCAAATATTGATAGTGGAAATTAAACTCGATGGCAGTTGACAGCTTTTACATATTAATGCCACAACATAAAAAAAAAAAGAAAAAAAAAAACGAAAGGTCCCCTTTAGAAACCAGGCCACAATTGGGCACATTCCCTTTTTTTTAACAAATCATACAATTTGATTGTTTTACAAGATCTTTTGATTTATATGTTCTATTTCTTTTTTATAAACAGTTTTTATACAAAGATATTGTTAAAAAAAATGGGTTTTAGGAGTGTTATGAAGTAAAGTGCCAGCTACTGTAAAGATCACGAAGTTTATTGTTTAATCAGAGATTATTATGTTAATAATAAATGAATTATTTTCTTAAAATAGTTGAGTCATTTTATCACAGTAGCATTCATATTGGTTGAAAAAATGAAGAAAAAAAATGAAAATCTTGCTCACATCATAATAAATGAAAATAATGAAGTTTTTGTTTGGCAGTAGTGATAAGATTGATTGAGTTTAACCTTTAAAGGAGTTAAAGGCCCGATAAAAAAAAAAAAAGGTTACAGTTCAAATAAAAAATCAGATCTCATTTGATATAGACAGATATTTATTGTTATCCAAGTTTATCTCAAAATTGAGGTATCCAAATTGAGGTATCGGATTAGATCCCTTAAATATATTACTGTATTAATTATTTTTAATAAAAATTTATCTCATTAATTAAAATTTTATTTTATAATTAAAACTTATCTCATTAATTAAAATTTTATCTTATTAATTAAATTGTATCTTATTAATTCAAATTTATCTCAAAATTGGGGCATTAAAAATATCTAATTTAAGATCCTGATGGATCCCAAAAAAATTCCGTGACATGAATTTAGTTCTACTTGGATCTAATAAGATCCAAAATAAAAGTAGTTTTTGGAGGATAGAATGAGATATTTTGAGATTAAATTGGATTTACATGTATCCCATGACATATATTATTTTTAATAACAATATGAAAAAATTAAAGAAAAACAATTTAAACATCTGCGCATATACATATAAGTGCATATGGTGTTATATATTACAATATATAATTATGTCTTTTACTCATGGAAAATATTAATAATGTTGGACCATACATAATCATATCTCAAACTAAATTGCTAATCTTAATTTCATATATAATTATATCTTGAAGTGCATTATTCGTATGGCACCATATATAAGCATAGCTCATAAAACATACAAAAATATTTTTTATAAGATAATTTAAATTATAATAAAATTATATGTGACCATATATGATTACATATTATGTTATATATCCTCAACTAAAATGCAAAAGGGCGTAACTAAAAAAGTTTCCAAAACTGGTTTTATTGATGATTATGATTCATTTGGCTGAACTAGATGCCTACAGAAAATTTTGGACTTGTACGATAACAAATAGCGGTTTTATAAATAAATAAATAAAGTTTAAATCTTATATGCTTTTGTTTTCGCACATTTTTTTGGTTGCCCTGTAAAATATTGAAGTAGGGTAGATTGATTATTAAGCACTGCCATAACCTACATTTCTCAACAAAATTGTTTGGTTCTATAATTAAAAGTATCAGTTTTGTTAACGATATTGGTAAAACATCTAAGAATGTTTTGTGCTTCTCCTGTGAAAAAGTAAATAAGTTAGTTATGTCCTTTTGTAATTTAGGTGACGATATGAGAATATGGTGTTATATATGAAAATCGATCTATCATATCTTATTATATTTAGCACATATGTTTAATATATTATTTTATAAAGGTTAATATTTAAGAATGTTAAGTTTTCTTTGATCTTCTTTTATTTAATTCTTCTTATTTTAAACGAGCATAAGATCATTAATTTATTAACCCTTTGTGACGCCATGTTGTAATTCTGCAACATACCATTCAAGAAGATATAAAAATGCAGCAAATGCAGATATAACGATTTTGCACGGTGTTGTGCATTGGCAACAAAGCTTTCTAACGGTTTATTTACAAATTAGCTTACTAGCTGGCAACACTTCAATTAATATTTCTTTCAAGTGACGCACGTGTGTAAAGCTGTACTGCATTTTTTTTATTCGTTTACAAGACAATTTTTAATGATAAAATACTTACATTTCGTTGGCGAAATTTTGGTGTTTACGTAGGTAATAAATTCGAAGCGAAACGATCATGAAAGTTCTGATGAAGAATTAGAGGAAGCACCTGAGATGGAAAATGAAGTTCAGTCCACCAGCACTGTAGCAACTACATGCACCGATGCTCTGCTCATCAGTTCTCCAAAGGATCCAGGTCTGACCTACAATTTTCCTATTACTAGCGCTGTAGCAACTTTAAAGAAAACTAATCGCGTGTCTAAGACAAATTTAATATGGAAAATGAAAAGCCTAAACTTAAATGATGAACAACTACATTTTCATGGGTCTGAAAAGCTTCCTCCTGAGATACTTAGTTTAGATATTTTCATATCTATTTACTGAGGGCATCATAAGACCTTATAACAGACCAGACTAATTTATATTCTGTTCATAAAGATACTAATAAACCTATAGATGTATATATGTACAAAACTATTAACCGGTTAAAACGAAGAAGTGACATTGAAAGTCAAATTCAAAACAAAAAGAAGAAAGGTCCGGCTCAACATGCTTCTCCAAAAGATGTGAGGTTGGACCAATACGGGCACTGGTCAATTTGGATGGATAAAAGGATGCGTTGCAAGTTTCCGGACTGCAAAGGTTACACTCAAACAAGCTGCGAAAAATGTGGAATTAGTTTATGTTATAACAAGCAAAATAACTGCTTTAACAATTTTCATATCTGTTAGCTTTAACATTATTTTTTCAGTACTATTAATGCAATGTTGCATATCGGCAACATAAAGTTTTTTGAAAAAAATAAATACTTAATTAGATAACAAAAAATTGTAATTATTATTTCAGTCAATAACATCATATTTGCCATCGGATGGGTATAAAATTAAAAGTGTTAACGTCCTTGCGCCACAAAGGGTTAAGTATTATTTATTTCCAATATTTCGTCTCCACATTGGGTGGCTTCTTCAGGTAACAATTATTATAATTTGATTGAAAAAAAAAGTTAATATCGTTATATATGTTACCACATAAGAAATATATAAAAATAAATGACACCATAAACCCTCTTATACTAAAATATATATAACATAAGACCGTATATAATTTTTTTTTATTGCATTGCTTTTGATAGATATAAATAGAAATCGTTTGTGGTAAATTTCATTCTAACTCAACACACAGAGAAATGTGGGAATTAAAGTTACCCAATTTCTTTAACGAGTGAGTTAAATAGAAGATATTTACGATTAACACTAAATGGCACGAATAATGTTGATGAAGACCGTAGTGGGTCAGAAAATGCATTCCATTCATGCTAGTGTCTAATAACTTTTTCTGTGTTTTTTCTAATAGTCAAAGTAAATTATCATATAAAAATTATAATTGTTCTGTTAATTTGGAGAAAAATTTGTCATGATCTCAAACCGAACGAATAAAATCTCACAGATATTTAAATTTATAAATTATGAACAGTTTTTCGACCTTTGAAATGAATGACTTTATTAAATAATTGAGCTCTATGTCACGTTTGTATTTATAAATATCCTTTATTATTTTATATGTCTCCAATATTTCGTCATTCTTTGAATGATATCTTCAGGGAGTATGAACAACAACAAACAATATTAAAAACAAAATTTTTCTGCCGCTACCCTCCACTCTGGTCAACACAACATTTAAAACTCTTTAAACTTCAAAACTTTAGTCTAATAGTCGAAAAAATACTGATCCTGTAATGAATTTAATTTTTTGTTTTCCTACATAAAAATTTCACCTGAAGAATTTTTTGTATACACCCAGGTAGAAAAATACAATCTTTAAAACGTTTTAAAAGCATTTTTCATGATGGTACAAGCGTTTTCAGAACATACCAAATTACAAATTTAAAGCGTTTTGAGAATGTGCAAAATGATAACCCAAATTTACGGTCTGAGAATGGTATTTTATAACGTTCTCAAAACATTGCAAAACAAATTTTTGAAATGCTTTCTCAATCGTTAAATAAGTATTTGCAGAACATTTTGGCTTACAGTTATTAAGCGTTATGAAAACGACCCAAATGATAACCGCTTTGAGGGTTGTAATTTTGAACATTGTCAAAACGCTCGAAAGACAAATTTGACTGAAAATAGATTGTTTCGGGCAGTTTCTGTACTTAGCAGTCGCCAACCAGCGGCTTGTCTGTGTCAAAATGTTGGATGGTGTTTCAGTTTCAAACTGATGTAATAAAAAATCTGTAGAAAATAAATGTTGTAAAAAAAATACTTTTTTCACAAGTTATGTACTTATTACCCTTTAATTCTTCATATACTTGGGTTGAACTGAAATTTTCTTTGCCTACACCCTTATTGGCTTTCCGCATCCACTAAACTGTTGTTGCAACTCGTTTGTCATTATAACAGAGAGAACAGCTGTAATCGCAAAAAAAAAGTATTTCTAAAGTACTATTGGCAAATGTTAGAAAAAACGCTTTAACGCAATGGTTTTACATTGGTTTTTATTTTATAAACCGTTGTAAATTTTGTACGATAAGAACTTCTAAAGTACTTTTTACAAACGTTGGAAAAACGCTTTGAACCAATTGTTTTTACAGTGTTTTTATTTCACAAATATTTGTAAGTTTTGTATAAAAAGTATTCCTAAAATACTTTGTCCGAACGTTCGAATAGCAATCCAAAATAATGTTTTTTAAATGCTTTTTTTTTTCGTATTATTTGCAATTATCGCTTTGGAAACGCTTTTATTTTAGTACCATCAAAAACAAACGTTTTGAAAACTCTTCGTTTTTTGTACCATCCCAAATTTCTACCTGGGCAGTTTCTTTTTTTTTTTTTTCTTTTATTTTTTTTTTTTTAATTTAGTTGTCTTATTCCTTTTATTGTTTAATATTTATGATATTAAAACAATTGTTTATTTATTTGCATTTCAGATTTGCTGATATGAATTTTTAAATTTATGGACCCACCACCACCAAACATAACATATTCAATCAAGTTAAACTCAAAATTTATACAAACGGCGCCAGTCTGTAAATGCAGCGAAGCATTTACTTTCGTAAACAACAAATCTACATACTCACACTCAGAAAAATATTAATGGTTATTAAAGTAGTTGTTAGTTGTAAAAAAATCACGTAAATTATGTTAATTTTGTGATAATTTCCTTGGAATTAAAGTTAAATGAAAGCATTAATACCTTCAATATAACTGACAGAATAAAGCGTAAATAAAAATGTATGCAAAAAATCAGAGACGTCGATGTGAGAAAACAGGAAAAGATTTTATTTCATGGGTCGTATTTTTTATAAATTGGCAAAAAAAACTAAAACATCTAGAAAAATTTCAAAACCAGTTCTGAGTATTTGGTGTAAATTCGCCAAATTTGTGTTCTATTTTTATTTCCAAAAAAAGTTCAGATATTTTATAGTTGATGATTCAAAAGGATTGTGGGTGATAGCTGACATATACAATCATAATATTAAATTCCTCGGGCTGGGTGGCTAAGGGAGAGACTTTAGCTTTTTTTATTAAATATTGTTATTTCAGCTTTCAAAAATTACACCTTAAATGAAGCAGGGAACCTATATCTAAATTTAAAGTATCGACTCTGGTAGAAAAAAATGTGTTAACTTTTTTGCTAAAAATAACGTTACAGAAAAAACTTCGAATATTATCAGATTTCTTTGCTCAATATTTGCTAGATTATAACAGCACACATAGATCTGTTTAAGTCTGCAAAATCGTAGTTATACTTGAGCTAAATTTAAGTTAATTGGAAATAAAAAACACTCTGCTAAAATCGGCAAAAAAAAACTTGTTAATTGTTAGCAGACAAAAAAGTCACAAAAAGGGTTTTTAGATTTTATATTTTTATTCGAATAAAAATCTGCCCTTCTGAAAACAACGGTCTACAATGCTTTATAACACAATTCTGTTAATTTTAGCAAAAGTTTTTGCTGATTTTAGCATAGTAAATTGAAATTTTCAATTACCTAAATTAGTTGTAAATTTGCTGTTTTTAATTTCCTAATATTTAGCAAACAAGCTCTGCAAATTTTAGAATGCCTTTCTGCAAGGTAATTTTTAATGAGTTTTTAGTAGCTTTTTTTGTTGCTATTTTTACAGATTTATTTCTATAAGTGTAGCAACTGCGTATGGGCAGGACGTGTAGGAGTAAGATTTCCACCTTCTTTACCGTTCCCTATGAAATTTCTAGAAATTGTACGAGATATCTGTTCGGGAAGACGAACCTACATACCAAAGTTAAAGTTCCTAACTACGTCCCTGGCAAAAATTCAGATAAGTTTCTTATATGTGAATCTAGCGAAAACGGCATAGCCGATTAAATTGCTCTCACTTTTTGCCCATCCCAATAGAAATTTCCAAAAATTCCGTCTAAGCGGAACCTATTTTAATCACGTTAGTGGCAAACATTCTAAAAAGTGACATGTATTTTAATTTAAATTTCTATCCAAAGCAGTTTGTATAGTCGATCAGGGGGAACACGTTCTCCCTTTTTAATTTCGCATAAAAATTCCGTTTTAGCGGACGTTGCGCGGGAGGAGCAAAAAAACCTAGTACCTGAATTAAAAAATCATAGCTTCAACGGTTTGGGTATGTATATTTGATTGGTTTTTTTCTCTCTTAGATACCATTTTTAACAAGTTAGTGGCCACAGTTTTAGAAACAACTTTATTAGTAAATTAGCCCATACTCATATATTAATGTTTAGGTCTCCATTTATAGAAGTTGCGGCAAGCCGTCCAGGTAGGGAATTCCCCTTTTTGTACCCCTAAGAATTTCCACAAACTATGTACATACACCTAATAATTTCCAAAAACGTCTAATCGGATGTCAACGTGGGATAATGAACCCACGTGCGAAATTTAAGGTTCCTTGCATTATCGATATAGCTAGGCTGTCAAAGGGCGTACTTCTAACCGCATACTACACGTTCCTGGCCAAAATTCCCAAATATGTCATATCAGTGAAGTAGATCATATTCGAAGGAGTATCTTTTTTATTTCTTTCTAAAGAGAAGACTTTAAGAGAATACGCCAAAGAGAAGACTTTTTCCGATCTTGGTCAACAAAAAAAGCAGTAAGCAAATTAATATTTTGACAAGTCAAAATATCAAAAAAATTTTAGCTAAAATCTCAATTTGAACTAAAAATTAGTCAAAAACTTGAAAAGTTGGAATACTAGTGGCTTTACTAATTTTTCTACTAACTTGTTTTTACATACAAACAAATAAAATTCATAACTTTTTATGAAAAAGTTGATATATTTTTTAAAAGTTCATACTATTTATGAAATATACCTACATAAGGTACATAAAAATCCCAGTATTATTGCAATTTATGCAATTTTTTCTTAAATAAAAGGATTTTGTACATTGGCAAAATTTTTAAGTACTTTTTCATAAATCTTAAGTGTTTCTACAATATATTTTAATAACCTTGTCATAATTTACGAGACTCAAACTTTCACAGTATTTTTTTATGAACTGTTCATAAATGTTATGAAAAAGTTCCTAAATTTGTACATTGGAAATTGTTTATAGATTATTCATAAATAGTATGAATTTTTTTTTTGTGTGTATAAGTTTACTGGAATTATGGTTACTTTTATGTAGTAAATAGCATAAACTTTTAAATATTTTGGGAAAATTTCACAATTTTATGGGTGAACTTACAGTAGTGGTCAAAACATTTGGAACTGAGATCGCATTTGTTGTTGATTTTGAAACTTTTTTCAGTATTGAATGGTGTACGAAGTTCCTGAAATGGATTTTGTGAACAATATAACATATACAAAATATATCACCTGACACTTTTTGGGATATATAAAAATATGTAAATTTTTGCCAAAAATATTCCCAGAAATTGTTAAACTTGGAACGCCTCTGTTACCACCCCGAAATGATTGACTGACATATTGATGTTTTAACAAAGAAATTACAGTCTGCCATAACATGAGTGATGAGTATGTGTTATGGATTTTTGTTGGTGGTTGTCATTGTTTGTTTTGACATGACAAAGTCTATTGGGAAAGAAGCAGAAGCATAGTAGCCAACATATGCAAATATTTGACCAAACAATAAACATTGGACAAAAAAACTGAATATTTGCTCTTTTACATTTATGCAGGCTTTAGTTATTTTTATGTGTTTTTAATATGGTTGATGAATTTTTGTTATTCAAATGTTAAACGATACATGTGAAAAATATAAAAAAAAAAGAAAATAAGTACGAGAATTCGTATTTTAATATGCACATGAATGCATGACAGATTGTGTTTGTGCATGCATAGTAATATAGTCTCGTCTTCTTTTAAGGTCTGTTTGCATATTCTATTCTCATCATCATCATCATAATAGTAATGATGATGATGACGACGATGATGACAATCTGTGATCATGCCACACACGAATTATTTACCAACGACAAATACTGCATAATAACAAAATGCTGACATTAACAACAACAAAACAGAATAATAACACTACTCAACAATTTTCAATTTTTTGCAAAACACTGTCTTTGAAATACATATTCTTTAAAAGCCACGTTGGCAACGCCTAGAAGACATCCTTGACCATACGGGTACATGACCCATAGTAAATCGTTGAAGTGAATTTGGCGACAGTCCAAGCAAATCGTTGACGACTTCTGCAAACAAATGTCCTCAAAATCGTACACAAAGATCTGAGAGACATTTCGCTCACATTGTCGTTGACTATCACATGGACGACAATACCCAGGAAAAAACTATTATTCCAAAAAGAAGGTCATGCCCACACTTGCTTACATATCTCATTGCCAAATTAGTAACTGCAATAATCAAACACATTCCAACGATAGAGTAAAAAAAGCAAGTAGTATTATAACCAATTCTTTAAATTTAAACCAGAAAGCATGAACTAAATAACAAAATAATTATTTACTTAAAAAAAAAAATAACAATGTGATTAACTTATAAGAGGGCGGATCAATAAGTCCGTGACTTTTGGCAAAAAAAAATTTATTTTCAACAAAAAAAAAATTATTTCTAATTTTAGCTCAATACACTTAGTCCAATGTTTCTCTAATTTTTGCATCCCTTCCAAATAATAGGATTTTCGAGGTCCATAAAATAGGCATTTGTTTCATCAACAATTTTATCGTTGGAGCTAAATCTCTTTCCACCGAGCATTTCTTTAGGTTTGGAAGTAGGAAATAGTCACTGGTGTTAAATCCGGAGAATATGGCGGATGAGGTACCAATTATTAGCCCAATCAATGGAATTTTTCCATTGAGACTCCACACAGGTGCTCCCGTTCATTATCTTGATGAAAAATAACTTTTTCTTAGCTATATGAGGTCGTTTTTTTCAATCCTCGTTAAATCGGTTCAATAAGTTGGCCCATCTTGTAGACAGCTTTCTTAAACTCAACTGATTACTTAAATCGAAACCACACTGCCATTTGAAATGCATATGGCATCAACAATTTCACGCAATTTTACTCTTCGATCGGCCAACACAATATCGTGGATGTTTTCTACATTTTCGGGTGTATTGACCTCAATTGGCCGTCCAGAACGTTCAGCGTCATTTGTACTTGTGCGACCACAATGAAAGTCAGTAAACCACTTTTTTACCATTGAAATCGATGGTGCAGAGTCCCCATAGAGAGTGGCAAATAATAATGTTTAACGAGCCCTCGAAATTCTCTTTTTTCCATTATTAAAAAATCCACGTGGTTTGTATGTTTTGAACAACTGTTAAATGCAAAGTAAATGACGGAACTTGCTCAAAATTTGACAGTAGTCTATTAACAGGTGGTACTTGATGGGAGCAGTGTTGCATTTCATATAACTACGAGAGAAGTTCGAAAAGTCATGGACTTATTGATTCGCCCTCTTATACAAAAAAAGGGGGTGAATGTAGAAATCGAATCATATTATGGTAGTTTAAGAGCATCATACTATAATTCTAAATGGCGTTGAAATCGTCTTACGTAATCATAATATTATCATCCAGAATCATATGTATGATAATTAAGATTATAATGTGATCATTTTATGTCCGCTATCATGTGCAATTATATTTTTTTTGTCTGCGTGTAAAAACCGGATATTTTAGAAATTACAAATGACAAAAACTTTTTTTTAGCCTGAATTTGATTCAACATAAATAGGTCCATTAAAATTGATGCGTTTAAAAGCAATTTTTTTTGGCCGTTAAGTAGTGTTTATTGAATAGTTAGCTGCAGAAAACACAACAGAAAGCAAAAGAATTTAAAAATCCAACAATACTTGTTTTACAAATAATTCAGATATACTGATGGTTATTATCACCATGTCAAAGTCAACCCTATTTTTTTTTTTTTTTTTGGAAATACATAATGAATAAATCATTTTTCTTTTAGTTATTTAGGCTTAAATTTTTAGCATGTCGATGGTCATAAGTTGATAACAAGAGTTAAAATCGCTGCTTGAGTTAACACAGAAAAAACTTACATGGAGTTTCAATTAATATATTTGTTAACTATATTACTTAAAAGCTTTATTGAATTTGGCCTTACTAAATAACTATAGTATCAATTGAAATAATTTGTAACTACACAGCAAAAAATTTCCAAAAAGGTAAGCGGGTTTGTAATCAAGCATTTTTGGGCAGAACACATTCCTTACTAGATTACCTACTCGATTCTTTAACAGGGCGTGAGACTAAAATAATTGATTCTTTAGAATTGATTATTTTTTTTACCGAAGAACTATTTACTTTATATTTTTAAGAACTACATACATTTTTTAATAAAGAAATAGTT
>CM037854.1:211376487-211449639 GCA_021234595.1 Delia radicum
TTTCTTAGAAAGTCAATGAAGTCATTAATATTTGGCTATGAGTACTGAATATTCAATTATACATACGGAATTAAAGAAAATACATGTTGTCACAATTGAATTTATTAAGTAGATCGAACCGAATTTAATTAAGTAATACACCATATCCAATGTTTTATTTTTATTTATTAAAATAAATATACAGTCAATATAAATATGATAGAAATAAAGAGTAGACCGGTCTACTTGTAAAAACCCGTCAGCGCGATTAGAACAAAGTACTTTTTGCAAAAGTATATGTTTTCAAGTACAAAAAGTATATGTTTTCAAGTACATATTTCAAAGAAACTATCATTTTTCAAAAAAAAAGTAACTTTTTCACACAAAAATATAATTTTTCAAAAAATACCTTTTCGAAAAACTAAACTTTTTCAAAAAAAAAAATCTTTTTTCAAAAAAAATACTCTTTTTTTTTTAAAAAAAAGCATCGTTAGTATATCTTTTTTTTAAAAGTACAATTTTTCCCAAAAAGATACATTTAAAACAATGTCACTTTTCCCAAAATAGTATCTATTCTCAAAATAAGTACATTTATAAAAATAGTACATTTTTCCAAAAAAAGTAAATTGTTCCAAACGGGCTACCTCTCCAGAAAAGTATCTTTTTCAAGCAATAACCATTTTTAATAAAAAACATCCTTTATAAAAAAATATCTTTTTCCAAAAAGAACCATTTAAAAAAATGTCTTTTCTTTAAAAAAGTACGTTTTTAAAAAAAGTTAGTTTTTCAATAAAAGTGACTTTTTTAAAAAAAGTACCATTTTTAAAAAGGGAGTTTTTTTTGTGAAAAAGTATTGTTTTGAAAAGGGGTACTTTTTTTTGAAAAAGGTACTTTTTTAAAATTTACTGTTTTGAAAAAATACTGTTTTGAAAAGATACTTTTTTCAAAAATATACTTTTTTTAAAGATGATACAATTTTGAAAGGTTAGTTTCTTCAAAAAGAGTACTTTTTTTTTTGAAAAAATATACTAATTTTTTATATTTTTTTTAGTCATTTTTTTTTTAAATGTGATTTTGTGTTTAAAATGACCGGTTTTTACGAGTAGACCGGTTCTACTTGGTTTTCGGTGTAGCCAGGTTTTCTGGGATTCCCGTGTTTTTCGTTCTACCCGGTTATTTCGGTCTATCCGGGTAAACCGAAGACCGGGAAACCCGGAATAACGGTCTAGACCGTATGGCTCTACTTTAAAATTATAAAACATCTTTTCGAAACTGCGCTAGATAGAGCAATATCGTTACTAAGTAGTTGTGTTAACATGTTAGTTTTCTTCAATTTTACCCCATATTGAAGCACCCGTTTTTATAATTTAAGAAGAAAAATGTTGCGCATTCTAGTAATCCGTTCGTACAAATATATTTTCAATTCTGAAAGAAAAACGAGCAACTACAATAATTTTCTTTGTACACAAAATTTAAGCTTACCACATCAGCATATTCTTCTTGTTTTTTGCAACTATTCCATCGTGTTTGTTTAATTTTATTCCGTATTTTCTAAGAATTTAAAATTTTTGTTCTGTTTTACTAAAAATTTTTTTGTTTCAATTTTCTTTTTGTTATTTTAAATAATTAATTTGACATCAATAGCAAATAACCAATTATTTTTTTCAGAACAAGGTATGATAGTTACGGCAATTGGGAGCAAGGGTTATAGTTATAATAAACGGCTGTGTGTTTACTGAAGATTTTTTTTTTTATAGTTGCATCGACTAGTAGTTTTCCCAACCATATTTAAAATTTATAATTAGGGAAATCAACCAATTGTCTGTCAATAAGAAAGTTAGTTGTTAAGGTAATTTTTAAACTTGCACTAGACAAGCTAACTGGTCCTGATTAACATTTGTATGCACTCACAGCTAAAATATTTGTTTAACAACTTAAATAATGTAATATCGAACGAATTCCAACTGATCTTTTCCCTGTGTGTATCTTTCAAAAGCAATGCAATAAAAAAAATTATATACGGTCTTATGTTATATATATTTTAGTATAAGAGGGTTTATGGTGTCATTTATTTTTATATATTTCTTATGTGGTAACATATATAACGATATATTGTTAAATATTAACTTTTTTTTCAATCAAATTATAATAATTGTTACCTGAAGAAGCCACCCCAATGTGGAGACGAAATAGTGGAAATAAATAATACTTAATAAATTAATGATCTTAAGCTCGTTTAAAATAAGAAGAATTAAATAAAAAGAGATCAAAGAAAACTTAACATTGTTAAATATTAACCTTTATAAATAATACATTAACCCTCTAATGCCTGAATTTTGTTTTTGCAATGAAATTCATACCATGTGTTCGTCTCGAAAATAAATAATAATTGCTTTTACAAAAACGATTTCGCCGCCTACTTAAGGCGATATGAGCAAACAAAATTTTAAATCCATCTCGAAAACTAATGCAAGTAAAACAAAGTTTTTACCAAAAATTATTGTTAAAAATATTTTACTTTTAAGTTTTAATAAATTAAAACCAAAAGTTTATTTTTCGATCTTTTATCATAAATTATGATGTGAGCAAGATTATTCAAGTTCAAGATCATTTGTTTTTTGTTAAACAAAAAACCGTGCAACGATATTTATTAATCAAAAAATCTTCATCCCGCAACTTAATGCAGATTTTAATCTTTTGGTTTAACAAAAAACAAATGATCTTGAACTTGAATAATCTTGCTCACATCATAAAAAATTATTGTTCTTACAAAGATATAACAACAATCCAAAATAAACTTTTTTGTGCTTCTTTTGAAGAAGATATGGAGGTTTTCGCTTTTTGAAAAAAAGCGAAATTGGGCGAAAAAGTGATTTAACTTCAATATATGTAAACTAAAATTTAACACTTTGCTACTACTACTTATTAGTAGTTTAAAAGTTAAGATGATGTCCTTTTGAGATATCCTGGTAAAGTCCTGTATGTCCTTGGACGAAAGTAAGGACTCATTATTAAATATAATGCTGTAATCTTACCTAGGATTCATTATCAAGAGTTTTATTCAAATTTAATTTGTTTTTTAGATTTTTGAAGTCTTAGCTATTTAAAAAATAATTATTTTTTGAATTTTTACAAAATTTGGATTTTGAAGTTTTATCGCGCTTCAACAGTGCACGGGACGCGAAAATTTTTTTTCCCAAAACATTTAGCTAAATTAGTTCTATATCGAAATATGTCAATTTCTAAGTATAAAACCTTCATTCGACGCATGTGTGCTCAATTTAATTAAGCGTGACAAAAGGCAGCCTCAGGCATTTGAGGGTTAAACATATATATGCTAAATATAATAAGATATGATAGATCGATTTTCATATATAACACCACATTCTCATATCGCCACCTAAATTACAAAAGGACATAAATAACTTATTTACTTTTTTACAGGATAAGCACAAAACGTTCTGAGATATTTTACCAATATCGTTAACAAAACTGATACTTTTAATCATAGAACCAAACAATTTTGTGGAGAAATGTAGTTCATGGCAGTGCTTAATAATCAATCTAACCTACTTCAATATTTTACAGGGCAACCAAAAAAATGTGCGAAAACAAAAGCATATAAATTTAAACTTTATTTATTTATTTATAAAACCGCTGTTTTTTATCGTACAAGTCCAAAATTTTCTGTAGGCATGCAGTTCAGCCAAATGAATCATAATCATCAATAAAACCTGTTTTGAAAACTTTTTTAGTTAAGCCCTTTTGCATTTTAGGTGAGGATATATAACATAATATGTAATCATATATGGTCACATATAATTTTATTATAATTTAAATTATCCTATTATATACTGTCTTATAAAAAATATTTTTGTATGTTTTATGAGCTATGCTTATATATGGTGCCATACGAATAATGCACTTCAAGATATAATTATATATGAAATTAAGATTAGCAATTTAGTTTGAGATATAATTATGTATGGTCCAACATTATTAATATTTTCCATGAGTAGAAGACATAATTATATATTGTAATATATAACACCATATGCACTTATATATGCACAGAAGTTTAAATTGTTTTTCTTTAATTTTTTTCATATTGTCATTAAAAATAATATATGTCATGTGATACATGTAAATCCAATTTAATCTCAAAATATCTCATTCTGTCCTCCAAAAAACTACTTCTCTTTTTGGATCTAAATTCATGTCACGGAATTTTTTGGGATCCATCAGGATCTTAAATTACATATTTTTGAATGCCCCAATTTTGAGATAAATTTGAATTATTAAGATAAAATTTAATTAATAAGATACAATTTTAATTAATGAGATAAATTTTAATTAATAAAATTTTAATTAATGAGATAATTTTTATTAAAAATAATTAATACAGTAATATATTTAAGGGATCTAATCCGATACCTCAATTTGGATACCTCAATTTTGAGATAAACTTGGATAACAGTAAATATCGGTCAATATCAAATGAGATCTGATTTTTTATTTGAACTGTAACTTTTTTTATTTGATCGGGCATTTAACTCCTTTAAAGGTTAAACTCAATCAATCTTATCACTACTGCCAAACAAAAACTTAGTTTTTTCCATTAATTATGATGTGAGCAAGATTTTCATTTTTTTTTCTTCATTTTTTTCAACCAATATGAATGCTACTGTGATAAATGACTCAACTATTTTAAGAAAATAATTCATTTATTATTAACATAATAATCTCTGATTAAACAATAAACTTCGTGATCTTTACAGTAGCTGGCACTTTACTTCATAACACTCCTAAAACCCATTTTTTTTAACAATATCTTTGTATAAAAACTGTTTATAAAAAAGAAATAGAACATATAAATCAAAAGATCTTGTAAAACAATCAAATTGTATGATTTGTTAAATAAAAGGGAATGTGCCCAATTGTGGCCTGGTTTCTAAGGGGACCTTTCGTTTTTTTTTTCTTTTTTTTTTTTTTTGATGTTGTGGCATTAATATGTAAAAGCTGTCAACTGCCATCGAGTTTAATTTCCACTATCAATATTTGAAAAATGCTTCGACTTGAGCGCACTCCTTTTTCTTGGATTTATTGTGTCAACTCAGTCGACTTTTTGTAAACTGTAAGAATTTTATTTCCAATTTTAATAAAACTAATTGATTCCAAAAACAAATAAAATGAATTTAACAAAAATGTAGCAAATCAAATTTTCATAATATTCGATACAGTGGACCTTTGACATATTTTTGTTATGATTTTTTCTAAATTTTAGTCTCTTTACATTATTTACGCAGCACTTTAACTACTTTTATCTATTTTGGAAATATTTTCAACATGTTTTACAACAAAAAAGATCGTCAGTTTACCGCAATTAAAAAAGTTAGCATCACATATGGTAATCCCTTTTTAATAAACATATACAAAATAAATTTTAATTTATATACAAATTCTAATGTATTTTACCTCATTTTCTAACAATTTTATGTGCTTCTGGAGTGTTTTTAATTTAAGTCCATGTACCCTAAACATGTTTCCTAATGTGGACCACTTGAGTTGTTTTAAAACATTGTAGTATAACTTTTTTAAAAAGTTGCAACAAGAAAATGATATGTGGCCAAAAATTGACCAATGAGTTGGACTTTAAGCTGATATATTTGTATGTTGAATATTCCACTTATTTGTTATTAGTTTTTTTTATAGCCCAAATCCAGGTGTAGAGGCAGATTAGGATACATTCCCTTATAATAGCATAAAAAATGCGTATCATATAAAACCTGTCAAATCTTAATTTAAAAATTGTATATACTCTAGATCTATTTGATTTTGACCGAAATAATTTTTATGTTTTAATAATTTATGAGTAGCCGCTTATGAGCCTGTTATAATTTCAAAATAATGATAAGATCGATGAGGATGTAATGACTGTCAAATTGGATTGTTAGTTTACCTAGATTTTTTTTAACATTTAAGGTGTTACCAAAAGCATTACAGTTGTTGTTTGGCATTTATTGCTTTACACTGACTTGGCATAATTATTTAAATAGTTTAAAGAAATAATATAATGTAGGGTAAAGATCCTCTGAGAGACACTATATAGTTTTGTTCATAACGAGACCTAAATTGCTATCGTTACGACAATGCTATTTACAAATACTATACGAAAGAAATTTGTGTTTTTTACCAAAAATGGTTATCACTATATGATATGGTCGTAATTAAACTTCGAAAATTGGACGACAATCGTCGATCGTCTTACAGAATGTCTACCCAGTTTTTTGGTTGTAAAGGGTCTGCCAAATACTTTTTTTTTTTGAACTTCTGAACCAATTGGACTTTGTATGGCGTCATACCAAGGTATTTATGCAAAATTCGTCTCAATGATGTCTCCGAAATGTTCAATTGTTGAGAACGACGGTGAATTGAAGTTGATGGCGCTTCACGGACACTTTCTGCCACAGCAGACCCTTTATAATCTATCAAATTTCATTGAACTTGGTATTTATATTCTCCTGGTAAATATAGAGTTTATGTATTTTTTGTATTTCACAAATTCATTATAGTTTGCGTTTAATTATTACTCCAAGTGGGGGGTTTTTCACTCATTTGTACTCCTAGAATATTATGTAGGTAAAGACAATTGCAAATGTAATTAAAAACAAATGAATGTCCCTTAAAGAAAAGACGACTCACATTTCAGTAAATTCAACTAACATTGTCATTAGTTTTTTAATGTTCTAAAAATGAATTAGTAAAAAATCAACAAACATTTATTTTTTTTATTTTTTTAAATATCAAAAAACTACTATAAAAAATGAATGTAAAATCATAAAACAGTTATTTGATGTGGTTTGTTTTTTTTTAATAAAGTACAAGGTTAGTAAAAAATTAATTTGTTCTACAAATGACTGACATTTTCATTAAAAATAAAAGAACTGTATTACAACCAAAACAACTACAAATTTTTAATGCAGAAGTTCCCTGAGTGTAAGAAATTTACAATGTTTTAATAATTATAACTTTCGAACGATGCAACAGAAAAATACAAATTTAGTATTATTTTAAAGTATGTTGCACAAAAATTTGTTTATTTTGTAAAAAGGATAACTAAATTGAGGAAAATGTCCCTAATTTACGAATATCTCAAAAATGCCAAAATTAATCTTTCTGAAATATATTTTGCAAATAACTCAAATGCCACTTACAACATATAAAAATTTCAATTTGGGAATCAGTGGGCGTCAGAAGTCAAAAGTTTTCAGAAAGTATCTTTGATATTTAGTATAAAATTTTTAGATTCGCGTAGTACCATACGATAAATTTCTATATTTTCTGCCACACATGGAAAAATTGATATGCATGTTAGAGCGCAGACCTCAGATCCTCGATATCGTATCATATGTTCTGTCGAAAGAAAATCTATAGTTACATTTTTAAACAAATTTTATAAATATTTGTATTCATGCCAATATGAATATCAGACGAAGGACAATTATTTCTACTATTTCAGAATTTTTTTTTTTTTTCTAAATTTTCAGAACCACCTATTTTAAAAGTGCCCTTCTAAAACTATAAACCTTCAACTGATTTAAATAATTTCGTCAAAATAAAAAAATCATGTTGAAGGTTTGACTACACTGTAATATATTTGTATAGTATATACTTTAAATAAAAAAAATGCATTTTTATGCATATGCAATTTTTAGATGCATTTTCATTCTCTCCCATATATATTTTTTAAACATTGAGAAATCTTTATTTGTGTTAAACTAATGTGAGGAGTATGCTGGTGTCATTACTTGTAGTCCACTGCACAATGGTAAAATGTAGCAAAAAATAAAAAAAAAATTTGTTTTTTTTTAGAAACTTATAATCCAAATAAAAAGAATCAGCCATATTTGTTATTGTGAGTGGGCGATAATAAGTTTTATGATATATAAAAGTTACAACTTTTCTTATATCGATTTCCAAATTAAAAAAAAAAAAAAATATTTTGAAACTATTAAAACAAATTTGGATATGGCAATCGTTGTGAATTTAGTTTTTTTCTAAATTTGTTTCTATATCAAAATTAGTTTTGGTTTTAATCATTTTATAGCAATTTAAAGTTTCGACTACTTATTTCTATGACTGGTGGTTATGTTTTGGATATCTTTTTTTTGTCATTTTCTAACCTTAATAATTATCATATCATATACTAATTGTTTGTTTTTATATAAAAAAAAAAAAAAACAATAAAACGGAAACAGTGTTTTATTTTACTCGATAGTAATTATAAAAAAATTCGGTCGAGCGTAGTGATATGGTAAACATAACTGCAAATGCCAAAAGATGTAACCGAATAATATGGTTGGTACGTGTAACTACCTTAATTCGCTTGGCAACAAATTCGGTTCTCACAACGAATCTGTTCTCTGTGTGTACATTTGCAGTGGTGTACAATTTGGGTATGTTGCCTTTGAAACCATCATAATATATAATTTATAAAAAGGGGCGTCACTTTTGACATAAATTTTTAAACCCTGAACTCGAAACGCAAAAAAATTGTAAAAAATTGTAATTTAGTTAATATATTTGCTGAAAATCATAAAACATATTTTTGTGATTCTTTTAAAAATAACTTACAATAATTACGAAATATAAAAATTTTCATTTTCCCACTTTGACGACATGAATTAATTTAATATCTGAAAATATATAGAAATAATAACATAACATAAGAAATAATATAACAAAAATTTTCTTTCAACTACTTACATCAATGGTTGTCTAAATGATGCTTTCTTTTAAAGGACGCAACTGCCGAAGATAATTATAGAAACGAAACGAAAAAATAAACAAAAACAAACGAAAAGAAAGAACAACCCTTTTTTTTGCAATACGAAAAAGGAACCATAAAAATCTACCTAAGATGTGTGTCTTTGTCTTTCGCTTTACTCTGTCTACATGTCTTTATATGTTTGTTTGTTTGCAATTTCACCACTATAAACATTTAGTTTAGAAATACATATTAAATTTAAATATTTTATTTTGTCTTTTATTTAATTAATAGACAATTATTTTCACAAGCCGGTGACAACGCAAAATTTAAGTTGTTTTAATCCTCAATTTTGTTTTATGTATGAAAAACAGATTCAAAAGTCTTCCATGGTTGATTTTTTTATATGTCTTATTAGAGTTGTACTTTTTAGTATCATTTTCCTCTTCTCTACTACATCTTGACATGCCGCGACATCTGCTTCATTCTGCGTATATCTTTCAATCTGGTTGTCGTCCATACTATTATCAGCACATTTTTTTTTAGCAAAATTAATTAGTAAAACAGTATAATATTAGTAAAGCATTAGTATAAAACAGTTAAGTGCTGAATAAGTATAACAAAAATTTTAGCTGAAAACACAATGGTATACCTGATTTACAAGACGTTTTATTAACTTTTCTACTAACTTATTTTTTTGAGTGTACACCAGTCACATGAAAATTTTTTTCCTACTAGTTCTGTTGAATATCACATAAATTCAAAAATGGTCATACTTTGACACTACCCTGCTTCTAACTTGTCCCGTAGCATATTCATTTCCGTGTAAATGGTGATAGGTTACCTTGGTCAATTTATTCGATACGTCACACAGTGCTCCACAGGTAGCAAATTGTCACTTCCTATGACAAGCCCATGTTAAAAGTACCGGTCACTTTATATAACAGAACCGAAACTAGGACAGGTTCATACACATAAAGTTCTAGTCACATGACCACACCAGTGACTGATCCATTTCCCACAAGGTATATTTACATTTCATAAGGATTAATACACTCACAAAAACTTTTCAAAAAAATCGACAGTTATTTAAAAATGTAATCGGTAAAGTTGTTTTAATGGAATATACAGTTAAATTAGCAAAGAAATATATTTTTTAACTTTCTGTCTGTTATTAAATAAACAAAATTAACAAAAAAACGGACTTTCGGTAATAGTTAAAATATTCAGTTTAAAATTTTCTATTTAAAATAAAAAGTTGTTATATTATATTGAGTATTGAAATACACGAAAAAAATCTATTGTTTTTATGGATTTTGTCAATTAATTTAACAACAGTTGAAAATAAATTAAAAAATACAATTGTTTTAAACGAGAAGTAAGTAGTCTTGTTTTTAACTGATTTTCAGTTAATTTATTGTGTATATTCAGTAGTCTTTAACGAAAAATTATTGTGAGTGTTGTGAATATATTCGGCCATATAAATGTTAATTAAAAACAATGAGGTCAGCTCAATGCAAACAATTTCTTGAGTCATATTTATTATAAGAAGACGTTATCTATGGATTGACAAAATACCATAAGATTGATTACTTAATTATATATGTTATAATTGATCGATTTATATAAATATATATATATATATATAATTATTCATAGTTGTCAATATTTAATTAAAGAGTATTGCGCAATAATTTAAATATATTAAAAGCCCTCATAACATACATAAATAAATTTATCACACGGTTTTTTTTAAAAGAATTCAAAACAATTATTTTTCAAACTTTTAAACTAAAAAATTTATAAATATTCCCAATGCCCAAAGACACCATCATACAATATTTATAAACAACAGCATTACAAGAGATAACAATCAATTTTTTTTATTATGCTGTTGAGTTGTTAGTTTTAAATTGATTTTTTTTTTTAATTTTTTCATTTTATTCTCATAAAACTATCATTAATATTATTTTGATACACAAAAGTTGTCAATCGTACTGTGGACAATTTCGTTCGGTTTTTTTTTTTATTATTTCTTTTTCAAAAAAAAAAAAAAAAAAAAAAACTTCAATTGTGCCTTGTTGCATACATAATTGAATTAAAACAATTTACTACGTTTTTAAATATAAAAATAATAAATTCTATTAACCCTTTTTTAAAGTTGTCTCATAATTTTTTTATGGGTTTGTCAGTATTTTGTGTATTTTTTTTTTTTTTTTTTGTAAAGATTTCTTTTTTAATTTTTAAAATTGTTTTGAAAACCACCCATATTTTATACAACCCGTAATTTGGTATGCATTTGACGTTGTTAAAGCGACACATTTATTTAGATTTTCATTGATGATAATGATTGAAATAAATCGATTCAATTGAATTTTAAACAATACAAATGTTTTGAATTTTAATTTTATTATTTTTTTTTTTTTGTGACGATTGCTTATTAATGATTTTTATTTTGGTATTTACATGTAATAAGTTTTTTTTCTTTTGTTTTAAAGAATTAATACTTATGTAATTGGGTTACAATTGTGTTAGTTTCCGATTAGACAAGAAAATAACCGTTAAAGAAAATATTCAAATTATAGGTTCAAATTTAATTTTGATAATTTTTTTTGTTGCTTTATACAGATTTTATTGATAAGATTTCACAGCGAGGAAATAATTTGTTTGAATTGACACTTTTGTTTTTAAAAAATTATTATTTTTTTTACTAAAGGGTCCGTCATCTAACGTTTTTTTTTCAACTAGTGCTTTTTTCGTGAATGGTAACACTTAGCTCATGTCTGATTTGACAGATAATTAGTTTTATCCTTCCGCTGAACGAATATGGTCCGTATGTTCGTTATCTTGTGAAAAAAGTGAAAGAAACTGGCATCCTCATTGATAAACCAAAGCGTGAAAAGCCAAAAACAGTGCGTACACCTGAGAATATTGCTGCTGTGGCAGAAAGTGTGCGTGAAGCGCCATCAACATCAATTCACCGTCGTTCTCAACAATTGAGCATTTCGGAGACATCATTGAGACGAATTTTGCATAAAGACCTTGGTATGACGCCATACAAAGTCCAATTGGTTCAGGAGTTCAAAAAAAAAAAAGTTTTTTGGCGGACCCTTTATTTATATCATTCCACTATTCCCTTTTTATAACTGAATTATGAAAACTGTGGCTATTTGTTCCCAATAGGAACTACAGGACATACTATATGTATCGGCCATTCCACAACCAAACTGTGACATTGGGTTTTCCGATTTCAATTAAGTTTTTTATTCAGAAACTTTATGGACATACTGACTTAAATATATTTATCATAAAGATTGTCGTTTTTAGTTTTTAGTTTTTCAAATTTAAAAATTTATTTTTTTTTTGAAAATGAAAAAGTGTGTACACCATGCTGTAGCCGATGTTGTGCTGAAACCGAAAAATGTTTCCTCAGGTCATTTCGAAACAAAAACGTTCCGCGTCGAAGCCGATTTCTGAAAGTCTTTTAAGATTTTTTTTTTTATTTTTTCAAAATTTTACCGAAACAGGGCATTGCCATATAATCGCTTTCGTTTCTGATTGGCAAGTTTCTGAACTGCATTACCAAACACATTGCAATGAGTCAGTAAAAGAAGGAAACAGTTGTGTAACCAATTCTTAAAGTAAGAAAGCGTTTTTAAATATAATTAGTTCTTTTACAAACTAACAAACTATTTGTAACTTATATTTGTGATAAGTTTAGTTCAATTTGTAACCAATTACCATTTTGTTATAAAAACTCTTATTAGAACTAGTTACCCAATAAGAAATGAGAAATTATTATAATTAAAAAAATGCTCATTAATATTTTAGCCAAAAATACTTAGTTTTGTAATAAAAGAAGTGCTTCTTAAAAAAATACTTACAATTTTAATAAAAGAACTCCTTCTTTTTTTAACAAACGAAGTAGTTCTGAAAAAAATAAGGGTAACTGGTTCTTGTAAAGAAAAATATAATCAAATCTAAAGAATCAATTCTTTTCAGTCTCACGCCCTGTTAAAAGGATCAGGTTGGGAAGGCATTCTAACCAAAATTCCTGATTACAAAACCGATTACCTTTTTGAAAATTGTTTGCTGGGTATAATCAAAATCACAATCTAAAAACTATTTTTTTTAAGTGAAATTAACTTAAGATTAAGAGTTCGTGTTGATTTGCATTGGGGGAAAATATCTTGTACGACTTTGATGGCGCGTTCCGCACAAATGTTGCTGCGTTGTGTTTTTGGAATTCTTGATTCATCTTTCACCCAATGTCTTAGAAAGCATTTCTGAGCATTAGTAAAGCCCGATAATGATTTGTTTAAGGCTTCGAAGTCATTTTTATTGTAACAATGGTCTGAAAACCAAATGTTGTACCAAGGGCCACATATAAATTCGCATATTGCATATAATTTGCTACGATATTTTGGAATTAGTATGTAAGCTAGAGTCGCAAGAATTGCTCTAGAATTCCATCTAGCATTATTAATCGGTGGTATAGTTTTAAAGTTTATGAATGGACATATTTTTATTTTTGTAGAACTTACTGATCCCAAACTTAATTGCATTTAACGCGGAACCTTTTTTAACGATATCGAAAATCTAAAGATGCAGTTCTTATTGTTTTTTTATGCATGGATAGGGACATTTTGATATTTTAAAAATTGTAAAAAAGTTGTATCCCTAGTTACTATGTAGGTAAGGACCACTGCAAATGTAGTTAAAAACAAATGAGATTTCACTTAAAGAAAGAACGACTTACATTTGAGTAAATTCAACAACGATTGTCATTTCTTTTTCAATGTTAAAAAAGTGAACCACAATTGTAGTAAAAATGAACCACATGTTAGCAAAAAATAAACAAACATTTATTTTTATTTTTTTTTAATAACAAAGAAACTATTGTAAAAAATTAATGTAAAATCATAAACAGTCATTTAATGTGGTTTGTTTTTTTTTTAAATAAACTACAATGTTAGTAAAAAATTAAATTTCTAAACTGACATTTACATTAAAAAAAAGAAACTGTATTACAACCCAAACAACTACATATTTTGAAAACACAAGTTCCCTGAGTGTAAGTCTTCGTATTTTCCTTAATATCGATGGGATCATCACCGCTTAAATTGCATTGAAATGGTACGTGGCCGAACACTGTCGATTTAATAAAAGAACGCATATTTGCAAAATAAGGAATTTTCAACAAATAGTTCCACATTCCTTTTTTGTGTCCCGGGGCTTAACTATTTTTAATGATTTTTTTTAAAAAAGCTTATAGCAATTCGTTATTTGTTTTATTTATGTTTCAGATTTATTAAGATTAAATTTAAAAAATGTAATTTTAAGGAACACTTTGAACGTGTCTGTTTTAAAAACAATACATTTAAAATTGTGGAGTGTTCTGTAGGTGAAAGATTAAATAATCTACTGAAATATTCTGTTTTAAAAATTTGAATGTTTAACCCTTTTCAGCACACGTCTTGCCATCGAATATTAGATTTTTATAGAAATAAACATGAATGTTAAATGGATTAAAAATTTAATTTAAAAACTTCTTTTTTTAAGTATATTCGTTTATCTTTCATGTAGAGTAGAAATCCTAAAAATTAAATATAAAGTTTTTAAAGACAGACATTATTTAATCTAATTTTTTAATATTGAAAAAAAAATAAATTTGCGATATTTTTTCAATAATTCGTTAGATAAACACCGGGAACACAAAAAAAACGAGTGTTGTTTTTTTGTAAAAATTACATACATATCGTTTTTCCAATCGATGAGTGGCCAAATTTTAAAACAGTGCATTTAAAATAGAAATTGCACAAAAAATGCATTTCTTTTTTACTCTGAAAAAAAAACATCATTCAGCAGTAAAAAAAGTAGGGAGTATACTATTCCAGTGCAATTAAAATGGTCATAGTCCCATGAATATTAATTAAAATACGAATATTCAAATTTACACACGTTTTTGCATTTTTCTCATTTTTCAAAAAAAAAATTAAATCGCGCAGAAAATCGTGGATTTTCAGAAATTTGATATACTAAATACGCTAATCTTTAAGTGGCACCATAGCGATTCCAAATGCAAATTTTAATTGAAATCGAAAGCCAGAAGGTCAAAAAATTTCCTTTTTTGGCCGGTCTTCGGTGGAGCAACCGATATATATTATACAAACTAATTTTGGACAATGACTGAAGAGTTTGTAAAACAAATTTTTATCAAAAACTCATTTGAATGATCTTCAATAGTGCAGTTTAAAAACATGATTTAATCAATTTTTAACCCTAGAAAGCACAATGGTTGCTTTGGAAAGCATGAAAATGAATTTGAGTCAACCACTGTCTCTGATAATTTTTGCTTTAGATGTCACTATACAAAGTTTTTTTATCTATTGATTTTAAAATTAACTATCAGTATATTTATTAGAATATTGTTCTACCTGAAGTCCAAATATTAGTATGATATATCATATTAGATTTAATTTTTTGTTTTAAAAAAATTTCATAATTTTCATTATAAATAGATTTCATTTATTGCTTTTTAAAAAGTTTAATAATTTTCATTAAAGAGAACACAGTTGTTTCATGGGCACCGCAGTAATCCTCAGTTATCCGCTATAAGAAAACAATTATTGGCTTTACTCATACCGATACATTACATACAGTCGACAAAATAAACTTTACTAGAATTGTGTCTGCTTTTTGTATATAAAATGGCTGCTTTGGTAAAGGAAAACAAATCATAGTTTTCTTATTACACATAACTAAGGATTAGGGTGATACCTATGAAACAATTGTATTGAATGTTATGAAAATTATCAAAATTTTTAAAAAGCAAACAAGTAAAATCTAATATAACAATATCATATTAGATTATGGACTTGACGTAGAACAATATTCTAACTAAATATATTAAAATATAGAAAGTCCGGAAAAAACTATTTTTTGTATTTTAATACAAAAATTAAAAAATTTAAAGTAATTATCAATTGTTAAGTTTTCTTCGATCTTCTTTTATTTTATTCTTCTTAGTGTAAACGAGCTTGAGATCATTTATTTATTAATTATTTATTTCCAATATTTCGTCTCCATATTGGGTGACTTCTTCAGGAAACAAATATTATAATTTGAAAAACTAGTTTTAATAATTAAAAACTATATACATATAATATTTTTTTTTTTAAGGCAGGAAATCAAAAATATTTTCTGTCAATATAAAAAAAATAAAAAAAAAATAAATAAAAAAAAATTATCTTAAGCTCGTTTAAGAAGAGTATCAATTTTTATGTAAAATTTCTCGTTTGACATTTCGGCGTTTACTATTGTGTTTTTATAATAACCTGTGAAATTACCAGTAGCCAAAATCTCACACTTTTCTTTAGAAATCTAGAAATGCAGATAAACCTCACAATTAACACAAGAAGAAAAAAGATTTAAAAATATATATTAATTGCTAATCGTAAAAAATCACGTGAAAAGTAAACACATGTCTAAATAGAATAATGAAAACTGAAAAACGGGGGAAGCACAATGAAATTGGTTCAAATCTTTAAAAGAGATCAATAGACAACAAAAGAATTTTATTATAGATGTACTTAACTACTTAAAGGTTTTTTGTTTTGTATTTCATTTTACAAGGATTTTCAATTTCACATACAGACTCCAGCAAAAAAGTGAAAATGATTAGAGCCTGTTAACCCACTAAAGACCGAACGAAATATTTTAGATATCATGATTAATAATTAAGTAGATGTGTCCGATTTTACTGATTTTTGGTTGGCATTTCAAAAATTTTATTTTTGTTAATTAATTTCAGTATCTTATTTATTGCTTTTTCCAGCAACCGTTAGCGGCACAAAAAATGATATAAATATTAATTAATGAAAATGAAAATTATTCAAGTATGAGGCCATACTCTATATTTCTTTATTAGGATATTGTCCTAACAAACAAGCTATCGAGTTTTTGTTTCCAATTTATTAATTGACCATTTTCAGGAATGTGTTGATAGATTTATTTCGAGAATTTTCTAGGTTCCCATCATCAGAACACTTTTTGAAAGAAGTGACAATCATCAAACATTCATATAACCTAGTTTGTAGGTGCACTGAGAGAATTATTTGCATGATATTAGTTAATTTTTGCATTGAAGCAATGAAGCAATGAAGTTGCACTGGAACTCGTCCAGTAAAGCTTTTCATTAACTTAATGTAAGTTTTCATACAATTTGATGAAAAATGGAAAACCAAATTCATAAAAAGTATAAAGCATAAGAGGGCTTATCGCCCTTTTCACCACCCCGGTAGATGTTAACCCTCTAACTGGCAAACGATGTTTTGCAACGAAAGTCATACTATGTGCTCCACTCGAAAGTCAACTAATAAGTTCTTCAACAAAATTGATTATCGTTGCCTAATTTAGGCGATATGTGCCAAAATATTTTAGGGCGCATTTTGGAAACTAAAGCATATAAAAGAAAAATTTTGGACAAAAATGATTTACCAAGATATAACCACATATTATATATATTTTTTCTGCTTCTAAAGGGTCCGCCATCTAACTTTTTTTTTCAACTAGTGCTTATTTCGTGAATGGTAACACTTAGCTCATGTCTGATTTGACAAATAATTAGTTTTTATCCTTCCGCTGAACGAATATGATCCGTATGTTCGTTATCTTGTGAAAAAAGTGAAAGAAACTGGCATCCTCATCGATAAACCAAAGCGTGAAAAGCCAAAAACAGTGCGTACACCCGAGAATATTGCTGCTGTGGCAGAAAGTGTGCGTGAAGCGCCATCAACATCAATTCACCGTCGTTCTCAACAATTGAACATTTCGGAGACATCATTGAGACGAATTTTGCATTAAAGACCTTGGTATGATACCATACAAAGTCCCATTGGTTAAGGAGTTCAAAAAAAAAAAGTTATTAGGCGGACCCTTTATTTAGGATATAGCGATTTTCGCCTTTTGAAAAAGGCGAAATTAGGCGAACAAGTATCTTCAATTTATATTGTTCAAACTTTAACGCTCTGATGTCTTCTTTCTACAAAATTTCATAAAAATGCGTTAAGACGATGTCTTTAGAGAAATCGTGATAAAATCCTGTGAGTCCTTGGAAGCTTTCTCGCTTCCAAACCGTAGAAGGCACATGGAAAATTTCTTTTCAAAATATTTAGCAAATTTAGTTTTCTATCGGAGTATATTAATTTATAGGTATAAAACGATCATTTGCCGCATTTGTGGTAAATTTATTGAAGACTGCCTGAGGCAGCCTTACGCGTTAGAGGGTTAAGAAAGATCGTATCGCAATCATTATAGAGAGCTCAAGCTTATAGATCGGTTCCGATCGAAGAACTTTAGAACTGTAGGTTGTGTAGAGTTACCGCATATTCTTAAATGAACTTGTTTAGGAATATTTGCCTATAAATATTATAGGTCACTTTATTTAAATTGTAGCTCTCGTCTTTCAGTTCTTTAAAATTATCATTTACATTCTACCTACAGACAAAAATAACGTAAGGAATCAGCGGAAAAAATGACACCATTTTTTAATTAATAAAAAGCATGGTTGAATTTGTAATTCTGATCACAATTTTCTCTACAAAGATTCCTAACATGTTTTGCATACAATTCCCAGCTATTCAATGAAAATATTTTTAAAATTTTTCATTCTTTCTCCCTTAGAGGGTTAATTAAATTCATAAAACTAATACTGTTGTTGCTATAGTTGCCATGATAAAAGATTTCGTACCTGTGAGAGATGAACAACTTTTTGCCAATCGATAAATATTTGAGGGTTTTACAAATGTTGTTGTTATTTTTACAAATATTTAGTCCTTTTTAACGTTGATGTGATGTTAAGAGTTTTGTTAGTCTTAACATAATTCGTTTGTTTTCATCAAATTACAAATTGCGTGTGATAACAATCAAAACTGGGTTTTTTGTTCGAATGAAATTTGAAATCTCTATTGTTAGGTTATGATGGCAATGATGATTATGTGTGTGCACCATAACAGTTTGTGTCCCATGGATTTAAGTATAGTTATGGTAGTGAATAATGTGAAGAAGCCGTTGTTATTTTAAGTGTTGTTTTTATTTTGTCTGTGTAAGTGAAATCTGTCCATCAAATTGCAATTTTACACTCAACAACCAAAGTGAAAGGTAGATAAATACAGCCGACAGACGGATATGGTAGGAAGGATAGAAAAAGCAGACATTTGCGTTTAATACAAAACATTTTGTTACAATATGGCAACAGAATTTGCTTAATCCCTGCAATTGTATACTACTTGTTTCACTATAGTGATATAGTCGCTCTTTTGTTTACAATCTCTTTTAGGGTATTAGCGTAACTAAAGTCTATCAATATGCGTACCCGCATATCCTTGTTGCTTAACACTAGACTGGAAAAGTATATGGAATACTATGTTAACATTCATTCTTAATAACATGTAGATGATTAAGGCGATTTAGTCTTACTTGCTTTTTGTAGGCTCTTCTGAAATTATTAAATTAACTGCTTTTATTTCTAGTTTGATTCTACATTTATACTAGTTTAACACCCTAACCGGGAAGCCCACCGCCAGACGGCGCGTATTTTAAATTGGCAATAAGGGCCCCAACTGAGTAATTTATAATAAAAATTAAAGCCATTTCGATAAAAAACCAAATTTTGTGAAGCAATTTTTTGTGCACATGGCACGGTTTGAAAGCGAGACAGCGTTAAAGTTAAAATTTCAAAAAATATATAATTTTAAATATGCTTTCATTCATCAAGATATAGGCGAAATTAAACCGATTATCACAAGACAACTTTATACTTCCTTACCAATAAAACTTTGGTAATGTGTGCGATAAAGTAATGCATTACCTTGTAATGTATACTCCTTGCCTGTATCATGTTAACGAAATATCTTTGCAAACCAACTAATTTGCAACAAAATGACATCGATTTGTTAATGCATATTTTTGCATATTTTGCTATAAATGCATATTTTGCTATAAATGCATATTTTTCTATAAATGCATATTTAGCTATAATTGCATATTTTGGCATTTTTTGTTGCATATTGAGCTATAAGTGTATATTTTTTTGCATATTGTTCAATAAACGACATTTTTAAAATATTTTTTTTGTTGACGTTTTACTAAAAATAAATTTTACACAATTTATAAATAAATACACTATAATTTTTTTCAATCTATACTTATAATTTTTTTATCACGAAAATAAAAATAACCGAAAACTCCAGGTACTAACTTTCTGAAGATGTTTGTCGGTAATTTAAAAATTTTTAATCACTTTTTGAAACAAAAATTACTAAAATTGTAGCAAAAATTGAAAACGTTGAAAAAAATCAAAAGTAAATGGATATTTTTAATTTTGGTACAATATTATACAAACATATTAGTTTCTAACTTCAACTGTGATACTAGTTTCTAGAGGATTTTACTGTGATATTTACTTTTATTTATTTTCTACATTTGTTTTGAATTAATTTTATGTTTTATATAGTGTATACACAAAAAAATAAAATTCATAATTTTTTATGAAAAAGTTCATATTTTTAAAGGTTCATTACATATATTTTAAGAAGCTTGTCATAATTTACGAGAAACAAACTTTCCCAGTATTTTTATGAACTGTTGATAAATGTTATGTGAATGTTCCTAAATTAGTACATTGGCACAAATGGTCTACTGGTCGTTCATTACTATTGTTAAACCGATGAGCACCTATGCTGCCCTTGCATGGTGGCCAAAAGTTGAGCAGAGTAAGGCAAGGGATGCTCTTAAGAGAATCTACCGTCTTGCGTGTGTTGGCATTACAGGGGCCGGCGGAACTTGCCCGACGGATGCCTTGGGGGTTATGCTGGGGATCCCACCATTGCATATTTCTGTAATGGAGGTTGCCAGTATGGGTTTCTCTAGACTTAGTGAATTCGGAGGCATGAGGGGGGGCGACCTAATGGGTCACATGAGGATCGCGCGCATCTTAATAGATGACCCGATTTCTAAGGTTGCGGACAGAGTGTCACCGGAGTGGATCTTTGATAGATATTTTGATGTTTTGTTGTTTGACAGAGATATGTGGACCAACCAATCCTTGGAACTGGAAGATGGTTCTCAGTTGTGGTTCACTGATGTCTCTAAGCAGTCGAATGGGGAACACGGGTGCGGGCGTCTTTGGACCAGGCTTCCAGCATGCTTTACCTATGGGAAAATATCCGTCCATTTTTCAGGCGGAGATTTGGGCCATCTGTGTATGTGCAGGGGAATGCCTGCGAAAGGTAACACTCAGATTTCGCATCTACATTCTTTCTGACAGTCAAGCTGCACTGAGGGCCTTAATGGCTTATAAGGTGTCGTCTGGGTTGGTCATGGAATGCATTCAGACTCTCAATAGGCTCGGGAGGGGCAACTATCTAACTTTGGGGTGGATTCCTGGTCATGAGGGGCATGAGGCCAACGAGAGGGCAGATTGTCTTGCCAACCGCGGGGCCCAAAGGCCCTTTATTGGTAATGAACCATTCTGTGGAATACCTGCGGGGTATGTTAGGGAAAGGCTCAGGGCATGGAGAGAGCCTGAATTCTCTGGTTACTGGGAAAATTCTCCTTGGTCAGCGCCAGGCTAAGAGATTTATCTCTTTTTCCAGTAGGGGATCGAGGCGACTCTTGTCGCTTGAAAGGGGGGGGGGGGGGTTTGAGGACCCTGGCGTCGTATTAACTGGACACTGTAATCTCAGATACCATCTGCACAGGAAGCGTCAATCGGACACGGTTATGTGCAGGTTTTGTGAGATGGTGTCTGAGACCTCGGAGCATGTTCTCTGCGAATATCCCAGGCTTTGTGATAGGAGACTTAGGTTTCTAGGTGATCTCTTCATTTCGCCTTCCGACATCGCGAACATTTTGCCTAATAGGATAATTGGCTTTATAGGTAGCTTGAATCTGTAGGTAACTTTAGGCAGCACAAAAGAGCTACATTGGTCGCGGTGCATAGTGCCTTCTGATCTAGTCTAATCTAGTACATTGGCAAATTTTTCATAAAATATTCATAAATAGTATAAATTTTTTTTGTGTGTATATGTAAAATATATTGTAAATTAAATGCTTAATATAAAATTATCCCTGTGGATGTTGGGAATATCCAACGAAACGTCGGATGAAAAATGAATAAATAGTCTTTTATTTATTTTGAAAACAAATGACCTTAGAAGCCAACTTTAGATATTTCCAAAAATCTTAACAAACGCTTTAACTTCCGGGCCATATATATATGCAATCAAAAAATATTAAAATGCACTCAAAAAATATATTGTTATATATTAGAACATAAAAAACGCAATTATTTTGGAAAACACATATTTTCACCGGGTTTAAGACATTTATTGGACTCAGGGTTACTTATTTGCTGAAAATATTATTAAATACTTTTTAATTCGAAAATCAAAAATTATGTAAATGAATGATTTCTAAGGTCCTGCAATTTTGTTTGCTTAATAAAATTTAAAATCCGCGAGTAAAAAAAATATATGGTGGCATACATACAATTTAAAGAAAGAAAAAAAATTAAATTATTAAAATAAAACTGTTTTTAAACTTAAAAGTGTTTTTATGTTTTTTTTTCCGTTTTGTCGATTTTTAAATAGCTGTAATTCCTATAGATGACCTAGCATGTCCTAGTTTTAACTATAGTCTACCTTATAATATACAACGTTTCTCTCAACAAAAAAAAAAACATGAAAAATAAGAGGCATCTAAATTCAGTTTCAACCGATGTCGAAAAATAAAATAATTAAATACAAATAAATTCATATAAATTTTTATTATTTAAAAATAACAATACTTTTCAATCACAAAACGAGTACTTATATCTATCTACCTTGTATATCTATCAGTTACTTTACTCTTTGGATATGTTCATCTGTCCGTCCGCCCATCAATCTGTCTACAAATAATTTTCTATTAAAGCCTGCCTTAGTTCTTTGTGCAATATTTTGTCAGTTGATTTTTTCGGTTTTTTGCTTATATAATACCCCAGAATATCAACAATTGTTTTCAATGTTGTTGAATTTTTGAATTTTTTTTTTTTCTGTATTCATACCAAAACCAAATCAAATTTTCAATTACCATTCTGTTAAGGTTTTTGAATGTATCTACAATATCCATACTACACTCATAAAAAAAGCTAGTTCAACAGTCTGCTAAACGGGTTACAATTCAATTGAACTTACTTTTACTGCTTGTTATAATTTAAATAAGTTGTATTGCTAAAGTAATTACACTCATAATAATCCATGCTAAAAATACGAAAAAAATGTCAAAACAACAAATCTTTTGTAAAATGAACAAATTTTCTTTTAGTTAGTCTCTTTACAGGAAGAAAGAAGAAGAAAACATTTTTATTGAAACATTTTACGGGACTCGTCAGTGGTTAATTTATATGTCAATTGAACAAAGTATTTTATATTGTTAATTTGCTCTATATGAAAAACTTGTTTTACTTTTTTGGTGTCGTACTGGGATTCAAACTCACTGCCTTAACATCAAGCTATGCATCTTAATCTCACCTCTTAACGAGTTGAGCCACAGTCGACACAGCGTTGACTGTGGCTAAGTGGAGTTTTGTTACACTACGTATACATAAGTATTGTTTTTTGATCAGAAGAGACAGAATTAACTAATACCAATGCACAATTAATTTCTCAACTAGAATGCTTCTTCTTCTTTAATCCTATCTCTCTTTCACAAGTAATTATCACGTTTTTGATGCGCTTTATTCACATAGTTGGATACCAAGTGTAGGTTAGAGATTGAGTCGCCGTTAAGCAAGTTTCTTCAAATTTTATGTTAGAAAGTGTTTTGCAACCGTCAGATAATGACAATCGTAATTAAGTTTTTAATTAGTTACTGTAGAATTTTATTTTAGTTAGTCTCTTTACAGGAAGAAAGAAGAAAAAAACATTTTTATTAAAAAATTTTACGGACACAAGGGATACACCAGACTGCAGCAGTTTCGTCCTCTCCTGGGACTCGTCAGTGGTTAATTTATGTGTCAATTGAACAAAGTATTTTATATTGTTAATTTGCTCTATATGAAAAACTTCGTTTATTTTACAAAATTTTTGGTTATTTTGACATTTATTTGTATTTTTACGCATGGATTATTATCAGTGTAGTTATTTAACTTTAAGAACATATTTCAGCTGTACTAGAACTAATCTTTCATCTTAATATTTAGTAATTCGTAATTCTCAAATAGACACATTTTCCATTTTAATTTAACCGCAATTATTTCCAAAGCAGTTTTTTTTTGTGTCCGCTTTCATTCTCAATTGTTGAGGGTGTTATTATCTAATTATTCATTAAATTTGTTATCAATACCCAACACGAAACAGACAAACGGACCACCGCTGGCCAGGCACTATAGAAAGTGGTACAAGTATTGGCAACAAGTGCTTTCCCAATCTCAAATAGGGACAAGAACTGTTCAAAGAGTGTCAGAAAGAGAACTGGGGAAACAAAACTTCCAACGTTGGCAAAATGTTGGTAAAATCATTAAAATATGTTTTCCAGAATAAAATATGGTTTCAAAAACAAAATAAAATAAAAAGTTTATGTATAATGTTGTTGGTCCCGCCGGGATTCGAACCAAGGCCGCCAGGTTGGCAGCCAACAGCTCTAACCACTTAACTAATGAGACAAATAATACCTGATAGCTTAAAACCTAACTAAATGATAACTAATGGGTAAAAGTTGGCTGTTAACATATGTCAGCAATATCATAAGGTTTGATGGATACATCGTGTCAACGTTGGGAAAACAAAAAAAAAGCTGGTTTTAAAAGAACTTTTCCAGAAACAAAAAAATTATTTTATATGAAAAAAAAAATATTAAAAAGTACAAGGTGGCGAAAAAATAACCTTCCGATGTTTTTTGGCTGTAATTTAAAAAAAAAAATGAAAAACTTTGATTCTTCTTGTGGATTATTTTTATTTGGTATTTTAATTTTTTTACATCAAGTCGAGAATATGATGTCATGTAAATGGCCGCCGCCACAGTTGATTGTCATTTGAGCCCTTTTTATGGCATTTTCCATCACTTTGGCCAAAACTTCCAGCGATAGGTCCTCACATTCTTGACGGATATTGTCTTTAAGAGCTGCAAGAGTCTGAGGCTTGTTGACATACACCCGCGACTTCAAAAAGCCCCTCAAAAAGAAGTGTGGAGCGGTCAAATCAGGCGATCTTGCTGGCCAGTGCAAATCGCCAAAACGGGAGATTAGGCGCCCGGGAAATGCATCCTTCAGCATATCGGCACGTGCAGTGTGTGACGTTGCACCGTCCTGTTGGTACCAATTATTTTCCAATCCCAATTCATCAAGTTGCGGCAAAAAGAACTCGTTGATCATTGCTCTGTAGCGCTCACCATTCACAGTAACCGTTTGGCCCGCGACGTCTTCGAAGAAAAAAGGTCCGATGACTCCTCCAGCGAAAACAGCACACCATACAGTGACTTTGAGCGGGTGTAATGGCTCTTCGTGGGTTACACGCGGATTTTCAGTGCCCCAGAATCGTAAATTTTGCTTATTTACGTACCCGCTAAGATGCAAATGGGCCTCATCACTCATGATTATTTTTGATGAAAAATCATCTTCCTCTTGGTGGTGATTAAGGATGGCTTGAGCGTATAGTTACACGCGATTGGCGGTCAGCAGCTAACAGCTGATGCACCGTCTGGAATTTGTACGGAAACATCTTCAAATCTTGTACCAAAATTCGCTGTAAAGACCGTCTACTGATACCCATTTGCGTGGCACGTCGTCTGGTCGATGTCGACGGCGCTTCCATGACATCCTCGGCTACATCAGCAATATTCTCTGCAGAACGGCTACTCCTGGCAGCATCTCGTGTTGTGCCAGTCTCTTCGAGGCGAGCGGCTAAACGTCGCAGTGTTTCACCAGTAGGCGTTGGACGGCCAGGAAATCTGCGACGAAATTCAATTTCAATTGGTCTTAGGCAATTATTTTTCAGTGATTTTTTTTGTAGACCACTGAAATTATTGTAAAAGAAATACCGGCAAAATGCTTTTTAGAAACGTTGATAAAGCGTCTTAAACAAGTGTTATGCCAGTAATTTTTTAACAATTCCTCGGTAAGCCAGAGGTATACCAGTGCTTGATTTTGTGTACCACTGGGAGTTTCTGACTGAGTATGTAACTGACTCTGGGCAGATCAGAAAAGATAGTTTTGGCAGAAATTTTGTGTTGATTCAGCACAAAAAAGTAAATGTTGGCTTGATTTGTTAAAGGGTAAAAGGCAACGATGGAGAGTTAAATGCAAAAGAAGATTGAGCGGTAATTGGGGTCGTATCAGAGGGGAAGTGGATAATTGTGCGACCATGGTTGGGTGTTTAAAACATGTGTCTTCAGATCATCATGTGGTGTTTTTTTTGAATCGTGTATATTTTTTTTTTTTGTTTTGTTTTGTAGTAAAAGTTTTTTTTGTGTTCGAGCTTTCCCAGGTCCAGGGTTGGGACCTGCTGACGTATCTCATGGTGAAAATGCTAGCAGCAATCCTTGCTGGACAAAACTGTTCGCAACCTAAATGGCGAAATTTAGCTAAATTCTTGAGCTAATGGAACTACGAATGTAAACCACAATTTAGTTCTACAAAAATTTAGGTCACCTAAATTTAGCAGACTTTGATTCTCAACTGCATTGAAAATTCTGATGGCGTAAATTCAGATAATATTTTCCGTTATCGTAGCTGGATTTTCAACTGCTTGTACGGTCTTATTTTATGAGTGTAGTAGTGTTTTAAATTCATGCAATTGTTGTATGTCAGTAACAAATCCTCTTTCTTTCTTGACATACAACACTCATTGTCAGTACCCAGTAGGTTGTTGACAGGCTTAATCACCCCTTGTCATCATCATCAGGAAAATAAAACACACATTGCATGTAGTACTTACTACTCCTTGTACTTCACTAACTCTGCCAACATTGATGTTTATTCATCATCTAAAGATTTATGTAGGTTTAAATGAAAAATAAAAAATATATTGTTGCAAAATTTTGTTCTTTCTTTTGTAACAATTGTTGTCTGCTTAAACTTTTTTTTGTTCATGATTAGCATCAAATAAACATGTTTATTGTTTAAACAAAGGGAGGTCTATTTTTTGTATTATTTTTCTTAGGTTTTGCCTTATCTATGGTTTTAATTTATAAAATGGTTTTTCATTTTATCTTTTTGTAAGGTGAGAAAGTACATAACTCCTATTTCTTTGTGGAATTTTGTTAAGTAATTTTTTCCAACATAGATTTGTAATTGTTTGTTAGGCAAGATTATAAAAACAAAAACCGCAATGTTTTCTAAAATTAAAAAGGACTTTCAGTGTTTAAAGTTCATAGGTGAAGGGAAGGAACATATGATACAGATGAGATCTATTTGAGTTCTACTCATAAGAAAGGTTAGAATTTAGTTTTATATTGCAGATGTGAATTTTTTACTTTTTTATTGTAACTCAAAATGTATCCGATCTTTAAGCGCTGAAACCTTTATTTTAATTAAGTGATCAAAGATCTTAGGACATAAATATAAATATAAACAACAATATTTAAACAACTATTGAAAATTTGTTATAAAAAAAATTCTTGTAGATTTATAACAACACAGTATTAAGTAACTCTCTTTAAAGTAAAATAGTAAAATCCAAATAACAGACTGAAGAGCAAGTTATAGTGTGTTATAATAGGTTCTAATGTCTCTTCTACAACCGATTCTTTTTATATGGAGTTTGTTTTATTTGCAATAGGTTCTTTTCCTCCAAACTAGAACAGGTTGCTTTGGAACAGTATCCGCAATATTTTAGATTCGTTATCAGCTGCCGTTATAAGCATTTAAAGTAAATGAGTCGACATTATAAATTTTATGAAAAATTGTTTTCCGCCATATTTAATTTTTGATTTCAGTATCTGTAACCCGAAATACTTTGAAAGCAATTGATTAAAATTCAACATACGGAGACTGTTTTCTGGATGTAAAGCTCTTAAAATGTATGTCCACCACATTGAATCCCGTGTTTATGCATTTCAAAGTTTTTATTCCAGCTTTAACATATTCCTGAATATTTAAATACCCAAAAATTAATCATCTTAAGAAAAAGTATAGCTAGAGCCAGGTAAGAGGTGTATAAAATTGGTTTTTCACAGGCTGGTAGAGAAAGGATAAAATTACTTTGAGAAAATGTTGGGACAAAATTTCGCACCTTTCCAGGGGGTGATTAGCTGTTCAAAAGTCTGCAAAGGATAAAATTACTTTAAGAAAATGGTGGGACAAAATTTCGGATCATTCTAGGGTGGTAATTAGCGGTTCAAAAGTCTGCAAATTTACATAGTCGGAAAAATTGGAAGAAAATTTCTCTGAAAAATTGTTGAATTGAAAAATCGAAAAACTTTCTTGTTGGCCTTAGGTCTTAGGTGATGTCTATCGAACAAAAAATATTTACCTGTTTCGGATTTTGTGATATCAGCATCAAAATACACATTCTACTGTGTATTTTGATGCTAAAATATCGATTGTTTTCAAGAGAAATTTAGAGTTTAACGTTAAAGATCATAAAAAACATTTTTGATTAAAACAATTGAGCGGAATTATTTCATATCGGTGATTAATTCATTAGTCCCAAGTATGGAAAAAATAATGTACAACATGTCACTTATAGAACCTTAGATATTGATTGTGTGAAATTTCATCGATATTGGACAATGTAATCGTGAGTCAGTCATTAATGGGTTAAGACCAGCAACTACCTGGTTTATGATACATTTAATCCTTTGACCTCCCTTATTCTAGATTTGGCCAAAATTCAAGCGTGCTGGCTCACAGTGTGCCGACAGAGGAAGTTTAAGGATTTTTGATCAATAATATGAAATTGCCAACTTTAAATTCAAAATGCAGTTTTCAATACTATAATTTTTTTTCAAAACAGCTGGATTGGCTTTTAATTATCCATGGAAGTAAAACTTAAAATCAAATTTAAAATGTCTTATCCAAATTGAAGGAAATGTTTTTTTGTTTAATTAGTTGGCATTTTTTTTTGTAATCAGTGTAAGAGTCTATTTGAATACAATGTCAGTTTTAGAAGTTCCAAAATGGCAGATCCAATAAGGCGTCCATTATTTTATTATAATAGGAGCAAGTTTCTTTTTTATGACAAAAAACAAGTATTTAATCCAAAGGATCTATGTAATATTGGGGTACTGATGGAAGGAGCTGATTGACTGCCGTTCACTGGTACACTGAGAGAATTATGTGAATGATATCAATGAATTTTCGCATAATATCTATAAAGTGTCACGAGAATTCATGCACTGAAACTTTTCATTAAATTAACGATAATAATATAGAGAAACAAAAAGGGCTTTGTTAAAAAAAAAAACGATTAATACACTCAAGGAACTTTTGCTTTAAAAATATGTAGTTGTTTGGGTTGTAATACAGTTTCTATATTTTTAATGTACATGTCAGTCATTTGTGAAACAAATTAAATTCTTTACTTACCTTGTAGTTCATTTAAAAAAAACAAACCACATCAAATGACTGTTTTTGATTTTACATTAATTTTTTACAGTCGTTTTTTGTTATTAAAAAAAATAAATGTTTGTTTATTTGTTTACTAACATGTGGTTCATTTTTACTACAATTGTTAGTCATTTTTTGAACAATAAAAAACAAGTGTAAATGTTATTTGAATTTACTGAAATGTAAATCGTCCTTTCTTTAGGTGATATTTAATTTCTTTTCAACTGCATTTGCAGTGGTCTTTATATACATACGTTGGTATGATTACGACTTGAATCACCTTTTCTGTCAAAAGTTTGCTTAAATAGAAGAATTAGTCGGCAATTAACTCTAGAGTGATCAACAGAATGAGTTTATTGGTATCTACGAAAATGCATTAGTGTTAATTTCTAGACAGTTTTTTTTTTGCACCTATATGTTTTAAAAAAGTAATTGTCAATTTATTGTTCGAAGTCGCATCACATTTTCTGTCAAAAGTTTGCTTAAATAAAATAATTAGTCGGCAATTAACCCTATAGTGATCCACGTAAACAGTATATTGGTATCTACGAAAATGCATTAGTGTAACCATTAGTTCTAAGTACACAGAAAAAATTATCAACCTAAAATATCTAATTAAAGATTTGGTTTGAATTTGAATTTGTTTATAAACAAATATTTAATTGAATCAATAAATATTTTCATTGACTTTTAAATATATAAATAGATATTTTATTTTAGACGTAATTCTCATATTATTTTTTCATACACTGTATGCATAAATAGAAAATGTTCAGTATAAAATACCTAATATATTTGAAGTTAACAAACAAAACAAGCAAACAGACTCAGCATTGCAAAAAACACACATACCAACGTATAGATCACACACTTCTTTTGTGAGTATTTATAACTTTTATTTCTTCTTAATTTTAATAAAAGTTTTAATTGATAGTATCATTGCCGTGATAGGTGCAAAATCAATTAAAATATTAATTGATTCAATAATTTTTTTAATTGAAACCCGTTTTAAGTTTTTTCTGTGTAGTTTTTTTTTTATTCTAAGTTTTTCACTATATGTTGTAAAAAAGTAATTAGCAATTTCTATTTGGAATTCGATAATATCGACCAAAATTAACATTAATTTATTAATGAAGTTTTTCATAAAGTTCTATGAAAACATTCATTAAATTTATTAAACATTTCATGCGCCTAATAAAAATGTTTCATTTAAAATAGTTTCATAAAAATAATAAAGCTTTTTTATAACATTTAAAAAAATTTTAATTTCCTTTGTGAAAAAAGTTTCATAAAAATACTAAAAATTTTGCATAACGGTTAAAAAAATTTCATTCACTTTGTGAAAAAATTTCATTAGTTTAGTGAAAATTTGTATTAAAACTCGTTCTAAAATATTTTTTTTTTTGTAATAATGCAAGGTATCTAAAAGCCGGGTTTATTTCTCTTTCCATTGGTTTTTCCATTAACAAGAAAAAAATACAAAAACAAAACATATTTATACCTTCATTCTTTAGTTAATAACTGAAATCCAAATCATTTTCAATAGATTGTGACACAATCTTAATGTATCATATTGCACTACCCAAAAGCAACCCATTATCACTTTGATAAAAGCCTGATTAAATATAACCTTTATTCCTTATTTTATTATCTTCTCTTCGCCAGTGATAAGCATCACCCTACAGTTTTTAAAATGCCGTTTTGTGCGTACATATTTAAGTTAACAACCCAAGTGATTATATAACAATTGAAACAAATTTGTTTGATGGAAAAACCATCATCTGCCTCTTGAAATAACTTAACAATTGTTAATATAATACTGACAATTTCAAAATCCATTAGAGCATAAACTAATATAAAATAAGCAGGATCAACTTAATGCGCCTGAATGATTTTTCTTGTCACCCAGAAATGTACAGACAACAGTTATCATAAAAATACAATCTAGAAAAACATTTAGGGGTTTTTTGACAAACAAAACAATTTGTTTAGAGAAGCAAAGTGAAAGATGTGGAAGTGAAATAATATATATATATTTTAGGGTTATAACTTTTGCCTTTTTTTCTCACAAATACCAAATTTTAAGCTATTATAATCTGTAAAAAAATATAAATAATCGCATTTTTTTTTCAAGGAACTTCCCGTTTAAACCTTTTTGAAGTTCCATACAATTGTTTTTGTTAATTTAACTCAAATTTATGTTTCACTAAAATTTTAAAGTAATTAGACATTTAAGAATCCTGTCGATCGGTAAGAAACACAAGTTTTTAAATTATACGCGGATTTTGATAGAAACACTTTTTTTAGTGATATGGACATCAAAATTTGCAGAACTTCGAGCCTATGACGCAAAAGTAATTTAAAAATTTTGTATAGTAATTTTGGTCCACTAATGCAACCCTAATTGTGAAAACGTGAAAAAATCGCACACCTAGTTCAAAAGTGACTCAACTCAAAATTTTAATTTTTCGGGCTTATATGATTAAACTATGAACAATACACTTTAAAAAATATCAGTGTATTTTGTTGTTGTTAACTCTTGCTAAAAAACAGTTATGTCTTTCTTTATGTTTCAATTGTTATATTTTTTTCGATTTCTGAAAAATAAAAAATTTTGAGTTGAGTCACTTTTGAACCTAGGTGTGCGAAATTCATTTCTTGAAATTGACTTGACAAAAAATATTCATATTTATTTAGTTACCTTCACATATCCTGTAAAATACGATTAAATCTTATTGTTTAAGTACAGCAAAGCAGTTCGTGTAGATAGTCCCCTCCAGAATAAATTTTTTTTTTTTACATTTTCGGTTAAGGGGCCCTGGGCCCAAAAACCGGTACGCGTAGTAATATCCAAGTGTGGATACTCTAATGAAAGGAAATTTACTCAGGATTTCAAAATTATATTATTTTAAGGATCTATGATACGTAGCTCCCTCTACACCCGTTTACAAGTTTTGCTTGCAGCGCTATTTTCGAAAACACTTACAAACACATCCAAATTACAACAAAATACTTTTTTTGATAAAAATGGAAAAACTTTACTCAGCGAAGCCGCTAAACTGCGTATCATATAGAAGAAAATCAATAAACCCGGCCAAAGGCCGGTCACCCAGAAAACTTTACTCAACGAAGCCACTAAACTGCCCATCACATAGGGGAAAGCCCCTAAGTCCGGCCTAAGTCCGGTCAAGCAGAAAAACTTTACTCAGCGTAGCCACTAAACTGCTATAAGCAGAAAAACTTTATTCAGCGAAGCCACAAAACTGCCTATCACATAGAAGAAAATCCCGTAACCGGCCACTCTAAAAAGCATTACTCAACGAGCCGGGCTTTGGACGGACTGGAGGAGAAACACCTTAAGCCAATAAATTTTGTAATATCACCTCCACGCGGTTATCTCTAGGTAATGCCAACGATAGCAACTAAAAAGCCATATTTTCATATAAAATTCATTATTTTACCAGTAAATTTTACAAAAATAACAACAAAACAATACACTAAAAACTTCCTCCCAATTTTTGTACTTAAAATAGCTCTGGAGGGCGACACGTGTCATGAATCATAAAATAATATCATTTTTGAAATTTTAAGGAAATTTCGTTTTATTTCAGTGCATCCTCTTATATTTTTCTACTCATACCGGATTTTGAGCAATGATGATCCAGAGGCCCCATTAACTAAAGATAGGAAATATTTACTTTTTGAATTACAGAGGGGGCCACATTTTTTTTTAGGAACGCCCCATAAAGTGCAGTTTTGATAAATTTTACTATGCACATTTTTGTTTTTCCTAGATATTTGTAGGTCAATTTACAAGTTATCCTTCAATCAACATTGACATAATAATGATAAAATGAAAAGTCGTTTTTTCTACAGCAAAAATAAAAAAATTATGGTTGTTTTTAAAAAATTTGTAAAATGGCGGAAAAAAACTCAATTTTTATGAAAAATTAAGTCGCAATATCTCAACACCATTACTCCGATTTCAAATTTTTTTTAATATTCGTGTTTAGAATGCCAAAATTAATTAAAAATTAATATATCTTGCGCAGTTTAGAAATTTTTCAATAGTCGAGAAATTTATACGCGCGGTTTCGCGGATTAATGCTATCCGAATTTTCTCAAATTTTCACCATCTAACTTTTAGAACTAGTTTTACAATAATCTATCAATAATAATTTGTAATCACCGAAAGTTGAAGAAATGCAGTTATGATTGAATAAAAGCCAGATTGTTCATCAAGTAACAGGCATTTTTTCCTTTATATAGTATAGAATCTTTTCTAGTACTTTGGAAAAGTAACACAAATAATAAATAGTTTGAAACTTAGTATTTTTCTTCGGGAGAGGTATAATTTTAACAGGCTTTCATTTCTGCCTAAAAGTGCTGGATGTATCAATTGTATTGAAAAGCTGAGTTATAAATATCAGAAGTAATGGCAAAAGTATTTTAAGAAATTTCTGATGCATATTATAGTATCCTACAGCTTCTGATTTTATCATTGCGAACGTTGACATGATATCGTACTGGGTAATGTAAGAATATTCAAACGTATTATTATTATTATTATTATCATCATGAGTAGTATTGTCCATCTCTAAATAAAAGTTGTAAAAGTTATCATTAATAGGGACTGTTGATGAGTTTGTAAAAATGGTATTTTACTCATTAGCATCAACATGCCAGCTCTTCATTCTATCAGCCCTTTTCATTCCAATTTTAAGAATGGTTTGCACTTCATGCGGGTGGTGTTTGTTTCAAAATTAACCGAAAAAGTGATTTTCTATCATGTGGTGACAGGTAAACATTTCACAAGTTTGATATAATTTTTATTAAAAATAAAAATTATGTTTCTTCTACCTTTACTTGTGCAATGAAAATTAAAATTATTCTAGTTCGATGCCATACTCTATATTTATACTCTATAGGTTATATGAATGTTTGATGTTTTGCATGGGATTGTCACTTCTTTCAAAACGTGTTCTGATTATGGGAACATCGAAAACTTCGAAATAGATTTATCAACGCATTTCTGAAAGTGGTCAATTAATAAATTTGAAAACAAAAACTCAATAGATGATTTGTTAGGACAGTATCCTAATAAAGAAATATAGAGTATGGCCTCTAGCTTGCATAATTTTCATTTTCATTGCACAGTAAAAGGTCGGAAAAACATAACTTTTATTTTTAATAAAAATTATATCAAACTTGAAAAAATATAATGTACGGTCTTGCACATGGTTTTTAAACAAAACAAGTGTGAAAATAAAAAGTAGAATAAAACCAAAAAGCGTGTATTGTATATCTGCCAAAGGTAGAGCTTGCACATAACAAAAAGTTTTCAATTTATTTTATATCAATGGTGATAATCTTTGAGCTCATATATTAGTTCTTATTTAGTGGGATAACTAGGTTATATGAATGTTTGATGTTTTGCATGGGATTGTCACTTTTTTCAAAACGTGTTCTGATGATGCGAAAATAGAAAATTCCCGAAATAGATCTATCAACACATTCCTGAAAGTGGCCAATTAATAAATTTGTAAACAGAAACTCTATAGATTATTTGTTAGGACAAAATCCTAATAAAGAAATATAGAGTATGGGCTCGAACTTGAATAATTTTCATTTCCATTGGTAAAATTTTACAAAAAATAAGTTATAACCCTAATGTATATCTAAATGTAGATAACACAAAAGGTGAGAATGTCGTTTTAAGTATTTAACGCGCCACAAAACATATGACATTCAATTTTCTAAAGTACGGGTAAGTACTTTTGTCTTTGGATTGGTTTGATGCTTTTTGTTTACAATACTTAATCCAGTTTAGATTTGAGCTACCTTAGAGAGTTAAAGATCTTATAATAAACAGGAATACAATATGTTAACCCTCTTTTGTTTATCATTGACATACAATTGTCATATTGTCAAAAAAAAAAATGGGAAAAGGAATCATATTTTGGGTTTTAAATCTAAAAAACAAAAATGGTAATTTTAATTAGGGATTTCGTTAAAATCCGATATTTTGAGAAATTGAATTTTTCTATTCCTTATTTATTTTCAGAAAAATTTACATATAAGCAAAATGTTTCGTTTTGTTAGTTTAGGATTTAAATTTTTAAAATTTTTATTTAAATACGGGTTGTTTTTAACTTCACAAATGTTATTTTAGGATTATTACTATTTGGTTGTTAGTTTTTTTTTTTAATTCAAGTAAATACCATCACTACTGACAAGGGGTTTTCAGTTGTGTTTTTATCAAAATATGTTTTCGATGATTTTTTTTTTTTTTTAAATACACACTGTGGTGTTTTTGTTTAATTTCGAATTTTGTGCAGGGTTTCTTTTATTCTTGTTATAGTCATTTTGTTGATTTAAAATGTTTGTCATATATCAATCAGGATTAAAAATATTTGTTTTACCAAAATCTTTGTATTGTAATCAGACAAAATGTAAAAAGTATTTGAAAGTAATTTAGATGATTTTAATTTTTGTTATTAAAAATGTGTCTGTTGTATAAAGTATTTAAACTTTTCATTCAAAAAATATAGTTCATGATAAGGGTTTGAGGACCCAACGCTAGAAAATTGAACCCTAAAATCGAAAACAAGAGTACCGACCATTGATACTAAATATTTCGGTCACGCCGATTTAATGGCGTAACCAGTCTTTTCATTGATCTTTCAAATTTTTCGCAAAATAGTATCAACATTTTGCATGTTCAAACAAAGATTTTAGTACATAACATTTTAAAATAAATAAAATATGAGATATTTAAAAATTTTCCGACTCCTGTTGAATTTGAATTTAGATGAATTCAGATTTCTAATGGTTTTCTAATTGAGAGAAAAGATGGATATGGTTAGGTAGATTGTAATTAACCCATTAAAGACTGACCCCAGTTTCATTTTTTTCCGATCTTTCCTTCCCCCCAATCTCTCAGAGCAATTTCCGTGCAGTTTTTCTGACTGGGTAAATTTTGCAGACTTTTGAACCGATACATACCCCCTGGTAGGGGGTTAAATTTTACAAAACAACTGCAATTTCAAAATTGCAATTTCAAAACAACTTTCGCAAATATAAACTTTTTTGTTTTAATGATGGTACACGTACTTTTTTAAGCTATTTACATCTTTAAGGCATATATTATGCATGTTCGCTATACTGCCATATAAATTTTAGTCACATTTCGCGTTTTTTCCTATGAATCACACTTAGTTTGTTTTTACACGAAATTATTATGCGCATAAATGCATGGATGCTTTCTGAATTTTGATGACAAATTCTAAGAAAAAATAGTAAAATGTACAAAAAGCTGTGGAAAACCGCAGTGAATGCTGCACATTTATTGGCCAAATTTGATACAAAAAAAAAAAACTCTATACGGCAATAACATCAGCGTGGCCGAAATGTTTTCGATCAATTTTCTGTACTCTTGTTTTATTTTTGAGCTGAGCAGTGGAGTTAATGAAGTGTATTAAAGAAAATATATTATGCCACTCAAAACCATACACTATTGTTTTTGTTAGTTTATTAAAAAAAATTAGATCGATTGTTGATACACATTATCTTAAAATTTCGTTTTATCTTGAAATATGCTCGCTATGTGACGTATCCATCATAGGGAAGTCATTCACCATCCCCTATGTAAAGTTGTTAAAAATTTCCACTTACAAGTTGACAACCTATGACCATCAATATATTTCGTTTTGATTATTTCAAACTGCTTTCAAGGTTTATAAATACGCAAACATTTATTCAAAATAAAAATTAATAATTAAATATAATAATGATCATTTAAATCTGTGCATTAAATAAAAAGAAAGCTACATACAATGCTACTTACAGCAAAATTAAAATAAATAAAAAAAAAACTTTAACGAAAAATCATCATAATTCTGAACACATGACGATAAAAAATTAGTTAAACGTTTACTAAAAAAAAACTATACAACTAAATTTACTATAAGTACTCGCACCTTTCTGAATTAAACATAACAAAAAGGTGTGAATTAACTTAACTTCTCACAATCAGACAGAATATTGTATAAAGAAATATCAAAGGGACAGTGGTCAGATTTAACTCTTGTAGAGATCTAGAAAATCGGCTAAAATAAAAAATTTCAAAAGTGAAGAAAATCGTTAAGAAATAAAAAAACCAATCGAAATCCTGATAAATTAAAATCGAAAGTCAAGCACAAATCTTTTGATTGGGGTTTGATTTGATTTTCTGTTTTCTTTTTTGTATTTAAAACAGCAAAGTGACCACTGTATTTAAAACGGTGTGGAAACAATAATTGGTACCTACTCGTAATTACAAACAACAATAAAAATAAAATAATTAATATTTAAATAATTAAATTAATTGAATTTAATGTATGTCTGGTCAGTTAAACAAAAATAGTGTTAAAATGCGTGTCTTGTTTTAATAACAAAGAAAAAAATATTTAAATAAATACAATAAAATTGAAATAAAAGTTTATTTTTTTTTTAATAATGTGGCGAAGCGTTTAAAAGTCGATATGATGGTCATGTCGCTGCCCAGGCAGAAAAGTATAATCGTCACAGTACTGGAATAGCATCAGCGACGGTGTGTTATATGTTGGACTGTTACCCGATTGATAACAGTGGCTAACAGTTGGTTGCCACCGTTGGCATACATTGGAAGATAAATAAAACTGGGTGCCATCCAAATACCTTAAATTTAATTCATTTTGTGAAAGTTTATTAAAGACCCTTCTTTCAAAACTTGCAAATAAGTTCGGTCTTAGTTTTTTAAATAAAATAATTGCTAATTGAAGAAGTAAAATAAATAAAAAATATAAAAAAAAAAATGAATGCTACTAATAATTATTTTTTTTATTTTATTAATTAATAATCATATAATTACAAATTAATGTACACTTAAAAAAATAAGTTAGTAGAAAAGTCAGTAAAACACCTTGTAAATCAAGTATACTATATTTCAGCAAATTTTTTGCTAAAATTGTGTTTTAAACTAAAATTTTAGTTATACTTAGTCACTACTTAACTGTTTTGAACTAATGTTTTACTAATATTTTACTAATGTTCTACTGATTTTTTTGCTAAAAAAATTTGTGCTGATTAGCACATCAATAGTGTTAACGACAACCAGATTAAAAGTTATACGCAGAATGAATTAGATGTCAAGATGTTGTAGTGACTAGGAAAATTATAGTAAAAAGTACAACTCTAGTAAGACACTTAAAAAAAATCAACCATGGAAATTGTGGATTGAACCAACTTAAATTTTGCGTTTTCACCGGCTTGTGTCTATTAATTAAATAAAAGACAAAATAAAATATATAAATTTAAAAAAGCATTAACTTCTATTGTAGTCAAATTGAGTGGTCAAGTTTATAACAAATATACAACAGGTAGACTAAAGCGAGAGACATTCATCTTATTTAAATTTTTATGTTTCCTTTTCCCTATTGCAAAAAACGTGTTGTCTATGTTACGTTTTGTTATTTTTTCGTTTCGTTTCTATAATTCTCTGCTGCATTAGCGTTCCTTTAAAAGATAGCATCATTTAGACAACCAATGATGTAAGTAGTTGAAAGATAAATTATTTTAAAAAGAATCATAAAAATATGTTTTATTATTTTTAGCAAAATAAATTAACTAAAGCAAAAATTTTCTACAATTTTTTGAGTTTTTTTCAGTCTACTAATATTCAGCAAAAATTTTATTAATGTTTAGCAAGTGATTTTTAATTTCTAATCCACTAAGTTTTAGCAACACTTTTGCTGAATTTACTAGATTAGATTATAGTGGCACTATGCACCGCGACCAGAAATTGGTATTTTGTGCTGCCAGCGAATACACCCTATAGGTTCAGGCTCCCTACGAAGCCAATTATCCTACCAGGTGAACAGTTCCAAACGTCCGATGGCGTCACAATTCGATCAACCAAAATAACGCACCCTCCTGTCGGAGAGCCTCGGACATTTGCAGAGAAACATGCTCAGAGGTCTCGGGTTCCAATTCACAAAACCTTCACGTATCCGTAGAGGATCGTCCCATCTTGTACAATTGATACCTAAGGCCACAGTGTCCTGTGAGGTAATCCGTTACGGTCCTTAGTTCGCCCCTCGTCATAGACAAGAGTTTCCGCGATCTCTCCCCAGAGGGAGATATAAACAGCCTCGCCTGTCGCTGCCCAGGCGATCTGGCCCAATAGGCCCCAAACTCCGACTTCCCCCCATCTTCTGAGCTTCTCTCTGACATACCCATTGGGTACGCCACAGAAGGGTTCCGGGCCAATGAATTGTCGACGAGCTCCGCAGTTGGCTAAACAGTCAGCCCGTTCGTTGCCCTCATGCCCCTCATGGCCTGGAACCCAGCCCAGTGTCAAGGAGTTGTTAAGTCCTAGACGATTTAGAGAGTCGATACATTCCTTAACCAGACCAGACGACACATCTTGAGCCCTCAAGGCGCTAAGTGCCGCTTGGCTGTCAGATAGAATGTAGATCGTGGCCCCCCGTGTCCTCCTCCGCAGACACTCTTCCACACAGATACAGATAGCGAAGACCTCAGCCAGAAAAACGGAGGGATATTTGCCCATGGGCAGAGCACGCTGAAATCCGGGTCCGACGACACCCGCCCCCATATCCATGTTCGACTGTTTCGAGCCATCCGTGAACCAGACCTGTGCACCAACCTCCGGTACCCAAGATCCATTCAACCACGCGCTCCTGTCGAAAATCACAACAACAAAGTGCCTAACAAATACTTGCACAGGCAGTATCTTGTCACTGACCCTAATAACCGGGTCATCAGCGAACATTTTCGCAATCTCAAGATGCCCCTTCAGATCCCCACTCCTCATGCTGCCAATCTTCCCGCAGCCTTAGGGATCCCATGCACGCGTTCTCCTTTACAAAAAATATGCAAAGGAGGAATACCCAGCATGACTCCAATGGCATCAGTCGGACATGATTTTGAGGCACCAGTGATACCAATACATTTACTAATTTTGCTCGCTGATTTTCAGCAAAAGATTTTGCTGACATTAGCAATTTTATTGCCAGCACCCTCCTGACTAAATTTTGCTACTAGCCTACCGGGGCGCACTAATAATTATGTATATTGGTAAAAACAATAGGGGCAAGTGAATTTTGCTGATTATACTGGCAAAACACTTGCTGTGCATACAAAATTGTGCTTCTATAGTACAATATTAGTTAAAACTTTGTTTTCTAACATAGTGTGTCTTACAAAATAAACTGCCAGTATTTTTTGTACGGTTTGGTAATTTCTACCTGGGCATTTTTGTTTTGCCTTCTTTTTTTTTGACGGCCAACAATAAAAAAATGCTGAATATCCAAAAAAAAAAAATTCTACACATGCTGCTTATTTAAGGGATTTCAGAATACTAAAAATTGAAATTCTGTTTATTTTTTTTTTTAGTTTTTGTCGATGGTCGCTGTTTAGATGTCTCGCATTGAGAATACATTAATGTGTCTCTGTAATTATATGTGTGAAATAAAACATCAAAGAGCAGGCATGTGTTTAACGCCCCATTATTGTTATGGCTGACAACATTTTTAACACCTTGCATTGTTCACTTTAGTTACTGTTACTTGTGAATACATAGAAAAATATTCACATGTAAACAGGCATTATACGTTACGTTTCACATTAGTGGTAGTAGTGGAGTAGCAGAAGCAGCAGTTTTGTGACAAGTCAGACAGTGGCTGTTCGTATAGCATATAATTATTGTCATTAGAATTTAGCTGGCAAATTAAATTTTCCGCTATACAAATAAAAAAAAAAACAGGAATAACTTAGACACACACAGGGTGTTAAAAATTTAAATATTTAAAATACTCGGAGGAAGAACACAAATTGTCAACTGTATTTGAAATGAGAATTCGAAAAAGTGGCTTGTCATTTGGAGAAATGAATTGTATATATTTTTATTTTCAACAAATTTTAAAGTGCTCAGAATGCATATGTCTGATAAATTTTCTAAAAGGTTTTGTGAAGACTCATCTACCGATCTATATGACATTTACGAGCATGCATGTGCACACAGAAAACAGTTTTGTATTGGGGTGTTTTTTTTTTAGAGTGACACAAGTTTAAATCATAATAAAACAAGGAAATATATTTTTAATATCAATAAAACGAGCTTTATTGGAAAGAAAATTTTATGAAATTAATGTTTAAATATGATTTCTGCCATGTGGCCGCCATGGCTGGCGCTAAGAAAGCGCAATCTGGAACACCAATTTTCAACAACTTTTCGCAGCATTTACGGCCGTATTTCGCCGATAACTCTTCGAATGTTGATTTCCAGCTGTTGAATTGTTTGTGGTTTATCGACGTAGACAAGTGGCTAAACATATCGCCAAAGAAAATTATCCAATTTGGGTTAAATAATAATAAATGGGGTTCTTCGAATTATCAGCTCTGAAGGACGATTATGTACGCCATAAAATGAAAGAAGTGCACGATGAATAGAACAATTATTTTGATTTAAAATTTCAACAATTTGCACGCGTTGCTCTGGTGTAAGTCGATTCATAATGAAATTTCAAAGTAAACTAAACAAAAACCAACTATCAGCTGTTTAATGGCTGGTCAAATAAAGAAGTGATGCCAACTGAAAGTTGTGACACTCTAAAAAAAACACGCTTAGTTGTAACCACATTTTTGGCCAACCGAATTTTTGTGGTCCCACGTACTATCACTATTATTAGATTTTAATACTATGGTAACAAACGACATTTATTTACAAATTTCGAATTTTTATTGTAACAATTGAATATTTTATGTTTATGGACTATAATATTCTAAAATAGATTCACATGCATTCTAGAAAATTTTTTTTATTAATAAAAAAAATTGTATGCCTCGAACAGGGCTCGAACCGGCGATCTTCAGTTTGTCAGGCAATTACTATACCTAGTGTAAACCCAATTTAAATATGTTTTTTTTTTTAATTTCAACCTTGAATATTTTCTCGTTTAAAATTTAAATATTTGTCTAAAAATAGATTTGTATGTACAACAGAACTTCGGTTGCTGTTCTTAATATTTTATTAGAGTTAACAAAACTATAAAAAAAATGAATATATTATTTTAAAATTATTTTATTCAAAAAAGTCTTATGCCGCGAACTGGGCTCGAACCGCAGACCTCCTGCTTGTCCGACAATTACTTTATCTCTAGCCTAAATTCAATTTGAATTTGTATATTCAAATTTCTATCTTGAATAATTTTTTCCTTTTTAAGTTAAATATGAAATTCTAAAAATAGATTTGTATGTAGAACAGAAATTATGTTGGTGATCTTAATATTTTATTAGAGTTACCAAAACAATTAAAAAGCTTTATATTATTTTAAAATTGGTAACGAAAACTATATTTTATATAGAGTGATTGTTTTTTTTTGCAGGCGATATTAATATTCGATTTTAACTGCAAATATTAAGTAATATTAATAAGTGGTTGATTGTTGGTATAAAAGGTAATGTATAATATAATATTTTTACAATATTGATTAGCAAAACTAATATTTTGAATGATGTGACTGTGTTTTGGTTAATTTTATATATTTTCTGTTTACAATGTAGTTTAATTATTCTGAAGATGAATTTTAAGTACTTACAATTAAAATTATTGAATAGTGATTAATTTTGTTTGTCCGTAATGGAATTATGTGTGTGATATGTGTGTGATATTCAGTAAAATATCTATTTTTTTGAGACTTTTTCATAAAAATGTAATCATTTTGTAATCACATCAACATATTTTAGTCACTATTTGTCTTAAAAGAGGTTATATAATACGTTTTTTTTTTTGCTAGTTCTCGATTTACCAAAAATTTGGCGGATTAAATTTGGGGTATCAAAATTGTTTTCGTTTACCAAGTACATTAAAATTATGTGCAAACAATATGGATTTTTACCAAATTTAATACAGTTTCCACCGCGCTCGAGAGATTAAAGTTAAATATGGGCAATATAAGTATTAAAGTTGTGGAAAATTGTTTGTTGGTTCAAAACTTGTTCTCTTGTTCTTAAAAATTAATATTTTTGATTGAATTTGTTAAAAAAAAAATCGTAAGAAATATACTGCCATTAAGAACAGATTTCTAAATATTTGTTTTCTTAAAATAGTTTTCTACAAATTTTAGTTTATTGTCCTTGCCCTGTGATACAAAACTTTTTCAATTCGGATAAAATTGTTAACACCCTAAAGTTAAAATCGGCTGCTTATTATCCTCATCTAAATACTATGGAATATTGTTCAAGGGAATAATTAATGGATTCTTAGAATTTTGTTTATGATTTTAGGCGTTTACCATCTTTAGAAATCAATAAAAAACAACAATTATAAAAAAATAAAGAAATAGTTTATCAAATTAAAGTTTCTTAAAAACCGTAATTATTAATTCAAACAAACAAATTTGCAAATTCAAATGATTATTTGCATTTATATTTAATTAATTAATTCTGTTTTGTGTCGTTCATTAAATGTCGTATATTATTATATTACATGGTTGCCAGATTTAGTAAAAAACGAATCCCTGATGATGTCGGAAAATACGGACGAAACGTAGGAATACGAACAATGAAATAAAAAGTCTTTTATTTACGTTTAGAAAATTCATGACCTTGAAAGCCTGAGTAGAATAACTCTAAAAGCAACACAAAAAGAAAATCTGAAACTGCACAGTCTGATTCTGAAAAAATTTAAAATTTGCAATATAGTTATGATTTTTAGAAAATACACTCATTCTTCTCTACCACGCCTTTCACAATTAAATTAAATAAAATTGCATATTAATTATAGTATTAATTGCAATTGTCTGAAAAGACTTTAAAATTCAAATCAAACAAAAATCAAACTTTGCTCTCTGGCAATTCATCCCTAACTACGTAAGCGCCATCTATCGAATATACAAAGAATATATCATAGATATGGCATCACTTACAACATATGGGAAAACAGTGGACATTAGAGTGAGGTAAGTTTCTAAAAATAGAAATGTTGTGTTGTTGGAGTAGTACTTCTGAGATTATGTATGCAAGAACAAAAACACCGTGTATTGAATAAAACTATTTTTAATCACAACAAAAACTCGACCTGACGATAGCTCAGAGGGCTAAAGCGCTCTGTCTAACGTGTAGTGCTAGTGCATGTGGCATTAAAAATCAGTTTATCTATACCACGGTCAGTGATGGCACAGAAAATTTCATATAGACGCAATCGAACAAATAAAACATAACAAACATTACATTATTCAAAAAAATTCAAAAAACAGGGTCACTGACGAAGGTATACCAGAAACTGCGCAGTCTGATTCAGAAAAAATTGAAAATTTGCAATGTAGTTATGATTTTTAGAAAACACAGTCATTCTTCTCTACCACGCCTTTCACAATTAAATTAAATAAAATTTCAAATTAATTATAATATTAATTTCAATTGGCTGAAAAGACATTAAAATTCAAACTCAAAGAAAAAGTTTTAGTTTTCGGATATTTAGTCATATACGAATTCTGACTTTTTCTACATTTCTTTACATACAAATTTTCGGATTTAAATTCATTTTTCAATGAAATTAGGTGTACATTTTTTACAGAAAACCTTTTACATTGTTATTTATATTTCTCACAAAATATTCTCAAATCCGGAACAGAATTTTTACAAAGAAACACAAAAAAGTCATTTAAATGCCAACAAGTATTAAATCATTAGGGGACAAGGCTTTATACCCTTGCGCTATCTGGCAGGCTTTACCAAAATTTGTATTCGAGTCGTATGTCTTGTCTGGCATTTAATTTTTACAAAAAATTTTAAAAAAAAATTTAAATAAATTTACCTACATTTACATTTAAAAAAAATTGTTATTCGGAAACTCCATATAATTGAGGGTAATTTGTTTCTTTTTTAACTTTTCCCAAAACTAATAAATATTTTATACCAATTAGTGAATGTGCCACTAAAATATGACGCAAGACAATGGTAAAGACACTTCAACAAAATCTAAAAAATTCCTTATACAAACTCAAAAGTTTTTTACCAGTAATAAAACATGTATGCGTTCATATTGATAATTATAAAATTATAATTATTATTACAGAAAATTTTAAATTTTTATTACACCCAACAAATTATAGAGAAAGGTACAACAACTTACACATTGTAACTTATCTACAACTATTAGTTTCTGGAAATTACTAATTGTAAGAAAAAATAAAATTGAGAAAAACGTGTTAAACATAAATTAACAAATTTTAAGAACACTGAAATAATATATCGAGTAAAATTATGAAAAAAAAGTTATGATAAGGGTACGCATGCGCCAAACATAAATTTCCATGTAAATTATTTATCGCTAGACAAACAACAATGTAAAGATGTAGTAGCTGGTATTGTAGTAGTTTTTGTTTAACCATATAATTTATTTTAAAATATTGTTCTAAATTTTCTTGGAATTTGTTTTCAATTAACATGGGTATCAGAAAGTATTAAACACATTAAAACATATCCCTCATTTACTACAATACTGACATAACTCAAAAAGCACGATTGTGCAGAAATCTAGTTTAAACATTTCAATTCATATCTGCCTTGCTCGATCTTTGCTCTATTTATTTGGTCATGTTTTTATTTTTATTAATATGGGTTTTAATGTATTTTTCACTTAGTGAGAGTTGTGTGCGAATTCGCTAATTATCGAAGGACCCGGATGCAGTACATTTGCTCTATAAAATATTATTCTCTTTGCACACACAAATATTTAGTATCAAAAGAAAAAAAAATATATTATCCTCTATCTCGACAAGTATACATGATATTAATATGAAATTTTTACACATTATAAAGCATGATATAACTATTAAATCTGCATCATTAACATTTTTTGACTTATGACAGTCTTGTAGTAAATGAGCGATATATTCTATTTATTGTTTGGTTTTTAAAAACTCTTTTGGGTGGAACGTGTAATCCTGAAAATAAATTATCATCTACAGAAAGTGTGATCTTTTTTCTTATGAAGCGTGTCCGGTAGTTTATGATGCGTACGATTTGTTCAGAGTATGTCTGTCAAATTTGTTCATGAATATATGTTTTAAAAAATTATCACACTTATGTTAGAATGAAAAGAAAAAATTTGATGACAGTGGAGACGGAGCAACTAAAATACAGTGTTTTTTTTTTTGTTAATGTTTTTTAAAAAATACGCACATGAAAATAATTTTGATAAAATTACGCTGCAAAAGAACTGATAAAATTAGCAAATTTTATATTATTTTGCTAAATGCACACTTAACCATTAACCGTATTCATAAAAAATCTTTTAATTTATTTTAGGTAAAACACATTTTAAGCCTTAAAACTGAATTCATAAGTAAATATTAGCTTAAAATACCTACTTTAAACCTTGTTTAAAAGTTAATATTCGTTTATGAATACAGTTTTAAGGCTAAAATTTGCGTTTTAACTAAAATGTATTTGAAATGCTGTTTAATATTTTTATGAATACGGAAGGTTAAATGCATTCTGATAGATTTTTTGACGTAGATCACAAATGTAAAAACCAAATTTTAATATTAAGTCTGTTTTTTGAAATATTCGTGAATTTTACTTTTACAAAATATCTAAGTTTTTTCTTACGACTTTCTGAATAAACTACGAATAACTTTGAATATAGTTTTAAAGTATAGACTTTGAGCATAAAGAAACGTATTTTTTTATTAATTGCGATTATGTGAAGGATTTTTAGAATACGAGGGCGGATCAATAAGTCCGTGACTTTTCGAACTTCCCTCGTAGTTATATGAAATGCAAAACTGCTCCCATCAAGTACCAGCTGTTAATAGACTATCTGCAAATTTTGAGCAATAGCAATTTTGAGAATTTTGCGTTTAACAGATGTTCAAAACAAACTACCTCGTGGATTTTTTTTTAAATGGAAAAAAGTGAATTTCGAGTGCTCATTAAACATTATTTTTTGCGAAAAGAACCATCAATCCAACTAAGGAAAAGCTTGATAAATTTTATGGGGACTCCGCACAATCGATTTAAATGGTAAAAAAATGGTTTACTGACCTTCGTTGTGGTCTCACAAGTAAAAATGACTCTGAACGTTCTGGAAGGTCAATTGAGGTCAATACACCCGAAAATGTCGAAAAAAACCCACGGTGTTGGCCGATCGAAGAGTAAAAGTGCGTGAGATTGTTGACGCCATAGGCATTTAATATGGCAGTGTGGTTTCGATTTGAAATGATCAGTTGGGTTTAAGAAAGCTGTCTGCATTATGGGTGCCGCATTTGCTCTCAATTGACCATAAACGTAATCGTGTGACAATTTCAAATAATTGTTTGGAGTTGATTAATCGCAATTCGAATGAGTTTTTGCTGCGTTTTGTACCTGTGAATGAAACATGGACAAATTGCAACACTCCGGACACCAAGCAGCAGTCTAAACAATGGGTTTCTTCGGGTGAACCGGCTCCGAAGAAGGGCAAGGTAAGTTTGTCGGGATAATCCACATCGATTATCAAAAGAGAAAAACAATAAACGGCGAGTATTATGCCAATTTATTGGACCCACTTAACGAGGATTAAAAAAAAACGACCCCATATGGCCAAGAAAAAGTTATTTTTCATCAAGATAATGCACGAGTGCACATGTGTGTACTCTCAACCGCAAAATTCGGCGAATTGGGCTACGAATTGGTACCTCATCCGCCATATTCTCCAGATTTATCCCCCAGTGACTATTTTAATTTTTCCAAGCCTAAAGAAATGGCTCGGCGGAAAACAGATTTAGCTCCAAATTATTGATCAAAACAAATGAACATTTATGGACCTCGAAACATCCTATTTTTTGGAAGGGATACAAAAATTAAAGAAATATGTTGAAAAATATTTTTTTTTTTTTGCAAAACAAACTGTGTTTCATTCAAAAAGTCACGAACTTATTGATCCGCCCTCGTATACTTGCAATTAAAGCGAAAACTTCACTTATTTTTCTTTCTCGTGAATATTATAAAATCACTAAATCTAAGTTGAAAAATTTTAGCCCATGGTGTAAATTTATATTCCACCTTATTCATTTAATGGAAAAAACTCATAATATGACAACCAAAATTTTCAAAGAACTAAATCTGAAATTCAGTTTTTATAAATTTTTATTATAAAAATTAATTTTGTATGAATTTAATATGAAGAAAATATAAAATGTAGATTTTTAACATTCAACATTTAAAATCGGTATTTTTTGGAAAACGCACTTCAATTAAGTTGGTTGGTATTGATTATAAAACATGTGTATGTTTACTTGAATGATTTTATTTGAATTTTTTGAATTAGAATTTGCCACAGACTCATTTTTTTTTTATGACATAAAGATATTTAAAATGTTTTAAGTTTACGCTAGTTTTTCTAAAGAGAAACTATGCATTTTTTTATAAATTAAGTAAACAGTAATGTTCACAAAAGATACATACACTAAAGCCCCGATTTTCGTCATTAATAGGGAGCAGGGAAATGCGAAGCAAACCGAAACGACGCAAAGCGAATTAAATATATTAACTTACCTAACAGAATAAAATGGGGAATTCCGTTTTTTTACACGCAAATTGAGAAATTCTTCATATGTACATATGTAATCATGACTTCAGTGAAAAAATACAATCGTATGTAGCGACGCAAATCGGAATCAAAACGACTCAAATCGGAATGAACCAAATTTTAAAAAGCGACGCAAACTGGATCGATGAAAATCGGGGCTTTAGTGTATCGTGAAAAATTAGAAATTTCGAATTTGAATTCATTCACAGGGAATCCCAGCCAAAAATACTGCTTCCGTGGAAACAGTTTCATAATCAAGATTTAAGCCTGAGGCGCTTCGATAGCACTGATCAATGTTTTATTATGTAGCTAAAGACGACAGCAATTGTAGTCAAAATCAAATTAAATTTCACTAGAAGAAAGGACGACTAACATTTCATTAAATTTAACGAACATTTGTCATTTATTGTTAAAGCTCAAAAAATTACTAACAAGTCGTAGTTAAAATGAATCGCATATGTTAGTAAAAAAAATAAGCAAACATTTTTTTTTTTCTTTTTTAGTACAGTGTTATTTTATCGTCATATAGACAGTCGCAATTGATTTTTAATTAATATGCATTTGACAAATTTAATTTAGAAATGTTAAGGTTGAGAAGAAGAATAAACACTATTAGTTTTTAAATCAGACTAGACTAGTTTCCGTCTTTTTTTATGTACAGGCGTCATCAGTGATTTTCCATTTAAATTATATTATTATTTGTGTCTTATAATTGTCAGATTGTCTCTATATGATAAATTTATCAACAACCTGAGGCTGTAAGAATTATACCTGCGCTCTTCTTACATTACAAACGTAACAATTCCAATTCATTACCGTTTAGCGATCACACCCAGGTATGGCCTCGAATGCAATGCATATAAATTCTTTTCCTATTAGCTTTTTTGTTATTGTATATTATATTCAGAAGTGACAACACTAACAAACACAAATATTCTATTTATAGATTTTTGTTTATTTTTCCTAGTCTCCTCCGCTTTTTTATTATTTGAAATAAAACAGTCATTTATGTGGTTTGTTTTTTTAATGAACTACAAGGTTAGTATAAAATTAAATTTGTTTTACAAATTACTGACATTTAAATTAAAAATAAAGAAACTAAATAACAATCCAAACAATTACATATTTTTAAAGCAGAAGTTCCCTGAATATACGTCTTGTGTAGCAGAGAGCTCAGTTATTTTTTAAATTTTTATAACGTTCAGAGAAAATCCTTATCAAGTTGCTTGAAAAAAAGCATATATCAAAACCTTAGAAACATCTATAATGATAAATTATTACTAAATACAAAAACTTTATTTAAAAACATGCATGAATTTTTTTGTTTAGAGCATATCATCGAACTAGAATAAGTCTGCAAAAGTCAACTTTTATGTATATCAAAAGATAGCTCAGTTCATGTGTTCAACCCTCACACCAGCTACAAAATATATTTTTTTCTAATTAAAAAATAAATATAAACATTTGAAAAATTACATCCTTTTTACAGGTTTAAACTTACATTAATGTTTATTAAAAGGAACTACACTTACTAACAAATTCGGTTGTCAGCAACCGAATTGATTTAGTTGCTGCAACCTCATAAATTTGACTAATGAATTTACGAATTCGGTTTTAGTAACCGAATTGGGGGTTTTGACAACTGAATTCAGTTGATGCAACCTAATTTACCAGGTTGCAGCAACCGAATCAATTCGGTTGGATAACATTTTACAATTTTTATGAGAGTGTCACTTCTTATGAAAAGCCAATGTTAAATTCACCGATCAAAACCCCAAATTTCAACAACATACGATTCTACTTTTTTTCAATTTATAACGAGCTTTCAACCTCCGTATATTTACAAAAATAAAGCAAATCAAACATATTAGCTAGGTTGATACTAGTATTTCGATCTGGCTAAAGATCTCATCAGAACCCGAAGTTTTAGAAAAGCTAGAGCCTATATAATAGGCAGAACTTTAACAAAAAACCTATTAATAATCAATTTTGCTCCATTCTTGTCTTCTTAGTAATCAACCACGTGGTTAGGTCTTTTCCTAACAAGCATCATGACGTTACTAAACTTTGAAGACCAAAAATGTTCTATTTATATAAAAAATTTTTAGTGTGTACTCTGGCTCAAGTAATATTTTTTACAGTTATATTAGTTTTTTGTTTTTATATACATCGAGATTATTTTTATGTTATTTTCAATTTATAACGAGCTTTCAACCTCCGTATATTTACAAAAATAAAGCAAATCAAACATATTAGCTAGGTTGATACTAGTATTTCGATCTGGCTAAAGATCTCATCAGAACCCGAAGTTTTAGAAAAGCTAGAGCCTATATAATAGGCAGAACTTTAACAAAAAACCTATTAATAATCAATTTTGCTCCATTCTTGTCTTCTTAGTAATCAACCACGTGGTTAGGTCTTTTCCTAACAAGCATCATGACGTTACTAAACTTTGAAGACCAAAAATGTTCTATTTATATAAAAAATTTTTAGTGTGTACTCTGGCTCAAGTAATATTTTTTACAGTTATATTAGTTTTTTGTTTTTATATACATCGAGATTATTTTTATGTTATTTTCAATTTATAACGAGCTTTCAACCTCCGTATATTTACAAAAATAAAGCAAATCAAACATATTAGCTAGGTTGATACTAGTATTTCGATCTGATGTAGTGTTTCTATTATTATTTTTCCCTCACTATTTTTGCTGGGTTTGTTTACGACACACATGTCTTAAACACTTTGTAACACACACTAATGGACTTTACAAGCATTTTACTCCTAAGATACCTACACTAGGGTGGGGCGATTTGTATGGAAGGAAACAAATTTTAATGGGCGCTTCGCGTTTCTGATTCTTGGGATTGTACTGAGCAAAAAAGTCCTCTAGACCATACGTCTACGGTAAAATCGAGCTTCCACATTTTGACTTTACGGGAAAAAAGGCCTATTTTGAAATTAAAAATTAACCCCTTAAACCCCATCCATATGATTGATGCATTAATCTGGTAAAGAAGAGATTGATACCATAATCTTGAATAAGCTCCTCCTACTTCCTGAGATATGTCCATCCCGCACATTGTTACTTTCACAATATACGGCAAAAAAAGCCTTATTTTGAAATTAGAAATTAACCCCTTAAACCCCATCCACAAATATGATTGATGCATTTATCTGCTAGAGAATCTTCCAGAGAACAGATTTATACCATACTCTTGAATAAGCTCCTCCTACTTCCTGAGATATGTCCATCCCGCACATTGTTACTTTCACAATATACGGCAAAAAAAGCCCTATTTTTAAATTAAGAATTAACCCCTTAAACCCCACCCACAAATATGATTGATGCATTAATCTGCTAGAGAATCTTAGAAAGAAGACATTGATACCATAATCTTGGATAAGCTTCTCCTACTTCCTCAAATATGACCATCCCACACATTGTTACTTTCATAAAATATGGCTAAAAAGTCAAAATGTGGAAGCTCGAGTGGACTTTTTTGCTCAGTACAGTCCCAAGAATCAGAAACGCGAAGCTCCCATTAAGATGTTCAAATCGCCCCACCCTAACCTACACAGCTACATTTTTAGTAGTTTTTTCAAACCATAACTGTGGTGGGTTCACAAAATGCGTGTAGTTTTAACAATAAATTGCTATTTCAAATTTAAAGAAAATAAAAAAATATGAAGATCATAACGTGTGATAATGTTTAAGTACATGTAGCTACCAAATACCCATAAAAAATATAAAGAAAATCATACATGTTCATTTATAATTTATTATTATTAAATCCTAAGATATTTTTACGATTGCATTTCTGGAAAAGAATATAAAATTGTTAGTTTCTCTTTACATTTAGTTAGTTTTTTTTTTTTTTTGTTAAAGTAATTACATACATAAAATTATAAAAAATATGATTGTTATTTTTTGAACAAAAAACTGCTTTAACAAAGAAATATGAAAATTTATGATTTTTTTATGATTTAAGAATTTTTTTAATATTAAAATTTGGAATTATGAGTCTCGTGCCTATTTATTAAACGTGTAGCGCCAGATTTCCTGTAATTAATTATAATGTTCGTGAATTTAACGATGTAATTTTATTGCTGTTATTAATATTTATGTTGTTAATATGATTATTTATGGCTAATTGATACTTTGCTGTGTTACCTACTAATGTGGGTGTTCTAAATTTTAAGAAAATTAAATTACAAATTTGATATAATTTTTATTAAAAATAAAAATTGTATTTTTTGACCATTAAGAGTGCAATGAAACTTGAATAATTTTAATTTTTATTGCACAATTAAAGGTTTTTAATAAAAATTATATCAAACTTGTATAAAGGACAAAGTAAGGTCTTGTTTACTCCCCCTTTACATCTTGTTTTTAAACAAAACAAGTGTGAAAAACAAAAAGCGTGTATTATATATATAACAAATGTAGAGGGTGCACATAACAAACATGTTTTCAATTTATTTTTTGATCAATGATGATAATCTGTAACTTCGAGCTCATATATTAGTTCTCATTTAGTTGGAAAACTAGTTTATATGAATGTTTGATGTTTTTCATGGGAGTGTCACTTTTTTCAAAACGTGTTCTGATGATGGGAACCTAGAAAATTCCCAAAATAGATCTATCAACACATTCCTGAAAGTAGTCAATTAATAAATTTGAAAACAAAAACTCTATAGATTATTTGTTAGGACAATATCCTAATAAGGACATATATAGAGTATGGCCTCGAACATGAATAATTTTCATTTTAAAAATTAAATTACGCTACGCGACCTGGCTTTGAAACATATCATTTTACTAGACCTATGAAAGCTGAATCCATATCTGGCATTTTGTTTTCTCATTCGCAGTTTTAGATAAATTGGGGTTTTTAAGATTTGCATCATTCACCCCATTTTATATATATTTTACTTAATTTTTCGAAATTTTATCGTATAGGCATTAATTTTTTTTTTAGATATAAATATACAAATAAAAAAATGGATTAGAATGAGGCTGATGATGACCTAGACGCTTTGGTGGAATGTGCGAAGCAGGATTGTTTTCATCTTCTCTTACATTTATTACCAATTAGTGTTTTCTATTTGTAATAGTATCATTTAATTTTGATCTCAAACCAGAGAATGCAAAAAAAACATACAAAATTCTCAAACCAAACATACACTTACAATATTTTTTCCGTAAAGGCTACTGAATATACACATTAAATTAACTGGAAATCAGTTAAAAAAGGACTAATTACTTTTCGTTTAAAACAATTGTTATTTATTTTCAACTGTTGAAAAATTAATTGACAAAATCGATAAAAAAAACAATACATTATTTTCGTTTATTTCAATAATCAACTTTTTGTTTTAAATAGAAAATTTTAACTGAATACTTTAACTATTACCGAAAGTCCGTTTTTTGTTCATTTTGTTTATTGAGTAACAGACAGAAAGTTAAAAAATATTTTTCTTTGTAGTTTAACTGTATATTGCATTGAAACAACTTTACCCATTCAAATTTTAAATAACTGTTGATTTGTTATGGGAAAGTTCTTGTTAGTGCACAGGAAACCATGCAATTTAAAAGCTAGTATGAGAACAGTCAACTAGAATATGCAGTTTAACTGGCAACCCTGACATAAAATTTCTATGATTTAAAGCTGTTTTCTAAACTTGTAAGAAAAGAAGAAAATAACTCATGTTGCTCAGGTAATCAATTAACATTAGCGATTTTTCTGTGGTTAGTTGATATATACCTGCTCAAACCTTGAGTTTATTGTGGGTAATGGATAAGAATAAGGCTGAAGATGACTTATAAACGTAGGTCAACTGAAATTCGGTTGATACGACTCAAAATCAGTTATTAAAAATTTCAGTCGGTTGGTACAACTGAACATTAGTTTTCACAACAAAATTCGGTTTAACTCAACTGAACGTTAGTTGTAACTCCCATAATATTTCGACATCTACACTCAGAGTAAAGCGAAAGACAAAGACACCTTAGTATGGTTCCTTATTCTTATTGCAAAAAGGGGTTGTTTTTTTCGTTTCGTTTGTTTTTGTTTATTTTTTAGCTTCGTTTCTATAATTGTCTTCGGCAGTTGCGTCCTTAAAAGATAGCATCATTTAGACAGCATTGATGTGAGTAGTTGAAAGAAAATTTTTGTTATGTTATATATATTTATTTCTATATATTTTCAGATATTAAATTACTTCATGACATCAATGTGGGAAAATGAAAATTTTTATATTTCGTAATTATTGCAATTATTCTTAAAAGAATCACAAAAATATGTTTTATGATTTTCAGCAAATATATTAACTAAATTACAATTTTTTTACAATATTTTTGCGTTTTTTTCAGTCTACTAAAATTCAGCAAAAAATTTATTAATTTTTACCAAGGCTTTTTTATTTCTAATCTACTAAGTGTTAGCAAAACTTTTGCTGAATCTACTAATTTTGTTGCTAAAAATTAGCTCGCTGATTTTCAGCAAAAGATTTTGCTGACATTAGCAATTTTTTTGCTAGCACCCTCCTGACTAAAATTTTGCTGACTCAGCAAATTTTTTTGCTGACTTTACAAACTTTTTTTTTTTGAGTGTACTGTAAATATCGTTGCACTAACTGAATTTATAATTTGTTACTACTGTACTAAAATACACTTTTCAATTCAATTGCCACTTTATTTCTCTGCGTGTACAACTTTTTAATATATAACAATATTCTTCCTTTAAAATCATTAAACAAATTAAAAAAAATATATATTGATTCTTCCTGCGTTCAATAAACGACACTTAATCTACAACAACTGCATCTATAAAAAAAATTATGATAATTAAATTTTATTTACTTTTTGTTCATTAACATTTACAACTTGTAATTGAGGTTTATTAACAAACTTATTTAATATTCATAAGATCAAGTTCCCCAAAAAAAAAAAAAAAATTCCTAATAAACTGTATTTACAAGAAATTTCAACAACATTAACTGCATAATAATTTTGAAAAATTATTAATATATTTTTGGGATACGCATTCAAGGAAATGCTAACAAAATTAAAATATATTTCGAAAAAAAAAAAATATTTACTATCATCAAATGGGCACCATGGGGGAGTGTAATAATAATTAAAATAACATTAATGTTTTACAACCAACTAAATAGTTAACAACAGCAACAATCTTTGAAAGCATAATCAACCTTAAGAAAGACAAGCAGACAGACACAATCGAAAATCCTAAATAATTAAGCAGCTAAATTATCATAAAGGGAATTGTAATTAAGTATTTAGTTAGAAAAATATGTCGCATATTTAACGAAGTTGCTTTGTAATATCGCTTATTTACTTCAAGACTGTCATAAGTCAAAAAATGCGGTTTTTGAGTTAATGATGCATATTAATGATATTTCATAGAGAAACAGAGCTACTCACGGGTCTCTCGATAATTAGCGAATTCGCGCACAACTCTCATTAAGAGAAAAATACATTAAAACGTGACCAAATAAATAGAAAAAGGGTCGATCGAGGTAGATATGGATTGAAAATTTTAAACTCGTTTTTCTGCAAAATAGTGTTTTTTTTTGAGTTATGCCAGTCTGGCAGTAATGTATTTACTATTTTGTAGTAGGGTATTAAAATGAATGAAAAAGACAGAAATTTCGTAGAAAACTTTATTGTTTCATAATTAAATGTATGCTTATAAATGAGTTTTTATATTCATACATATTTTTGGTAAAACATAATTGTATTAAATATTCCCCCAACCCAAATTGCTTGTAATAACTATATGAATATTAGGGTGAGATTTTTATATGGTATATTTTCCATGGTATATTTTGAGGTACGTGTAATGAGATATTCTTCCTACACTGACAGAGTTTTCTGCATGATATAAATGAATTTTTGCATTAGGTCTATGAATTGTCACTAGAACTCGTCCATTGGAACGTTTCATTAAATTAATGCAGATTTTCATAAAATTTAATGATACATTTCATATTATTTATTAACAATTTCATAAGACTAAAGACAAATTTTCAAAACAAATAGTTTCTTTAAAACTGTGATGCTTTTTCATGAAATTTAAGAAAATTTTCATTCACATTGTGAAGAAAACTTCATTAGTTTAGCAAAAGAATTTCATTAAAACTTATCCCAGGGATTCTCTCTGTGTACTGTGACTGAAAACAGAAAAATCAACTACTCGATTTTCATCCAACCTTTCCAATTTCAACCAAAATTGGTATGCAAGTTGCTTATTGTATAAGTATCATTAGGCGTGGGTTGGATAGTAACAAGATAAACTTTTTGGTTCTTCTTGACCACTCTAAGGCCTTTGACACCGTCAACCATCAAACTTTGTGTATAAAACTAAGAAATCTTTTTAATTTTTTATCAAGTTCAACTCAACTTATTTCATCATACTTAGTTAAGCGTACACAGTCTGTTTGTATTGATAATTTATCCTCTCAACCGCTTAATCTAAATAGAGGTGTGCCTCAGGGCTTAATTCTGGGACCGCTTCTCTTTTCCTTATATGTCAACGAACTTCCTTCACAACTCTCTTACTGTAAAATACATATTTATGCAGATGATGTGCAGTTATACATAAGTAGCCCGGTACAATCCGTAAACGAGAACATTGACAAACTTAATTTTGACTTATGTAAAATCCATCACTGGGCTATGGCAATGGTCTTTGTTTGAACCCTAACAAGTTAAAATGTCTCATGATTCATAAGATCAATTAACCCACCTATCGACAAAGAGATACTCACGAACAATCCAAGGATCTCAATTGTTTCCACAGCCAAAACTTGGGCATAGTTCTTAATAGTACCCTAACATGGACAGCTCATATAAACTCTTTGGTCGCTCAAACATATGTTAAGCTCATATCTCCATATGCAACACAATTTTATACACCATTTGAGGGTAAGATTGCTTCTTGCTAAGACTTACGTTATTCCGGGTTGGTTTGCGAACTATTTGCTAAATGTGACGCTAAAAGCACACGTCGTCTTAATATTGCATACAACACATTCTGAGATATGTATATGGGCTTAAGAGGTTCAGTCATGTATCGTCATTCTGTGGAGTGTCCTTCGAAAACTTAATGAAGATACGAGTTCTTATGTTTATTCACAAGATAATTTATATGAAAAAGTCGAGATATCTATTTGATAATATTCGGTTTGGAAGATTTGAAAGGGGGAAAAGGCTAATCCCTCCGACACATCACACTCTCGCCTCGCAACATATATTTGATATAAACGCTGTTAGGCTTTGGAACACATTACCACACACCATACAAGCAACCAGAAATGCAACGCACTTTAAAAATCGTCTATTTTCATTACTACAGTGGTTTAATATGTTTTGTTTTATTATAAAGAATGGCCCAGTTATAATCTGGACGCATTCATAACGTTGTTACAGCGCCCCAGTGTATGAAATTTTAAACCATTTACATATGTTGTTGACAAGACATATACCGTTATTTGACATAATTTTCAAGTCTGTCATTCGAATAGTATTTCGTACAGACGCCGTGGAACAAAAAAGACGTGAAGAAATTTTGCACACTTTCTTAGAAAATCCAACATTCAGTGGTTCGAAAAACAAGCACATGCATCCTCCTAACTGCCCACAATTTCGACCACTCGAAAGATATTGGGCAAATGTAAAAAATAAATTGATGAAGAGTAATAAAGAAGCAAAAAATGAAGTTATAATGTTACAAAAATGGAGCCAGAGTGCTAAAAAATAAAGCCGAAGGAAGTGCAAAAGTTAATGGGGAGCATCAAAAACATGTCCATTCTTTTATTCGCAACAAAGAAAATTAATTTATTTGTATGAGTTTCCTTAAAGCTGAATAAATTTCCTTTAATTTGGTGTATAATTTATAAAAATGTGTCTGTTATTTACAAATTTATAACTACTTTTGTGCGTCCAGATTATAACTAGGCCATTCTTTATATAAATTTTGTTTTTTTTCATCTTTTTATTTTTTTTTTCTTTTTATAATTGTCAACTTAATGTTAAAAATTATAAATTTATTTTAATTTCTAAATCTAAAACTGTAATCATTGAGATCAATTTGTTTTATCTGTTCTTGTACTATAATTATAAGATTCAATCTCGTTCAGTCTCGTTAATTTTATAACAGCTAATGCCAAATTTTACAAAAGGAGTCGTACATAATGTCAATATCAAGTAAACGGTAAAAGGCAATGAGATTCAGTGACACCTAACTTTAAAGCCGCTCTTATCGTTTTTTTTAATCATTAAGTTTGCTTCATTTTTGAGTTCTTTACAATCAAACACGTGGCTAGTGACTTTTCCTAACAAGCATCATGACGTTACTAAATTTTAAAGTCCAATAATGTTCTATTCATACAAAAAACTATTTAGTTTTACTCTGGCTTAAGTAATATTTCATTATCATTTGACATTTTCATTATAATTTAATTTAAAAAAAAATTTTAATTTAAAAAACTTTGCTTTGAATTATAAAAGACACTCAAACTTCTTGTTAATTTTTGCAACTCGGGTTTCAAAATTGGTAAAATGTTTTAGTAAAATCGGCAACAAGAATTAGTAAAAAAAAAGTTTAAAATTTGTTAATACAGAATAGGAGACATTTTTACTGAACAACTATTTTGTACTAAAAATTAGTACTAAAACTGTAAAATGGGATATAAAACGATTTAATAATTTTTATACTAGCCCTTTTAATGAGTGTATGCAAGAAATGTTTAAAATTTTTTTTTTTTTTTTTTATTTTAAATAAACTAGTACATACAAGGTGGCGCAAAAGTAATCCTATCAGAAAATGCTATAAATTTTGCGATTGGCCCCTAATGTCAGTTCTGTTTTGACATTTGTGTAGTAAACATATGCGAAATACACGTTAATAAACAATGTTACGCTACACTGCTCCAGAACGCGGAATATTGGTGACTATTTATTTGACCAATAATCGGTCGGTGACTTTGGCACAACGTGAATTTCGTCGCAGATTTCCTGGCCATCCAACGCCTACTGGTGAAACACTGCGACGTTTAGCCGCTCGCCTCGAAGAGACTGGCACAACACGAGATGCTGCCAGGCGTGGCAGACCCCGGAGTAGCCGTTCTGCAGAGAATATTGCTGCTGTACCCTAGGATGTCATGGAAGCGCCGTCGACATCGACCAGACGACGTGCCACGCAAATGGGTATCAGTTGACGGTCTTTACAGCGAATTTACAAGATTTGAAGATGTTTCCGTACAAAGTCCAGGACGGTGCATCAGCTGTTAGCTGCTGACCGCCAATCGCGTGTAACATACGCTCAAGCCATCCTTAATCACCACCAAGAGGAAGATGATTTTTCATCAAAATAATCATGAGTGATGAAGCCCATTTCCATCTTATCCGGTACGTAAATAAGCAAATTTACGCTTCTGGGGCACTGAAAATCCGCGTGTAACCCACGAAGAGCCATTACACCCGCTCAAGGTCACTGTATGGTGTGCTGTTTTCGCTGGAGGAGTCATCGGACCTTTTTTTCTTCGAAGACGTCGCGGGCCAAACGGTTACTGTGAATGGTGAGCGCTACAGAGCAATGATCAACGAGTTCTTTTTGCCGCAACTTGATGAATTGGGATTGGAAAACATGTGGTTCCAACAGGAAGGTGCAACGGCGCACACTGCACGTGCCACAACCGATATGCTGAAGGATGCATTTCCCGGGCGCCTAATCTCCCGTTTTGGCGATTTGCACTGGCCAGCAAGATCGCATGATTTAACCGCTCCAGACTTCTTTTTGTGGGGCTTTTTGAAGTCGCGGGTTTATGTCCGTCAAGAATGTGAGGACCTATCGCCGGAAGTTTTGGCCAAAGTGATGGAAAATGCCATAAAAAGGGCTCAAATGACAATCAACTGTGGCGGCGGCCATTTACATGACATCATATTCTCGACTTGATGTAAAAAAAATTAAAATACCAAATAAAAATAATCCACAAGAAGAATCAAAGTTTTTAATTTTTTTTTTAAATTACAGCCAAAAAACATCGGAAGGTTATTTTTGCGCCACCTTGCATAAATATTTTCATGCTTTTTCCTAATGAGAATTAAATCAAGGTAATTAAAGGAAGTTTAAGATGTAAGTATGATAGAGTGGATATAAAAAAGTACAATGTGTGTACTTTTAAAGGCCCAAACTCACGTTTTATGGTTTAAATTAGGCTTAATTAAAAACTACTTTGTTTTTCATGTTTTTTTAATTATTATACTAAAAAAATTAAATGTTTCAAAATATATCCAATAGAGTACTAACAATACTAAAAATGTTTTAAGCAAAAACTTTGAAACAAACTTTTAGCTGAATATCAACTTGGGCCAATGTTTTTGATCGAAATTGTTTTGTGACCTTTATTATATATCCATATTTCGTTAAAATCAGAGAGAATCCAAAGCGACACTTCTTCTAAGTATTTCCTATGAAAACAGCAAATTTAACTGTAATCTTTTTAGTATAAAATCATTTGTTAATCAATTTTTTTTTCTATTCTCTATTTACAAATTTTCAACTTATTTTCGCTGCAGATTTTAGAAATATAATTAACTTATTTGTTAAACCTGACTAGCACGAAATTACCAAAAGTTTTAAATAATTTCTCTTTACATAGTTGAGAGAAAAGTTTTTTCAATTTGAGTATTCTTATAATCTAAAGTATATACACAGAAAAAAATATTTCCCTACATTTTTCAATTAAATCGGTTTGTTGAAAATTTTAAAATTAAAAATTAATTAAATCAATTAAATATTTGCTCAAATTCAAACCTAGCTTGACATTTTGTTATATTATCGCTCAAAATCAAACATCAACATTTTAATATTTATAAAAGGAGTTAGATCATAAAAATGTTAACACAGATAAAGTTAAATAAAAAACAAACCACAGAATTTTAAGACTTCAAGCTAAATTTTTATTAAATGAAATTTATTATGAAACCAAACAAAAAAAAAACGCATGGAAATCTAACCACTACGAACAAAGTTACCCACTTTTTCCGGAAACCTTCCCATTATGGCTTTTATGATAGTTTCTGTAACATTTTTAGAGCAGGTGGTCCATCTAAGTTTGAGATCTTGCATGTCTGGGAGAAATTTTTGTGCCCTTTAATTTTCTTTTAACAAGAACCCAATATCTCTCTACTGGCCTGAGCTCCGGGCAGTTTGGTGGATTTGCATCTCTTGGCACAAAAAACACATTATTATCATTGTACCACTCCAGCGCTTTCTGTGATAAGTGCAAAGATGCTAAATTGCGCCAAAAGTAAGTGGATACATTGTGCTGACTCAAGAATGGAAGAAGTCGCTTCTGCAACCACTGCTTGATATAAATTTCGCTGTTTCTAGAGCCAGATGTCAAAAATGACTGGCTTCTTTGGCCGCAGCTAAATATGGCTTGCCATACTAGGAATTTTTTAGGGTATTTCGTTTGCTTTTTCGACCTAAATTTTTCCGCAACATTTCCTCGAACATCGGAAACATAAAATTCTTGACCAGGGAGCTGCGAAAAATCAGCCAGGACATAAGTTTCGTCGTCCATTACACAACATTTGTATTTTTGTATAACATTTGATTTCAATTTTCGAGCTTTGGTTTTGGCCTCCAAATTTTCAAAAGCGTTTCTATCGGGAACTTTTTGAAGTTTTTAGGACTTTAGTCCTGCCTTACGTTTCAATTTACGTACAAAAAAAAATAGATTAGATATTAGTTCTTATCAGGCTTATTACTTTATTAAGTTAAATAATTTAGACTCAGTGTTTCAAATCTGAGTATTCATTTATTCTAAAATATTTTCATAAAATTTATAATGTAACTTTTAATTTCGTTTAATAAAAATTTAAAATTTGTTTTCAACAGAAAGAAAATGCAAAAAAAACAAAATCTAAATTATTTCAAACAAAATTCGGGTAAAATCAAAGGGGTTCGAGGTCGAAAATTCGATTTTTGTATGCCATTTTATAAGGAATGAGTATATATTTTTCATTAACAAATTGTCAAATTATTATTGCTGATTTTAGCAAAACATTTCACAAGTTTTTTTTAAACCAAGTGTCTAAAGCTATTAAAAACTATCACAAATTTTTACTATTTTGGTTTTTCATAATTGATATCAAATTTTTTACTTAAGTTTAAAATATTTATAATCTTAAATATGCAACAAAAAATGTAAATAAGTTTTAAAATAAATTTTAATTTAAAAAAAATAATATGCCGAAGTTATCGATTTCTTTTCAGATTTAACTAAAATTTGGCTTTATTTATATTAATATTTATTAATTTTTTTTACGTTTTATTTTCTGTAACAGTTACATATTTTGAAAATGAAATTTATTCAAGTTGGAGGACTTACTCAATATGTCTTTATGATGATATTGTCCTAACAAAGAATCTACAGAGTTTTTGTTTTCAAATTTATTAATTTACCACTTTCAGGAATGTGTTGATATATTTATTTCGATAATTTTCTAGGTTCCCATCATCAGAACACGTTTTGAAGGAAGTGACAATCCCATGTAAAACATCAAACATTCATATAAACTAGTTTTCTCACTAAGTGAGAACTAATATATGAGCTCGAAGTTAAAGATTATCACAAATGATCAAAAATAAATTGAAATCTTGTTTGGTAGATATTTATTACACGCTTTTTGTTCCCCCCCCCCCCCCCCCTTCTTATTTTCACACTTGTTTTGTTTAAAAACAAGATGTAAAGGGTGAGTAAACAAGATCGTACCTTGTCTTTTAAGTTTGATATTATTTTTATTTTTAATAATTTTTATTTTTAATAAAAATTATATAAACTTGTGTTAAAGACAAAGTACGGTCTTGTTTACTTCCCCTTTATATATTGTTTTTAAACAAAACAAAATAAGTGTGAAAATAAAAAGGAGAAAAAACAGGAAACTTGTATTAGAGGCTGCACGTAGCAAACTAGTTTTCAATTTATTTTTGATCAATGGTGATAATCTTTACATTCGAGCTCATATATTAGTTCTCATTTCGTGAGAAAACTAGTTTATGTGAATGTTTGATGTTTTACATGGGATTGCTACTTCTTTCAAAACGTGTCCAGAAAAAGATCTATCAACACATTCCTAAAAGTGGTTAATTAATAAATTTGAAACAAAAACTCTATAGATTATTTGTTAGGACAATATCCTAATAAAGAAATATAGAGTATGGCCTCGAACTTGAATAATTTTAGTTTTCATTGCACAATTAAAGGTTGAAAAACATAATTTTTATTTTTTATAATAATTATATCAAACTTGAATAACATATTTTTCTGAAAATTCTACCGGCATTGTTATCTGCAGTTCAGGCACGAAAATTATAAGTGCCACCTTTGTAAAATTGATATCATAGTTTTTGTTAAGGGGAAAATTATATATAATATTAAATATGCCTTAACATAGACGACAATTTTATCTAATTATAAATGCAGTCAACATACATGTAATAATATTTTTATTTAGGCCTAGAAGGCATATTTTGCTACTAACACTGTTTGGGTACTAACGGCCTTTTACACTGTCAAAAAACTTTTACTTAACAATAATATTTATTTTGCTCCTTTAACACCTAAAAGAAGCAAAAATTTATTGGGCGCTGATGGTCCCGGGTTCGATTCCCGGTGACGGCAATATCAATTTAGAAAATAATATGTATAAGTTTTCTATCCCTCATATGTATCGCAGCTCCCACCTTCAGTGTTCCCATAGCACTTAACCCCACCGAAGTAAAATAATGAATCAGGGCTATGAACCAAAAAGCTTCAATAAGTTCGCCAACTCTCCATCAGGTGGCGAGCAACAACTGTTCTAAGACTTATCATCTCGCGCAATTACAGTGTTTGCATGCTTGAAACCCTCCATCTTTCCCCACCTTGCATCTATCCACTATCCAATTTCCAAAGAAAGCAACACATTAATAAATAGGAAGAATTTCCTGAGTGTTGCTTCTCTTTTTAAAAGAAAAAAATATTTTAATGAAACTGTTATATACATTACACTAAGCAGAAAGTCAGTAAAGTCAGTAACATTTTACTAGTACGATCCATACAGAAAAACTGCTTATATCAGCAAACATTTGTGCTAAATTCAGCAAAATTTTTTCAGAATTTAATAATTTTTTGTGCTAATATTAGCAATTTTTCTGCAAGTATGCTCTCAGAAAAAATGTTGCTGACTTTACTAACTTTTTTTTAGTGTATGTTTTACAGAAAGTTGGGTTAATTTTTCATTGAGATGGTTGTAGTATGAGAGTTACTGTAGGCAAAGTTGTGAATTTTGTTTAATAGTTAACCACTGATTGAGACTATCAGTCGAAAGTGGATTATTAACACATAAACAAAAACTCCAGCCAAGCTAGCTAAAAGCTTAACAATATCGTTATTGAACAAAGACAAACAGTGTCGCCAAAAATAACTGTCAAGCTTTTTCTTTTCTGTGTATTTTAAAAGCTGGTGCTCGTGATGTAAGTCATCCTTCACGCAGAAAAAAATGGCATCATGTAATGATAGTTTAAGAGCATCATGTTATGATTGAAACACGTAATAATCATAATATGATTCCCATAATTATATTAATATTCTAGATAATGATAAAATTAACATTTTTATAAACTACATTAAATAAGTGGCAAGGCCATATTTGAAATAAGTGGCGACGCTGGGCTCACAGCATATGTTCTACGGTATAAAACTGTTTATTTTCTCGAGTATTTTAATACTGCATACAAAATAAAATCTTAATATCAAAAATTTTAAACAGGTTTTCATACCAAACTGTTGTTATTTTTGACTCTCTTTGTAACCTCTAAATGTGCGATTGCGCACCTAAAAAAACACGTGTCTCATATTTTGGCTCTTAACAACATATCCACGTTTCACTAAAAGCTGCGGAATAAAAAAAAATAATAAAAAACTTCATATTGAATAATTTTTGACACCACTTTTAAATTTAAAAAAGATATATTTCGTAAACTAGAAGGTAGTTGGAGAATATAAAAGCTTTGAGTTATTTTTGATAAATAAGGTCATTAATTTCACCGGAAAAATTCACATTTTATCCTATGGGCTTTAATAATAAGCTAAAAATTACGAATTTGCTAAGATTCTTTGTGCGATAACTTGAAAACTACAAGTGCTCGAATAAAACTAATAGCATTTTGAAACTTCCCATACCAAAATTAATCAAGATCCGATATCAAATCCGAGCCACCAAAGCCAGTATTCCACAGAAACTTTTTATTTTTTTTACAACTTAACGATTTTATTTCGACTCTCCACAGGATATTTTTAAAAAGTGTCTTTTTGAGCACTGCTCGTGTAATAGTAAAACCGTGTATGCTCGAAATATTTGTAATTTTTTTTAACATAATGTTGCTTCTGACGAACCGCCAATACAGTTATATAAACCATTTTGAGCAACAAACTAGATCAGGGTCTGCTAGGGGTTTATTGATCGTCGTTTCCGTGCCTTTGGTTTTTGTATAGTTATGCAGGTTTGATCTTCGCCAGTACCAGTTTGAGTAGGAATTGTTGCGGTAGGAGTATTTCCTGTAGGGCCAGGATTTGTAGCAGTAGGTGAAGTTGGTGTACCCGTCGTAGGAAGTGAGGGGATTGTTGCCGTTGGTGTACTCGTGGCAGTATTTGAGGTAGTAGGTGCCGTAGATCCAGTATTAGTGGTGGTAGGTGTTGTTGGAGTAGATCCAGTATTAGTGGTGGTTGGTGTCGTTGGTGTAGATCCAGTATTAGTGGTGGTTGGTGTCGTTGGTGTAGATCCAGTTGCTTGTCTTCCAGACTCATCATTTCCGTCATTCTCTGCTTTACGCGCCAGCTCGTCTAATTCTAAGTTACGACTTTGAAAACAAATGTCCTGTGTTATAAACGATACACCGCTGGTAGACGAGTTGCCACTGCTGCTGCCTGTAGTATTTACAGTAATCAAGTCATAAAGCAAAGCTCCACCAATACCTGTGGTAAGACCCAAGTTAAACCCAGTTATAGCAGCTAGTCCCTGTGTAACAACACGTCCCTCTGGTACGGCATCTCACGACCAGCTTCCTTAAGTATTTTATAACTTCAGGAGCCGATAAGGGTCTTAATTTAGAACGTCGTGCTATTTGTAGGACAGGTAAACAATAATTATTTTTATGCCACACACTCACTGAAATACTCACGCACTGACTCACCATCAACATTTAATTTTGTTGTTGCAATTACTGCCAAAAGGCCCACGAAACTTAATAAATTCTTTACTTGCATTTAATTACTTTTTCCTTGTAAATTTATTGAATTGTAAATTTTAAATAAATTGTAATATTTCTTGTTCAGAACTAAAAAAATAAATTTCTCTAGTAAACTTTCTTTTAGTTATACTTTATAAACTAAAACTTATATCTGCTACTCATCTGCTTTTATTAACAAAAAATTGTTTAAATATTTTAATTAATTCATTGTATCAAATTAAAAATTCGCTTCATTTTAACATTTCTTTCTTGTTCAAAACTTAATTAAATAAATTTCTCTAGTAAGCTCACTTTTAGCTATACAATAAAAGATATATAGGCTATTCATCTCTTTTCACCAAAATTTTTTTAAATATTTTAATTTATTCATTGTAACAAATTAAATAATTCGCATCATTTATTTAACACTTTTATGTCAGGTCAGGTTTAGTCGTTTCTTTTTTTTTCGTCTTATTTATCACAAAGAAAGTAATTTATTTCTGTTTTGTTTTTGCAAATATTTGAAAATCTCATGGTGTACAATAGAAAAACAAGGCGTTGGTAACTAGTCGCCGCACAGTTGGTTCAATGGTACCCAAATTGGCGATTAATTCATTGAAACCGTATTTTTAAAATATTATATTTTTTTATTGATGAGTTATTATAAGCACATAAAAACACAACATTGCCTGGGCTTTAATTTTTTTTTTAACTATAAGCTGATAGCCTATACTTTTCTAAAATCCATAAAACTAATTCCAACTCTTACTAACCTAATACTTGTTTCCCATTAAATGCGGAAATTATCCCTATTTGGACCTTTTTTAAAAAAGTTATTAAAACTATTTACCTACACATAATTTATATAAACAAAAAAAAAATTTACTATATACTTTAATACCTGATGTTGAAGGTTCCATTATAAAAGATTACTTTTAATAGATTTATCACTAATATCGCTTGAATTGTAAAAATTTCCAATTTTTTCACTTTTTTAAATAACAGCAATAATTTGCTAACTTTGACCGCTCACTGAAAAGAAATTAAACAACTTAGTTGATTGATTTTGACAGCTAGTGATGCAGAATTTTATCTACTTTTACCCTATTCCAAAATTTATTATAAAACTTTATTTCTAAATTTCAATTAATCGCCACTTTGATACCATTTGAACACAATGTGCGCAGCCAAGAGATTTTCTAGTAAGCCGAAGCCAACGCCGACCCAATCGGCTAAAAGCAGCTGGCGGATCAGTCGTCTGTGGAATACAATCAGACAAGAAAATCCCATTTTTATGCAAATTATTTTCTAAATTTAATTATTTAATTTGAAATAATATGGTCGGTACAATGAGCCGCAGACGCCGATTGTTGAAGGCATTTACCCCAACCGAGTTTTGTCTCCGCTTGTTCGTATAAATTACTAATTTAAAGATTCATATTAAAGCTTTTTGGCCAATTTGAACTATTTGGCTTAGTTTCGGAGATATAGCCTACTTTTTTTGATTACAAAATACAGAATATTAGAAACGCATTCTACAAGTGAGACTGATAGCAGAGACGGAAAATAATAACACTGTGTACACTGTAACATCACTTTGCAGGTGAGCTAGTGTTGGCTGTAAGTCTATTTGAGGGTATAAAATCTCTGTTGGGAAATGAGCATGAAGGAGCATTTCTTTCGACTGGCGAATTTGAACAATTCATTTCTAACTCATTAATTTTGTTAAGGTTTTAAATGTTATTTAAAACAAAATTCCATTTTTTTCATATCTGTTATAAGTTTACAAAATTAGATATTAAACATATATGATATACATAATAAGATATGGAACATATGTTGTCATATATAATAACATATGTTGTCATATACAATAATACAAAGCCATGTAAGCAATAATATTTTAGATTCCTTTTTTTTTTGTAATGCAGTGGGTTAGCGAAAGTACAAGTTTTTGTGGGTTATTTTGTGGAGCAAATATGTAACAATACACTCAAAAAAAAAAGTTTGTAAAGTCAGCAAAAAATTTTGCTGAGTCAGCAAAATTTAGTCAGGAGGGTGCTAGCAAAAAAATTGCTAATGTCAGCAAAATCTTTTGCTGAAAATCAGCGAGCTGATTTTAGCAACAAAATTAGTATATTCAGCAAAAGTTTTGCTAACCACTTAGTAGATTAGAAATAAAAAAGAGTTGATAAAAATTAATAAATTTTTTGCTGAATTTTAGTAGACTGAAAATAACGCAAAAAAATTGTAAAAAAATTGTAATTTAGTTAATATATTTGCTGAAAATCATAAAACATATTTTGTGATTCTTTTAAAAATTATTTACAATAATTACGAAATATAAAAATTTTCATTTTCCCAAATTGATGTCATGAATTAATTTAATGTCTGAAAATATAGAGAAATAAATATATATAACATAGCAAAAATTTTCTTTCAATTACTTACATCAATGGTTGTCTAATGATGCTATCGTTTAAAGGACCGCAACTGCCGAAGATAATTATAGAACCGTAACGACAAAATAAACAAAAACAAACGAAAAAGGAACCATACTAAGATGTGTGTCTTTGCCTTTCGCTTTACTCTGTCTACGTGTTTGTTTGCAATTTTACCACACTATATTATTAATCTATTAACATTTATTATAGAAATACATATTAAATTTAAATATTTTCTTTTGTCTTTTATTTATTAATAGACAATTATTTTCACAAGCCGGTGACAACGCAAATTTAAGTTGTTTTAATCCTCAATTTTGTTTTATGTATGAAAAAACAGATACAAAAGTCTTCCATGGTTGATTTTTTTATATGTCTTATTAGAGTTATACTTTTTAGTATCATTTTCCTCTTCTCTACTACATCTTGACATCCGCTTCATTCTGCGTATATCTTTCAATCTGGTTGTCGTCCACACTATTAATGTGCTTATCAGCACAATTTTTTTTTTTAGCAAAATTAATTAGTAAAACATTAGTATATTAGTAAAGCATTAGTCTAAAACAGTTAAGTGCTGAATAAGTATAACAAAAATTTTAGCTGAATGAAAACAGGGTTTAGCAAAAAAATTTGCTAAAAAATAGTATACCTGATTTACAAGACGTTTTACTAACTTTGTACTAACTATTTTTTTGGGTTGTACTTACAAAAACGAACTCTTCAAATAAAAATCATAAGTTTGGACGAGCCCATTACTGAGATTTTGCTGGGTTGTACCTCTTGCTAAAGTGCTTTGCCAACGGTCTGTCATTTGGCTTTTTCTGACTGGGTACTTTCGTTTCATCAAAATGTTTAGATTTTTTTTGTAAATTTTTAGTTTAAGGTCATTCTGGAGAATGCCGTATCCTTGCCTTCGAATGATAAAAAAAAATTCCATTCATAATTCTAGCTACTTATTTAAGAAAAATACCAATTTTCGTTGGATTTGCAATAATATAAGTAGCTTTATTTGCACTTTTTAACATTAAGGACATATGACAAGTAGGCGTGTCCTTGCTGCTGTTTTTTCGAAATTTTTATTTTTTTATTTTTTTTGTTTTGGTAAATACTATATCCCCGTGTACCAAATTTCAATAACGTATGACACTCCTGCTATTTTTGGATACTCGTTAAATGTATTGATGACCTGGGACCAGCGTCACGTATGATTGATAAGTAATACTAATTAAACACTCATACGTGGTTTTGCAGTTAGAGAATGTTTATAAGAAAAGTCTAAACTTAATGGCGAAAATATTTCCAATACATTTGTACGAAATGCAAAAACATTTCGAACTTTAACGTATCATTCAAAATGCATGGGACATTTTGTTTCGCTTTTATTGTGAACAACACTCTTATATTAGCAATTTAATCATCATAAAAAAGTAAATTTTTTATTGAATAATTAAAAATCATAGTGCAAAACAACTCAAATTTTAAGAGCAAGACATTTTTATTAACTTTTTAAAGTTTGTTTGTGGAAAAATTTTTAAATTTCTATATAAAATATACATTTTGCGGCCGAAACAACTTTGAAAATTTCTCGATTTTAGTGATTTCTGACAAAAATAATATTAATTATGAATCTTCTAAACTACTGATAAAAGCGTGGAAAAGTTTTCGCAAAAAGTTCAAGATTATCTCTTAGGATTTCAGAAACTTATTTCTACAGATATCTTCTACAGGGTGCCAATCGTGATCATATCGATTATATAATAGTCGTATAACTTTTTAAAATGTGAGACAATATTTCAATTAAAATTTCTACAGACATACAATAAGACTTATATTATAAAATTGTTGTCAAATAATTTAAATCATTGATATTATAGCAGTCCATCACGTAAAGTTATCAGATTGGATTATACATCCTTGTTCGAGTGAGACATTCAAATGTAGGCTGTGTAGTGGGTAGATCGAATGTAGCTTTGGAGGAATTCTCTTCGACATCTCTTTGGGCGGATGGATAAACAAGTTACACAAGTTATATAGTTATCAAAATAATGTCAATTAAACTATTGTTTGATATCACACTCACTTTCAAATAAAACTTTAATAATATGTGTTTAATGTTTAATGGAAAATGAATTTGGTGCATACAAAAGTTCCAAGTTTTTTAACCCATAATGGCAACAAGGAAATAAAAACATCAAAATTAAAAAAGGAAACACATATGAGGTAGTCTAGTTGGTAGCGAGGTAGGCTAGTTGGTAGCGTGCTTGCATAAAAGTTCGGCAGTCTTGAGTTCGATTTCCACTAGAGGCTCTGGTCAGATATTGCTATCAGAGCCAATAGCCTTCGTCAATATAGTGCTCGGTTAGTGTGTATAGTATATAATTAAATATATTGTTAATAATGTAAATAAATAAAAATAAATTAAAAAATACCATAATTTAAAAAAATCGCCAACATTTAAAAAAATTAAAAAAATAATTTGAAAATTCGCTAATTTTAAAAAAATACTCCAGAATTGTAAAAAATTTCTAAAACGAAAAAAAAAGTTCCTAAACTTTAAAAAATTCACTATGAAAAAAATCGTAATTAAAAAAAAAAAAAAAAAATACCGAAAATAAAAAAAAAAATCACCAAAATTAGAAAAATCGTTGAAATTCAAAAAGATGCTAAAAAAAATATGTTTTAGAGATAAGACGCTTTAGATTGTATTTACGTTTTTAATTTGAACGATTTTTTTTTAATTTAATTTTGTTGATTTTTTTTTAAATGTTGGCGATTTTTCATAATATTAATGAATTTTTTAATTTTGTTGACTTTTTGCGATTTAAGCGCTTTTGAAATTTTAGCGTTTTTTTATATATATATTTTTTTTTTGCGAATTTTTCATTTTTGGAATGTCGTAAAGTTTTAGGAATTTTTACAATTTTATCGATTTTAGCGTTTTTTCAAATTTAGCTGTTTTCTTTTTTAATTTATCGATTTAAGAAGTTTTCGAATTTTAATTTTGCCTACTTTTTATTAACTTTGTCGTTTTTTATTTTAGTTTTGATGATTTTATTCTCTTTGTTATTTTTTTAATTTTAGCGAGCTTATCCTCAATTTTTGAAGATTTTTTCGCAAGTTTTTAATAAATTTTAATAGTAAGTCTTATAAAAATTTGTTTCAAATTAAAAACAATCTTCAATTAAATAATATTAATTAATTTAATTGAAACTACAATTTACCTAATGAATTTACCTAAACTGAATTAACAAATATTTTATTTAAAAATCGATTTTATTTTTTCTGTGTAAAAAACTATTTTAGGAAAGTTTCCATGAAATCGGAATAGGACTTCGACTTGTGGCTTTTATCTAAACATCCGAAAAAAAAATTGTTTTACTAAACATAAAATTGTTTTACTAAACATTTTTTTTTTTTCAGTCATATTAGCGAGAAACATCAAAAACCATATGGTTTT